>JBAJHX010000067.1:9670139-9683864 GCA_037176925.1 Amniataba percoides
TGTGTGTGTGTGTGTGTGTGCACCTGTGTGTATGTGCGTGTGTAGTTCTTTTTTTTAAAAACCACATAATTGTGCGTGCATCCCTTTTCACTTTTGTTTGCGAGCACTCCCTCTCCCCGCCTTCATTCAGAGTATGTTTCCACAACGTAAACGCGCCTGCAATCCTATAGGCTTGGTTATGTAATTGATGGCTGCACCGGATGATTTGTTTTCTGAATGGACACATTTGGAGAGCGCAGGGGCTGAGCCTGCAGCAGAAAGGCAACATCTGACTTTGATGTAAGATTTCAGCTGGGCATAATTATAAATGTGTCCCATGAATTGGAGCATATTGATTGACAGGCTGCATGTGGGTGAGTAAAGTGAACATTATATTGTCACAAAGAGTGTGCCGGGCGGGGAATGCTCCTCATCTGAAAAGAAGCCCCACATAAACTTGATACCTGTATTTTCGGACATTTTATTGTGCGATGAATTGGAGGGCACTTGTCTTATGTGTGAGTGAGCTCTCACCACGGCTTGATGTCAAAAACTCCCCCTTTTTTTTTTCTTTTTATCCTCACAGAGGTGTGCAGTGGCTGCTGAAAGAGAGACAGCCATTATGTGCCTTGGGAGTGTTTGTAGTACAGAGTATCAGGTGCCCAGTTTCATCTCTGTTTAGTCACTAATGAGTATTTATATGTATGTATTCCACATGTACATTAATATTCACAGTGTTTGAGCCATCACCATTTGCCCGCTTTCTGTGTCACGGCTAAAACCCACCCATGACTAATGAATATTTAAGAGCATGTCTGCAGACCAAGGAAACTCATTATTATATGAAGGAGACCCAGCAGATAAACTGTAGACCTTCTCATCTGAAGGCAAAAAGAGGGGGAGAGAGGTGTTCAGTTAATCCACGCTCAGCAATCAATCCCAATTTTGCTTTGGCTTCACCATCCTTCACTCGTCCTCTGTAGCTCATCACCCCCTCTTCACATTCAGCAGTTTTGTTATTGACCAACAAACTGACACAATGTGTCCGCAGCATTTCAATTTTGAAATGTTTTTGAGCTGATTTAGTCACTCTTTCGCACATTTCTCCCACCTGATCATTTTGGTTTGCTCAAGTGAAAATGTGTAAGGGTGCCATGCTGTACTAATGTAATGAGTGCTTCTTTGGAAGGGACATACAACGAGAAAAAAAAGGAAGAAAAAAACCCCCAAAAAAACAATCATCTTGTACTGTACATGCACACAGATGGCAGGTCGGTATTCCAAATAATTTTAAGCGCAGCAAAGGCACTGCTGCCCAAATAGACAAGATAAAGAAATCTCTGTGAAGCCTCCGCAGTGCCACATTTCTGGTGGTTGTTGTTCCCACACCATCCTCACCAGGCTTTTACCAGGTAATCTTGGTGGCCCATGACCTGAAATAATTAAAAAATCTATGTTCATTATGTTGCTTCAAAAAGTCCTCTCCTCAAAAGATTTTAAGGTATTGGTGGAAGTAGAAAGGACGGGAGAGGTGGAATTTACCTCAATCTCCTGAATCACGCGGTGCAGTTCATTTTTGACGTGTAACTGCCCTTTTTAAAATTAGATTTTATTTCTCCGTGTAATTTAAATTCTGAAAGTGCAAATGTGGTTGCAAATTTAAGCTTGCACCGCCCATGTAATGGTAAAATAATATGAATTCCACACTGGTGGAGCTTTACATGTGAAGAAAGAAATAATCCTGTAATTTATAATAGGCTGTTTGACCGTGATATGACAACAGACTTAAAAAAATATGCACTTGAGTCCATCCTGGCACTTTGTCTACCCCAGTTGAACATATTTGGCAGCCATTTTGGGAATGCAGTAGAGATCCATCGATATAACGAGCCACTTTGTGGATTGCATCCAGAATGTCACAGTGCTTGTTAACTGCTTGGCCTTTTTGTCTCAGACAGTGTTTATCCTTTTCCCCCCTTCTTTTTTGTTCCTGTATAATACTCGTTAGAGGAATATTCCCCCATGGAGCAAAACTAATCTTTGATGTGATTGCCAACTGAGACTGTTTTCAGGTGCACATCTTAAACTTAATGGCAGGTCTCATAATTAACTACAGAATAGCCTTTAAGCCTCCGATAGACTTAAAGCTTAACAATTTGTGGGTTTTTTTGTGTAGAATGAATGCATAAAGTTTCTCACCTGATGTTTATCGCAAAGACTGCTGCTTTACAGCAATTGCAGCTTTAATACTGCACTGAGTCCCCAGTTGCCACGGCAACCTTAAAAAACTCTGGAACACCTCTAAAGCTTCAGAGAGCCCCCACATAATTTTATATTAAACATGTCACACTCATTAATTCACTTCAAATCTCTCGATCGCATTTGATAAAGTATGATCACATTAGTGAGTGCTAGCTGACTGCACCTCGGTGGATTGTTAGCATACATGGATTTTTGAAAGTAGAATTTATTGGCAGGCTAGTTGCCTCCTGGCTAACTGGCTTGGATCCGTCTACCCACAAAGCACCTTTTTCACACATAACATGCTTCTCTTCACATTTTTTTTTTTTTATTCTTAAACACTAATAACACAATTACAAAACCTATTAAGAATCTGTACAGGTTGCCTTTTTAATTAAAGAGAGAATTTCCCCTTTAGCTGCATTATTCAACACATAAATGCTGTTAGGATGAGTTATGGTGATTTCCTTCCAGCTATAAGAGGGATGGAAAATAATATGCCTTGTTTAAGGGGAGGAAAAATGTATCTTGTTTATTGATGGGATGACCATTTGGCCAGTATAAAAACATAATGGGATAAAGTAAAGGCTTTTGTTAACAGCCAGTCAGTGGTATAATAGTCATTCATAATGCTTGAAGAAGACTTTGTGACAGCTTTACTTCACATTTGTGTAGACCAGCTCACTTTGTCATGTCACTGAGCAGGGATTTTTAAGATACTACCCCTTTTTTAAATAGTAAATTAGCTATCAGGAAGTGAAAGGCCAGTCATGAAAATACATTTTATCAAACTTAATTTCACTCCAAACCCACTGACTTTAAGAGCGCACAGCATGTAGAAAACTGACAAACGAAAAACGTTAAGGCATGTTTTTCAGTTTTCAAAGGACTTTTGTTTTGGAATCTCCCCTCCCTCCAAGTATCACAGGAATGCGTAATGAAAGCACACATTGAGACTGAATAAGTATTTGTGCCATGCTGTTGTCAGGAAGCTTTTGTTCGGCCCTAAAACTTAAAAGTCTTACGAAACACTAGTTAATATCCTTAGTAGCTCCGATAGATTGATGGTAAATACAACATTGTTTTAGGATTGACTGTAATATTTCCAAAATATATGTAAATATAAAATGAACATCCCACTTCAAACACAGCCTGTTGTAACTTACTTTGATGTTTACACATAAATTCTGTATAGCACCAGAATTAATAGACTCCTGTAAAGTATTATTATTATTAAAAAAAAGTAATATGTAAGTTTTCACTGCTCTCAAGATATAATTTGTCATGTTAAGTAAAATTCATAATTTTCTTAACATCTCTGTGTGTGTATGTATATATAGATTTTTTTTCAGACACTGTTGTTGTTTGGTATATATACAGTACAGTACAGTAAATACAGTGCAAACATAATCCAGTTGTGTGTGACTGTGTGTTTCCATTACCTTGGCTGAAATTGCTAACAGACTCTTGATTCATGCCTTTTTATATTTGCACTGCTGGTTTTAAAGCTGTTCATTAAACGTGACTTGTTTGAGAAACTGTGCTATAACACCCAAAAATATCATGTAACAACTTCACCAGAAGTGGTTTTTGCAACAAGCACAGAAGTTTTTTGCAAGTCAAAAAAAAAAAAAAAAAAAAAGTGCAACTTGTTGTAATAATATATAATGTATGCTTGAATCGCATGTAATTTATTTTTTCAAGACAGAAGCCTGATTTGTATTCTCTCTCTTTAAACACACATGGCAGGCCCAGGCATTCAACTGATGTGAAAAATGTATCCTGGATTCTAATAGCGAAGTTGTATGTTTGCCAAGGTGCATGTGTGTCCTCAGTTCACCCTGCTACCCATATGGTTTTGTACAAGTCATGGTGAGATCGCTGCCTAGTTGAAGGGGGAAAGTATCTAAAGAGGGTTTGAGAGAATAAAAAGAAAAGTAACTTCAATCTTCTGTAACTTTTTTCAACTATTTTACAGAGAATGAGTGCTGTGTGTTCTCTGCTCCTATCTTGGCTACAGGAAGACTTTATGAGCCTCATGCCAGAAAACAGCACTCACAGCAGCCAAAATGTTAAGGTTGCGCGCAGTCTTACTCAAGGTACATTGGTATGCACTGTGCAATGAGTAAACTTACAGGGAATTATTTACACAGTAGTATTTGTGTTGTGGTTTTATCATAAAATGAAGATAGTTGGAACTCTAAAGTATTTCCACAGAATCTAGAGAGGATTTGATTGGATTTTTTTTGTCTTTATTGAGTAAGTTGGGCTTTTTAAAAAATGCAGCTGCAGGAAATCACTGTCAGACATTTTGTCTTTTTAAAGAAATTCTTTCACAAAGAATTTTCTTTTTGAAATTTCATTTTTGTCGCCACAATGAAAGAAGTATCTGCTCTGGTCCTGTCTACATTGTTTATTGCCCTGCAAATGACCTTGATAAAGACAGATTTCAAAATAGACTCCTTCAAGAAGCTGGAAATCATGATTAATTTGGCACACAGCTTATTGTTTTAACAACTAGGAAATGGATGTTTTATCTTCTTAGGCTGGTTTAGGACAGTTGGTCCACGTGACAACGGGAAAGCGAGCGTAACCTGTTCAGCAACAAAGAAAAGGCATAACAAATTTCAGTTTTATCAAAGTTGCTGGGCTTGTTTCACAAGAGGTTTGTGATAAAGACAAAAAAACAGTGTGATGAATTTGGTAGCAAAAACTCAAGTAACACCTGCATTACATTTCAGTACAGATGTGTTGGGCTCCATGAGATGTTTAGGTGTGCAATAGTCAGTTATGCCAGTGATTTTCACTTAGGTGAGAACTTTGAATAAGCAGCTGTTTTATAAACTAACATTAAGCTTACCTCTCTTTTATAATTCTCATGAATAGGTAACCTGACATGAATGCTTTTTAGACAAAATATCTTTTATGGCCTTTGACTACTAAACGCTCTGTTGCTGGCCACCATCTCAACATTCATTCATTCACTCAGTCTCTTTTTTTTTTTCTTTGTTACTCATGTTCAGGGTCAGTTTGGCGTATCCGAACATGCATTTAGAGGCAGGGCAACACCCTGAGCAGGTCACTGGGCTAACACACAGGCAAACAGAGAAACACACTCAGAGAGGTAACAGGAGCTAGTCATTAAAGCTTCGCTATTAGATTAACTTAACATAAAACCGCCCGATGCAGGGGTGAGTGGAAAACCTAAACCAAAATTAAACGCAAACCTTCCTCCACTTCTTGGTCTAACGGTGACGCTACAAATGGCAGAGAAGTAACACATTTATGATACGACCTGCCGAAAATACTCCCAGCCATGTGGCGTGATTTTTATAGTAATGTTACCAGAAGCAGCTGATGATCTTAGGTTACACTCTGGGGCTTCTGAGCTATAGATTGTTACCATCAAAGATAATAACTTTGCTACATTCAAACAGCCCACACTGACCATCAATTCATGTGCATTAGCGAGGCCAAGGGGCCAGATGATTATCATAAACGGAGCTGATGGGGGGGGTCATGTTAACTCTCCCCTTTGTGCCGTGAGTTGACTCTGTAGTGAGCCTGCTCTCTGGATATAGAACAGATTAGAGAACCTAAACCGCACCAGCATTTGCCAATCGTAATAGGAAGTGTAAAAACTGCATAACTTATGATATGCTATGGAAGTAGTGTAACCACACCAACTGTTGGCTGCAACATTTTTCCCTGCTGTCAGTCCTGAGCTCGCACAGAGGTTTGCAAGGAGACCTGCCTGCAGCTCACAACACATTTTTACACAGCGAAGCACAAAGAACAGCCTTTAATAAAATTTAAAAAATAATTAATTTTTTTTCACGAGAGTGTCATTTTGAAGACACTGGTTAAAATTTGGACACACCATTTTATACCGTTCCACTATTTTCTGTGCAAGTATCACAGGGATGCAGAATGAAGGCCCTGACTGATTCAGTATTGATAAATGTGGCTCATGTGAATCTCATAAGCAGTGTTACTTTGTTCTACATGAATTACTGTAACTTTATACGTGGTAACTTCCTGTCAGCAGTTTTAAGCGCTGGGGTTAGTGATGTAGTTAGTGTATGCTTTTCTTCAAAGTTGTATGTACTGCATCTCACAGTATTCTGTGAAGAGATTTACAAGCCTTGTAAAAATGCCTCTACCTGCCCTGTGTAATTCTATAGATTACTGACCTTATTCTCATTGAAAACCAGTTTTCATGGGCCTGATTGATTCCTCACAGTGTGCTGGACTGTATATTAAGGACATTGTAATCAGCTTTTTGAGTTTTTCTTCACTAGAATGCCATTGACACATTACTAAGTGGGGGAAATTTTATTTGGCCTTTCTCTCGTTTCTTGTGAAATCCTGTAGTTGGCTTTCTTAACAAGTTTGTCTTGCAACACAGTATTGTATGGATAAAGTTTCCTAATATGGTTAGATTGTACCCCCACCCAGTTGGATTAACAGAAACCCTTATTTTTGTGCCAACTTCTGTTAATTTCACACTGAACTATTGTAAGTCAGTCTGTCTAACTCATAATGCTCAACCGGCCTGCAGACCACTGGACCTGAGGTGGTAAAAGTGTGTATAGGGCACTTGTGTGGTCGGCTGTGTTTCAGTGTGTCAGCATTACACTTTTAGATGGGTCATATGTCAAATGAGCTGATGAGACATATATAATCTGTATTTACTCCACAACAGGTTGCCAGACTATAAATATACTAAAAAGTGCTAACGTCCATAGGGCTCCAAATAAGAGCAGAATATTTGTATTAAGTCATCTGGATTTAATATCTTAGTCACATAATGAGCTAAATCTGTAGTGGAAGACACAATGTGTTGTCGTTAGTTTACCTGAATAATGACTCAGTTTTAGCTCAGCCCGATGGCATGTGTATTGTTGTTGCCGTAGCTACAGGCTGAAGAAATATGTTGCATCATAAAACCTTTTTGCAAAGTCCATTTTCACCGCTTCCTTTGCTTCTGTGTCGTTAATATGTAGCACGTCTTTTTTTTTTTCCTTTGGGTTTTTTTTTTGTGGGCTGGTGAGCCTTTTTAAAAGGCAAGTACTGAGCATGCCAGATTTTGGGAGAGGGGCTAGTTTTCCGACCCTTGAAGCACAGACCGGCTAACAAAAAGCTCAGGGCTGTACTGAACTGCTTAAAGTGCCCTTGTGCATTTGTGAAAGTTCAGCCCCGTGCCGGACCACCTCGGCACTGGCTCGTGCACCCTCGTGCAGCTGCTGGTGAGACACATGGTACAGATGGTCTGAGGCTGCTCACAATCACATTCACAAGTGGTGAAATAATTAAGTAAATGCACTGTTTGGGGTTAAATCAGATTTTCTTGGATTACGGGGTCACTCCGTAGACAAATTTATGTGGCCTGACAAGCCTGTTGTAAAATGTGGAAAGAAATAAGCCAGAATATCTTGTTTGAATTTAATTTTCACTTTAATAATGTTCACCTACATAGCATTTAACATTAGAGTAAATACCATAATTACCTTGCAGCAGTTGCATTAAACTTATTTTCGACACTTCGCTGTATGAACACTTTTACACATGCATATATATATACACACACACATACACGTGTATGTGCATGTGTGAAAACAACTTTACCATAACCTTGATGTAAATTAAACTCAGCCTTATATAAGTTTTGTGTGAACACCTTTTTCTTTTTCTTTTTTTTTTTTACTGTTTCCTGAGTTGCCTCTAAATGTTATGCTCGTGAAAGTGTGGCTTCACTCTGGTCTGTCTAGTGACAAACATAGTATACGCTTAACCTAAACACATCCAGAGGCTGCTCTGTTCTCTACAAAGTAAGAGCCGCATGCTTGTTAGCAGAGGTCCCGCACTATCCTCTCATAATTCAGCACAAGGAATCTTTGTACTGGTTTATCTCCCAAGGACATAAAATCAGGAGACACTTTGTTTTCTTTCAAGTGATATAAAGGTGTTACAGGCATGCAGGCTACTCTGCACAGTCCACTTGTTGAGACCTTGCTTGCTTATACACATCCAGGTACAGTGACAAATGAGATGTATGTGTGATATTTTTTCGCCAAACAGAATTAATTAACAGCCTTTTATCATGATACAGTGGTAATAGACAGAGAAGTCCAATATGAGCATCTCTGTAGGTTCATGAAGATCTCTTAATGGCCCGTGAGGTCCTTTTTTGGAGAGGCAAAATGTCCTTGATGTGTGTAGTAGCGGTGGAGAGGCAGTTGCTGTGGACACTTGTGCCTAAATGATAACTCTTGAATTTAGCATTATCTGCTTCGGGGGTTAGAGGTGTTTTGGAGACTATCATATGAGTAGTCAGATGGTTCTTTTCGGTCAAATGCTCATTAACAAAAGCCACAGCCATTTGCCAATTCTGAGAGATTTCTTTAAAAGCGGCCTTTCCACCACCAAAGTGAGATACCCTCTTTGTCATTTGAATGGCCATAAGCCAACTGTGGCTGTTTGTTCCCTCGCTGTTGGGATGCTTTTCTCTGTGGTGGTTCGAAATGAAGAGATGACACCAAGTTGCATTCAAGGCTCTTCGTGCATTCACAAGATCGGATCTTCCACAGCACGCTGTATAGCATGAGATGAGTTTGTGCGTTCAAACCATATATAGGACTGCTTCAGATAAACACATAAGATTATGTGTGTTGAAACCGTATATAGGACTGCTTCAAATAACCTCAGGTACGTATCAGGGACACCTAGAATAACAAAAAAGAAATGAGAAATCACTCATCTCCAATGTCTTTCTGACTCAGGGGCCTCCCATTATTCACTTCTAGGATAACATATCATAACATATAGAACATCTGGGTTCCATATTCGCACCTACGTCCATGAGTCCGCAATATACTGAGGAGATAGTCAAACAGAAAAACATACTAGCACTCGCCCTCAAAGCTGTTTTAGGGGCCTTCATAAAAACACAGGATGGAGTGTGTGCTGATTGTGCCAATTCATGAATGTTTGTGTGGACTTTCCCTGAAAAAAAAGTATATTAGAAGTAGATTATCGTCCCATCTGTAAACGGACAATGGATCTGCTATGGATAACGGGTGGTGGTGGGTGTGTTTTTGACAGAAAATGACGATGTCGGACAAGCTGTCCTGTCAAAAAAGTCTTTAAAGTGTTCTTTACTTATGTGATGGTTTTGTGGTGTGTATTGTCATTTATTTGCTCGAGGAATTCATTGGAAAGCCGCACATCCTGTCACATTTGAATGGCTTTCTGTCGGACTGAATGTCTTTTCACATTGATCCGCTGTGCTATTTGAGACGTTTTAGAGGCAGTGGGACTTGACGCGATTAAATTTAGGGGACCATAAAGAGTTAACAGCAGTTCCAGTTAGTGTATGATGCACAGAAACGCACGAACATAATGCAGTTACTCGAGCGATCTCAATAGAGCCGTGCCCATAACGCTACGCTGGTACTTTGTAATTACTCCACGAGTGTTGTTGCGAGTTAATGAAATGCTGTTTTACACCGTTTGCATGATTTTAAACTGTCCCCCGGTGGCGAGCTTGAAATCGAAACTGTAGTCGTGAAGGAAAATCACTGGTCCCGCATCTGTGGGTGAAGGGCCAGTTCAAAGTTCAGGGAGACACTTTCTTTCGTAATTGTGAAGAACACTTGCTTCAGATGTGATTCATAAACGTTTGATTATCATCAGACGTTCACACACGTCTCAGAGATATTCCGTTTGGTAATGTTGTGTTAGGCCGTGCATTTTCAGTCAAGGGAGAGGAAAAAAAATGGAAAAAAAAATGTTGGCTCAACTAGTCGGCAGCCTACGTGTGCTTGTTGATGATTTTCACTGACTGCTGTAAAGGCAAATCAATTAAATCTCAGGACTTGAGGTGTTTACTGCTGCTCCTCCTGAAGTGTGTGCGATTTAGATGCATTAGTTGCCTCACCTGTTAATTGCCTTGTGACGTAGGAAACGAACGATGGGATGTAACAGGGGACGCGGCGCTCTGGATTACTACGATTTAATCAGGCAACACAACATCGCTGGGCGGAGATGAATATTCAGCTGCCCTAAAAGAATGATTTTTAATCGCGCTGATCAAAAGCAGCCGAGGCACTGTGGCATTAGCCGAGGTTAATTTAATTTTTATTTTTCAGAAAAGTTTGAGATGTTGACTGATTGCAGTGAGTTGTAGCTGTGTGTGGCTTTGTCAGAGGAGTGAAATGAAGCGCATCTTCACACCTCCAGTTATCACTCGGCACATCAACACTTCATCACTTGATCATTGCTTAAAACGCAGCGTGCCTCGCCACACATTTACATTGTGCGCTAAATTACATTAGATCACATATCCAAAGCATACTATTAAGGCATGATTTCTGGTTGTTTATATGCTAATGCGGACGGGCTAAATGGATGATTGAAATTAATAATTACAATGTTGGACAGTGGTCGTTAAGCGGTAGAGGTTTCAAACAAACTCATAAATTACTATTAATTAGGTGTAGCAGAAAACACTCTTGATAAGTGCAAATCTGCATCAGATTCATGGGGATGCTGTATGCACATGCATGGACAGGAGCTTTCCACAAAGCCCCGTGGCCCTTTTGTCTCCACATTTAAATGTACCAAGGGCCTTGAATGTATGCTTGTAGTGTGTGTTGTAAGCACTATTTGCATATTCAAGATGTATATTATTCACATGGCTGATACAGCTCCTTTCATAAGCACGCCTCTTATGTCTGTTCTCAACCCCATCCCCCATCCTCACCATTTTACCCCCCCCCCAAAAAACCCCTCCACCACCCCCCTTTCTTGATTAACTAATGTCCAATTCGATGCAGCGTATTTCATGAGCTTGCCACCTAATACAGGCAGCTGATTAACCTGGAGTCTGGCTGGTGAAGTTGCAACCCTCGCCTCCCTGTCTTAATTTTTTTTCTCCCCCTCTCTCCCCCCCTCCACTTCTCCCCCCTCCGCCACCCTCCACCCCTCCTCAGTCTTTGTTGTGGCGGCAGCAGCAGAGCATGCATTGCATTGGCGGTCTGAAGCATTGTGTCTGATTTCCAGCAGACAAACTGACCTCTGGGGATTTATTGACAGCAAACTCCACAGAGGCAGACACAGAGCTGGGAGCATGGAGGCAGCCAGAGAGGGGCGGAGGGTGTTGGGGAAGGTTCGTAGGGAGGGAGGGAGGACGGGAGGGTGGAAGAGGAGGAGGGGAGGGCGCAGACAGACAGAGAGACAGACAGATGGAAGAAAAGACGGCGAGAGAGTTTTCGACGTGATGAAACAGGAAACAGGTAGAGGCGCATGGAGAAAGAGATCAATGTGAGGATGGAAAAAAATACACACCCTGAATTTAGTTTAATTTAAAAAAATGTGGGGTTTTTTTTTTTTTTTAGTTTTTTTTTTTTTTTGGCGGAGCGTTAGGAAGTGAAAGAAAATGGCCGCCTCCTACAAGGATCTAATTAATTTTGAAGGATCATCAGCCCCTTTAGTCCAAGGCAGGGTACAGGAGGGAGGGAGGGAGGGAGGGAGACAGACCCCTGGGCTGATTAGAATTCACTGCAGGTAGGCACTGGCTGCTGCTCACCCACTGTGTCACGGCTAAAATGGAATCACTGTTGTGAGTGGCAGTCTGGGCAACTGAAGCCTGCTTCCCTTGGCCTGCTCCTTTGTTGCCAGCATTCACCTCACTTTACCCCTAAGGCAGGTGGATTTACATGTCTGGATGGGCGAGGGAAGCCGGGGAGGGAACATATATGTTTGCATTGTCTCAACAGGACGAAACAAACAAAAAAAAAAGAAAAAACCCAACAGGGCCCCGTGGCATCAGAATACAGTAGCGTCTCAAGCTAAGCACTGCCGGAAGAGGGAAAAAGGTCAAATATTTGCCACTGTAATGCATTCAGGCATTTTGGCACGTGTGTATGGCAAAAAGAAGGCTTTAAAATGATTATTTAGGTTTTTTTTTCACTTTGACTAGGTCAATTTTGAATAATTTCAGCATCAGCCCTTAGTTTACACATACGGGAGGGTTAATAATTTGGGTCAGATCCAGTTTTTAAGTCTGTAGTCAGAACTCGGCTCATGTTTGGGATTCAGGTTTATATAGAGGTCTATAATAAAATATCTGAAGAGGCTGTTTTTTTTGGGGGGGGGAGGGGTGTAGGTTACTGTTAGATTTTACAGCTAAGACGAGAGAAAAGGATTAAGAAAAGTTTCATTTTGGATTTTATGGGTAAAGGATTTCACTGTAAAATATATTTTCTGTCCCTGAACCAGGACGGAGGAACAAACCAGCGTGTGTGTGTGTATGTGTGTGCGTGTTCGTTTTAGTGCCAAAGAATGATCCATCTCCATATCGAGTGATCACCCTCTGCCGCTGAACACGCTATTACTTGTCTATATCTAATCAGCAAATTTGTTAGTTGACAAGGACGTTTCAAGAAAACAAGCACACGTCTCGCTGTCCGTCCCACTTCTCAAAGTGAGGCCTGTGGACACAAAGCGGCCTGTGAACACAACTATTTCACTTCTCCCTCTTTAACCCCTCAACTCCAGTTTTCTCCCAGATGTCCCGCTGCTGCGCACTAAACCACAGATAAAATTATTATCTTATTGCACCATATTGGAGACAAATTTATTGTCTAATACATATCTGTTGCCTTGACACAGCAGTTGATCCTCCCTCAGCCCCCAATAGGCTTTGGAAAAAAAAATATGGTTAAATCACATTGTTTTTTCTACTCTCAATTTGACCTCTCAGTGTCTCAAAGGAGGAGGCGTGTCCTTTGAAAGTACTTGAGATTTGTAAAAGAATAATATGTGTCAACACTGACGTGCAGGTCTGGTCAAATCCTTGCCCCGTTCTGTTCATTCAGCAACACACTGTAGTTGCTGGCGTTGTACAGAGAGCACTTGATGTTCGTGTCGTAGCCAGCGTGACAGCTACTAAACCTTTTATTTTTTAAACTTTTATCCCCCCTCCCCCAATGTCAGCTCACACTTGCAATTAGGATTCGGACCCCAGATTTATGATATATATTAAAACATTCACAATAATTACAAGATCTGTTAAAAGCATTACTGGTTCAAATATGTGAAGACACTTTGACATTTTGCATCAGCTGAATTCATTTTTTCAGCCTGTCTGACCTTGAATGACACCGTGAGTATGTGACTTTAATGTGGTCGGTTTTACATAATTCTGTTGCCATTTTTTTTTTTATTTTAGGTCAAACTTTTGCATACTAATGTGTGTGTACAGCATGAAAGCGATTGTGTGAGGCTTTCTTAGCGTCACCAAACCAGCTCATCACATGCTTAATGTTGTTGAATGCCTTTCTTGTGTTTTTCAATGAATGCCTTGTGTGTTTAATATTTGACTCTTTTCTATTATTACAACTTCTTATGTCTGGTTTATGTCTGTAGTGGATATTGTCTCATTTAATTTGCGAATTTGAAAATGAAACAGAACACACACACACACACACACACACACACACA
>JBAJHX010000067.1:9686103-9706162 GCA_037176925.1 Amniataba percoides
TGTGTGTGTGTGTGTGTGTGTGTGCGTGCGTGCGTGCTTGTGTGTATGTGTGTCCGTTTTTAAATCAGGTGTGTTGCTTCCTGCCTGCAGGTGACATCAGTTGCAAGGGGATGACCGAGCGCATTCATAACATCAATCTTCACAACTTCAGCAATTCTGTACTTGAGACCCTCAATGAGCAGCGCAACCGTGGGCACTTCTGTGACGTGACTGTTCGGATCCATGGAAGTATGCTGCGAGCTCACCGGTGCGTGCTGGCCGCTGGAAGCCCCTTCTTTCAGGACAAGCTGCTCTTGGGCTACAGCGACATTGAGATCCCTTCGGTGGTCTCAGTGCAATCCATCCAAAAGCTGATAGACTTTATGTACAGTGGGATCCTGCGGGTATCTCAGTCGGAGGCCCTGCAGATCCTTACTGCTGCCAGCATCTTACAGATCAAGACCGTCATTGATGAGTGCACCCGCATTGTGTCCCAGAATGTGGGCCTGGCCGGGCCGGGGGGGTTCCCTGTCATACCAGGAGACTCTGGTCAGGAAACACCCCGCGGCACGCCGGAGTCCGGCACCTCTGGGCCCAGCAGCGACGCCGAGTCAGGTTATATGCAAGCAACATCACAGCAAAGCATGGATCGAGCATACACATCACTGTACTCCTACCCTGGGCTCTCTCTGCAGAACGGCACCCGCGAGCGTCCCCTGTACATTAACCCTCTGACGTCAAATTACGATCCTGCTCTCAGCACTCAGAAGGACCAGCAGTCGCAAGACCCGCCCTGGATGAACCGCATCCAGGAGAGGTCCCAGCAGGTCGACCGCTACATCTCCACAGCAGAGTCCACCCACTGCCGCAAGCAACCCCGACCGGTACGCATACAAACAGGAGGGATGCACATAAAGCAGGAGGCCGAAGACGAGTACAGCTGCTACGATAATTTGGGGGACTGCCAAGACGACACTGACCATACTGAGGGTGTAGAGAGTGAATCCAAGGTTGAAAGTTTTGACTCAGGGGTGAGCTCCTCCATCAGTACTGAGCCGGATGCTATGGAGCAGCAGCCGTACCTGACAGCCTTTGGCCGAGAAGGGGGCGGGGAAGGGCAGCAAGGCGAAGGAGGTCCAGTGCATATAGAGGTCAATGACTCGTCCCCGGAGCAAGTGCAAGACGCAGAGGACGGGGACACATCCCACAGCACTAGTGACAGTAGCATGATGCAGCCCCTGCCAAACTCAGTCATGTCCCAGTCCCTGCCAAGTGCCCCTCCCTACATGCGCCAGGTAGACCACACCAGCAATCTGAGGATGCCGCTCACCGTGACCAGCAATTCCCAAGTGTTGGGCACCGCTGGAAGCACCTTCCTGCCCACACTCTTTCCCACACAGCCGGCTAGAGACAACAAGTCTTTCCTTTACCTTCCTGGCCAGCAGCCGCCGCAGTTCGTGGCAGTGCCGCCCCCTTCGATGCCATCATTCCCGAACCCCATGTCGGTACAGCAAGCGCCAGCTCAGCAGCAACAGGCTGCAGGAGGAATTGGTTCGGGGGAAAAGAAGCCCTATGAATGCACTCTCTGCAGTAAAACCTTTACTGCTAAACAAAACTACGTCAAACACATGTTTGTCCATACTGGTAAGTCAAAATGTCTTATTTGTAGTGAAGAATTATTTTATCTTACTAAGTTAACCAAAGTAAAACTTAACAGCTTAAACGGCTCTATAGCTCGTATCAGTATCCTGTCAGTATGTAAGCAGTATTTTTAGACAGAAAAAGTGAAAAACACAGCATAAAAAATTACATTCATTAGGTCACAGTTGACTTATTTTTGCTATCGTTTGTATCCAACTTACAATGCCAGTGGGTTGCTCGTGCAGCACATCATTACACTGTGCACTGACAGCCTTATCAATCATAAACTGCAGAAATGATCATCACAGAAAGGAAGAATTAGATATCATATAATTAGATGATCTCATAAAAATGGCCCACTCATATAGCCATTATTATTCATTAGAATCCATTGCTTGGCCAGAACCACCTGTGAAAGCTATTTCAAACCAAATTTCCCATTTTACTCACTGAGCAGAGTGATGGCATATTGAGAGGGGAAGTCACTGATCGATCAATCCTATGGACGAGATCTGAACATCCCATGGCAGCCAGTGACGGATTATCTTTACTCAGTCTTGCAAAAAATATTATTCAAAAGTGAACAGGATGTCAGCATGATTTAGCATAATATTGTATTTCTCTCCCAGTGAGATTACCACACATCCAATGCACATACAACATAAATTGTTGTTGTTATTTTAGTACAATAAGAAGGAAATAAAAAGGAAGTGTGATATATTACATTTTACAAGGCACCTCCCTCGATGCAAGATGAGGGTGAGAAAAACCTCCAGTGTCAACATTGCAAAAGAATGAAAAATCCTAAAAATATGGATGTGTACAAAACACACCTGAAATAGATAGAAGATGGTGCACACACCAGTACTATTGGTTAATTCACATGTGCGGCAGAGGTAACGTGTCATTGGCTGCTACCAAAAAGACAAAAGAGGCCATTTTTAAGTTGCGTGAGTCAGTGTATTACAAAACTGCTGCCCTGAAGAAGAGCAGACAGTAAATATACTGTTTTATATGTGCAAGCTCCCTTCATTTGTCTGTAAGTGATTCTGATTTCTGACCTTCCGGTGGAGCGGGTCTAGAAAAAAAAATGAGAAAAAGAAAAAGAAAAACATGATAAAATAAAAGTATGAATTTATTGGCTTCATTAAATCAAACAAGGCAGCAACACATTAATTCACTCAGTACAACAGCAAACAGTAGATACACAGGACGTCATTAATTTGCACAAAGTTGCCTGTTCTCTATGATGTTAGTCTCTCCCTCTATCGGTTAGTTTTATGGAAATATTAATGTGTTTAAAATTTCATAGCCCATATAATCAGCAGACACAATTCTGTAAAATGAGCTTATACGTTAAAAAAAACTGACATAAATGCCAGATGGATGCGTAAATTGTTCATAATGAGTGTGTGTTTTTCACATTTTTCCTTGCAGCTCAATCGTTCTGTTTCTGTAAAGGAGTGACAGCAATTTGAAATAGTCATAAAATATCAATTATACAGTTTTGTAATGTGTACACGTTTCCATAAATGCATCAGAGCTACATTATGGGAAGTCTTTTTCTCCATAAAACTCTAGCGTACAGCATCTAGTGGAACCAGCATCATAACAAAGCTAATGCAGGTTTAAATAATTCTAGCCTGAGGTATGTTCCTGTACTGAAAAAGTAACACTGCTGGCTTCAGGCATCCAATGTTACTGCACAAGTTCTCCCATATTTTTTAAACCTAATTCTCAAAATGTGTCTCTTCTTTCTTTTCTCCCCTTAATGCCTTTATCTCGCATGCACATCCAGGTGAGAAGCCTCATCAGTGCAGCATCTGCTGGCGCTCGTTCTCCCTGAAGGATTACTTAATCAAACACATGGTGACACACACAGGGGTGCGAGCCTACCAGTGCAGCATCTGCAACAAGCGTTTCACCCAGAAGAGCTCGCTCAATGTCCACATGCGGCTGCACCGTGGAGAGAAGTCCTATGAGTGCTACATCTGCAAGAAGAAGTTCTCACACAAGACCCTGCTGGAGAGGCACATGGCCCTGCACAGCACAGGAAGCGCCATCACAGGGCTGTCGGGGAGCGCAGGTACCCCGGGCCCGGTCTCCATTCCCATCCCTATGGCTGTCCCTGAGCCTGGAGCTGGAGTGGTGGCCCTCGCCATGCCAGTGAGCGGAGGTGCTGGAGTAGGGGCTGGGGTTGGAACAGGAGTGGGTGTAGCTGCAGAGGCGAGCTGCCAAGAAGGGACCACCTACGTGTGCTCCGTCTGCCCTGCCAAGTTCGACCAAATGGAGCACTTCAATGACCACATGCGAATGCATGTCTCCGATGGATAAGTACTAATAGATAAACTTCTTTCAAAAAGAATGACAAATAAAATGGCACTAGATTTTCCTTTTCTTGTTTTGAGGTATGAAGAGTAATGAGTATAGACACTGGCACATTAAGTTTCCCAAAAAAAAAAAAGATTTTTTTTTTCTGTTATTCTAAAAGAAAAAAAAGATGGTGGCCTTAAGGCTTAGTAGTTTGATATTGATCTACTGGATGGATCCTAACTACAGGCCTCTAAATGTATGCTTTCCTAAAATACTGATTTATGTGTTGAACACTACCGAAAGGCCTACGAAAGAAACACATACACACAAACACACCTTTAGTGTAGATATGTCTGAATGAATATACATGTGCATATATGTTTGAGCGTTTGTGTGTATTTGCATGTGTCTATCAGTTTGTCAAAGTGTGTGTGTCTGTGTGTGTCTGTGTGTGTGTGTGTGTGTGTGTGTCTGTGTGTGTGTGTGTGTGTGTGTGTGTGTGTACATTGCCATGAAACATAAATCATGGCAGTTGTGAACCCATACTGACCAGTTTGGAAACTATAGATGTCCAAGCTTACTGTGGTATAATTTACAACGACAATAACAAAAAATCATCTGGGGTTGGGCTACATATTCCCTCTAAAAAATACTGATGGTCACAAGATTGCCTTCTTATGTAAAATAAAAAAGGAGAGTAGTTAATTTGACAATGGGTTTTATTTATTCCTATGGTGTTAAGGGATTACAATGCAGCTGTTGTCAAGGTACCAATTTCAATCATTTTACTGAAATGTAACTTCCTGTCAGTGGTTACAGGGACAAATATTTCTCATGTTTTGTAATTGTTGTCCATGCATTTTGATGGTTAAGATTACGTTTACTAAATTAGGGTGTGTTGATGAGACAGTATTCGAGCAAAAATATGTTTCTTTTTTTCTGAAGTTTGGAGTTTAACTCATTTGCATACACTGCCACTAATATCTCAAAAGACTGTTAAGGCTAGTAGACCTCTTCCATTTCAAAACACAAGAAAAAAAGAAAGATTCTTTTGCTGATGGTTTTTTTAGCCTTTCACATGCACAGTTATGGCAGGCTGGCATATGCGACTAAACTCTCTCCTTCATAATTGCTGCTCCTCAACTTGCACCTGACTGTTATGGGATGTAGATTAAAAAAAGATTTGTCACTTAAACTATTGTTGTTATTGAGTAGCCTACATGGTTTTAATTTGATAATGGAATTATAAATTGGGGGGGTGGTTTAGTCTAGTTGTTGATTTGAACAGTGTTAAAGAGGGAGGGATTTAATTTGAATCAAATTTGAATTGGAAATAAATGCCATCCTGATGCTAGATCCCCTGTATAGCCTGTTCATTACTATTGCAAAGCCATTTCAGCAAGTGGGAGCTAAATGCATTACTCCTGATGTACTGGCTCTCTGTGAAGGCTCAAATGGCATGCAGCGTTTTGAAAGGAAATACAGCATCCAAGCAAAACAAGTAGCTCCATTGAAATCGTATTGTTTCATGATATACCACAAGTTGCAGATGGACTTTCTAGATAATAGTATACATTCCTGATTTTTCTAAAAAACCTAGACACAGCATGTACAGAATAGATTTGGAAGCTAGTGTGCGCAAGTTGTCATCCATGCATCACATCACTTAAGGCTCATTTTCGATATTTGAATTTTTTTTTTTTATTGCTTTTTACTCAAAATAGGACACACTCACACACACACACACACACACACACATGCAACTGCCTGCAACTGCAATCAGAAGGAGTTGCTCATTTATGTGAGCAAACACTTTCGTAGTTGTATTGTTAAAAGAATAACTGCATACAGTGGTCTTAAACGGACCTGCTGTAGATTCAAAAAAACAAAGTGCTACTTTGCACATTTTCTTAAAATGCCTGTGCTTAATATTTAATCATTTTCCTTAAATGAACTTCTATGATTTTCTTTTATTCAATTTCAAAAGAAAAAAACATTTTTTTAAATCTTGATAAGTGGACTGCATTATTTTCTTGCATATATGTTGCACTGCTTAAACCAATAAGTGCACTACTGTTAACAGAGATATTATAGTTTTAGAAAAGAGGATTTTTTTTTTAAATCTAACATTTGGTTGTAGAGTTCACATGTAATAGAATAGCTTTGTTTCAATTTATTCATTAAGTAATTCAGCGGTTCTTGGCTTTTGTTATTGCTTGCAGTTACCTACAGTATATATTCGTGCCGTGTTAATGCAAGCATTTATTTTTTATTTAAAATTGTACCATTACGTGTGCTCATCTATGTTTTAACCTTTGAATGCATTCTTTTATGGAGTCAGTTCCCTATAACAGTTATTCAATCGCATTTCTTTAGAAACAGACAGAATTTTCCTACGAGAACATCCAAGCCAAACAACATTAACAGTGAAACAACAACAGTAATAATAGACGCAACTCCCGTCCAACTCCGTTGGCGGAGGTAATAATAATAACTATTATTATATTATTAATAATAATAATACATTTATAATGTGTGTGTGTGTAACATAAATGATATGTGTGTCCTAGAACAACTTTCTGTGGGTTTTAAGGTGTGGGGAGGTGATGGAATGCAGCTTCTTTGATATCTGTCTGTCAGTTGTACACAGTTGTGTCCCTTCCTTAGTGTTCGTATGTCTGTGAGTGTCTGTGTGTGGTATATAGCCTAATCAAACTGTTGATAAGTGGAATATCTGCACTGTAGGGCTTCCTTAGCAATATGCAACGCAGGTACTATGAGAAGCAGCTCTCCAAACCTTTTGGGCTAATACGGCACCTGTAACATTCAGAGATTTGACTAAAGCCCAAGCCGAGTTCCCGTTTGGAGAAGTTATGTCCAGCGTCTCGATGCTGAACTTCATTATAATTGCTACTGTATTTCAGATCCCTGTGGAGTCGGTTGAAGTCAAGTGATGAACATGTGACACCTGGAGAGATTCTCTATTCTGGTTTCTCCTCGGCTTTAAAAAGAAGAAAATTATTGGCCACACATGTGAAATGCACGAAAACAGCGCGAGGCTAGTCCGCAGTAAAAGTAGCACATTATTTAACATTTGATTGGGCCCGTCTCCTCCTATATGGTGTGCATATAAGCCTAAACTGTATGGTTCCTGTTTGTAGCTGTTGTTGCCAGGATGGCAATATTGCTGCATGCTAGTGCTATATTTGTCTCTACACAGCACGTGGAGGGTAATCTCATGCCTTAACAGACAATGCACTAAATAGAATATGTAAGCAACTGCCGAGATCTCTTTCCAACAGTACTGCCACACGTATGGCACACAGCTCATGGTGTTGGTGTTTGTTGTCTGTTCAGTACCAAGTTAATCACTGCCAAACTAACATCATCACTTCGTCGAAAGCAAAGGCAGAGACACGAATTGTTTCAGTGTAATGTATGTATTCAGTAATCTAGCATTCCTTCATGGCACCTAAATTTTACATATTTTGTGTAAACACATATATCAAATGCACTATTGACTGTAGCTAGATGAGTACAACCAGCTTTGTGGTATCATTGGTCTAAATAGTAGGTTAAGTAGCTCGATGTTGGTTTTTTGAAATATTTGATTTCAGAATTACACTATCAATTGTTTTCTCGATCTCTTTTTTTTTTCTTTGGAATAACAAAAGTAGCCAATCTCAACGTTATCCGGATGAGAGCTAATAACTCGTCCCATTGTCAGTTGACTTCTTGTATCATAAGGTGTTTGATAGCAGACCAGGCTCGGAAGGGGAAGAACTTCTCTCCAGTGTGTCATAACGTTGCTATAGCATACCCAGCCGGCCCCCCTCCCCTGTTGCATTAGCATCACATGCTCTTCACTGTCCATAGTTATATATTCCTTATTACTGCTTCAGCTACTCGTGGTGGTGCTTAATTCTCTTTTCTCAGTGTTGCAAAACAGTCGGTTGAAAATTGTTGAAAAGTTGCAACATTATCCAGAAAATAAGTCCTTATCTCAATCGTGCTTCTTCTAGTTGTTAGTTTGAAAAAAAAAGAAAAAAAAGTCTAGACTTTATGTTTGCAAAGTGTTTGCATATTTTCCAGAACAAAAACATATTGAAAAGTAGATAATAGCCTTGAGCCTGCAGCTGTTTGTATTGTGTTTCAAATATATTACTGTTCATGTTTTGTTTATCTTAGTGTAGAGACACAGGGTCTACAGTACATTGTTGTCCTTCTTGCAGTATGTTTAATTCATCGTTATACTTATTTCAGGCTTCCTCCTGCTTTTATTTTTTATGGTGATCATAGTGGTGTTGTTTATACATACATAGCTTCACGCAACTGGATAAAGGATAGTCAGTTATTGAGTCATATTTCACAGTGTACTATATATGCTTATATGATTTGCATTGAGATGAAAACAAGGAAATGGAAGATAGTAATGGTGAGGGTCATGTTGAGTAAGGAACAGCTTCATTTTATTCTGATAAGCATGTGTCCGTCTTCCTGTTTGTCTTTCAGTCCGTCTCCACACATTTTAAGTCAGATTTCTTTTATTTAAGCTTGAATAAAGTCACAAAGTTAAGAATAGAATACAGAAAACACATGAAACCATTCAGATAATACTTTTTTTTCTTTTTGGCCTTCTACAGTACACATAAGAGTTAAATAGATAACTTCTTACAAATATACTATATATATTTAAGTATCACCATCTCCACACAGATGAAGAATACATTTTCAGATAGTTTGATAAAGACAATTGCAGCTAGAGTATACAGTACTTTGTGGGATATAGGGAATATGCCTATCAAGTGCCTATCAGTACATACAGCAACTATACAGAATATTCATAGTTTTTCTCTCCTACATTGCACAGATACAGTATATACACAATGGTCTATTAAGAATATACTATTTATACTATTACTGCTAAGACCTGGTGGTTGTGAGTGCATCCTAAGAGAACCCTTTAAAATACCTGCAAATGTTCTATTCATATACAGTAAAATCTACATCTGCAAGTTTTATTTTTTATCTTACATTTATACAGTTTGGAGGATTCAAAGATATAAAATGCAATCACATTTTAACACGTCTACATAAAATATACAAGGAGGGTTGAGGAGCTTTAGATGGTATACCGAAAAGTAAATATGGCCATTTTTTTCGTTCACTTTGCTCTTTTTCTCTCTCTCTCTCGTTGCTGTTTGGCAATCTATACATGCCATTTTTCTTTTCTTTTTTTAAAATTTTCAGTTCTTTCGCCATTTACAAACAAGCCATATCCTGTACTGTATGTTTGTGGGGGAAGGGGCAGTGGCACTTTGTGAACAGCAGAGGGAGCCACTCATCAGCTGAAAGACTATACACTGCCTGCCACAGTGGATATTTCAAATATTTGGATTTTCTTTTCTTTTCTTTTTTTTAATTTTATCTTGTTGGTGGTAAATATTGCCATTCTTCAGATTATAATAACACCTAAATTAAAGAATCACAGTGGTTACCCCCACTGGCACTTACTGTAAATGGCTTTTAAAAAATGGTTTCCAGGTTGTAGGAGCTGGCAGCTGCTTTAACAGGGTTTTTTGGGTTTTTTTCAAAGTGCACTATGTGTCCTTTGACCTTGATGACAGGCCCTTCCACATGCAAGCCAATGCCCAATTTCCCCACAACGATCATTAACCTTTTATCTTATCTTGACAGCCTTGTTGTTTACGTACAGCTTGAAATTGTAAAGGGCAAGCAACGAGCAAAGTGAAAAAGGAAACTGGTCATTAAACGTTAGACTGACAGTAGATATTTATAACCACTACTTGGAGGCAAAATGAGATTACAAATTGAAAGTTTTGGCAAGGGAGAACACGTACACACAGACACACACTCACACACACACACACTCGCACTCACGCAACATTCAAATGTCTTTAAGTGGTTGGTTTAACAACATGAAAACAAAACTAAAATAAAATATAGTGGAATTATAACAATAAATCAAGTTTCAGGACTGAGTGAGATAAAAAGGTTTTTGGGATGGCTTATTATTCTGTCCCCTGTGGACTAATTACCACAGTTTTCTCTCTAACCTTCTCCAGCCTAGTTACTGTGCCAAATTTAGGGGGGGGAGACACGTTTTTAATTATTCCACTATTGTTAAATTAGATGTGAGAAGCAAGCGGGATATGGAGAAATGAAAGAATCTTTTTTTTTTTTAAGCGAGAGATCTCTGTAAAAGCTATAACATAGACGTTAATATATTGCAACAAAACATGCGTCATACCAAAAGCAAGTGATTGCCTTTATTTTTTCAATCCTCCATAAATACATAGTTTAAAAAAAAAATAGGAGAAAACAGCTATGATTAACAAATGCACATTTTGAAGGCTTAGTTTCATATACATTTAAGGTTTAAAAAAAAACAAAGCATTAAGAATATAGGCAATGTGATAAAGCTAATCCCTGTCATCCAACCGTCACTATGACACACGCAAACAGCATCTGCTCAAGATTTTACAGTCAAACATCCAGATTCTGTTTTGATTTTGAGCTTTACACACATACGGCGAGCAGCTGTTCACGGTTTTTAAGTACGACACAGCTAAACTAAGCTATAACAATGTCTAGACGATATTACTTCTCTCTCCGAAAATGCAGTTATTACACTACCCTGGTGAGGTTTTTAACCAAGCACCGTCATCAGGTAACTACCATCGATCTGTCCTAATGAAGCATGCAGTCCTGTCTACGCAGCTTTTTCCTGGAAGGGGGGTTACTTTGTTTTTCACAGAGCACAGACTAGATTTTGAGTGTCCCTCGATAACTCTTTTTTTTTTTTTTTTAATCACAGTAACGAGGAGACTTGGGTGACTAAACCCCTTTGTGTTCTCACTCGCTGTAATCTTTGTGTTTCGGCTCAGTCCAGCTCGGTGAGACGATCGGTTTTCAAACTGCGCAGCAGCATGACTGAAAAAGATGCATTCCTCCTCAATTCTAGAACATTCCAACTCCTAGCCTGGCATTCGTTTTCCACACTTAACTAACCTAACGATGCGGACGATCTCCAGCGCTTAATCGATCGACAGATCTGTTGGATATTTGAGTATGTCGTACTAGACATCGCCCATCACGTCAAAGTTTAGTTTTAAAAAAAAAAAGAGTAGATTTCCCTCGAATGGATCAGTTTTTCTTAATCTCATCACGCTTTTAATCCAAATTTTGCACAGAGCACAACTTATGCTCTTGTGGACTGGTTCTAAAGACAACATGCACTATGCGACCACTCTGTTTTTCTCTACGCAGGTCTCTCTTTTATAGCGCAGAGACATAAAAATAAAAAAATAATAAAAAAAGAAAGAAAAGTCAGCAAAAAAAGAGAAATCAAGGCTCTTCTTCACCTTGATGTTGGTCACTGTCTCAGCCAGCACGTAGTCTGCCGTCACGGACGAGCAGACTTTGATTCATTTTAGCACTGTAATGTTCCTAAAGGGGCCGCTTGTGGTTATTTGTAAAAACGGGGCCATGCTAATCATTAGAAGTCGAATGGGGGTTAAAAAACAAAACTGTACTAGACAATGTTTGTTTTCACAAACCAAAGAAGGGTTAAGATAATTTAAGTTTTATGGAGAAAATAACATTTCTTTTCTATGTGTGTGGGGTTCCTTCGATTGGGCGAGATCGTTGTTGTTTTCCTGTTTTGTTTGTTTGTTTTCTTTGTTTTTCTTCTCATTGCAGGGTGCTTGTGAAAATGCATCTGTGTTTTGTCACTTGATCGGTTGTTTATAGTTTTGTGTTTGTGTTAATTTGCCTATTGTAGACCAAAACAGATTTTTTTTTATAAGAAATGCAACAAAACATAAAAATGAATCTGACACAGTAGCTGTGATGTAAACTATCGCATGTTAAAACATGTATAAGATTGTAAATGTTGCATTGTTCCTGTGACAAAACACAATACTCAGTAATCATTGGTTATGTCTTCTATACACACATTTAGCAAATCAGTGTAGACCTGTTCACCTTCACATTGGATTATATCGAAATAGTTTTGTTATAGCAGTTTTTTTTCAAATATTGGCACTATGTAATATTTTAAGGCTGTCCCTAAAATACTAATCTGATGTTGTGACTTAGAGTACATTCAGCCATTTATACTTGAGATGGACCAAGACGTTAAGTTTGCACATATTTGTAGGTTGTTTATGAAGCCAAAAAAAGAGGAAAGAGAATAATATGATACACAACTTTCAGTCAAGTCAAATCTAGTTGAGGCGCTCATGATCTCTGAGTAAATATTACAGTTGTTCGTGTTCACTGAGGGAGAAAAAAAAAGGCATCAGAGCCAGCCATCATTACACGATGAAAATAAATTCAAACCAAACTGTAACATGAATTTAAATATTGCAGTGTGGTCCAAATATTTATTAAAAAGCGATTGCGAGACAATATATTTTTGTAGTAACGACACGTCATCTGCGAGTGGAATGTAAACCATTTGGCAAAATTGGACAATATTTTATTACTGTAAGGTCTAATTCTAGGTGAATCTGCTGTATAGTTTTCATCCTGTGTGTTCAAAATAGGAAATTGAATTACTGTAATTCGGGCTGTGTTTTGTGCAGACAGGATATCTCAAATATTGACGTCACAAATCAGAAACGACATGTGTCCTAATCAAAGAAGCTTAGGCTTTGTGGGGTTTTTTTTCCATCTGGCTTTCAGGCTTTTTGCTGCCATATCTTGTCTGTAGATGCTTTTGTAAAACATGCACTTGAGTTGAACTATGAGATGTGCTTATAAATATGTGTATATTTTGTTAGGCTCCTTTTTTTTGCCTACGTTAGCTTGATATTTTATTATTTCCCTAAAAAATACTTCTCCTAAATAGTTATGAACTTGGCAGAAGTGGAGCTGTTGTAGTAAAGGTAGTTAACATCACAACTAAGCAACCCTGAAATATATGCTGCAGTAATGTGTTTTCAGTTTGTTTTTGATAATTTATGCTCCAAGTTGGTTTGTATTTTATTATTATTATTGTTATGAAACAAGCTTGTTTGAAATGTATTGACTGCTGTTTTGAAATAGGGGATAAGTTTTTTTCTTTCTTTTCTTTTTTTTCTTTTTAAATGTATGTGCAAGGACATTTTTATAATATGATTTGTCAAACACTGGACTGGAGTGAGTTTTCCAACATTTCCAAGTTGAGAGATGTATTTGACAGACATAACTGCACAGACGACACCCGTTAGCACAGACGTGAGCTGACAGACAAAGCACATCCTTCCAGCTGTACACGGGGAGGGTGACTTAACATGGCCGCCATCCTCCTGCTCAAAATAGGAGTTAGATGTTAGGAGTTAAGACATTTCCTTTGTGCTGGTTAATTGCATCGACTGGGTGGTG
This sequence comes from Amniataba percoides, assembly GCA_037176925.1. Taxonomy (NCBI): domain Eukaryota; kingdom Metazoa; phylum Chordata; class Actinopteri; order Centrarchiformes; family Terapontidae; genus Amniataba; species Amniataba percoides. Next base: position 9,699,427 of record JBAJHX010000067.1, read on the forward strand.
GGTTACATATATAATAGGAAATATTTATTAGGGCTTTCCTTCCAAATTGTTGCATGGCTTAGACTGGTGACGGATTATTTTTCTTCCTTTCTGAAATAGAGTGCTCTCTTAGATATTCAGAAAAAAAAATCGTAAAGGGATACCACTTGACAGCTATCCAATCATCAAAATCACCTGATACGTTCTCGCTATGGTAGAGCAGATATGACAGTTGAGTCTCATTACACCAACCACCACTTCTCAAACCAGAAAAGAAATTTGCACTAGACTTATTTTGGTCTCCTTCTATCAAAAGCAATATAATTCACTCAACACATTTTTCAACCATAGTATGTGACGGTTGTCGCCCGCAGTGGCAATGCTGAGTAAATGGTGATAGTTGACAAGTTTTGATTTGTTTTCTTTTTGTTTCTTTTGTATTCAGTGGTACAGAATTGGTCACCTTTTTTAAATGCACATGACATCCACACGTTGTCGTTCGTAGCAGGTGTTTTTACCCAGCAGTACCCCGAGTATTAGTGTCCAGATTTGAGGGGCATTAAAACTGTTGTTTCCTCCTGTGATTGTTTTGGACAAATCGAGCAGGTCTTGCAGGTCTGATAGTGGGATGTATGAGGGAAGGAATCATTTCCCATGAGTCAAATTGTCTTCATCACGCAGCCGACAACACATTTAAAAGATAAAAACCAAAATATTAACCCAGCTGTCCACCGTCGTGCACACGTCCCCTTAAAAAAACGCTCGTCTTCTCTGCATATTTGGTCACTTTGAGTGATTTTTGTAATTTTTCCGGGATGTGACAAAAAATGCTTTAAAATGAAAACTTCTTAGAGAAAGAAGAAGAAAAAAAAACTCCAAATGCACCTCTTTTTTGGTCGTTTAAAGACAGCACCACTGGCCACATATGTAGAGAATCTGCATCCACCAAAATGTATCATACTTCATCCCTGTTCAGCGAGGTCTTTCACACAACAGCAGTAATTACTGACCTTGGCGTCGTTATTTTGTTGATGGATAAGTGTAAATTTTTCAATAATTCACAAACAGCAAAACTTCACCATTTTATCTGGATGTAGTAGCTTTCCTGTTTTCACCGCTTTGTGGTGTTGTTGAAAGATGTTGCGGTTTGTCTAAATATGTTGCGTGTTAGAGGAAGCATAAGTATGTGCCTTCTTGTAATCTCCTTGGTGAGCTTGTTATTATTGAGAAGCTGAAGCCAGCCAATTGTGTTTGCACTAAAACCAAATTGCTTTTGTGATGTAGACTATTTAAGCAAGCTTGTTGCGTCACTTTAACCGTACAGTATGCATGAGGGTGAAATTGGTAAGTCTAGGGCTAGAGCTCTCATCTGTTGACCTGTAAACCAGTGCAGCTTAGAGGATCTTGTGAATATATCTTGGCTTAGTTTCGCATTCAGTTTTCAATTCCATCTCCTTACTCATCAAGTTTGTCACAATTTCAACAGTTCTAAAAAAAATCAATAAAAATAAAAATAAAAACAGGAAAAAAAAGCAAATAACACATACCATGAATACAATACAGCTTTTACTTTCACATGCCACAGTTAGAGAGTTACACAACTGCAGTAGAGATATTCATTTCTCTGAATCCATGGGAATGCATGAGTATACGAGGTCGCCTCAAGACTATTGGTCAAATTAATTTAGGTTGTTTTTGAGAACTTGTATTTATTACATATTTTGTTGACATCTAAGAAAGACCTACATGCTTTGAGTCTTACAAATGCACCTTATTCATGTCAGTCCATGTGGGAAAAAAAAAAAAAAAAAAAAAGGCTGGCAATGTAATATCTCTGATTTAGCACCTTACTACACAGCATGTTTTCACTTTATGCCAGTTTAGCTATTCTTCCATATGTATGATTTCAAAAATAAATCTCATATTTTGTGAAATTGTTTCATGGGATGTGCCAAAGTTTGGAGGCGATCTCCCAAGTGTTTATGCTTATCATTTTCTTTTCCTCCTCCTTCAGTTATAGCAATGGTATGTCAAAACTTTCCTATAACAGTGTGTGGAATCAATTTATCTCAGCAAACAGTATCATTACTTGCCATTTTACAATAAGCCCTGTATTTCACATATATTTACCAGTGATGTGTATTTGTTATTATAAAGAAAATAGCCGTAAAAGCTTCATTATGTTACATAATATTGTGACTTTTTTCGAAAAACTGTGAAGACTTATCTTGCATATACTTTATACAGAAGTATTAAGCCTTAATACAAAAGACTAAAAAAAGTGTGGAAGAATAAACTGATTGTTGCTAAGTAAGGATGATTTTTGTAAATGTTACCAGCACTTTTTTTGTAATTTTCACTCTCTGAGGTATTGTACAAGTTCAAGCTGTTTGTGAAGTTTGATTATGAAGGAATAAAAACTAGTACTTTCCTGTACTTCACAGAAAGTCTTGTTGCTCTTTTATTTTTCTCTTCTCTCTCTCTCTCTCTCTTTTGCTGGTTTTGTAGGGTTTTTTTCTCATGAATAAGTTGACCACAAATATATACAGAAAGTAACCTTTTGTCTTTAAAAGGGTAAAGTTTGTGCAAAAAAAGCTTCCACGCGTGACCTTTCACATGACTCCACTGCCAAAAGAAACTAAAATCTGACGTGCTGAATGCATAAAAGCAGATGGATGGATAGATGCTATCATTTGGAGTCCATATTATAAAATAAATGAGCAGTTTTGCTAAAATTAAGCCCGTAAATAATGTTAGCCTGTCTCTGTGTTGATGTCTAAATACAGTTGGAAGTGACGAGATCCTGCACAACAGGCTGGATTGCATCCCAGAATGCACTGGGCAGAAGGCAGGAAACACCCTGGACAAGCTGCCAGTCCATTACAAATCTAACAATGATTAATAACCGATCACAGTCACACTTCACTTCGCACCTACTGCACAGGCAATAGAGGAGTCCAGTCCACTTCGATCACAAGTGTTTGGACTGTGGGAGGAAGCCGATGCAGCCGACGTGTAAACTCTGCACAGAAAACATTTTCCAGGAACCGTAGCCCGGGTCCGTCCTGCTGCGAGGCGCCTGAGTTAACCCCTGAGCTGCGGCGCTGAACCACGCTCAGCTGTGCACAAGGCCAAGAGTGATTTCAAACACCCTCAGCCAGCCTCCCACAATGTGGACAGACATGTCAGTCACTGAAACTCATTTTAAGACTGCAAAATTAACCAGTGAGTGTTAAAACTAGACAGCTACTCCTGCAAATAACAAATAATTAATCACCATCGTCACAAAATCAGATAAAATTAGACTGTGATTTATTCTGAATACAGTCATGCAAGTCAGTAACATCCACTTTCAACAGTGGCTTTGACTGAAAATAAATTAATATCCACCACTGTCAGCAACAGAGACCTAACCACAGTCAGTTTTTCATTTGACCTCTGAAATTAAATTATTAAGACGGGTCGTGTTGATGTTACAGCTCTGGCTCCTCGTACTGAGGTTGTAATACGATAAACACAGCAGACAACAAACAGGAGACAGGAAGCAGCAGATAAAGAAGATGCTCTGCCTGGTATTATAACACTGGATTCAGGTTGGACTGAATTATGTGTTTGAAAGATTTATTTGGTGGAATAAATCATCAAGTGTTTATGAATTCAGAATGAGCTTGTCTGAGGAGAAAAGATGGCTGCTTCGCTCTGGCTTGGCTTTCTGATTATTTATTTCACTCTGGACTATTTTTCTTAGCTCTCAGGTTTATATATTACGGCTAAACTGTGCACACAAATGAAAAATACAGCTGCAGCCTAATTACACAAAATGATTTGTGATCAAAAAAGGAAGAAACACACATATTTTTCTTTGTATATTAAATCATTCACAGCCTTTGTACCCGATTGTAAATTGGGGTCATACTGGCAAAAAAAAATGTGTGCTCTTAAATGAATTCACAAATGATTCACAAATCAACAAAAGCAAATGACATTTAGACTTTATCTAAATGACTCTTTAATAACCAGAGTCTGCATTTGCTCATTCATTCAGGAACATGATAACCATTCTCCCTGTGCTCTGTGACAGTGATATATTGTATTATACTTTATGGTTATTTTCCACATGATGATAATTCTAACTTTGAACACAGACTAATGCAATCCACCCACACCCAGCCTATAATGTTTCAACACATCCAAACTTCAAATGCCCGATTGGTGTTTAAGTGTACTGCGTAATATACTGGGCGCACACTTTGTCACATGAAACTGATAAGGAGATGAATCAGTTTGAGACGCTCCTCATTGAGAGGCGCGGGGGCGCGCACGGGACGCGGGAGCGTCGCGCTTGTTTGCAGATGGCGCCCTCTGCTGGCGGAGCGCGGTACTTCAGGACAAGTGGAGGATTAAAACACCATCCCCGGAACTTGCACTGTGAAACCATCCGTGCAGGGGTCATCTGACGACTTCCTCTCCTTCACGTGACATTGCAGAAAGTTTCACTGGACTATGAACTGTTGTTGAAGTCAGCAGGAAGGAAGCGCACCTGCTGGGTCTGACTGCAGGTGAGCGCGCTCTGGAGTGACGCAAAGCCTAATTTATCCACAGGACGTCCGATCATGTCTACTTCAAGGCGCCTCGGATTTTTCCTTTTATAATTATCCCTCGTCAGTTCTGCTGCAGTTGTGTTTCGCCTTTAAAGATCACTACCTGTTGGTATGACTAGTGAAGGAGGCATTTATCCTGCCAAACCTGCACCAATTACCAGTATCTGTCACACCTTGTTATCATATTTGCAGTAAACATTGGGTGTTCTGGTTAACTTCATTCTGGATTTATAAACAGCCAATAGAGACTGCTGTCAAAGTGGATGTTCACGCTGCTTCTATCAGGTAAAAGCACTTAGTTTAGGATTTGTAGTTTATCCCATTTCATTTTATGGTGATATTCATTCATTTATTGTGATGTCTAAGCAACATTATGAACAATGTTTTTAGAACGTTTGTACATGTCATTTAAATATACCAAATAAAAAAAAGAAAAGTGAATTGCTCCCCAGAGCTTGTCTACATTTCCTGTTTGTGAAGGAAAGGCTCAAACTGCATAAAGTCATTTAGATTTACAATGAAAGATTTCCTGAGACAATCAAAACCTCAACAGGTTCATTAACTGATCAGAACAAAATAAACAACAAAACAAGTGTTAAATTCATGCTCTGCTGCTGACTTTATCAGTTGGCTGTGAAAAAAAAAAAAAAGGAGCTAACACTCAGGTGTTCTACGCTACAATCCCAGTAGTGACCATGGTCAAACAAGGAAGGCTCAGGAGGAGATAAGCGTGAGTAAATATAGCAGTTGGGTGTAATCCACTTCGCGCACTTCATTATCCAGTGAGTGCTCATCTCATGCACGAGAACAAGTGGAGGAGACAGTGGACATCAATGTTTAGTTTGTTCCCCAGAATAGATTTATTCAAGTTGGGACCATACAAACCTAGTGAATGACAGGAGGAGGAGGTATCAGATTTTCTTTTTTTAACAGGAATGACATTGGTAAAGAGGGTGTGGAACGTTTAAAATCATAATGATGCACAACGTACAGCCATCGCCCACAGCTAGGGGTGAGACACTATAGTTTGTTCCCATAAATAAGGCAGAATGCAGAGTCCATAGAAATGGAAAGTTATTACATTTAGCCAAATTGGACAGTGATGTGACAATATGACAAATTAGATGACCTTCTTCAGCTCATCGTACAAGACCAGCACGAAGGCTCCACCCATGCCTCTGAGCACGTTGGACCAGGCTCCCTTGAAGAAAGCCTTGCCACCCTCATCGCGTGCGATCTTGCGCCAGCAGTCAATGGTCCCGCTGTACATGATATCAGCTAAGGGAGGAAAGAAAAGAGCACAAATTAGATGTTTAGTGGACCTAAATGAAGGAAAATGCATTTAATATGCAAATTCTAGCACCTTTTCAGCAATTTGACAAACTCACCTCCTTTGCGTCCGGACTGCATCATCATACGTCTACGGACAGTGTCGAAGGGGTAAGATGTCAGGCCAGCAACAGCCGTCACAGACTGTGCGATCATCCAGCTCACCAATATGTGGGTGTTCTTGGGGTCTGGAAGCATACCTGTAAACACAGAGGGACATTACTACAACATCCAGAAACAGAGTAGTCACCTTGGTGATTTAAGTGCACATTGGATGCACAATCAACGTACCTTTAGCTGTGTCATAGATGCCGAAGTAAGCAGCCCTGTAGATGATGATGCCCTGCACAGACACATTGAAGCCCTGGTACAGACCCCTCAGGCCATCAGACTTGAAGATCTTAACCAGACAGTCTCCAAGACCGTTGAACTCTCGTCCGGCTCCGGCCTTTCCCACGTCGGCGGCCAGACGGGTACGGGCGAAGTCGAGGGGGTACACGAAACACAGGGAGGTTGCTCCAGCAGCTCCACCGGAGGCCAGGTTTCCGGCGAAGTACCTCCAGAACTGGGTGCGCTTGTCGACGCCATCAAGGAAGATCTTCTTGTACTTGTCCTTGAAGGCGAAGTTGAGGGCCTGGGTGGGGAAATATCTGATGACATTGGCAAGGTTACCTCTCCAGAAGGAAAGGAATCCCTGCTCCTTGGGGATACGGACAACACAGTCCACGATACCCTTGTACTGCTTATCTGCGGTGATCTGCTTGCTGGCATGCTGGACCTGAAACACAGAAAATAGGTGCTTGGTTAAAAATAAGGAAGCAAAGTAA
>JBAJHX010000067.1:9708879-9723338 GCA_037176925.1 Amniataba percoides
CTATCTATCTATCTATCTATCTATCTATCTATCTATCTATCTATCTATCTATCTATCTATCTATCTATCTATCACATTATTTCCCTGATCCAAAAGGGTGAATTGACGCATTGTAGATTCCTGCTGCACCAAACATCTCGGTGTTGTGACAATATGCTCCAGTAAATCACATGCTCCTGTGACAGTTTATGAAACTACTTAATGTTTTATTTGAAGCCTCATTGAGCTGCAGAACTGGGAGCGAAACATGCTCCTCATTAAGATGATGCCAGCTGTTGAATGCAGTTGTCTCCGGGGCCTCATCGACATAGCTTATTAGACCAAACCAGCGTGGCTACGCAAAGCTCAGATAAGGCTGTTCTGATTAAAAAAAAACCACACAGGCTGTGCAGTAAACATCTTTATCTCACAATAATAATGCTCACATTGTTGGAGTATTATTGGATCTCTACAGTGGCCTGTGCTTGTCGTATGTAATGTGCAGGCACGACCAAAGGGAGGAGCTGCTGTGATGCCATACAGTCAGAGTCAAAGCTCCTCTGAGGGAATCCTGCCACAGACTGAAATCTGGAGCAGGAGCAGGAGAAGATAACAGACTGAACCCGTCACATAGCTGGTAGCACGCTGGGAAAGTGTTTGATGTTTGAGGCAACTTTAGCAAAATTATTAAGTGTGAGTGTGGTGCAGGGTCTCCTCGTGCTTCTGTTGCTGTTGTTCACAGTGCCTCATTACACACATTGTTTTGTTGTCCTGGTTTGGCAGGGTGTGCATTTTAATGATAGTCACTGCCCACTTGTATTTCTTACTGCCACTTGAGCATCCAGCTGAACAGGATGTGTAAATTAATCCACTAATCCCCCTGCTGTCTTTTAATTACAGTGAGGACAACAGGTCAATGGCATGCACTTAAAGTGCTTTTGTTCCCTTTTAGTAAGAGGCAGTTGTGGGTTTATTTAATCAGAATTTTTGTACAGTATTGCTTTTTACTGTAAACTTTTCTAGTTCATGAACTTCAGAGAAATGCGTCAAACAAACATCTAAAAATGATCTTAAAATGAAACAAAATGGAGTGACTTTTTTAAAAAAGGTGATCTGACCTGCAGTCAGTTTTGATTTGCATTTTGAACAAAACAGATAAGGAGGTTTTGCGTCTTCTTGTTTGGAAGTCTTTACCTGCACAGACACAAACTGCACAATGAAACAGTTTTGTTGAATCAAATATTCTGTTGAAAGGTGCCTCACTTTCACAGGTGAGTAGCACAGCTTTTAGTATTTCTCACTGCATGTCCTCCTCTCCGGACCGACCCTCTCCACACACAGGTCAGCTGCAGCAGCGGAATAAGGGAAGATTTCACAGTTCCAGCCCTGCTGTAAGCTGATACAAATGAAAACGACTGGGAGGCTGCAGATTGGTCTCAGGGCAGAGGAGGGAACCTATTTGATTCAACGTCTTGTGCTCACCTCAGCAGACACATAAAGGCGCCTGTAGGGGGGAAACAGAAACAAACCAGTATTTATAACAGCAGCCATGCTCCAATCAGACATGTCCAAATGGAAACAGACGACAGTCTTTGCAGCTTCCTCAGATTAAAGTTTCACTTGCTTATCTTACACTGGCAGGTATGAAGATTGTACCATCAGTGAGCCATTATTACATAATCAATGTCAAGGTCAAAGCTATCAGTGTTCATTTATTTGGGAATTTGCTCTGATCGCCCTTCCTGCTGTGTTTGTGAGTGCATCAGTGAGTGATAATACTGTGGCGAATGATGGCTCACTTTTCCACACATTGACTGCCTGGACTGGCTGCCACAGGTTAACATCCCAACATCTCCAGGGCATGTCCAGTCCTTCTGAAGGAGGGGAGAGGAGGAAGGGAGGGGTGATCATCCTTTATATGTGGGATGCGCCGTGAAGTCTCTCCGCGCCCTCCTCTCAACTCTTGCGCGGACAACTGTGGAGCCGCCGACGCACAAATGCGGCACAGGAGGCTCGACTGACCGGAGCTGGAACTTTTTTGGGACAAATTTAGCTTTTTTTTTTTTCTTGCATCATATATGTATATATATTTAAAAATCCAAATCCAAGGAGCGAGCCAGAAAATCAACAGCAACGCAAGTGCGACCCGATAAATAAATGGGACAACAAAAATCGCGAGAACTTGCGTCGCTCCGGTCGCGTGCGCGGTGCAGTTTTGCCAACTTTGCGCACTAACCCGTCCGACTCTGCCTCAGTCCGCGCGGCAGCAGCAGCACAGCAGCAGGCTGGATGTGGCAGGAGACGGGTCACTGAGCCGCAGCGAGCCGGGCCGCCACTTTCCCACTTCCCAACTCTCCCCAATGTCACCGGGCAGGATGCTGATCATTGGACTTATGCTCAGCGTCTTCTCTCACGGTAAGCGGCGACATTTCTCATCCCCAGCCTGTTTCGGATGCACGGTCACATCATCACACCGCTCTGATAGTATCATTCAGTGATTTCTTTCTTTAATTATGCCAGTGTGGGGGCTGAGAGTGTGTGTTCACCTTTTTTTTTTGCTAGATGTCCCCCAGTATCCAGAACTTGAACAAAGAAAAATGCATGTGTGATTCAGTTTTTTTTATGCACATGTCCAGTGATCAGACTATAATGAAGATTCCAGCCCAGAGGCACACCAGGACGCTGTTTTCACTTTATACTGCTGATGATAATGATGTTGTATTATTTAGATTCCCCAGACTCAGATCATAATTTAATCATGAAGTGGCAACTTTTTGTAAATGCACATAGTTTAGTGTGTAGGCTGCCAAAGGACAGTTGGCTCATTATTTAAAAGGCAAAAAAAAAGAAATAATGTGGGAAAGATTGTGAGTTCAAGCACAAGAGTAAGATTTTTTTAATTACTGGGATATTCTCATCTTCACAGATGACAACACTCCAGGATTTAGTGTAACTTTTTCTACATGACCCTCAAAATATCATTAAAAAAGACCCATAAAATCAGTTTTCCATCCATTACAGCAGCAGCCTTGGATCTGGATGACATCATGGGTTCAGGTCTGTTATTTCTGCCTTGGGCTCGTTCCAAAAGGAGCCGTTCATCTCCCGAATATTGATTGGACTGTCCCAGATCATGGAAATATCACACGTGAATTGTTCGACTAAACGGTGTTCCCCTGCACATGAAAGCATTTTGCCTTCCATGTCTGTAAATCCTTGACATTTTACACAAAGTGTGCATTAGAAGTTGACAGGACGAAGGATTGACCGTGAAAGCAAAAAATCATAACTCTGTGGCACTAACATAATGGACCAGTTTGTTGTGTCACCATTCTATAAGTCTTTGTCCCTGCTGGGGATTAAATGGGCAAGAGATGGTGAAGGACCACACACACACACACACACACACACACGCACACACATAAGCTACTGCAAAATGAGTTATAATCATTAAAGTCAATATTGTGACTGTGGATGGATAAGAAACCTCCTGTTGAAGCATAACGCCTGTTGATCGGTGGTTACTGATTTTCAATTATCATATTGGATCACAAGTGTTCTTATGTGCTTATGCCAGAGCTGGAATTCTTTTTCATTATTTGAACATGGTCGCCTAAAGGTGCATTGTTAACAAAGAGCACATGAAATAGAGTTCATATGAGGCACAGCCCCCACCCCTCTCTCAGTGCAGAAACACATGGAGTATTTCTACATTACAGTGCCATGTAATTGTAAGTGTCAGGATTATTTCAGCAGTATGGGAGGTCCGGGCTTCACCGCGTTCAGGAAAATTCAGGTAGTGTCAGGTGAGGCTGTCCATTAGAGATTAGTATCATAAAATGATGAATGCTCTCTTGTGAATGTCAAACCTTTCAGGCACCTAATATATCATCCAGTGTGTCAAACCCACCTGCCAGGCACTTAGGTGGAATCACACCAAGAAAAGCAGTTATTTTCAAGCGCTGTTTAATAGACATCTGAGCCATTGCAGATGCATATTAGACCGGCAGTGATGTTGAATTCTTCCATTAAACCTAATTGCAAAATTAATGATTGGATTTGATTTTTTTTTTTTTTTTGCTCATTGACATCATTAACAAGAAGTGAAATCTATGCAGAACCCTCAAACCTTTTATCTGATTTTGGACAAATCTTTTGTAAAGCTTCAGTTTTCCTACCAAATCATATTGTAAAGTGTAAAGTCTCATGGACATTCCCCGTCCAGGTCTAATAGCCCCTTCTGCACTGTATTCAGTTGTGTTCATTGTTATTTTTACTCTGTAATGCATCTGGCCTTATACAACTCTTGTGAGTGAAACAACGGCAGTGGGCACTTTGGAGATAGACAGCAGCCTTCCCAGAATGTCTGTCACTGCTGATGCTCCACAGGGCTCAGGGCTAACTAATGCTGTCATTAATGTGTCTTCAGAAGATTGAAACGTCCAAAATGAAAGAGGAGAATTGCATCTGTGTAGGTCACAGATTGCCTTGCTCCCCTCCAAACAAAAGCAGAGTCCCAACATCTGCTTCATGAAAACACAAGGAACATCCCGTGTCAAGAAAACACATTTAATCATTTATGAGCTGTTATACGTGGCACTGCTTTGACCTAATACTCAGACAATATAAATCTGTCTCTACCGCTTATTGCATGTGTTGTTGCATTCGTGTCTCATCCAACCTAATGACAGCAGACTGGCGTGACGGTGCAGGAGATAATTTATAATGTGTCCGCATTGTACTTGTGCAGGATAAATCAACTATTGTTGAATGACAACCCGACTTTGACCCTTTGCTACAAGGCCTCTGTGGATTATTGCTAAAGTCCCAGTACAAACTGCAACTGGTGACTGAGCAGCGCTATTTCTGGACTTCATTTAGTGTACGGGGGATTGAGCCGTAATACAGTTGTCATAAATTTGTTAAAGCTTCTTTTCAGGCTATGTAAAGTTACAAAGGTCCTTGGTGAACAGATATGTGCATGCTTGAGCTGTTTTTATCCACGGTTGACTCTTTGATACACATGCTGCGTAAGGTTTGAGTGCCCTCACCTCGTGCACGCAGGTTTATCCAGTGGCTTCTTTATCTTTCCCGGTGTGGCGTAGACTCTGCTTTTTTCCCCCTCTTTCTGCTGAGGCATTGTCTTCATGTACTCTGTGCCTGTAATTCAGTTTCGTTTAGGCCGACAGCACACAAAGATTAAATTGGCAACCTGCCCATTGGACATTACTTAGATAAAAACATAAAATGCAGTCTCTGAATATGCAATTAATTCACCATTTGATGTTGTGCTTTAAAGAACCTGTTTTAATTAAAATGCTCACATCAAGGATAACTTTAACATCAAAATGTGGGCTTCTGAATGACACCTGATTTCCACACACTGTCAAGCTCATTAACACTGAAACTTTCTTGAATGAAACTTGGAGACTATGCGTATTTGCCTTTTACACTTGAATTTGTTTGTGTGTGCTCTGCATCTTGATCGTCACTGGCGTACACACGATGGCACCCAAAAAAAAAAAAATGTGGAAACTGTCAATCTGTGTGTCGCTGTCTGGCCAAGAAATTATTTGGCACATCGTAATTTAGGACTGCACCAGGCAGCAGAAGCCTGAAATATTTACGCAGCTTCACACATCCTGGCTGGCTGATGCGGCACCTGATGCAAGCATGTATTTTACCTGGAGTACAGATGAGGGATTTGGCCTTCGTGATGTGGCTGCATGATCCAGCAGCTAATTAAATGAGGCCCCCTCCATCTTTGCGCAGGGCAGCTGTTAATTCAGAAAATGTTGTCTTATACAGACTAGTAGAGTTGTTTGCATGCTTGGACCTCCGACCCCATGCTGTCAGAGTGCACAGATTATACTGAACAGTAAACACTTCATCGTCTTTTTTCTGATGCCGTATTTGGAACGAGCACCCTTCGTGTTATTTGTTCAGATATGACTGCCTCTTGGTCGAACTGTTCCTATCTCCACTGTGTTCCATAATAATAGGAACGGTCGCACCATGAGTTACTTATGCCTCCCTGCAAGTATGCGTCTTCCGGAAGGCAGCGAGACACTGCGCATGGCTCCAGCGCTGGAGTCGTCTCTGTGGGGTGTGCGCATAAAAAACTGATTAAAGCAAGCACAACTGTGCCGCACTTTTCGATGCCCCAGTCTCACCGAGTTTCAGTCTCGTTAAAATTGCACAAATTGAGGCGTAAACAAAGGTGGAATCTGAAGTGCATGAGAAGCAGTTTTGGGCAAATTGGGGATCAAGGCGCATGGAACTTTATGTCTACAAATTTTTTGCTAAGAAGCTAGCAAAGCACCTGTCACTGCTGGTGTTGCACAGTTACACGAAACTGCAGGTTTTTGTGGAGACAGGGCTCTTTGAAGTGGACTTTGTGCAGAAGGTGCATTGCTATTGTGCTGGTTATTGAGTGAGACTGTTCCGCATTTGTGTGTTCTTATTCAGAGGCAACGCATTATTATTGCCATTGATGTGGTCCTGATGTGGCCATGTGAAAAAAGCAGCGGGGGCCACTATAGTGGAAAGATGTAGGATGGACACATGCAGTGTGGAGAGATTTTGGATGATTTGGACAGAATTGGAGGTGGGCAGGTTGGGGATAATGATGAAATCCAGCAGCTGCAGCACCTTGGAGGCAGGAGGAAGAGGATGAAGTAGTTGCAAAGATGAGATGTAATAGGGGAATAAAATTATGAAGAATGGGGAAACATTTCGGTGAAGTGTGTTTTTTTTATGACAAGATTGCCCAAAATCTTGTGCTGTTGTTCATCAATATATCTGACATATTGTTTGACAGCTCAGGTTGCTGTTTTATACAATGAATAGTTGTGTAGATTTTGTGTTCATGTGACTCCGGGCAACTGGAAATATTCACCACATCTGAAGAAGATGTCATCTGCCTTGAAATATCATGTAAAATAAACGAAAATGGAAAAAATGAAGACATTTTTACAAATGAAACAGGACTTAATTCTTTTTGTTAAAAAGAGCCGCTTGACTGTGGTTGCCCAGGGCAGTGCTTGTAATTTTCCTCCTAACAGAGAGAATATGTACAAACCTTTAAGCATATGCTTAATGTTAATAGAAAGTTGAGTGTTAGAAGACAATGAGCAGATTGGTGGAAAGTGCAAAATTTAGAGCTCAGCAGAAAGGACTGTGTGATCCACACAAGCTGTAACCTCCACTGATTTTCCAGCAGTGTCCATTGTGAGGAAATACCCCCATCCACAAATACGAGACAACAAAAGCGGAAGCTTGCTTTAAAGCACATTATGATTAAATCAAAACCAGGAATGTGCATCAAAGAGTCACACACTGAATTGTGCAGAAATCCTTGATAAACACTGATGGCACAAGATGGATGCCATGTTTTGAATTGCTTTATGTGAAAGAAAGGCATTTTAATTTTTGGAATGAGAAGGGGTCACTTTTTTTTGTCTTCTTTATTTTTAGACTTGGACCTAATCTACTAGTTGTTGTTTCTTATGTTTACAAAGACATCCCTTTCATTTGCCATCTGCTCTGTCCAATTCTTAATAGCTATACATATTCTGAATGTAGTAGCTTAAATCAAAATTAAAACAGCCATTTTGGCAGGAAAATCATTTTTTCCACTTACAAACATGTGCTCCATTGTCCTGCAGCTTACTTGCTCCCATTTGTTAGCCCCATGTTTTCCAGCACGGTCTCTTAGGGGCAATTAGTGTGTTTATTCACACATTAACATTTCAGTAACCACACAGTATATTTGGAGTAAATGCACATGTAAATACTATGATGCATTTACATCAACCAACATAAAGATTGATTATGCTGGCTGGTTAGAGGTCAGCTCTGCAAAGACTAATGAACACCATAATGCAGCTGTAGAACATTAAATACACTTTCTGTGTTTCTAAATGTAGCACTTGAAGCAGTGCAGGATTTATTTCTTCATTTATTTATTTATTTTTACAACTGATTAGTTTTAAGGTCTGTATGATGCCCATCAAAACCCCTGTAAATCACATTTACAGGCTTAGACTTTTGCCATCTTTAATTGAAAAAATATTTAATGTGCTTAACAAAAGATTAAGAAAACCAACAAATATTCACATTTGAGATGCTGCGACAAGTTAATTTTCCTTAAAAATGACATAAAACCATTAATCTGTCATCAAATGTTACTACATCGAAACTCTATTCCATGGCAGGCCTATCTGTGGAAATTTAATATGCATGTAAACACTCATTTACAGTCCACTCAGGAATCCCATCGGTTTGACTGCAGGCGAGGTGAATGAGTGCATGTAGTAACAAGTAGTGGCAGTCACTGGCATGTTTCTCCAGTCTCACTTTTGCTCCATCTTATACCCTCACTGCCATTTCCTCCTTGAGCCTGTGACTTCCCTCCAAAAAGACCCTTCTGTCACGATCCCACGAACACATTTCACGTCAGAGTCACACTCTCCCGCCACGATCTCCTCTCGACTCAAATTACTGCCCGACAATCTGGAATGCTCTGCTGCCCGTCCCACGCGTTTGAAAGGACGGAAGAGAAATCCGCCAAAACCGGTTCACTCCCCGCAAGTGTCGGTGTGTGGTGTGTCGTTTATGGCGTTCACCTTCATCAGCTTTGCCTCGCAAATTCTATTAATCACCCGAGTGAGAAATCAATAGGGTGTATTATTGCTCACACATCACAGGAATTCATCTCCCGTCCGCTTTTCTCTCCTTTTTCTTTTTCATTTAAACACATATTCCATGCTCACACCAACAATTCCCCTCACCCAGACCTTTACTTCAGCAATTTGTTGCATTTCAAGCAGTGAGCACAGTGCTCCTTTATCATCGCGACTTTAAATAATGTTCAGTTTATTCAAATAATTATGACCTGTCTACTGGACAAGATTTACCAGGCTGCTCTGTGCTTTATATAGGTTTTTGTTATCTGTGTGTACGTGTGTGTGTGTGTGTGTGTGTGTATGTGTGTGTGTGCAAACTAAAATTGCTGATAGTCTCTCTTTATCAAGAGTAAGCCAGAGGGAGCAAACATTGAGAAGGAATAATGAATAAACTGTTTGCTGCCCAAACAGGAGATTACATAAAGCCTGTTTAAAACATGGTGGAATTGAATACTTTAGTATAATTATCAGGTATCATGATACATATAATGGTAGACAAGCGATCATCACCTTTACATACCTTGGTGAGCTCTGACTGAGTATGACTCATTGCTTTGTGTATTACTAGTGTTTTTTTCCCACCTCTCTCTGTGGATTCACTGCAGCAGCCTTGGCAGGTTTCCTGCAGCGGCGATGAAGCGCAGCCTCTGTTTATGATATGTCTCATGCCAAAGTGAGACGTGGACCTCATGTGGTGCCCGAGATTGCAAAACATGCAGCAGCAGAATTGGACTGCAGCCGTGCTTTGTGCTGCCAGTCAGCAGGAGCTTAATCGAAGTGTGTGACCAATCTAACACAATGCGTGCGTTTGTGTATGAGCGTGTGAGATGTATATGGTAATATGCGGAAGCATTCACACACGCGTGAGGATAAGATAGGTACAGATATGTGTGTACAGGCATGAATTAAGTTTGAAAGTGAACATTACCTCTGTTTATTTCTAGCTGCACAACATATTTTTAAATGTCTGCCAGCGTCGTCCTTTTGTGCAGTTAGAAGTGACAGGATAGAGCAAATTAGCCAGATAAAGAGGAAAAAGTGAGTGCATATTGCCAAGCCAAGCTATTTTCTTCCTCTGGAATCACTGTGTATAAAATGTAATTTGTGGGGACAATTATGTGTCACATTTGAGAAAATTAATTTCCTGAAATGCTCCATCAGAATGCATTTTCATGAAGAGGCCCGTCTTTTTTTCTCTCATCTCCCCCAGGCTGCTTCTGGCCTTCCTACATTGTGTTTTTCATGGAGCAACAATCATTATTATGAAATGATTTGTAGTTTTTCCCACTTTCAGTCATTCAGACAGAACGCTGCCAATCAAAACACTTTTAATTCCTAATGACTATGAACCAACATGACTGTTTTTCTGTTGAATAATTTATTAGTTTTAGAGGAACTGCAACACATTGGACTAAACTTAATATGGACGGATCCTTTTAAATACATATGCAGCTAATGTAACTCTACAATATCTTCAAGCAGCATATTTTGTAGGTGAAAGGGGTGCTGATGCATCTGTCATATGGAAAACATTTGCCTCTGATTATTTGTCTGTGAGACCTTTGGGGGGAGGAAACATTCTTATAGTAGATATTTGATATGAGTCACTGTTTCAATGTGATATCCAGGTTAAGTCCCTGTCTGAAAGCAAAATTGGAAGCAAAAGTGTATTGGGTTGGAGGTGGAAAAACTATGAACTATGCTGAAAAAATTGTTTTTGTCTCTAGCGCTACATGTGGAGACAGTTTTCAACATTGCTGAAGAGCTTGTTCCAAGTGGAAGGGACCCTGCTGCAAAAGGTTTTGCCCCCAGCTGTTCATGTGTCCTTTTACAATAATAACAGCAGTGCTTCTGAACAAGACCTCCATGAAAGCGTGTCTCTGAAGATTCTAAATGTGTCGCATGAAAAATGTTTAAGCGTCACACCAGTGTTTGTATTTCTCCTCTATATTTAACATCACTGCAATGTTTTTTTTTAATAGCATACCATATGTTTTTCGATGGATGAAGTCTTCTGCACTACTTTCCGG
The DNA here is from genome assembly GCA_037176925.1 of Amniataba percoides. Taxonomy (NCBI): domain Eukaryota; kingdom Metazoa; phylum Chordata; class Actinopteri; order Centrarchiformes; family Terapontidae; genus Amniataba; species Amniataba percoides. The sequence continues at coordinate 9,719,576 of JBAJHX010000067.1, forward strand.
ATAGCTATGAGTTTGTATTCATACCAGAATGGCTTGAGTAAGATAACTCCACACTTGAGGAAGGTAATCCCTCAAAGTGAACCTCATGTAGTTTTTATTTTTCAGGCAAAATGTTATTATTGTCACCTGGGAAGGGACTACTTTGGAAATGATCCCATGTTGGTGGTGCTTGCAGGAAGATCCAAGAGGCATCCAAGACTTGAGAGTTGGCTGTTGATCAGCAACATTTTTTATGCATTTAAGTAACAAATTCTCTGTTCTCAACATCCCAGCTTGGTCGTCTTTCAGGATTTTATTTCTCAACTTTTGAATGCAGTGCTGCTCGGCAGCTGACCCTCAAAAGGTGGATGTTTACCTTCCTAAGAAGCGCTTGAACAGAACAAACAAAATGTCACCAAATTGCTCATCATATGTGACAGACTGCAAAAAGAAAAGAGGTGCGGGGAGCAGGATAAACCATGGCCTGACAGCCAGGGTTTGAGACTCTGACAGGAAGGCACAGTCGATTCATAAAATTTTGCCAAATTTATGATAGCATGTGTTGAGCTTGCTGATCCGGGGGCATGGAGGTGTGCGATAAGGAAGATGAGGCTAACTCGCAGTACCTGGCTGCACACACTATGACAATGTGAGGTGACTGGCAGCTGGAGCATTTCCAAAAGCTCGGATAGACATGTGCAAACACTTGAGACACAGTGCAGTAGAAATAGGGTGCATTAATAAAAAGGCCAAGATAAGGCTGAGGGCATAGAAATGTTCGGAGAGAGGTCAACCAGGAGTCCCAGTGAGAAGATGAAAAAATAATTATGGAAAAATTTTAACTTTAACATAACCCAGTAGTGTTGCTAAAGTATCCAAGAGACTCCTTGAGTGTTTCTGTGAGCAACACTGAGGTTTTGCCCACGTTGCTACTCTATTACACTTATGTGCTTTCAATTTAATCTGCCTTGTTGAGTATTATAGTAACCTTTAGTGGTCTGTGGAGTGCACTCACTGTACACCATTGTCTTAATTACAGCCTATTTAGCGTAAGGACTTATAATGGATGGTAGGACACTACAGCAGTGCACATGTTGGTGTTAATGTTGACAGTATCAACTTCCCCCCTAGGTAGTGTGCCAGTATCTGCATCTTTGGACTGTCTGGTGGCGGAACAGGGCTGCATCCAGGAGCAGTCCTGCATGGTGCTCTATCGGCTGCTGGAGTACTGCGCAGCCGAAGAGGCCGTGTCGCCCCTCGGCCCGGACGCCCGCTCAGAGTGCCTGGAGGCCCAGAACTCCTTGCAGCATTACCGCCCCCTTCAAGTTTGCAAATGCCAACGTGGCTCACGCAGGGAGGAACACTGCCTCAGGGTCTACTGGACCGTGAGATTTGCAGGTGGGTTTAAGCACTGGAGTCTGTGTGTGTGTGGTGAGGTAATTTGAATCCCCTGCTGTATAATCCATGCGACAAAACTTCACTGTTGTTTTAGCATATGATGAGTATGAAGTGTCTCCGTATGAAGAACTGCAGTTAAATCTGGTGAGAAACATTGAGATGTCGCGTATGGCCTCCATCATGGCAGGTACTGCTCTTATCACAAATATTTACAAATCTCTGTATGTAGTGTGTTTTGTATCTTAATAAATTCTGTGATGTTCTCCCCCTCGTCCACCTCCAGTTTCCTCTCATTCTGTGGACGGCCAAAACCAATGTCTGAAGGCAGCCCAGGACTGTGGCCTGTATGAGAAATGTGGCTCCCTGCGGTCAGAATATGTTGTAGCATGCACCAAGCGAGCAACAGTCTCTGACAACAACTGTAGCCGCCAGAAATGCCACAAAGCCCTGCGGCGCTTCCTGGAGCGCGTGCCAGAGGAGTACAGCTTTGCTCTGCTCTTCTGCCCCTGCTCTGACACTCTGTGCGGGGAGCGCCGGAGGAAAACCATCGTCCCGTCATGTTCCTACGAGGAAAATGGGAGAGGGGACGAACGAGTGGGCAAGCCCAACTGCCTCAGCCTGCAGAACTTCTGCTCCAGAGACGAGCTGTGTAGGTAAGGTGATTGTTTGGGTGGAGAGGTAGAGTACATTAAGTGCCCTTTCAGCAGCCTTTTTCAGCAGAGCACAACAGAACGGAGCCATTTCACGGTGTACTACAAAGCAGGTATAAAGTCTGAGAAGTGCCTCAAATCTTACCACAAAGAATGACTAGTATGTCCCTATTCAGCACAGTCTACAAAAATGGCACCATTAAAGGCACAATATGGAGTTGTGACAACGGATTACACTGTTTAGCAGTGTTTTGAGGGTCCCCACTAAGCATTTTTTCCCATTCTGTTAATAAATAATGTCGGGATACAACTAAAAATTCTATTAAGTATCAATTAAACTGCATTTTATTTTCTTACTTAGTCGTTTGTTCTGTACAATTTTTGAAAGCTGTAAAATATTTCCATCTCTATTTGCTGTCAAAAGTGACACTTGCAAAATTTTCAAAGTTTGTATTAAGAAGAAGAACTTAAGAGGGATTCATGCGTTTCATGTGGAAAAGAGGGATGGGGGTCTGGCAGTTTACTTACAGTGGCCCAGGATTCATGGCTGCGCCCTTGCTCATAAGCAGGATTATAATGGTATCTGCGGGGCTTTTTTTAGTCTGCACTCTCTCTGTATATTGTTTGTAAATGTAGAGGACTTGCTTACATTAATTACACACTAGTCTGTGTGTAAATGTTACAGAGGTTATTAATGACGATACAGAAAAAAATATTTGAAACTGAGAAGGTCATGTAAAATCCCCCTTCTGCTGTATTAGTTACAGATTTAAGGCAAGAAAAGAGAGAGGAGCACTAACCACATCTGACATGAGGTTCTTCTGTTCCACATGCATGAAAACCACGTTTCCTCTGAAAAGTGTGGGAGAAGCGAAGAAACACTCTTTGCATTCATGCAGTGTCTTTAATTTCTGCTCAAGGCAATCGGCTATAAGGTGTTATAGATCTGCTCCAGATTATTTATGAAATGACAGGATGTTTTGAACTCTGTATGTATTTTTAATAGAATAAGTCAATAATAAGTTAGCAGCAAGTGAGATTTACAGTGGTTAACTGAAATTATTTAAATGTAATATTCAAAATTACATTTTCATTGGTCAGCTGCTACAGATGTGTTTTCGTTAGCTTAGGATGTGTCTTACATATGTAGATAGGGAGCAGGTTCTCAAGTTACACTGTAATGTTTCTACTGTAGCCCAGAATGGACAAACTGGCTGTAGCGAGGGGCTTCTTTACACTTAAATGGCAACTTGAACGGTAGTGAAGGATCGGGTGATTGTTTGTATTTTCATACTGTCCAGTCATCGTCAATTTTATTTAAAATACCTGAACATACCTGAAATTTAAGACAAAAAGTCTTAAATTTCTTTACTCTCTTAAATATCACAGTCCCAATCGTAAAAATACTGTTTACTACTATTATGGACCACAGAGCAAAGTTTTGGTGATGTGGGCCATCAGATCGTTGTGAAGGAGACGGCACACTGGTTTGTAATTAAGGATTTAAAATTCACTCGTCACTTGTTCTGATTAACTGGGCTTAGCAGGAGGACCTGCTGCTCCACCAGAGACATCTCTAAATGCACAGTAGGGTGCAGATTCAGATACAGATTGTTTTTATGACATTAGTTCTGATAGGAAGGTAGTTAAATGATCTTAAAATAAATCTATCTATCTATCTATCTATCTATCTATCTATCTATCTATCTATCTATCTATCTATCTATCTATCTATC
>JBAJHX010000067.1:9723393-9739079 GCA_037176925.1 Amniataba percoides
ATCTATCTATCTATCTATCTATCTATCTATCTATCTATCTATCTATCTATCTATCTATCTATCTATCTATCTATTTGCTCTGTGTCTTGAGCTCTTCCTCTCTGTTTTGGTTTGTGTTGTTTTTGTTTTAGCTCGACCCGAGGTCCCCAAATGAAATTGTCAAAACACTTTAAAATGCACACTCTGTTTCTCTGTGCTGACACATGAAAAATGCTCTCTCCTGTGTTTCTGTGTCTTGTATTTGTGTGTGTACGTTTCAGATCCCGGTTTGCTGATTTCCAACAGAATTGCCAATCCTCCCCTCAGTCTGCCTCCGGCTGTATGCGAGAGAGCAGAGCCATGTGCCTAAAGGCCTACGCCGGACTCATAGGTGAGGTGAAGTAAAAGAAATTAAAGAGGAAGAGGAGGCTGAAAGAGGGAATAGCTCAAAAAAGAGACACAGACAGAAAGCTGCACAAAGGAACCATTATTGGAATTCATCAGAAGGGGTCTTACACTGATATCTGGCTCATATAATTTTCATTTTCTTGCGCAAAATAACTCTACAGGGGTTCATAAACGGTCAACTGCTAAAAGCTGCTGCTCTGGGGATCCAGTCAGCATCACTTTAAAAAACTTGATTTAAAAATTGCATTTCCAGCAGCTCTACAAAATGATACTGGTAATATTATTTCCTTCCCACACTGTATTTTTCAAAAAGTAATTTTGTGTACCTGCAATTATCAATATCAAGAGCTGGAAAACTGGTGACACTGGAAGCCCCAGGGCACTAATATTGTTGGTAGACGTCTTACCTTCTATAGAGGTGCTGAAAATGAAAATCTTCTGCCTAAGGGAAATATTACTTACTGAAGTTTGTAAAATTGTGTCTATAATACAGCTTTTGTCTCCTTTCTATAACCAGGCACCATCATGACACCCAACTATGTGAGCAACAGCAGCACAGAGGTGTCCCAGTGGTGCACATGTGACGGCAGCGGGAACGAATGGCAGGGCTGTCAGCGCATCCTGCATATGTTCAGCAACAACATATGTCTGCGTGAGTAATATTTCATCAGGTTACAGCATGCAGTACAATGTTCCTGCAGGCAGTGGTAGAAAGTAACTTTAAGTACATTAACTTTTCATTTTGCGTTGATTTTGGTGGTTCCTGCAGAAAGAGGCAGTAGTATTTCACCTAATGTTAAGTTACGTGTTCCCCCTGCATCACTCTCCCCTGGAAAGAGATTATTTCACATCTGATATTATGGAAAAATGTGTGATTGGCAAGAATTAAGAACAACTAATAGAGACAAATACAATTAGCCAATGTACTTGCAGCTGGTCTCATTTATTTATATACGTCATATGGAAGCATTGTAAAATTGAGATTGTTTCAACCAGTTAAAGTCTCCATAGGGTGCTATTCACTTCAGTTTGGAGATACTTGTCCTTTACTTAAGTGTTTTATTTTTTTTCTACATTTCAAAGGCAAATATTGTACTTTTTGTTCCACTTCATTCATTTAACGACAAGTAACTTGAAATTGAGAATACAAAGTAGGTTAATGTGATGAGAAGATGATAAGATTGAATTCATCTTCAGCAATAAAACTGACAAGCTGCCCAGCAATATATAAAGTAGTTAAATTGAGCCCCACCAGTATATGTTTATGCAAATGTACTTATATCCAAGTAAAATATTTAATACAGGACATTCATAGTATTTCTACACTCTGGTGTTACTGCTTTCAGTGAAGTAAAAGATCCGACTACTGCTTCCCACTCTGGCTTCAGGCTTTATGTCCATACTGAGTCACAAAGACTGTGCTAATGAGAAATGTGCTAATTAATGTTGTGTTAGTGATAATAATAAGAGGCAACAGTTTTAGCACAAATAGATATAAAGCTCTGGGAGTTTCCTGCATGAAATATACACAGCTTCCGGGATAGAAGCAGTATATAACCATGTAAATGTAACCTTCTGGATGTTTAAACTGCAGCAAATATGTTGATACATTGAGGGTTTTTCGTCTTTCTGGTCTGTATTGAAATGAGCCCAAACATAACTTTTAAATAAAAGATGCAGTAAGAATATGACACTCTTGTTCCATGTGTGTGACCTTACAAACCTGAGGAGCATTTCTCAGTAGATGATTAGATAACTGGATATGAAGTTTGTCTCCAACTGTATATGACAGAATTTTTGTGAATATTTTAATGGGAAATGACTACATTACAGATTACTCGAGGTGATATTTCTCACATGAATGTTAGTCATGTTGAGTTATTTTAGTGCACAGAATCCTTTATGGCCATTTAGTGTGTGTTAATGAAGACATTCACACTTGGTTTGGTTGCAATTTATCAGCTTATAATAATAAGGGTTAAGTTTTGAGTAGAAGAATTACCATTTGATTATTCTTGCAACTCAGTCAAGCAGTCTGAGTAATTTAACACGGTTCATTTTGGCTCACGTATAAGAACCGTCAGTTCTTCCTATGCACTCCTGATAATTACAAAGGAAATGTTAAGTTTTAGCAGTCAAATCTGAATGTAATCTAAATTTATGTTGAGCTGCTGCTCTAACTGAGCATTTTATAACGTGCATTAATACAGAATTCAAATGAATGGGGTCATGGATGATGATCTAGAGCCAACCACTGAACTGTAATGTTTTCTTATAAATAAATAAATGTCAAGAGACATTGTCCCCTGTTTCTGGCCAGCTGCCAGATGTAAATGTGATTTCCAAGTTCTGTGCAGTCAATGAATCCGTTCTGCAAATCTAATAAACATAAAGTGGATTCTTGTTGAATCGTTGCCAAACCAGCAAGGGTGAAAAGAGCATTATTATATCCTACTCAAGAAGTACTGTTTGTGGTGAGTCTAAAGCTAAACCTATAGCCAATTTCTGAAGCTAATTTCCACCATAATATTTGATCCAGATACTGTACAGTTGGTTAGTTTTTGTCAGCAAGCTAACATGCTTGTAACAAGTGTGGTGATCAGGCCAGCTGGTAAGATTAGGAGAAAGCGCTCTTATTTTGAAATTAGAGCGGGTATGCATTGTTGGTCCCTTCACCTCTCTCTGCGGTGCGCACCAACTTGCCTCCAAAGCTTCTTCCTGCAGCATTGCTCGGTCTCAGTCTCTCTTTAAAACTCATTTTTCGCCACCTCTCTTCTTCTGCCATTATGTCTGCTCTCAGTTAGCTCATGTGCAGGGGAGTGAATCCAGTCAGATGCTCTATTTTGATTTGTTGTTGAGTTTTTTGGTATTTGTTTTGGATTCTTGTCAAAAAAGTAATTTTCTAACCAACATATTCAAATGCATTTTGACAAATCATCCATAGTATATATAGAGTTAGTAGCCCTAACTATGTGTTTAAAAGTCACAAACTTTTTCATGATTGCTTTTGTTTTGTCTTTGGGACGAATAACGATGTGAACTTAATGATGACGGCTCCTGCTGATTTTGTTTCAGGCAATGCCATCAGCTCCATGGGAATCTCTGCACCTCCTCCTGTGGAAAACACTCCGGTGCCAGCTTCCCAACCCTCCCCGCGCATCTACCAGGAGACGGCCCACGTCAGTGTTAACACTCTCCCTGAATTCAACAGTGTAAGCGCTCCCCACTTCTTCACGCTCACACCGTATGCTAGTGTTAGACACTTGCTAGAAGCTGAACCAGAGAAGAGGTTGACTGTGTATCAGGTGGTAACACCTAAATATCACCAGGGAGACTGTAACAGTGAGTTGGGCCCAGCAGCTCCCTCCTCTGCCCCCCTTCCCCTCATTGTGGCTGAGGATTAGCCGTAGGTGTTTGCGGCATTATATTCAACCCTTACTGTTATTATTCATGTATGCACACCCATCTGCTCCGTATTCCCCATTTTCTCCACCATTTTAATCCTTCTCACTCCGCGTTTCCTCTTCCTCTCACCCCTTCCCACAATCCCTTACAGCACTGAAGCCCTGCTTCTGCTGGGCTGCATATCGGACATCCAGATACACAGTTTATGTAAAGATAATGCATTTGATTTTCCTTGATATTACGTAGCACTGAAGTTGAGATGATGCGTTCTAATGCCAACAACAAAGCCAATGGCTCATGACACTTTTCAAACTAAATTGTCCATTAAAAGTTGAAAGTGGCTCCTAAAATATTGATGACTGTGATACAGCAGTAACAGGTAGGAGGAACAACAATGGATCTCTAGTTTTGGTGCCTGTGACATGTCAAGGCCACACGCAACAGCAATGCGATAATGTCCTGACACAACCTAGAGTAGACTCCTACATCACTGCAGCAACAAAAAGAGAAAAACAAGATTTATATGGAAGACTCTCAAGGGAGCAGCACAGACAGGAGTACCTGACATGTAGGTAGCACCATTGCTTGCTGTTGTCTGTGAGAGCTATTAAAATTTTATTAAGCAGACCGACTGGGGTTGATGATATTGTTTTATCTGAGTTTTGTTTTACAAAATGTTGCAACAGTCACATTTAAGTGGAAACTGCTGGAAATTTACATTTGTTGTCTTTTAAATTATGGCATTTTTCTGTTGATGTTTCCTCTTTATATTTCTGTTGCCAGGTACCCTGACAAGTTGGTGGAAGTATTTTGACAGAACCAAGTGTAAAGGGATTTGATGAGGAATAAATACATAAATTATAAGTATTTTATATTTAAGAGGTCCTTAAATCTAAAAAAAATCTCATTAAATGGAAGTTATTTTTGAATTAATATTTATGATGGGTGTAATGCCGCATTTTGTGAGATTTACAACATGTTCTCAGTACGTTTGTCATGATCGTTGTTTTCGGCTCATTCAAATCACAAATTTGTCAAACAGAAATAGAGGTGAAATCAGTGTGCAGATCGGAGACAGTGAGTGGAGAGCGGCGAGTTTGTGTAACTGATGCAAACTGGAAATGTCTTCAGTGTCATGTTTATATTTGTATTTCTTTGAGCAGCAAAGCTTAGACGCTCATTTTGGTGGACAGATTGGTTCTGAGCCAAGCAATTATCAAATAGATTTGGCTGTCTGGGATTTCTGCCAATACATGCTTATTGTTTTCTTAGCCACGATGATACATGATTGCTTTTTTATTGATAGGTCCAAATCAGACTTACTATATGATAATATATAAGAAAGGCAAGTAAGGCATCATCTCGCTGAACTTCCACTGATATTATTGTCTTTCAGGCTTACAAGCAGTTTCACACCGCAGCAGGCCTGTTGTGTAGTTTGGTATGAAAAAAAAAAAAACTTAAAGAAAATACAGAATGTAGATTAATGTTAACAATAAGCATGCAGATGCAGAAATTGTAATAGAGATCAGCACAGATGGACTTAGAGTGTGTTAACCAGTGTTTTGTTGTCACTTGTTTAGATAATCCAGTGATTGTTTATGAGTATATTAAACATTTTGACCCAAGGGTTGAGGAGCTTAGTTGAAGCGCTGCTGTCATACGAGTGATAAACAGGTTTCTCACAGTCACTGTCCTGTTCAGACTCTTAACATAATAGCTTAGTAGCTTCCCGGTTGTTTTTAGAGTCTTTCCCTATCTAGTTTTAAATTCTGTGTTGACTGTTGTGGACTTTCTCTTGAAGTTTACATCCTCAACTTCCCTCCACGCTCCAGCAGTTCTGTTAATTGGCAGAATCACTCTTTCCCTGCTTTTACAGATTGAGGACAGCGAGGAGGAGGACGAGGAACAGGAGCAGGAGGAGGAAGAAAGCGAGGAGTTCAACATGATCCCGCCGTACTCTGAGAAGGACTCTGACATCGACTCAGAGGCTAGAGGGAGCAAACGGGGAGCGGCTAGTCGAGCTGCCCCCGTGTTTCCATTACTGCTGCTGCCTGCTCTCATCCAGGACTGGGGGCTTTGGAGCTACTAAAGCCTCCATCTAATTCTGTGTTCATATTTTACACTCTCTACCACTTTCAAATCCATCACAGCACTCAGAATGAGCCACAGAAGATATTTGCAAGGAAGAAACGCTACCAATTCTTTTTCTCTCCTTATTTAAAAAAAACACCCCAACTTTATTTTACAATTCAGCTTCTCCTATCACTGCCTCCTCAAGAGCTAAAAGATATCAGTAGTCCCGCTGTATCTGCCATGTCTTTGCTCCAGTCCTCCCCGATGAAACGGAGTGAACAACGTGAGCAGATATATGAGTGCATGGGTGAATTTAGAAATACTCTCTGGGCAAATGCTCTATCTAGAGCCTGCTTCACACTCAAAGTACATCCCCTCTTTTAACAAGAAGCACATCGCCCAAGGCCACATCCACTATACACACTCACAAAAACCATAACCAGTCTGCTCCACTGCAACCAGGCCTGAGCACGGCTTTTGATTTCTATTTCATGACTCGTGTCACATCCGTTTCTCTCTTGCCCCTTTGGCTCTTCCTCTCCCTGCTTCATACTATGGTTGAGTAAGATAATCCACTTTACAACAAGCTAATAAGAACTGGAACCGCATTTAAACTGCTTTGTGCCATCGAAAAAAGAAAAAAAAAAACCTTTCTAAAATTGCTTAATTTAAAAAGTGATAAGACACGAGCCAATGTGTTGTCACATTATGTATGAAAGATCACAAGCTTCAACCTTTGGTTCTTCTCACTTTGTGCAGAGTGCAACAGTCAATCTGCTCTGCTTCTTTTGTTAACCCGCCACTTAGTATTATTCCTACCAGGGTGAGCGGCTGAGAATTCAACCACGGGCAAACGTAATGAGATCAAATTCTATTGTAGAAGTGACGAGCAGAGAAAAAGCAACATGAGCAATTACAGCACAATTCAAATTGCTCAGCATGCAAGGAAAGTCTGGAGTAAGGCTCAGGGGAGGAAATAGCCAATTTACTGCTGTCATACCCTCTCACTTTTTTTCATCCTTGGGAAGTGTGTTTTTACTGCTCCTTCCCCATCATGTGCTTTAGATGTTGTGAGAGCGAGATACGGAGATAGGGACGGACACAGGAGACTGTAAAGCCTGCTGGCTGCTCTGATCATTGAGCAGCACATTGAGCCATTCTCCCTGCCTGAAATAGCTTTTGCTGATGTTAATGATTTTTTCTCTTATGGCTCATTTTCTGGTGAAATTACGGAGCTGCAGGGATATAGGTAAACTTTTTGTAGAGGCATAGTTTGAAAGAAATAACCTGTCTGAGCTCTGCAAGCCTGTTATATTGTGGTTGTACTTTAACAAAAAACTTTGTATGTAAAGTAACATTTGCAGTGATACAGTGATGGGCTACTTGAAATAGCAACCCACTGACCTCACTGCCTTCAAACAGATTAGAAATGACCATTTCCAGAGCCATATCACAAAAAATTAAATAAATAAAATTGTTAGATGTTTGAATATCACTTGAGGAGGCAGTGAGGCCCCCCCCCCCCCCATTGCTGGACTTGTTTACATGATGGTTTATTGAAGCCTGAACTTCTGGTGAGGACAGACAGTATAAAGGCAGAAACGCACTGGAAGCGTTTGAGCTATGCTTTTGCAAATGCATGTCCGTCACTACTTTAAACTTGGTTTTGATTTGTAGAAGTCAAACTTGGACATAAATGGATGTTGTAAGCCTAGCAGACCTGTAGTGACTGTTGCCCACCTCAGGGCAAAATGACATCATGCAGCTTTTTGACCACTTTCTTGTCGAGAGTGTGGCCACAGGAGGCTGCAAGGCAGGTGAGGAAAAGGCCAGTTAACAAAGCTCTGAAGTGTGACTGCAAGCTTACAAAAAGCTAGTTGGGCAGATGATTTGAAATAAAAACCCTGGCTGGACAAGCAGCCAGTATCTGTATATATGGAACCAGACCCAGGCCGTACAAGAGACGTGCTGATAAATAAACATGCAAAAGAAACATCACAGTGTCACAGTGATGTATCAGCTGATGCCGCTTATTCAAGTCTCTCGGCTGCAGTTATTCATTAAGCATCATGTGAACAGCACATGGTGACAAGCGTCAATAATTGCATCCAGTGCGCTCTGGCCTTAATGACTGAATGTGAGTTTACATGCGTTTTCACATTTCAATAGGTTTGTTTATATTTGTAAACTATGTAAAGTAAACATTTGCATTAAACATGGCTTGTATTTTTTTTTCATGAGTTAAACGTTTCAAAGAATAAAAGCTTATTCTCCATCCATAAGTCAAAGGATCTTGTGAATATTGCCCAAATTAGACCGTTTTAGGTTGTATCTTTAACATCTAGTTAAGAGACTATGTACAGTACTATGTTTCACATGCTAACTTTCTTTTAAAGACATGTCAGACATGCCAGATAATTCTGACTGTAATGTGTAATAATTGTGACATTTTGTGACATAGCGGAACAGTGTGCCAATTTGTTAAAAGACGAATAAAAGTCACGTTGGAAGTTTCCACGTCTAACAGAAAGAAAGAGCCTTTGAGTGACGAGCTGCTGTGTTTGAGCTTGTAACACTTTAACATTTTCTTCTTCTGAACACTTTTTGCAAGAGTCACAGGAGAAGATGTACGACATGTCCTGCTGGGATGTAGAGTGTTGCTGACAATTTAACGTCCAGTGAAAATTGGTGAGTTAATCACCTTATAGTCACACTTGCAAATGCATTCTAAAATATACAACTGTAGTGCCATCTGGACTTTAATTTGCTTTCATTAAAAAAATTGAATGGTTTAGAAACTATAAATAAATGAGAAGTCACCGCTTTCCTCTGGCTCACAGCCTGTTTTGGACACACTGAGCCAGGACTCTTGTGTTTGTATTTTACTTTTGACTGGCGGAGGTGATTATAGGGTCTTGGGGCTTCTATATCCAAAATGACACCACTGTGGCAGGAACAAGCTACAGTGGAATGATTTTGAGTAAAAAAAAGAGCCTGTAATGGAAACTGGCATCGGCTTGCGCTTTAATTATAAAAAGTACAGCATGAGGGCTCTGGGTCTTTGTTTTTTATGTCCAAATCCAGCCAACTGTCTACGAAGTTAAGCTACGCTTTATTAATCCCCCTGAGGAAAAATTAACTTCTGCATTTTAACCATCCTTACTATGAAGGAGCAGTGAGCAGCCACCGGGCTTTTAACTTCTCAGGCCGCAGCCTAAAAGAGCCATACCAGTAGTCTGTATGTCTCAGCCCATTTACTGTGAATCATAAAACTTCAAATCCGAGTTTAACATTTAGCAAACAATGCCACTGTCAGACGGAGCTTTTGTCTACAGTTCCAGGTGTCCATGCATTATGTTCATTTCTCTGAGCGCAAATCAGCAAACAAACCCCTGAGGCGGGCTCGGGCCATGCAGCCAAACACAGCTCATATCAGACTGAGTCATTTTTCATTGAAATTATTTTTATGAAGTAATGCAGGGCAGACTTCTCAAATTAACATAAATTATGTTGCCATATAATAATATAACATTTTTTTAAAATCACAGCAGGAAAAATGCAGATGTTACTATCGTATTTTTCGGACTATAAGGCGCACTTAAAGTCCTTAAATTTTCTCAAAAATCAACAGTGTGCTTTATAATCCGGTGCAATTTATGTATGAATTCTGGTTGTGCTTACTGACCTTGAACCGATTTTATGTGGCACACGGCGCTCAAAAATCTTTCAAAATGTTTTAGTACGACTTTGGTAAGATACGAAGCCACGCTGCTTGATGGATTGTTGGAGCATTATGGCCATCGTAGTCAGGAGCCTTATATATGAAAAAAGATCAAAAATAAACCATTCATTGACAGTGCGCCTTATAATCCAGTGCGCCCTATAGTACTGAAAATACGGTAATCACATTAACAATAAGTAAGTACTGACCCTGAAACAGCAGCTAAATGGAATTCAGTCGTCATTATTTCATTATTTGTACCTGTCTCCTTCTGAGACTTGTCAAAATGTCCTCAGTGGAAAAAGGCCTCTTGGTGCTCGACTTGATGTTTGCTGGACAGGAGACCTCGAACAAGTTTCAAGAGTCGGTTAGTCAATATTAATGCCAACAGCTTGGCTCCAGAGCAGAAGTTCACAGCACAGCACACTTCTTTTTTGCTTTGTCTTGAGGTGTGTTTTGAAATTTGTTAGCACCTTTGCGGTAAGTAGCAGTTCTTGCCACAGATGATGCACTCATATGTGGGAGAGTTAGCAGTCCCTCTCTATGAAACCACAAAGTGTAATCTCAGCCCATACAGGATGTTGTTGGGGGCTGAGGCATTTCAGTATTTTAAGCTTTGTTTATAGTGACAAATCTTTGTGTGACAGTCATTATTTCTAACTTCTGATTTTTGCAGAGTGAAATGAAATTCCTTTTGTAAGACAGCTGATGTGGTAATTGACGTGTGCTAATTGAATTTCAATCAGTGGAAACCACTGGAACAGAAAAAACATGGAAAATATCTAATAAGATTTTGCATGCATCTGTGATTGATCAACAAACACTTACACACACAAGACCTTTGGCTAAAACTTGCAGACACACTGACGTGGACCTTTAAGGGCGACAGCAGCAGTAGCCTGTGACCGGCTGATCATTTTTAATTTAGGGTGCGAGGAAAAACGAGCGAACACAGGCGATAACAACAACTGCGCTCACAGTACAGCTCTATTTGGGTTCAAACTCAGGACCTGCTTATTGCGAGGCGACAGTAATCACAACTGAGCCTCTGCGCCGCCCCAGGAGGCACTTGAGCTGCCTAATATCCCAGCACTGTCCTCATAATATATATAAAAGATAAGCAGTTATGTTAATGTGGTTATTAATTAAGTAAATCAGCGCATTCATTCGCAGATAATTCTGTGTCAACATACAGTACTTGTCTTCACATTTTACATGGAAGGCATTAATATGAACTCAGGCATGAACTCAGAATCTTAAAGCACGGAGGAAAATTAGGTTTTCTTATTAATATGATAATTTGTGCAGCAGAAACTCTAATCAGATCACCCACTTAGTTTCTCTCCCATTTCTAATATTGTGGGCTGTTCTTGTGTTTTCCCAAGACTTTTATCACAGATACACAGACGTGTGTCACTGAGTAAACATAAACAAGACTTATTCAAAAAGTGAAAAAAGCGCAAATGTTTGGGTGAACCTAGATCGAATGATTTTAACCTGCTTGTCGGGTATGAAGACCGAAGGTCCAGAAAAGTCTGTGGGGGAGGTGTTTGCAGACAGACGCACGGTAACAGCTCAACAGTGAATCACACGTTAGGATCTCCCATGATGCACCATGAATAAAAAACCTGGTTGAGGTAGAAGCTAAGTGTATACGGCTGATTCATCGCCTATGATTCTACCTGTGAGTTCAATACTGCTCACAGACTGTTAGGAAGAAACATTTTGCAGACAGATTGAGAGACAGTTGTAAGTTCGGGAGTGGAAACTTATTTCAGCTTCCTGCAAGGTTTTACAAGGTAGAAAAAGACTCCAGCTCAACCTCCCAGACATTAACAGTGTGAAGCCGACATGATACATCATTATCAGCACTCGTGTCCTTTGGGTATGTCAGGATTGGGATTTTAGTCTCAAAATATTTTTACTGATTTTATAATTTTGTCTTTGGGGTACCGCTGTGAACAACTCTACAACTCTAAAAGGGCACTTCTGTCCTGTAGCAATGCCAGGGTGTTATAGTTTCTAGATTTTTTTTTTCTTACAGGGGCATGCACATGTCATTTCACATTGCCTTGAATTTGGGGAAATTAATGCAAACACAGCCACCTAATGTGGCGATGAGCAATGTTGTATTGTATGGTTTTGTTTGCATGGCTGGCAATTCTTTCTTCGCTGAAGTAAGTATGTGTTTCCTTCAAAAGAAATCAGGTGGAAGATTGACCAAGCACAGCTGTGGGATGCTTCACACATAAACATGCAAAATCATAGAATTTTTCTGAAATACAGCAACATTTTCACCAAAACATCATCTTTTTCTTATAAATGCCAAATCTTACTGTTTCATTTCTGTCTCTGCTTACTCCGGTTGCCATGTTTTCTCCAACCCTGTCTCTTAGACTCTTAGACTAGATTTATATTGTACTAAATTGTTTTCCAAATCACTTTGTGATGGAAAACATAATCGCTGCATGTATTATGTTCAGAAGTAATGCTTTTCTTACTGAATGAAGCATTATAAAAACTGTAGCAACAATTTCTGATGGTTTGAAAACATGCTTTTTAAAATCATCCTGACTGAGCGAGACCCGAACCTTTGCACTTTGGGAACATCATGTTTCTTGATTATATGTTAGAAAATTGTGCTTCAAGTCAGTGTGGATTTTTTCTGTTTTAAACCAGACTATCTTTCCCTAACCAGATGCTATAATTGCCGAAACATATGCATCATGGAAAGGTTTATTAATGCTACAATTACTGATTGCAGCTGATATTGTCTTGCAAGATCAGATATTATGGAGTAAAAAAATGAAATACATTGTTAGTGAATATTTTACAATGTGACATGACAGTCAAGGTTTTCTTGTTTCATCTTAATACAAAATAAGCATTTAACAGTTGCTTATTATAAGTTACACATAGAAATGTAATGAAGAGCGATGACTGCATACTAACATGTCCTGTAGGAAAAGCACAGGTATAACCAGTAAAATTAGTGGTGGTTGAATTTCACTGAGCTGCTTCAGTTTCAGGTTCCTGGTGTTGCTGGCTCTCAGAGGAAGTTCAACATCACCAAACTAGTTCCCTGCTTACTTTTAACCACCAGCCTCAGCCAGCGTGCACCACTCTATATCAGGTTTCCCTTATCTCTTTTTTGCCTGCCAGCCTTTATGACCCTTTACCATTTGAGATGTGCCTGCAGTCGCTTCAGTGTTGTTGGTCTTTTTTGACTGAATATCTACTGAGATTCAACAGTTAATCTCTCCCAGCTAAGCCTAGACCATCTCATTTGGACAGTCTTACAGGATGTTAACCAGATTTAATGCTGCTTTCCAGCTTCTGGCAAAAAAAAAGAGCAACAACTATTTAGCATTTGCAAATAGCCAATGGCAAAGAATAAAATAAAATCCCCGCACAGAGAGACATTATTGGAATAAGAAAATCTATGCTCTCTATCAGAGGGATGATGAACCTTGGCTGGTAAAGTGTCTGCAGGCGTGCAACACCATAAAACAGAACAGTGGATTTTTTTTCACTGATTAACACAATTTGTACCAGAGAAAGTAAACTGCTCAGTGAAAGGAAGTGTAGTCCTGTATTTTCTTGTTGAAAGAAACTCACTTCAGCTCTGCTTTTAACACGAACAGTCATGCCCATACTTGGATGTTTTAGACTGGTACAGAGTGTACTTAAAAGTTGAGGATGTTCCTTTTTCTGTCTGACATTTTCTGTTACGATGACGTGTACAAATGGACTTTCAACTTTCTGTTTCCAGAGTGATATTTGCTAAAGGGGCATTGCGCTGCTTTTACATTGAGGTGCATGCTGTGATAAGTGGTCTGAGGGCAACAGCTGAATGATGTTTGTGTTTTTCTTTCTTGATAGTGCCTCCTTAGGTTATTTACAGGAACGGTTCAACATTTCGCTTTTCCTTTTTCTATCCAAGATTTAGGTGGAAAACAGATGACATAATGTCTATATGCTAAATACAAATCCAAGGCCCCTGTTAGCTTGCTTATCAGGAAGACTGGCAAATAGACTGACTTCTAAATTATGTTTGTTATTATGCACCATTTGGGAATACTTTGCTCAGATGCATGAAAAGATATTTCTGATATGATAAATATTTTGTAATAATGACATTATCGAATCAAAAGAGCGCTTTCTTCTCTGTTCTCTTTAAATTCATACATTGGAAAACTTCCTTGAAGGTATTGAATTAGCAATGTTTGCGGTGCAGTTAAGGTAAACAATGAGGCCTGCCTGTTTTTGTGGCCTCTAAAATTGCTTCATGATGAGTAATTTTTGTGGTAATTTTCTGAGCCAAAATGTCTCACCTGACAATTTACCTCCCACCTGTTCGCTGAGCTGCCTCACCCGCTGACTCCAGACTGCCGCATGCAGAGAGAAACGTAGCCACTGATGCTCGTGTGCAAAGCTCTCAAACAAAGTCTAAATCCTTTTTGTGCGAGACTCAGAAAAATTGGATATGTGAAGAAAACGAGTCTTTCTGCTTCCTTTTTGATGATACTGTTAAGTTAATTAGTTGGATGATTTCTAAGTACATTAAGTTGTTTGATTTTGTTCACGACGGCATCATCAAATACTCAATTTACAGAGATGAACAAAAACTCAGAGAAAAAGAGTGCAGTGACATTTTGTGGCATTCAAAGTTTCTTGAGAAATAACAAGAACCAACACACCTGTACATACAATGTCTGTGGAGCAGTAATCTGTCAGACAAATAAAAAATGATGGCACGCAATTATTTTCATCCATGTGTGGGAGACCTTGATTGTAACGCACCCTGACATTTTGCAAAGAAAACAAGCCTACTCCCAGTTTATGGTGATTGCATGTGAAAAAGAGGGACTGTCCTCCTGAGTGTGTAACTGGAGGTGCTCTGGGTCCGTGTGAGGTAAGAAATAACAATCACTTATCATCTGTCCACACAGGGTACGAGTGCTAACATGAAGACACTGCAGGCGCCCAAACAGCTTTCTGCAATTACTTTGCAATGTTTTTTTTATATTTCAAATTCGATTTAATTTGATTTTCTATAGTCTTATCAATTATGAGCAGACTGTCACATAACAGCAACATATTGCTGCAGTTTTGTGCATGAGCACAGCTGCATAATTACAAGTAAACAAAACAAACTAATGCATAATGTGCTTCCTCTTGTTCAAATGTATTTGCGGGGCAAAATGAGTATACAACTAAGTCTTTCAAAGTAATTTAAAGTATTTATTATGAGTTAGATTGAGTGGGAATATGAACATCCTGCTCAACAATAAGTCTCAGTGTCCTCAACTCTCTCCTAAATGATCTTAAATAAATAAGACAACAGTTTCAATCATCTACAACTTGTATTCCTCTGTGTTGTAGACTTTTATTGTTCTACTCAGACACATGACAAGAATTGGTACTTCCATGAGTCTGATGTCCTGTTGTTGATAGATGGTATTATTCAATAAAAGTATCTTAAAATATAAAGTCAGAAAAGGAATCCTTAGATAACTAAACAAAATTACTTTGAAAAGGAGCTCATATGATATATACTAAATGTGTGCATGTATAACAACAAGAAAACGTCTCTAGTTCTACCTATCTAATGTTCCAGCCTCACACAGTGCATATTTTCCATTAGGTCGTCCTCATCTCTGCTAACAAAATGTGTTCATCTCATCCTTTCTTTTCATTATCCATGCGGCTCCCAAGTCTGACTGACTGAGTTGTTACAGAGCACTTTATCTTATTACACCAGTGAATGAAGCCTCAGAGGCAGTGGTGGAACAGGGCTGTTATGACAGCCATGTAATGTCCAAATCATCAATCCAAGGCTTTTGTTGTTTCAAGATTTCAGGCTGTTAGGCTCAATTAGACATTGTTTGTTGTTTGGCACATCACTCCTCCATTTTTGGGTTTGATATGATAACGTCTGATGCTGCAGAAGGAACAATAGTCCTTTAGTCTCCATGTTTCCCTTTTGAATTGTGCATGAGTCTGTGTGTGCGTGTGTTTGTGTGTGTGTGTGTGTGTGTGTGTGTGTGTGTGTGTGTGTGTGTGTGTGTGGTATTCATTACCCTGTTGTGACACA
>JBAJHX010000067.1:9739179-9750402 GCA_037176925.1 Amniataba percoides
TGTGTGTGTGTGTGTGTGTGTGTGTGTGTGTGTGTGTGTGTGTGTGTGTGTGGTATTCATTACCCTGTTGTGACACAGATATGTCTCCAGTGGGTGTCTCCTCCCACCTGAGATATATCAAACCATTATATTCGGGCTCTTTGCTGATTATATTAATGGTTGAGAAAGCCGAGATCAGGGATGAAATAATAATGACTGTGATTAGAGTAAGAACTGTAAGAATTAATGTACTGTACATACAATGCCCTCTCAAGTTCAGTAA
Source organism: Amniataba percoides (assembly GCA_037176925.1). Classification (NCBI taxonomy): domain Eukaryota; kingdom Metazoa; phylum Chordata; class Actinopteri; order Centrarchiformes; family Terapontidae; genus Amniataba; species Amniataba percoides. The sequence goes on from JBAJHX010000067.1 coordinate 9,739,442, forward strand.
ATAAACGTGTTTGTGTGTGTTTTCAGGTCTCAAATGGTTTGTATTCTACCTGTAATGACATTTATCTCCCTTCTCAACTCCTAAATTTTAGAAATGAATGCATAACATTATAGAAAACTTATCTGGGTCTCACTTCTGTCATTTGGTGTGCAAATCTCAGACAGATTAAAGATGTTTTTTCTGCAGTCTCCTTTTATAATATGTTGACAACATTTCTTACTTTGTGAAAGAAAATCTTAATAAGCTCCCAACAGTCACTCGGTGCCACAATTCACTCACAAAAAGGAACATGACGTTTATTTTGTGTCCTCAGCCAATTGCACATTTCGTCGTTAACTTTTTGTGGAGATAGATTTTTACTAAAATAACTTGTACTGTCATCGACCTGTGGGTAACAACACATGGACCTAACACGCTAAAGGTATAGTTTGACATTTGGGACGTGTTGCTTTCTTGTAAAGTGTTATTTATGCCACTCTGCACAGTAAATATGTAGCTGGAGCCAGCAGCTGGTTGACCTAGCTTAGCATAAAAGCTTGAAATAGAGAAAACAGCTTCCCTGCCACTTTACACAGGCAACAGTATTCTGCACCTTTAACGTGAATTAATTATCATGTTTTTATCTTGTTTGTTTAATCTGTACAAAAAAACAACATGTACAACTTTTATTGACATAAGAGAAAACATGGTGTTTATGTAAAAATGTACCCAGCAGTCTATATTATGGAAATGCCTGATGAGCATCCTAACTACGAGTGTTGACTGTGGAGCTGTTATTTATGCCTAAGACTCTGCACTGACATTTATTTGACAAACACCATCAATGCGCTGCCACTGTTTGCAGGGATGAAATCTAGCAAATAGTTCGCTCCGCTAACACAAACATATGCGAATACTCACAATCGCAGCGTCTAATTGAATGCACCTCAGACTGCCTGATTGCCTAAATGTTTGAAAATGTGACAATTTACACAATTTCCTCCATATGGAGAGTTGTAACCCTCGCAGTAGTGACAATGCATATAAACGCTGCCCTACAGTGATGCACCCCCATGCTGCAACTCTAAGCCTGCCAGGCTGCAATATACTGCTGCTAAAGTCGACACATTTTGTGAAATGAGTTTTCCCAAGAACTCTGAAATGCAGATTTTGTTTTGTGGACACAAATTTATGTGAACATTGTGTTCATCTACCATGGAAGGATTATGTGACAATGCCATAAATTGGACTTTGTGATAACAGTACTCTACAAGCTGAGGGCCAATCTGATTTTATTGACCATACAGGCTGTAGCTGCAATGACACGGGTCATTGGATCTGTGGTGTACTGGATAGTTTTCAATGATGTCAGCATGAGGTGGGACGCTGTGTGTTGAGGGTTTTGGCAAAGGATTATAAGATGTTATGATAGCACTCTATGGGAAGGAACAGTGGTTATTAGGTCCGAGCAGATATAAAGATGGTATAAATACGAGTTGAATTAATCTGGTTTCATTCAGATGTATCACTCTCCAACCAGACTTTCTTCATGTCCTCACAGTTCAGCCTCTGACCCTGCTTTGCTCAAGAGTGTCCTTTGACAAGCCTCGGTGCCTCTGTATTTGTTCCATAACCATTCCTTTTCCCAGATGGCCCTGTGGCCCGTGTTGCACCTGCCCTACAATATCCCATCATGTCTGAGCTCTGACTGTGCCTGTTGGCTGTGTCACTTTCATTTGCATCCTGCCCAAACAGTCCCGCAGCACTGGCTATTAAGTCTTTAGACTCTGCTGAATGCTGTCAGTCTCATTTTACATTTTTCCTTCGCACATTTAAACTTTTGAATTAGTTTGGATAGGTTTATCTCCCCTGTCATTACAAAGCCACACTAGGAAGGCTCTCATTTTTGAATCTGCTGTTTAGCATTGAAGGTTGCACTTTATAATCTCCCTAAACTCTAGCTGGGCTTCTGCAGTGAAGAAATCCAAATGCAGATAGTGGCAATCTAAATCTATTCAGTTTATATACTGAGTGGAGAATGCAGAAGAACTTGCATTTGATTGTGTTCATTGACTTTGAATTCACAATTAGTTTCATCTGTGCTGACTGGGCTCATCTTTGTCAAAAGAGAGCCAACTATCTCACATAAATATTTAGCTTTAGAAGAGTTGGAACTCTTGATACATTTAAGGTTTCTTCCCTACATACCAGACTGAAATGTCCTAGTATTTGTCTTGCCATAGGTGCACAAGTTGACATCAGTAGTGCAGGTATATGATGCAGGCTTATTTATAGGAACCTCAGCAATACAGGCACATTTGACAGCCTCTCTACCATTACCCCTGCTATTAAAGACATTCAGAGAAGGCTGGAGAATAGTGGACTATTCCTTTAATGAGCATCCAACTGTATGTGGACCAAATCTGTCCTCAACACATCTGTCAGACCTGATATCCCAGGTGACATTTCAGACACCACAGCTCTGATTTTGATGAGGGATGATGAGTCATTATATTCTTTTGTGTCCTTGTCAAGCTACTATAATTAAGGAAAGTGGCGCCCAACCCCTTGACACACACACGCACACACCCACTCTCGCTTTCTCTCACTCTCTTTCAACACTGAATAACAAGCTCATTCAGTCACACAACTCATTCTCCTGTGTTGTTTATTTTGTTGGTGAGCATGACACAGCCTGAACTGCAACAAGTTTTTTCTCTTAATCAACCTTTCAGCTGCATCAACAAAAATGTAACTATTATTATTATTAGTGTTGTTGTTGTTGTTGTTGTTACATGTAAATGTCTGCAAAAGTTGCATTAAAACATCTTTAGCTAACAATGCTTAAATTAAAGAGAGCTATAATGACAGTGAAACAAAAAACTTATTAGAACTAATTCAATGTTCATTAAATCAAGTTTGATATAGATAAACACAAAGCATGTATACACTCAAAAACTCATTTAAAACTTGAAAAGTACAAAAATACTGAAAGCATTTAAAAGAAGTCAATGTGTTGAAAATGTGGGAGAGAAAATGTGCAGAGCACTTTAAACATAAAACATCTTGAAATTTACTGACAAAAATAAAAACATATTGTTGTCTTCAAATGGTGATAAAACTGAATTTTCAGGTTGTTAAGGTTACCTGATCATCACAGGTTGCCTCTCTAATCCTGTGCCCTCTTCATCTGACCCTGTCATCATCCCCTGATCAACTGTACCCGCTTCCCTCATCAGCCTGGCTGTCACATGACTTTCTACTTGTTCACCTGCTCAGCTGCTCTCACCTCCATTATCAGCCACTCACCACATATACCAGCACAGATCCTGTTTTCCAGTTCATTCTAGTCGTGATGTTCCTGTCTTGCATTATGTTTGTTCTCTTCTGTCACCAAACCTGGTAAACCCCACCTGTTTACCTGCCTTAAGCTTATTTAATAATCACTGGTCTGCCCCAGTGTATTTTTTCTGTCTGCATATTGATCCTTCAAACTGTGGCACTAATCATGGTTTCAACAGCTTAAAACAAGCCCACATTATAACATACTGCCTTTGTCCTTGGGAAATACCCTCATTACATCTCACTTTCAGTAATGGGAAATATAAAATTCTGCAAGAAAGAGCTTTTGCTGCATGTGTAATTGCTCCATTACAGTTGGTGCATTGCAAAACTGCTCCAATTGAGTTGGTATAACACACTTCTCTTTACTTTCACTTACCCCTTTATTGACTAGTTGAAATGTTTGGAGGCTAAAATGATAAATAAGATTATAGCAAAGGCCAGAATACAATACAGACAGAGACAGAGAAAGTCAGCAAGAGGGAGATGGGCCTTGGCCAAAACTCAACTGCTGGCTGAATAAGTAAAGCCACCTCGAGGAGGAACAGAATGATGAGAAGAAACAGGAGAGACAAGCAATTCTCACAGATTCTATCAAACACAAAGACTGAAAAAAAAAAAAACGGGTGTATGGGACAATGTGTGAAATCTGCAACACACAACTTAACTTTTTCTATTTTCAAGAGTGTCAAGTCAGTGCGAACGGGAACTGTGTGTGAGGTGGGAGTTAAAAAAAATGACAAGGAGAAACAATCGCCTCAGTTCATTTTTATGACAAATGCAGACCAGCAATATTGCAGCTCTTAGTAACAGGCAAAATCAGGACGGAGAGAGATTGCGAGGAAGCACAGTAGTGGCTTTCCGGGAGGTGGTGGGGGAAGGGGGTGGGGAGTGTTGGCTGATGGGGTGCCGGTGGAGGGTGGAGGAAATGTTTCTGTGAGAGAGCACAGAGTGAAAGACACGAGGCAACAGATGGAGAGAAGAGGCCCAGAGAGGCTGACAGCAGTGATACTCCAGAGAGAGGGAAGGCGGTGGGGGGCTGAAGCCCTGCGTCCGCTGAATAACTATCAGAACCGTATTATAGGAGAAGCAATAATGGACTTCCAAATTAGCCCTGAGACAATGTATTGATATGTATGAGTCTATTAAGCCTGAGGTGGTGATTTTGCATGTGCGCTGATTCACAAAGGATGACAATTGTGATTTAAAACAGTCATGGTAATTCTTTACCTAAGATTGCATTCCTGTTTAGTGCCGAGGGAGTGTGTGTCATTATGCCTCATCATCCGCCAAATTGCACACTCCACGACCATGTACAGAAATAATGTGTCCGCTTGAAGAGAGGTGAGACAGAGAGAGCGACGGAGGAGGGGGGAGGAGGAGGAGGAGGAGGAGGAGGAGGAGGAGGAGGAGGAAAATGAAGATGAAGTGTTTGATGTATGTCTTGAGAACAAGAGTGGCCTTAATGATAAAACACTGCCAATGAATAAGTCTGCCAGTGGACAGGGCAGGCCTGTCAGCGTAAGCATAAAAGGTGATGAGTGAGAGCTTTGCACTGTTAAACCTTCATGCTCCAGGATGCACTGTGTTGAAGGCACCGCCGAGGTCTGTGAATATAAAACACAGTCATAATTAAGTGCTGGCATGAAAGTGGCAGAACCCACTCTGTTTAGCCACAAATAAAATAAAAAAAAACATGATTTGCTCCTGAATCAGAAACCTCAATTTCAGTAAATTGTTTGCAGCATGCAGAATGTGACCAGAATCAAAGCCTAGTTTACAATTTCAACCAATGAAACTTAATGTGTTTAATCCGTTTGTTACTAAACCAAACATATGACATAACTGGGGAGGGGGGCTTGTACAAAAATCGCCTCAAGTACAGCAGATATATGTCTTTTGTAGACGTTGCTTTGACGTATGACAGTAGGCTGTTGGTTTATTCTGCGAGCATAGTGTGTTATTACCTCATGCAAACATTATTGTCTCATCTCTTTATTTTCATCATGTCCTCTGTGAACAACTTTATATGACAGGCCTTAATAAATTAGACGCAGAGGCGGCTGATTTGAAGTGGGTTGTGTGTGCATTTCATCTATTAACTAAATTAGAGAGACATACCCATTCACACTGTCACACTGTGGGAACTCAGCAACTCAACATGTCCAGTCGCTTCTCCATTACCTTATGGAACTCTGGTCCTTACATTTATTTTCACAAATATTAGTACTACTTTTTTTTTTTTTTTAAATGACTGTGAGCTCACATAGAAACGATCAACTAAGAGCTTTTTGGACTATCCTGGCTCTGAAGCTTTTTGAATGTTAAAACTGGGGAAAATATTGGGTAAAGGGTGGAGGGGACAAGCACCACCTACAGCAACAACAACCTCAACAATATAGACAGACAAGATCGTCTCTGCTTCCGCCTCCGCACACGGCCCAAGATGGAAGGAAACACTGGGATAAATGTGGAGGGATTAAACAGCAGCTGCAGTCCTGGCCTCAGGGATCTTCTGTGCCAACCACCTTGCTTGTCAATGTACAGGCAATTGACAATAAACTGGACGTCCTCAATGCTCGCGTCAGTTTCCAACGGAATATCAGGAACTGTTATGTCCTTTGTTTCACCGAATTTTGGCTAAATCCTGGAATACCGAGCAGCGCTACTCAACCATGCGGAGGACATTGTGCTCCTCGCCATGCACATCAACCTGCCAGGCGTTGTGGACTGGGTTATGATGCTTCAGCTTCCTCTTCTCGTTGGTGCGGGAGAAGTACAAATGCCTCCAGTCATTCTTCGCAGTTGTGCCGATCAGCCGACTGAGAACTGAGAACAGTTAACATTATTATTGATTTCAATTATCAAATATTTCTACTCTTTATTCTTATTATATTTTACTAAACTGACACAATTGAAGGAATTTACAGTGATATCATTCAATACGTTTATAATCTGTAAGATTATATGACTTGGAACATTACAATTGCAACTTTGCACATCAGTTGAGTTAGTATCTGTCTGCACTGAAAATCCAAGTGTGAAAATGAAGAATATCTGGGAGGTGTGATGGTAGGAAGAAGTGAGCTTACCAGACATCTGTAGTCGGCTCCTCAGTTCTGCTTAATACTGGCAGCTTGACGCTACATTAGCCTCTACAAACACCAAACCTCTGATCTGACTGTCGGTGGTTGTGTTGCACTGTGGGTAACGTGGGCACCAGGTTTTCATGAGAAAGAAGAATGCATGAAATAAAAAGACCACATTTCTGGTTCAGCTGCATCACGTTGACTCTTTTTATTAAAAACTCTCTATTGTGGTATGCACCTAGCAATTGTGGGTCAGGTTATGGTAAACCTTCAGGGGATGAATGAAAGTCAAATTAAAGTCCTCACAATTAACATAAATTGTAAAAGCTTCAGTGATTTACAACTTACAGCTTACAATGACACTGTAGACTCCTTCATTTTGATTTTCCTTTTTACAGTCCAATCAACACCAACCATTCTGAATATTGCTGCAGGCCACGATGCCACGAGTAGCTAAAATCAGATGCTGAACCGCTGAGGATGAATAAAGAGCTACAGCCAGTAACTCTGAGGGCCAACAGAATTTCACACTCAATTGATTTTTATTCTGCACCACTAATATCTGCAAGTTCTCAAAACAAGTTCTCATTTTAGCCAGCAGCCACTTTTATCTGATACCTGACAACCTGCTTTGAATAGATTACCATGCATGATGAAGTCTGTGTTTTAAAAGCTTTTGGTCTTGAATTAATTTTCCCCACCTTGCAAGCACCTGTTGGCAAAAAATCCCCAAACATTCACCATAATAATACATTAAGAGAGCTTGAAATTTTCTGTGTCAATTTTCATTTTCTTGAAAAAAAAGTTTTGTCTGTTTTTTGTTTGTATTGATCTGTTGTACTTACATTATATTACAGTACATAATAGTTGAGTATGTCATATATTATATGTTTTGCTCATGTGTGATCACTTACTGATAAATGAATTAAATACAACTGTTCAGTGGAGATTTAGTAACAACTATCTAATGAGCTTGTTAAAGAGATTAAAACTTATTACAACTTTGCCAGTGTTTCCTTTAGTTGTGTTCTCAAGTCGATCAAACCCGATGGTCCACCACCCACATCCACAATTATTGGTTTGGTTTTCATGCAAATTGGAGCAGATATTCATGGTCCCCAGACATTTTATTAGTATGATAATTATGGTAGTTATTATCATTCTAATCACTGCTGTCATTATTATTTCCTAGAGACTTTATACAGTTTTCACTCAGGGGCAGCCGAAAGCGGTGTGGGTGAACAGATCACTGTAGAGCGACATGAGATGAGGGCAACTGATCGCCTCTAAGTCCCTTTTCAAGTAAGAAGTTGCTCTTCAGAACCAAGTGAACAATGGGTCTGTTCTCGAGGGAGTCTGACCTGCAACGGGCCAGCGATTTCCTACAGGTCTGGAGGTGACCTAAAACAGGGGAGAGCAAAGAATGAAAGGAAGAAGGAGTTTAAAATACGGAAAAATATTCATAAGCAGCCCCAAAAAGTATCTCTGATTTTTCTGTTGGTGCCATCATCAGATTTTAACAAATTAACTAATGGCATGTTCATCAGCCTTGGCTTTTGCTAGATAATTTTAGAGTTGCTAAATATTAGCAAACACTAAACTACTGTTGAACAATTCATCTGCCGGTTATATTCTCAGTTGTTTTTATTTCACCTTCAGTTTTAAAGTTCACCTTGAGATAAATACTGCTTAAATTCATACTATATAATTTTACATGCATACATGCGAACATAAATGGACGTAACATGTAACAAAAACAAACACACAGCTCCAGTTACCCTTACATACGCTCAAAATCAGACGGTTATGATGTTATAAATGCCACCCAGAGAGAGTCTCTGATAATGTCACTGCACTTACTTCTGTCAGAGCGATGACAGCCATTTGTTCCTCCAAATATATTGGCACACTCACCCTCAGATCCACATTATTACACTGTAAACAGGCATAACCAAGACACTTAGCAACACAGCCATGAGAAAATCCTATTAGAGAGATAAACATTGAAGCTTAAAAGTATTTTTATGTGTAGTTGTTTTTTTATTTTTTCATTTAATATCAGTTAACGTCATCTCAGGACAGATGTCAGCTGATTCCTGGCTGGCTTTTTAGCCCTTTGAGTACATCAGGGCCAGTGGTCGACCTTAAAAGCCTACAGTCTGGTCGGGTGAGGTTTACACAAAAGCACTTCCTCTCCATTGAAACACACACAATGGCAGAGGCCCTTTTTAAGACTTTTGCTTTGCGGGTAAATTATGCAACTTAATGGATTCATCTCTGGTCCTCTCTGCTAAGACAGATAGGCTGGAGAGAACAGAGCGAAATGTCTGGGAATGTGGAGAATTACGGGGGGATGAAGGGATATAAGGATGGGAGCGAAAGAGAAGAAGGAGAGGGGGAGATGGGATATCTCAGAGGTAAAGATATAGCCAAGGGCTTTAAAGCTGTAAATCCTCCATTCTTGCAGAGAAGTGGTTTTTTTCTGTCTTTCTCCGTCTTACCCTCTTCCCTCTCTACCCCCCCCCCCCAATCATAAACACAGACACTAACATAAATGCACAAATGCATTTCAACAGACGTTCCCTTGCACTGCCCATAAAATCCAGCCATTTATATGGAATAGCCTGAAGTATAAGAACAGAAGTAAATATTCTCTCATGTTGATGACAAGGGAGCGATGTACAGGGAACTCTAACACCACGAAATGATCATTTGAATTATCTGTGAGCTGATTATGTCTTTCAGCTTCTGTACCATTTCCACTTTATTGAGCTTCCACAGAAGAAAAAGTTCAATAACGGACTGCAGTGTATGCTAATTCAAACTTTACTGGTCACTCATTCATCTCCCCCAACTTCCAACTTCTTACTGATCAAAAATTCTCTATTTACTCTCCCTTGAAACATAAAAAGTTCTCACCTTCACAGCTGAAACCACCTCTGGGAGTGTCAGGATTTAGTGCTGGGCATCTATATTTTCTGATATTGATTTAAGTCATGGTTTGTAGATTTTTCAGTTATTCGCTTTCAGTTTTGAAGTCCTGTGAGACACAGAAGACAGACAAAAAAACAAGATGAATGTGTGCTCTTTTTGATTAATATCTTCATCGCTAGTTTGAAACCACATAAGTCCTGGGAGGGGCTCTCGACAGTTTACCTTATGCCAAATTCATGTGAGCGAGTGCAAGTAGTCACAATAAGCTTGTAATGATTTTCTTTCTTTGTGTACACAAAAACAAGAAATCTATGAAAACGTAGATGCTAAAGTTGGAAACAACATGACCAGAAAAAGCAATGAGAAAGACTCTTTTTGTGTATGTTTTTTTATGAACACTTGGCCCCATATTTGTCAAGCTTTGAGTCTTTTACCTCTCCTAAATTCTAACTTTGTGGGTACACAATTGTGATCATGTTATTCATATGTAAATTAACACATGGTGTTGGTCGGCAACTGGCAGCCAGTAGCTTATTTTCTTGGATGCAGGCTGACAACACAATGACAAATCTCGGGAGAAGTAGTAAAGCTGAGCCAAAAAAAAAAAAAAAAAGTTAAACTAATTGATGTACATGTACATTACATGATATTTTGACTGTGCAGTTTAGTTTGTTTATGTGTCCTATAAAATGTGAACAAGTCCAGACCAAGAGTGTGTAAAATAATTATTGATGCACATTAACATACAATTAACTTTCCACTACCCTGACTCCCACCACTTTCTTTCACCACGTCTTTCTCTCTCTCTCTCCCCTCACACACACACACACACACACACACACACACACACACACACACACACACACATATATCATATATATATACATACTTGGTGGAGGGGAGCGAAAATCTCCCATAAGTGTTTGGATTTGCATTGGGTTGAGAGCTGGTCACTTTGAAGGCCACAGCATATGAGTCACATCATTTTCATTCTCATCAAAGCATCCAGTGGCCCTCTCATCTCATTGTCCTCATCCTAACAGAGACCACTTCAAGCAGGATAGAAATGTTGCATCATAGGACAGCTGTGATCAATCAGAATGACTTTGTATTGATTTGCAGTGACCCCCACTGCTAATGGGTCAAGTGGATCCAAACCATGCCAGCAAAATGCCCCATACAGCAAAACAAAGCCACCAGATCCCCTCAATGTGAGGGCCAAGCACTCAGGTTTTCCACTGATTTATATATTTAGCTATATGCAGCTGAGACTCGGGTTAAAAAGGATCACATGGAGGTGTGAGGGAGCAGGGAAAGGAAGACCATACAGACACACACAGACACGCACACACACACACACACACACACCAGACAGAGGAGCACTGGGACACAGGAATGGAAAAACAAACACTTTGCAGAAGTTAAACTTTACATATGAAGCAGGAGAAGAAAGAAACTGTCCTTCTAATACATACATATAATTTCTGTGTATCTTTCAGGTAAATATAAGCTACATGTTTTACTGCTTTATTCCATTTGAACATGTTTGTTTAGACATTGCCTGTGTAACAAGGCTGAGGCTACTGCAGCATTTCATTGTGCAATCTTCTATTAACA
>JBAJHX010000067.1:9752197-9768428 GCA_037176925.1 Amniataba percoides
CTGGACTGCAGAAAGCTGCTCCTGTTCAAAGAGGCTGCGAACATACAATCACATTTCCCGTCTGTGGAGAAAGCTACACTTTGCAGTAATCCATCCTGAGGTGTCACCTCCTATAATAAAGACTTTAAAACCCACCATAAGCATCTCATGTCACTTAAACTGACCTCTCGAGCAGCCATGCCAAACCTAGGTTAGCATGCTGGTATGTGGTCCTGACCCATTGATTCTTTTCACCGCTCTCAGCTTCTTAGACTCTGAAACTTCACTCCTCTATTCACTCTTCTGCATCTGTCTGAGATCAATATTGTAATAACTGGAGAGGAGAAAGCCTCATCATAATCAATAAGAGCCACGTATAGCAGGGCAGAGGTAGACAGAGAGAAATCATTCTGCCCAACAGCGGAGCTGAACGTTTCTGACACCTCATTCATTACACTATTGAATAATCCATCGGCTCTGTCACAGCCACAGAAGAAGAGAATAAGCTCCAGTGCGAGCACATCTGTGGGCGCTCACAGCAGGTGGAAGACCTACAGAGAGCTTCATATTTGCTTTGATTACACAGAAGATTTAAATGACTTTTAAGAGCATGTTTGCATCCACAGGAGTCTGGAGCAAGTCTGAGTAAAGCCTAAAGACTGTCAGAGCAAAGTCTCAAGTCAAGTGTCAAGTCCAGTTCAAAGCAGTAGATAAAATTCATGTACATTACTGAAACTCATTACATCACTATGCTGTCTTATCTAGTTTGTCCTGCTCAGGATTTTACTGGGACAAAAACACTTTTATGATACAAGTCTCAAGTCTACAGCAGTGGAAAAAACAAATCAAATGTAGAATAACATCATTTAAGCGCATATATGAAATAGTTTTTAAACACCTTAATATTATTTGTGGTGACATATTGCAAAACAGCAAAACCAGCACATTTTCTGTGTTTGGAGATTACATTTAAATATTGATGTGCTGTTAGGTCAAAACATTGATGGATGACAATACAATAAAGCCAGTTCAAAACAAAGGAAAAACACAGATATGAACACTATTTATTCATAAATATATAAATATAGATATTGGTATCTTTCAGAATCGTTCCCCTCAGCATGCCACTCCAGCTGACACATCTTTCAGATACCTTTCAGTAGCCGATTCTAATGAGATTACAAGAGAAAACAAGATGGTGCATCTCAAGGGGCTTATCCTCAATTTCACCAATTTTGAATAAAAACAAACAGCAGAGCCTCTGCAAAAAATCTCTCACAGCAACTCTGCAGATATTTGCTGTCGCTTCAGTCACCTATCACAGCTTGAGATGGCAGCAATATGTAGGAGTTTCAAAGTTTGAGGTTTCAGCTTTTAAGAGAGCTATTTCATTCTGTAACAGTTTATCCATTGACAGCGACAGTTCACTAAACCCTGAAGTATGAGAAAACATCGTGCGCCTCAGATGTGCACCTAAACACTGAAACCTGGTCCTAGTTTCTGGGGACAAGTAGGACACTTGCAGATGATATGATGTTATCAAAGCGGCTGTGGGAACATTTTTTCGCTTGATCTTCAGTTCAGATCAAATTTAGCCTCGCTTGGGTCAAAATGATTACAGCTGACACCCACCTCCACTGAAATCATTACACCCGGAGCTCAGACGTCGAGGTGGGAGGAGAGATTTTCAGACATAAGATGCAAAGTCATCAGCTCAGATCCACATGTGTCTGACAGACAGAATGAAACACTTCTTAAGAAATGCTCTTGCAGGGCCTTGAGGGCCTGTCAGTTGACTTTGGTGCGCTTTACACTCTGGGCTAATAAGGATGTGCTGTTGGGAATTTGTGTGCATGACAGCTAAGCAGAAAGAGAGGCTTTGATTAGCTACGGGGCCCGCGCAAAGGGAATCATAGCACAGAGCCCAGTCGTAAACCTGGACTGAAAGGAAAAACAGGTTCAAAAGCTGCAGAGGTTCAAGGCAGTTTAAGAAAATTAAAGCATACAAGTGCCATCTTTTATAGCTAGAAGAAGAATTTAAAGGTCAAATGGGCAAACAATCTCATGGTCAGAGGCTCCTTTCCACTGACAAAAACAATAAATGTTTCTGTCAAAATCATTTTGAGATAATGTACACATTACTCGTGCATTGCTAACACATCCGTGACGGGGGTGGCAAACACATACGGAGACCTTTGTGCTATTTCAGCCAATCACAACATGAAAATTTAGGATGGCAAACTGGATCATAGTGCGGAACAAAGAGCGAGTGATTATTGCCAAGGCAACATGGGATCAGCTTGTACCTCTACGTGAAAACAAGCTTTGACAGCACAGCGGAGAACGTCCTCGCTCACAAAAACGACCTAAAAACATGAAATGTGACAGAGGATGATTAGAAAACAACAGGGAGTCTCCGTGGGAGCCCCGGTCCTGTCCAGTGAGTGTTTTCAGTCTATTTCACACTAAGGGGGACTCATTAGGGTGTTGTGATTCACCTTGATTGAGGGTTGCAAAAATTATACTGTGACCAAAAGAAAAAAAAATCAATGACATCAAAACAGCAGCAATCAGAGCTGAAATCAATCTATCAGCAGCCTGATCAGACCTGTATTCTATTAGATTTAGACACTTATGGGGACGTACACAATGCTCATCTCATAAAAAAGAAAAGTATGCTTGCAGTCTGTCACTTCTAAGCTTATTAGCGATCAATTCATGTCATCGCAGTAGAATCATGCACAAGTATCTGCTGCCGTACCACCAGACTACAGAGCAGCTGCTCTCCTCAGGCTGTGAGACTCCTCAACTCATCCTCCACACCCCACCATAAATAATACTTTTGTTTTTGTTTTGTTTGTTTTGTGTGTAGCATGAAAGGGCTACACCATCTGCAGTCCATCATACAACCCTGTGCTAGATAATGATAAATAAATGAACCCTCGAACCATTGATAATCTTTCATTTATGTGACGCTATAAGCACAACAATAGCTCATTCTCACAAGCTTGTAAGAACTGATATTTCAACACACAAGAAACCAATGATAATGGATAAAAAAAAATAATTATTACTTACAGCAGTGGAATTATCATACCAGTACCACTGGTGGAAGAAAATTCACTTGTGTCTTTGTGTCGTACTGAGCATGAAACTATATATTAACATATTTTCTGCCAAGTTTATAGTAATTGAATGTTGTTCATTTATTTCATTTTGTCATCTGTTCAGTGGCTAATTTAGCTGTTGTTTGTTGCAAAAGCAGTTTTTCAGTTGTTAGGTGAAGAGCACGGTGACTTCTTCATGCATAAATAAATGAGTCTCTAACATAATAATACCTCAGACAGAGGTCACTCAGACTTTGCCTCCTTTGTCATCCAGCTGAACTTCATCTTCTTCAGCTGGTCCATCACGAATGACCTCACGGGGACACTTGACCTGAGCTGGACCGCAGCCTGCTCCAGCCACAGCACACAAGAGGAGGATGGTCTTCATCATGTCACACTCGCTGGCTGGGAGCTCAGGGAACGAGTTGCCCGGTGGGGGTGGGGGCGTGTTGACACTGCCACTCCAGCTGTTCTTATTCTGCAGATTCATATATAAGGGCAGCACGTGACTGCACAGCATAGATGCAGATTATTTTAGAGGCTCTGAAAACTCAACTCTGACTCTCATTGATGGCTTTTTCTGCCAAACATTTTCTGCCAAAGTTAGACTCCTTTTGTTATTTCTTGCAGATTGCCGATGTTGCCAGCACCGTCAGTATGCTGAAGTCGATGAGCCGAGCAATTGAGAGTTAAATGCTATGAGTAACTTCGATTTTTGCTCGCTTTACTATGAATATTTAAAGCTGTGGAGAAATAATATACTACAAAGATTGATGTTTGGTATGAGTATGATCAGTCTGACAGTCATAACATTAAACTTATAAGAGAGGATGCATCAACACTGCCAATCTTCTACAGAGACAACAAGTCTTGTTCTCTGCATTCGGACTATCCAGACACCAAGAAATACATTCATAAATAGCTATAAATCATACACTATAAAGCACTTTGCCCTCTCACCCAATCACTTTAAATGATGCTCATTTCAGTTGAAAGAATAAACATTTTGACTTACATACTTTTTTTCTTACTTAGTCTATATTTTAAACAAGATAAACATTTCTCCCACAGTGACTATCTGCAAAATAAGGTGCAGCTCCACGATCAGGATGCAGCATTTATTCCTCAAAAGACAGAGTGAGCAAGTGAGAGTGAGGATATTTGGGGAGGTTGTGTTATAAAGGTCATGTTTTGGATTTAAATCAGTTGTGTGCACCTGGCTGATTTCTACCTTTTCCCTCTCCCTCCTCACAGCTGTGTCAGCTAATCTTACTAGAGAAAAGGTAATTTGTTTTTGTTTTGTTTTTTTCATGCACCCATGCTAGCATGACTTAAGAGCTCCTGACAGAGCAAGTGACAAGATGACAGTCTGCGGAAGGAGTGGAAAGGCGGTGAGAGATTCCTCTGGACAGCCTCACATTACTTGTTATTCCTCTAATGCATAATGATTCTGAAGCTGTTTACTCCCTGGACTTTAATTGGCACAGCTCATGTAGATGTGCAGTGACTCACAATAAGGATCAAGAATGCAAATAAAGTAAAATGGGGACATGTTTCAAAAGCCACCGTGTTCCCCTGACTCCCCGTCACAGCCACCAAGCCTGAAATTTCATTACCACTAAAAGCAAAGCGTGCAGTTTTGAGTTCTGTAACGCATAGCAGTAATGCACGACTATATTGACATAGAAAATATACTATTTTCAAGCTGCAGTCAATCAAAAATGTTTCCAGGTATCAAGAGGCGCCGCACTGGTCCTGGTATCTTGCTTCAAAAACAGCAGAAAAAAACTACAGTGTGCCACAGACAAGAAATAAGTCTGAGGAGAGAGAAAATTACAGAGAGCAGCTGTGATTTGGCCCAACAAAATAGTGAGGAAGATGTACAAATAATACAGGGGCAGCCAGGCCAGCCAAGTGCAGACAGATGGCAACATCTCAAGGCGAAGCAAAATGAGAGGAAGAAATATGAGTGCAAGTACACCAAAGAAAGATGATGCAATAAAGCTCTGACACTACAGAGAAAGATGGAAGTAGACGGAGGAGAGGGATGGATGGAGGGTGAAATAAACTAGAAATCGGTGGAAAAAAAATGTTTGAAAAAAAATGCTGGATGGCACGCAGCCGTTCGTAACCGCACACTTACAGAAGATAGAGACACGGAGCGATACAAGACGAGAGGTAGGGGCACAGAAGTGGGTGGGTGGCCATCAGTGCACGAGCCTGAAGCGATGAAACATTACACCGGGATAATGAAGATGGTTCTGCTCGGTCACACTCCACATTAGCCCAGAGTCAGGCCGACCCCAAAGTGTCAACAAGTTAATAGACTGGGTATCAGTGACTCTTTCACACTGCTGCTCTCCCCCACAAACACCAATTATTTACAGGAATTCTGTGGATAAATAAACATAGATACCTCTACATGGGAATTAATAACACGGCCACAGCCCGAGGTACGGCCGAGGGTGTGAGCATTATTGTGTGTGCAGACTTGTTGATTGCCATGTGGAGTGTGTGGCCGCTGGCATGACGGCGCTGATGATGTTTAATGCTATTTATGTGCTAGAAATAGACAAAGGTAGAGATGTGAAATCTGTGGATCTTGGTGCTCCTTTGTCAGGAGTATTTTGCTTTCCAGAGACAGGAAATTGGAACTCTGGACAATAATTATTTGTTGTATTGAAAAAATAATGTGTTGCTATCTTATTTCTTTTTTATGTATTTTCTTCTTTTTTAGTGAGATGCAGGGAGTGATCATTCAAAAGTGAAAATCAGTGGATTGTCACGTAGCGTTGATGTGTCATGTAGTAATTATTTGAAGGTACGGGTTTGAAACACCCGACCTGTCAAGAATCACTCTGATTGATGTTTTTGTCTGGATACTGGTACAGCGTGAGCTCCAGTCTGAGACACACTGTTGAACTTAAACACTGTGAAAATAATGTGATGCTGGTATAACGTTGGTGGATATGAAATATAGATGAGGTGGAGAAATAAAGGAAGTAACGTGGTGAAAAGACGTTTCTTACATTTCATGTAAGCTTCACAGAGGCACTGCTTTGCTTTATTGCGTTTTTGCTTTTTAGCTTTAATGTGCCAGAACTTTATACAGTTAACAGTGCCGAGCAATACATTGTAAGGCAGTGACAAACAATCACTTACACCGCACAGAGACTCTGATGACTTATTTTCCTTATCCAAGTACTGTATTTATTGAGTATCCTTTCAAAATCTATGAGGGATCTCTTCATTCATCTGGCATTATGACCTTTAAACATACACCCTTGACAGTACTGCAATTAGATTTTCAATTTTTTCTCCCTCTTCCACAAAAACATCATTTATAATACAACACAACAGTCCACGGCTAGTGGCTCCATTAATTGTATATAAATCTATTTAGATGCGGTCTGTGGATTGTTCTCGTGGACAGCAGAGTTTGAGTTTCACGCTAAAAGCAACACGCTAACATGCTGGAACAGTTTGTACCAAACACTTTATGTTAAGGGTGTCCTTAAATTTTGAGTTAAGATTTCCATGAAATAAGAGGTGTTCCACAAAACACCCTATGGTCTGATTCACCACTCACTCAGTGTTCAGTTAGTTTGCAATCATGAATATAAAGTAATCACTGTTGTAGGCAGGTATCACAAGTGAACAGTTTCCATGGAGCGTGAAGAATTTAACCTGTAAAATCTCTGTCAGTGCAGTAAATGCTGATTTTCCTTAATCCCTCAGCTGTGGAGAAATTAAGTCTCATACTAGATTTTAAATAAATGTTTGTTATGTCATTAACCCTTGAACACAGTGCTATCTATTGGCTTAGCCTGTCGCCATGGCGTTTGCCACGACTCTCCAGAAAAAATCAGAAGTGACGCACAATTAGGCTTTAAATATTGATTTTCACCAACAGACACGCTTTACAACTCACCTGTGTGCTGTTTTTTACCGGTTTCTACTAACACTGAAATTAGGTTAGAAAAAAAAAAGAAGAAAAATGGCAATTATGGATTTTTGCGATTGGTGCTGCATAAGATAATTAAAAATAAAACTTTGAAAATCTGTAACTTAGAGAGGAAATCTGAAGGTATCTTGTGCAATAGATCCTGATGTTTAATATTTAATGTCAACTATGTTCATCATCTTAGTTGAGTTATCTCATTTTTTAAGTTGAAAATCATTAGTTTTGTAGGTACTGGTACTGGTCAAGCTGAAATATTGATCTGCTAGATGAAAAGCCAGAAAATGATCAACATTATTAGTCCTATGAGAAACATGAATAACTAATTTTCTGTCAGTTCATCTAATAGTTGTCATAACATGTCCATAAATGAAAGCTTCAGAGGCATGTGTCAGAGCAACATTGGCACCAGTAGGTTTCATCCTCTGGGAACCATGAAGGTCACAGCAATCCATCCAACACAGGCTGATATATTTTACTCTGGGCTGCAGTGGTAGACGGACTCATTGACATTGCCACACCACTTGCATTGCTAAAAATATCCAGGATGCTTTCTAAGTCCCTTTATCAGACGTGTTGGTAGCCACACCAGGAAGTGGTCAGTAGGAAGTCAGTGTCATGACCAAGATGACCAACACCCACAAATCTTTCATGATTCATTCCTAAGCTTGACTCTGTGCACAATGAAAGCGTTTTAGTGCAACACATTCCAATGACATTACTTTGAGGACTAGCTGATTGCATGCCCATCCTTTAAGGAACTTTCAGTCCAAAAGCCTTGAAGCTATGCATTTCAATTCACTGATGAAATAAAGCCATTATTTTGGCTTGAATACTGTAGATGCCACACAACAAACACATGGACAATGTGCAATCTTGTCTAGAGTTGATATCACAGCCACGTGGTGCATGTGTGAATAATGAATTGGTTGTTGTGTTGCCTCAGGAAGCAGTTCTATAACGATCAAGTGACATGTGGCCATCATGAAATCCATCTAAATCAAATACCTCTCAAACTATAACTGCAGGTGTATCTGGGATGTCAAAGTGAGGCTCTGAATCCCTCAGTTTATTTTGATTCCACCACAGCAAACATCCAAAGGAGGCAGCCATAAACAAATCAAGCATCTCCAACTTTTTATTTGAGCAAAATTAAATAGAGGGGGAGCTCTTTAAGACAATTTGCAACCCTCTATCTCAAGCAATTAGGTGAAGATGGGATTGACAGCAGCAGAGAGCAGATGCGGAGATGTGACAGGCAGCCAGACGCTCTCCAGTGCGCTACACCCAGTGCCCCTAATGCTTTGGCTTGTAGATAACTTTACAGATCAGCTATGATTATGTTGCTTATTAATTCAATCAGTCAGCTCCGGCTGGCTGCTCTTTTATTAGTGCAGACGTTCACTAATTCACTCTACAAAGGCAGATGTGAGTGATGCAAGCAAAGGGAAAGCAAAAAAGGGAGAGAAAGAAGAGACCTTTGGCAAACTCTGCAGTAATTGCCTCCAGTCATTCAAAAAATAGATCTATGGATCAATTTTTTAATCTTCAATACCCATTTAATCAAGAGCTGTCCTTTAGAGTACCTTTGGCTGCAGAAAAGACTGAAATAAAAAATAGGATTCTACTTTTCCAGATTTTACATTTTTGACATTCAGAGTAGTGCCATATTAATTGACCATATCAAAGGCCGCTGCCTCTCTCAGCAGGTTTCTAAGGATTTGACATTACTGTGTCATGAATGGACCAGACACATTCTCTGAAAGCCATTGGAGACATGTTGGTGTGTGAGTGGATTTATAACGCAACACACTGCTCTGCTATCAAGTGTGTTTTCTTTTTGCTGGATTGTAAAAACTCAAACATAAATTGTCAGAACACTATAAAATGTGTACTCATCTACAGTGTTGACGCATGAAAAATACATTTCTTGTGCTCACACTGTCTCTCTCTCTCTCCTTGTGTGTGTGTGTGTGTGTGTGTGTGCGTGCGCATGCAGTGCTAAGGAAGTCACAGAAGTTATTCTAGATGACATCTTATTAACCAAGCATAATGACAAATGATGTCCTTATGTAAGAGTTGGGAGACAAAATGGACTTAAACCTGAATAATACATGTGGGCTGAATGATCCTTGGATTTGTCCGTTTTCTCATACACGTTCATACACGTGGACGTTTTATATCAATTACATGCATGGCTTCCATTAAACGACTTGACCGAAGCTGGAAGAAGCTGCTTTGTTTTCCCCTGGAGAATAAGTTTTTAATCAGTCCTAGACACTGTGTGGTATGACTGACAGTTATTTAGCCACACTGCTCTGTCCCCACGGAATAATTTACAACAGGCGCCGCAGCTCAAAACTCTGGTGTCTCCAAATAGTTTCATAGCCCTCATTAAGGCCACTGTTCATCATGGCTGCACATGTTCTTATAACGATTTTCTTGACACACTGAAGATTTTGAGTAAAGCTTACAAGTTATATTAGCTGGGTGTTTTTCTTTGTTTATTGGTTTTTTTTGTTCTTACTTTTAGACTGTAAACTTGGCACTATATATATTTATACAATGATATATATGTAAATGTACCAAGAACTGAAATCATTGCATGATGTACCACTGTACAGAACTATCACAAGCAAATCATTTCATTGGTCTGCTTTTTTTTTTGTTTCTCCTATTGTGTAGCCTTTTTCGATGGGTCACGTACTTTGAATGACAGCTGTGAAATAAAAAATGTTTCAGTTTAATTTGCTGTTTTCCTCTTTGCACTCAGATCCTGAAAGTTACTGATGTTAAATAATTAATTCACATGCACTAGATTGAGCTTGATTAACAAAACCACATCACATCCACATTAAATAGAAACAGGAGAGGAGATACTTCCTGGCTCTGAAGGTAAAGATTCTTGACTAATAACTCTTAAAATATCTAAATCCACATAATTAAGTCTGGAAGTATCTGAACTTTTGTTTGCCTAGCATGTATGAAATATGTCACTCAAAACTGAAATTTCACTTGATATGCAGTGGATCAAACACTTTCAGAAAATCAGAGAAAGACAAAGTGGCGTCTTTTTTAAATCAGCTGTCTAGTCATCTGAATTTTTCCTTTGTTCTTATTCACATCACTTTTTTAATTATTCTGATTAGTTTTAATTAATTTTGTTTCAAGGCCACTGTGTGTATTTAAGAGAAACAAAGAGTGAGACAGAAAGTGAGCGAGAGGGGAAGGGATGTTTTTTTGGTCTTGATATAGCTTCCTCAGCTTTTAAAGGCTCAAAGAGTTTCGCCATGTACGAGCATGAATAACGCAAAAAGCAGCCTGAATCGGAGGGATAAAATAGTGGCATAATGGGAACTCAGTGATGTTTCAGCTCTCTTCAAGCCTTGATGAGGTCTCCAACATTCTGCTTCTTCTGGGCCTTGATCTCAGAAAAGAGCAGTTCACTGTCAGTGGCTGCGATGGTGCGCACATCTTCACTCACAACGATGCGCTGTGTGATGTTTTCATGTCAGCCAGTTCATCAGAAATGTCCCGAGCAAGCGGCAGTGAACATAACCTAGTTTATACACTCCCTAAGAGGGGCAGCGTGACATGGTCAGATTGTCCCAGCAGGGCCTGGAGGGGCAGGCGGTAAGCATCAGCGTTTGACATGAAACTCTGCTCGACTGTTGTGTTTGGTCCACAGGGGCCTGTCATCTGTTGCTTGTCGTACGGGAGCTCAAAAGGCAGATTGGTGCGGTTAATGTTACCAAACACGATAACAGCGCTTAGCGTGGGAACCATCCACTGAGGAGCAGAGACGAGGGAGCTCACAAAAGAAGGCAGTGGCTTCCAGCAGGATGTAAACATTGGTTACAACAATGGAGATGAAGTGTCGACAGAGGGAGAATGGACTCTGTGTGAGAATCCAGTGAGGTGAATAAAACTGCTGAATGCTATGTGGAGATGCGGCACAAGCAGTGCATAACCATGAGGCAAATTACCTCGTCTTTGAATTTAAGGGGTAAGTCAGGTCACCTGTCGGCATGAAAATAGTGTGGTAATTTCAAGATTTGGTATAGATTAGTGTTTTAGATTAGTGTTCTCTTAATCCCCTTGAGCTTTAAAGCGGCTATAATTGGCATTTATAACTATTTCTAACAATGTATTAAATGACAATGCAAAAACAACAGGTGAGTGGTCACTAAAACTGATGAACTACAGAGTTTTATCACTCAAATCTGCAGCTCCCCTCGTAAAATCTACTGTTTTGGTTCACTCTCGCTGCTCTCATAGCAACGTTTTCAGACACAGCAGGCTGTTTTTAGAAAAAAAGAAAAAAAAAGCTCCAACTCCACACTACCTGCTCAGCACCAAATGGCAGACAGCATGTGGTACCAAAAGGGCCAGATATTCACATCACATCAGGAGGTGGTGAAGACCATAAACAGAGCTAAGACCAGAGTGAATATTAGACTGTGTGAATAACCAACTGTTTGCTTACAACTTCATTATGTCCATTTAAAATGCCATGTTATGTCAGTGCTGTGCTCACTATTTGTTTTTGCTGCTCTAAAATGGCCAAAACACATTCAGATTAAATCATCTCATTCAGTACTATCTGATATTTATAATCTACATTTTCTAGTATCCATCTTTTCATTCGAGCTGCACAATATTTACACTGACTGAAAAATCTCAACAATTCAGACATGCCACTTTACATTACACTTTACATTATTCAGTCAAATGGAAATGTTCTCTCTCTCCTGCAGGACATCATTAACAGTCCTTTAGTGCTCAACCTCACATATTTGGGATTTTTAGAAACTTTGGAAACTAGAATTTAAAATAAGGTTTTGTGAGTTTGAGCAATGTTTTGCTCCAACAAGTTTGTAAGGGCACGCACAGTGGGAGGTCAGTGAGGTCTAAGGGGTCAAAGTGTGCCACTTGGCAAAGCTAGCTAGTGTTGATTTCTCGGATTCTGATCATCTATGAGGGGTGCAGTCTTAAAACTGTGTATGCACTTTGTTATGGATTTTTAGGAGCTCCAAAAAATGCTGCTGTGACAAGTCGGTTGGTACATTACATTTACATTGATCTTGGAAGCCACCATCATTATCAGTCTGTGCTCCAGCAGGGGCCAGAAAACACTATGATTTCTAATATTGATCCAACATTTTTGTCTATTAACATCTGATGCCGGGCCATGAAAAATTATCTAATTTACTACCATAGACTCGCTGGAAAAGGTGTAATGGCAAACCACAATGTTGATCCCTTTTATTAATTACCTGAGAGCATTGTAGCATTTGGTGGAAGGAACATGGAGTCCTCTTATAAATTTGTGATAGCTCTCCTGGGCTTCACAGAGGAAAGAGAATTGATATCAGAATTCATGTATAAAGTCATGAATCATAAACTATTAAATAATGTATTTACATAGCCTGGGGTGCAGCAACCCATCATCCCCATCCCGTTCTGTGCTGCCATGTCTGAACTGAATTACATCTGTTGATAATTGTGTTTGACTGGCTTATTACATGTTTAAATTCATCCGTGCAACATAACTCCTGCATGTGACCAGTGATAAGAAATTATTAAAAATCTGCACTCAGTGAAACTAGGGGCTGTTTTTTTCCCCCTGTTTCAGTTAAGAAATGAAGTAGTGTCTGGTTTAAATCAAGGGGCGACTCAGTGTGACTTGGGATAATACGTTGTCACCAGCTGGCTACATGAGTGCTACCAGCCAAAATCCATAGCGCTCAAAGACAACCAGGAATGAGAGGGGTGTCGCGTTACAGGAAATAGAAATGCTGGGGTGTAAAAGCATATCGCTGACAGAGACTTTCCAAATGAATTAGTTACATGTTCCCAGTGCCCTGTGAAGTTGAATGTGGAGGGGGTTGCGTGTAACATTAGATTTATTGTGTCTGCTCCCGCTCCTCTCAGCACCTGTCCCAAAAGGCAAATTAATCCCATACCCAAAACATATCCCTCTCTCCCCCTCTGTGCGCGGACATGACACATCTGTCTCCGCCATTATCCACGGCCTGACGTGTTTCTGGGAGCCATCACATGCCACCTTGACATGGAGGATGTGGTTACTGCAGAGCTCTGTCTGACTCTCAGAGAGAACAACTTATATGTGAAGTCTTCTTTTTTCTTTTTGCTGAATCCAACTCTCCCTCTTCTTCCTCTCTCTCCTCAATCAAAACACTTTCTTCATGGTAAAGAATAGACAATCGATGAGCAGAAAAGTGTCAGACAGCCCTGCTGGAAGCCACCTAACTGTGCACTTTAAAAAAAAGGCCACATGAGGTGGAAAGGAAAGAGACAGAGAAATGCTTGGGATTGCCTCACTGTTATGTATTTAATAGTCTGCTTTTCTGCCTCTAGCATTGAAGGATTTGTGTGTTTTTCATGAAATTACACAAGTACCAACCAAAGTCAAATGTTGGGGTATTTATGCTTCACTGAAGTATTTCTATTTTTCCTCTACTTCTTCTCTACTACATTTCAGAGGGAGAGAGTGCAGATTTTACACGGTTAAAAGTAAAAAAAAAAAAACAAGACATTGTATATGATTGATAACGCCTTACACTTTATATATTCATATCTTGGTCCCTTGTTGTTTCCATCCAGAGAAAGGAAAAGTCCAAGAAGTGGGAATGGATTTGTTCACCTTTTCCAGCTTTCTTTCATCAATCATCTCATGACCACTTATATTTTTCTTTGCAGGGAGCCCGACCCTTGGGTTGGGAATGACTGGATTACACTGTACGTAAAGTACCAACCACCTACAAGGGTAAAATGCTGCTTACTTATTAATGTGTTAGTATTTAATATCAAATTTTATCATAAGAAAAGATAACATGATCAAATATTTTTTCTCAGCAGTTGGAAAAGGCAGTAGAAAAACGTGCAAATTTACAGAATGTAGATATGAATGAAATAAAGGTCCTCTGAACCGTGACTTTCTTCTTTCATTTTTTGGGCACCTCTGTTGCTACAGTTGACACACCCTTCATATCTAGCAAACCAATCAGTGCTGGCTGATGTAAAATGCATCACTACTGGGAATGTCGCCCAGGTTTAAAAACACAGCTATATAGTGAAATACAGTGAGACACGGCTTGAATGTAATGGAAGTTCATTATATGTAAAAGTCCTGCACTCCAGCTTTAACAAATTAGCTGATAATATGTATGCAATTTTAGTAATAGGATTTAGAATGACTTCAACTTTTAATGGGATATTTTTACAGTGTTGTGTTGATAATTGTACTCATATAAAGGGTCTGAGTTATTCCTCCACTGCAGGTGAATTGTATTTCATGATGATACAGAAAAATCTCTTAAAGGCCATGGACACACTTCAGTTCTTGACTGTGCCCCGCGCAGACAGAGTGGTGCAGTGCCCAGTGCTCAGGTGGTGGCTGCCCTGATGAGACATGGCTGTTGGCTGTGCTCATTCCAACTAAACAACATCATCAACAGCCAATCACAGGGTCCTACGCCGGGCCCTGAAGATCAAAACCGCAGGGAGTGGGCATGCCAGTAAGGCTGCTTTTTTCACGCTTACTTACACAAATGTAACAGATGCACAGACATGTTTTGCATTATAGGGGAAATATTTCTGCTTTTCCTTTGCTTGGAAATATTTTTCCTCCTGCCTCAGACATTTCAGGAGATTTCATTTTCAAGTTTTTTGTCACTATCTCCCCTAGTCGTACCAGCAGAGGCAAATCTACTCCGACATCTAGTGCTGCTTTGATATACAGCTGCAAAGAGAAATAAGAACACATAAAGCAAAGTTTCTAGGCTTTTTTTTTCTGAGGATGAGTATGTGTTTCTGGTTCAGAACAGATAAAAAGTCATCCACATTAAGCCCATTTGATCTCCACCTTTGAAGAGATTGATCGAGCACCATTCACTTTTATTATTTACATGCACAGTCAGTCTATACTCATTTACAGCTTCACATGCAGAAACATTATCGTGAGTATTCGGTGTAAAGAGTGACTCTTGCAATTAAAAAAAAGCCAGCAGATCAAACGAACATATTATTATGCATCATATGGATTTTTCCGAACAGCTTTGAGTCCCGAGGTGAAAGCGCATGTACACGCACACAACCTCGCACACTCAAAAACAATCAAGCGCATTGTTGGCATATTTTCCCTTTCAATTACACAGCTGTCTCAAAATTCTGTCTCAGCAGCTCCTACATGCATTTCACTGCTCCATACCTGCAGGATATGTGTGTGTGGGATGTTTAAGTGAAGCACTACAGAGGCAAGGCAGAAAAAAAAGACATCAAAAATGTGTGTGTAAGAGAATGAGAGAGAGAGAGAGAGAGAGAGAGAGAGAGAGAGAGAGAGAGAGAAATTTGTTGAAAATAAGGAAGTGAGGAGGGGCTGAGAGAAAGGGATGGACGTTACAGTATGGCCTGTCTCTGCACCTCTTTCAACCTGCTCACTGAGCCATGTGCTCTGCCTTGTAAACTGCAGTGCTACTTGATTACTTTGTCAGTCTTCTTAAGTGGCTTTTGCTCTGTGGAGAAAATAGGAAGACATGTCCGACAGAGGATGTCCAACAGTGAGTAAGTGCTGGAAGGTGAGAGGAGACGCTGCATCCAAATGAAGGGAAATTTATTCTGCCGTCTTGTGAGTGAATAATGGAGAATTATCGGCCGCGTCAAGTTCTCTGACATGCTGGATTTTATGTGTCAAATCAAATCAAGCCATCCGTAATGAGTATACATATATACTCTATACATACAAAGTTAATTAAAAACTATACAGAAGAATCAGAAATAATAACTTCTTGTACCAAATTCCCAGTTCAGTTAAATAGATTAAATTAAAAGATAAATTTCTAGCAATAAAGAAATACATTTTGACACATTAATCCAAAGGTACCTTTCAAGGAGATGAAAAGAAGGATGCAGTTGACCAACTTCAGGTCATGTTTGTAGACAAATTTTGAGGTTAACTGTAGATCAAGCCCAGCGTTTTCAAGGAAAACACATCCTTCAAATAAAATGCATGGTGTTGTTCCACGCAACGTTTAAAAATAAAGCAAAGAAAATTTAAACAATCACTATATTGGGTATTTTCTTCGTCCCACCCAAAGTGAATCCAGTTAGACAGTGCCACCGCTTGGCAGAATTAGGTACTCAGCACTTTTTACAAAGTCTG
>JBAJHX010000067.1:9768528-9779777 GCA_037176925.1 Amniataba percoides
TCCCACCCAAAGTGAATCCAGTTAGACAGTGCCACCGCTTGGCAGAATTAGGTACTCAGCACTTTTTACAAAGTCTGCTCCCTGCACGTCCTTTCTGCTCACTAAAATTTTGCACTTCCAACAAAGCACAAAACATATGTGACACTTGTTGTTGTAATGTTACCTGTGTTTATAATTTGAAGAGAATAACTCCAGTATTAGATATAGCTGCTGCACCCTTGACACAACTGTGATCGGAGGATTTATATACTCAGTAAGTCAAGAGTGGGTCTTCATGATCTAAATGAATAAAGCCATTGCTATACTCCTTTGTTTATGAACCCAGACATAATTTAATTTCATGAATGCATAAAGGATTTTTTATAAGAAAACTGCATTATGTGATTTTTCTTAAAAAATGGAATGCAGCTCATGTGTCAAGGTTTAATGTGGAAGAGGCAACTATGAGAATTCTTTTAAACCCGCATGGTCTTTGGTCAACAAGTCATCTTTTTATTTAAGCTCACTGCCCACTTGTGTTTCTTTTGCTCTTCTCTGCAGATGAATGAGGCAGCTGCAGACATCAGCCTGTATGAGTTCTGTGATTGAAAAATGCCTTGTGGTTTCATTGACCCCTGTGTGCATGAAAGAGACTCTTCTGGTCAAAGCTTTACCAGAGAAACACCTTGGCCAAACAATAACTGAATCAGGGGCCTTCTCCACAATCAAAGAGTGTCTGGCAGTCGTCATGTGGGTTTCAGTGCTCGCTCAGTGTATGAACACCTGTTAGTCTACTGTTTCAAAGGCACATGCTGTTCCTGGATTTATTGATTGCGCTCAGCACATTGTTGTTCCATTTTAGCCATTAGCATTTAGCCATAGCAATGCATTTAGAATTTCACTCACTTACAACTTTTGAATTTTTATATCAGCCAAAGATCTTCATGGTCGCTCTCTTATCTGTCTTGGCATCACTGGACTAAAAGCTTCAAAGTAGACCTCTATTTTCATTTAATGAGGGTCATCACTTTGCTTAAAATTTTATATAAATCATTATATTACACCAAGGGTGGAAGTGACAATTTGAATATTACACATAAAGAAGCTGTGCATGTACGTCTGTGCAGTGTGGTGGAAATCCCAAAGCCAGTAGCTAACAGTGCTGATTTTGATGGACAAGAACATGATGAGCCATGTCAGCTCTGCAGCAGTGAAGCAGGGAAGAGCACAGAGGCCAGTGACTGGAGCTGAGCAGGCAATCAAATAAGACACATTTCTGGCACAAGAAGGGGCCACAGTGTTTCCAAAAGTCACTGCTGAGTAAGTTATTGGTTAAATAAATAACTGTTGTTTCCATAAAAACAAATACAGATATTTATGAGGGAGGCATAAATCATTTATAGTCCCTCGGAGGGTTGGATAGACATGAAATACTTGTACAACCACAGCACCTTCTGTTATATTACCTAAGAAATGTACTGTGATTACAGGAACTGATGAAATGTTGTGGCAATGCCTTTAATGTCAAAGACTCAGAAATCTATTTGAATGGCAGTGGATGTCTGAAGGACATCCACAGCAGAAATTTAGCCTTTTGAATTCCTTCTATGCGACACTTTACACCTCAAATACGATGATCTGAAAGGCTACTGAAATTGTTTTTGTCTGCACAGTGGATCAAAGTCAGACCAAACCACCCTATCCTTTAAAGAAGCACGGAGGCAGGCTTGTGGTCTAACTATTCAGCAGCACAAGCTCAACAAAGACAGGTCTGAAAATAGACTGTCACTGAGGATTTTTGTTTCTCTAAATAGTAACAGCGACATTATAGAGGTCACCACCAGGCATTTGGAAGTCACTCTGTGTGCAAGTGCTGTATACATACATGGTAACGTGCTGAATATACTGGAATAAACTAGTGCTGGGGAGGAAAAGGAAGCTGGTAGTTTGTAGGACCAGCGCCAAAAATACATCCAAATAGACTTTTAACACTAATCCAAGTCCCTGTGTGTAGACAAACTAAAACATATTAAGCCCCATGCACGTTCTGGCCAGGATCCTTGTCTTCAGGATACTCAAAATCCTCAACTTGGTTGCAGTGTGGCTGAATTTCAACTTGATTTGATTTGATTAAACAGTCTACATCCACAGATTTTCTCTAACTTCACATCAGTCATTTTAACGCTGATCCTTTGGGTAAAACCTCAAAAAGGCAGGGATAACCTTGCCCTGCAGCAGGGGTAAGCCCTGGGCTGATGGAGGGGATATCCCATATTTGAAGTTTTGAGTGTGGAAGAACTGTAAGCTCAGGGCTAACAAAGCTGTAAGCCCTGGGCTAACTCAGGTCTCAGCCAAAGGCTAAATATAGACTGAAATGTCCTGATGATGTTGTGATGTCTTTATCCAGTATATGATTTCAGGTGAACAAAATAAAGCAACACTGTTGGTGTTCTAAATGGATATTACACATAGTATTGGATTCAAGGACAGTATGTATATTGTGTTGCTGAATGTATCTTAATTGTTGTTAGGCTGATGTGTTTCTAAGTGCATCGCTGTTTCCTTGTGATTCATTTAAAATTTGTTCCAGTGAGACAAAGGTGATAGAGAGAGAAACAAAAGAAAGAAAAATAAAAGCGACTGAATCACTCATCGGTATGTCTGCAGACACTGTAGAAGAGGCAGAACTGAAACAGATTGGAATGATGAGCACAATTTTCCACTCTGAAGGCAAACAACTGCATTGCACTCACTTGTGGAATGATGCCCACCTCGTGATCAGAGTGGCTAAAGAAAGGTGCAAACTGGTGCATGCATTTGAAACTTTCAAATAATTTGCACAACATTTTTTAAGTTGCACTTTTTTGTTTTTTATTTGTCATTGTTTATTAATACATTCTATATAATTGCTGTGAAAACAGAAGGGGAACAAAGGAAATTAATGATGATAAAATAAAGAAGTGGAGAAATATATCAAATGCAGATGCTTCTGTGCACCAGGGCTCACTGAATGGTTGGGTGATAATGAAAATGATGTGAATATAATGCTGTGGTTTACGGTCACCAGATATCAAGCCAGTTTTACACCTATGAACAATGCTGGACCAGTGAATAAGACCATGCTTTCCACTGGCGTCCCCACAACACCACATTATGTAATATAAACATTAGTGATGTCTGCAACAGTCTGTGATATTATCTGTCACATTGTTTGGTTTTCTCTGCATGTGCTGTCCTCAGGTCTCACCTGCAAAAGAGATCATGATCTCATATATATGAGCTTATTAAATGAATTTGCTGTGCTTCTACCCCCCGTCTCCTGACCCCTGCTGACACTGTCTTCCTAAGCCCTTGATCAGTCAACCTAGCTCACATCTCACGACAATACTAGCCTCGACACCCCCCTTTTCTCTTACTACGTGCGCAACTCATGTTTTAATGTCTCCTGGCTTCCTTTCCCTCTCACCTATTGTGTATGGAAATGTCACCCCCACGCTTTTGTTCTTGCATCCTGTAACATGTCTTTTAACCACCACCTACAATTTACATAGTGTTTCATCACCTTTTGTTAACTTTGTATAAAATGACCCTCAGCCTTCTGCTCTGGTTCAGCTCTGCAGATGCTTCATGTAGTCTACAATTTGCCACCCACTGAATCCATATGCAGTCCTTGACCTTGTCCTTTATTTTAGTAATCGCTTGACAATGTTTTTAACTGTAACAAGAAATACTGTGAAAGTCCAGACTTTGTATTAAACATCATTAGGCTAGGTAAATGTGGGAGAATTACAAATGCAGTGAATTGCGTGCACAGTTTAGGTAACAGGTAAAGTTAGAACTGCACAAGCTGTGTTTTTTTCAAGAATCAAAACATTGACATGGGTGCTTTTATTTTGGGAACGAGCAGGAACAGGAAGTGATGTACTTGCTGTTGGGCGGGACTACCCCTTAGTAACTTCCACCAATAGGGATGATGCTTGGTAAAATATGAAAATGGCGGCTCTCTGTAGTGAGTTTGGAGACCTGGTGCAAATCAAGAAACAGCTGATATCGGTGATATCTCTTTGTAAAGAGAGGGGACTTTTACACAGCGGGAAGTGGTGAGACTGACTGAGACTTAATGAGCCATCAGCTGCCTGTCTTTCTGCTCCGTTACCGTAGTAACAAGTGTTACCGGTCTGTTAGCAACGTTAGCAAAGATAAGTCTCATTATAGCCATTTAGCTGAAGCTGCTCTCCGAATACACTAAATATACACCAATATTAACTTTACATTTAAGATAGGAGCGTCGGTGAAATATTCTTTACGTTGAATATGCAAAAGGATCGTCGGTATGGAGAGTCAAAAACCCCAAAACAGCGAGCTGAAATAACGAAACTCCGCTTACATTTATATAGATAGCGGTGTTATGAAGCTATGTAGTATGTTACATTGATGTTTTTCATTAACTGGGATGGGTTTGTTGCTATAGTGCTTTTAATATATACTGAGCAAAGTTGGCCTAAAAAGAAGTTGGGCTTTTGTTTTGTTTTTTTTCCTTGCTGAAAGATAAGTTCTGGTGTGAAAGCATAAACACGATCTACCCCTAAAAATGACTGACTGTGACCACTGCTGCAGGTCTCTTACACGCTGTCTGCTTTTACATTTTAGGGCTTCTGAACTGGCATTTGCTTTGGATCCTCTTCCCAAGGATGAATTGCCCCCATCGCCTGCTTTCACTGAGGTTGTACACTGCTTGGACTCTTTCTGGGTTTATTTAGTTTTCATTGTGTCATTTCCAACCACATACAAGACACTTTCTCTCAATCCTCCTTTAGTTGTCCTTCAAACAACTAAAAGGTTTTTGGGTTCTTTTCCATACTGTTGGTGTCACTCACACACACACACAAATGTGTATACACAAACATGGCTCGCTCTCAGTCCCTTTGATCTCCACTGAAGATGTAAATCTTCAGGTTGCAGACATGAAGTCTCATTTAACAAAAGAATAATTGATTAAACAGTAGTTTTAATTGGACTCAAACAGGAGTAAATATTGTTTATGACTTTTTGTTTTTTTACAGCTCCCAAACTGCAAGTATTACTACAGCAAGGCAGGCGGTGTACGTGTGATCTTTACAGTGTCCATTTTCATCGTCATAAACAAACATGGTCCCCATTGTGTTGGTGTTATGGTTTAGGATTTTTGTAGTTTTTGGACAACAGTGACAGTTTGCAGCTCAGAGGAATAAGGTAGATCAAGACAAGGCTACACAGGCAGTAGTTGTTAGTAGGATTACTTGCTGGTCTTAGTTTTGTACTGCTCATAGGTAGTTTTTTGAAAATTTGAAAATTTAGCAAAGTTCTGGGACATTTTTCTGAAATTTTAAGTTTGACTTGCCATTTGATTGTAATCTATTGGGATCTTTCTCTCTGGAAGGGAAGGTTGTACTGCCCCCTGCTGACCTTTCTTTGTGTAGAAAACATAAGCTGTTCAGAAATTATCAGTCATTTTAATACTTGAATACCTTTTGCATTTTTCAGTCAGATTAATCTTTCTCTCATTATATCTGTCTTTACCACATAAAGGAAGATGCACAAGACCTGGATGCACTTACACTGGCCAAATCCTACTTTGACCTGAAAGAGTATGACCGTGCTGCTTACTTTCTGAAAGGCTGCTGCAGTCAAAAGGCTTATTTCCTCTATATGTACTCTCGCTATCTGGTAAGATTCTGTAGATATCTGGCATGCCCACATCCTTTGGTTTCCTCTTTTAATTTCCTTTAGATTGTAATGTTTGTGAACCATTTTCCCTCTTTGTCTTCAGTCAGGCGAGAAAAAGAAGGATGATGAAACTGTGGACAGCCTGGGTGAGGACTCATCTGTTTCTGTAAAAAGTGAACTAAAATGAGTTTTGCTATTCTTCAAAACTAAACCTTTTTTTGTCTTTTTTTCTGTGTGGTTTCAGGTCCTCTGGAGAAGGGACAGGTGCGCAATGAAGCCTTGCGAGAACTGAGGGTGGAGCTGAGCAAGAAGCACATTGCTGGCGAGTTAGACGGGTTCACCTTGTACCTGTAAGAATTTTTCCACCAAAATGTGCACACTTTTCACAGGTGTAGAGAAATAAAGTGGGCCGCTCACAACCTGTGTTTGTGTGTGGGAACGCAGGTATGGGGTGGTGCTTCGAAAGCTGGATCTGCTGAAGGAGGCAGTGGAGGTGTTTGTTGAGGCAATTCATGCCCTTCCTCTTCACTGGGGAGCCTGGCTGGAACTTAGTAACCTTGTCACCAACATTGAAATGGTAACCACCTTTCTGTTTACACGTACATAAAGTGTAGATAGCATCATGAACTACATCTAAAGTGGTCTCTGTTTGTTGTTTTTCCTTTT
This sequence comes from Amniataba percoides, assembly GCA_037176925.1. Classification (NCBI taxonomy): domain Eukaryota; kingdom Metazoa; phylum Chordata; class Actinopteri; order Centrarchiformes; family Terapontidae; genus Amniataba; species Amniataba percoides. Next base: position 9,774,880 of record JBAJHX010000067.1, read on the forward strand.
GTCTGCTGTTTTCTGTAAAGCGCTTTGTGATGTTGTTTAGAAAAGTCCTAAATAAAGCTTATCTTAGCTCGTTAGAAAATATCTCCACACAGCAAAATCTCATGACTTTATCTATACCTTCAGAACAAACAGAAAAAGAACAAAAACTTTCTTTTATTCGATCGATAAAAAGAAACTTAGAAGAAACGCTGCATCTCAGGTAATTCTTTGGACCAAAATAACTCCTCTCCTTTGGTCTCTGGGTCTTTCTTTCCAGCTGAAGTCCCTGTCTCTGCCAGACAGCTGGATTAAGGACTTCTTCATGGCCCACATGTACACGGAGCTGCAGATGATCAAAGAAGCGTTGCAGAAGTACCAAAATCTCATCGAGGCCGGCTTTTCTAAGAGCACCTACATCATCTCACAGATAGCTGTCGCCTACCACAACATCAGAGGTACATTTTTGACTTTTTTCAGGAAGAGTTTTTAATTGGGACAGGCTTAATGCTACAGCACTTCATCTGTTCATTTTAGATATTGACCAAGCTGTGGCTCTGTTCAATGAGTTGAGGGAGCAGGATCCCTATCGCATCGACAACATGGACACCTTCTCCAACCTGCTCTATGTCAAAGTGAGTGAAACCTTACTGATAACATTGATGAAGTGTGTTTCGACTTGTTCTTCCAGTTGTTTTTTTGGGGGGAAGTTTAGAGGTCTAAAAAATAGCCATAGCATTTGTTTTCTGGTAGAAACACTATTTTAGCATGATGTTTGTATGTTTTGAAAAAAATATTGGTCCAAATTCATGTTCTGGTGAAAAATGCTTTTTCAATCTAAAATACTGAGAATCTCAGAGTGGAGTCACCGTTCCTTTGCGTTGAAAGGAGCCAGATGCGGTGGTTCAGGTATCTGATCAGGATGTCTCCTGGGTGTCTTCCCTTGGAGGTTTTCTGGGCATGTCCAACTGGCAGAGGTTCTTGGGGCAGACCCAGAGCATGCTGAAGGGATTACATATCTCATCTGGCCTGAGAATGCCTCTGGAGGAGCTGGAAAACATCCCAAACACTTAGCCTGCTGCCAGTGCAACCCAGCCTGGGATCAGTGGAAGAAAATGAATTGATTTTTTTAATTCATTTCCTGATGATATTGATTTCTTCCACAGAGCATGAAGCCAGAGTTGAGTTATTTGGCCCACAACCTGGTAGAGATCGATAAGTACCGGGTGGAGACGTGCTGCGTTATTGGTATGTGTCGATCTAATATCATCAACATTAATTCCAGTTAACAAAACTTTAGAACTACAACTATTCTATACTAACTAGAACTATAAAATGTACCATAAGATGTCATACATTGTTTGTAATTTAACAAATTGATCAAGGTACAGAATATTATGTTTATTTTCTTGCTTTTTTTGTCCTATAAGAAATTGGCTGGTAATTTGTCTAACAAGTTTAATATATGATTGCATAGTTTAATAATATGTGCCTTATCCACAGGTAACTATTATAGCTTACGCTCTCAGCATGAGAAGGCAGCGCTGTACTTCCAGCGGGCCCTCAAACTGAATCCTCGGTGCCTCGGTGCCTGGACCCTCATGGGCCACGAATACATGGAAATGAAGAACACCTCGGCTGCTATCCAGGCCTACAGGTCAGACTGCAGATATAGCAGAGCATAGACTGCCTTTATTCAGTGGATGATTTTTATTTGTTGACTTTTCACAGCAGTGCGGAGAATTTGTACCAGCTTGTATTGTTGTTCTGGGTGCATCTTTTTTTACACGTTTTCTTTACTCATGTTTCATCTATAAGGCATGCCATTGAAGTGAACAAGCGGGACTACCGTGCCTGGTATGGCCTGGGTCAGACATATGAAATCCTCAAGATGCCCTTTTACTGTTTGTACTATTATCGAAAGGCTCAACAGCTCAGGTATGGGTTTTAACTTTCAGTGAAAAGGTGGTGTTTCTAGAACAAAATATGTCAAATTATGCAAATTCTAATGATCTGTCTTTTTTTACTCACTATGATGTATGTTTGTAGGCCCAATGACTCGCGCATGTTGGTTGCAGTGGGTGAAAGCTACGAAAAACTGTCACAGCAAGTGGAAGCCAAGAAGGTACGGATGTTACTGTGATTCCTTGTTTGTGTAGTAAATTCAAGGTTTATGGCCTGTTTTTGGTTTAGACTGTGACATGTTCTGTTTTTGTTTAGTGTTACTGGAGGGCATACTCTGTTGGAGATGTAGAGAAAATGGCTCTACTCAAATTGGCAAAGTAAGTTTCTGTATCCTGAGGAAATAAAGGAAATATAGGAAAATAAAATACCTCTCGTTGGTTTAAACCCATTTTCACATTCTCTTTAATGTGTTGGTACAAAAGACCTGATGAGCCGCTTTTTTTCACCATCATGTCAGCTTAAATGTGACTTCCCCTTTGGCAGGCTCCACGAACAGCTGAATGAGTCTGAAGATGCTGCCCAGTGTTACATGCTTTACATCCAAGACATTTTCTCATGTGGGGTAAGAATTCTAAAGCATCTGAATACATTACATTCACACAATACATTGTTGACATCTGTGTCCACAAATTTGGATGTAGTTTTGGTTTGAGGATTTATTTGTTGTTTGGGTTTTATCTAATCAAATCTCGTCCTCACAGGAACAACTGGAGCATGCCGAAGTGAGCACGGCCCTACGGTACCTGGGTCAGTACTATTTCAAGAACAAGCTTTACGACGAGGCGTCCCTCTGTGCTCAGCGCTGTTGTGACTACAATGACGTGAGTGCACCTGCATATTCTGACCACTGTAGCTGTAGTTGCTGTAATAGTGTGAGAAGTAGTAACATGCTAACTCTGCTTGTAGGCTCGTGAAGAGGGAAAGGCTTTGCTGAGGCAGATCTCGCAGGTCAGGGATCAGATCGAGACCCCGTCAGCAGATCTGTTTGCTCCGCTCTCAAACAACAACACACCCGTCAGGAGGGTGTCTCCTCTGAACCTCATCTCCTTCACACCCTGACACCCTCCTTCCTCTTTAACGACTTTGAAATAGACTACTTGTGCATCCCATGACATGAAGTTGCATTTGCCAAAAACAAAAAGTGTTGGAAAGATTTACATGTTAACACATTGTAAATTGTTACTGAGATTAAAATTGCATTTGTTTGTAAAATTTTCTAATCCTGGTATTTTTTTTTTTACCAGGATGAGACATTTTTATGTTGCAAATGTAAAAACAATCAAAGCTCTTGCAGTAAATGCTCAAGACAGTTGGGTTCATGTGTCTGTAAATCAGGCAAATATGTAAATGTTTTTGAACAGTTTTTTTAAACATACATGCAGCTTTTGTATAAATCAATGTTTGGAGACCTGTATAAAACAGTCCTTCAGCGCACACTCAGTGTGAAGTGACACCTTGAACTATTTACATATACACAAACACACAAAGGCAGCACACAAACACATCATGTTTTGACCGGCAGTCACGAGTCATGCCTCATCACTGCTGTATATATGTATATAGTGTAAATAAAGCATACCTGCTGTGCAAAGATTGGTTGTTTTTTTTGTACTTTTCATTTGTGTAGTAGTTTATGAAAACACTACACTGAAATAAATGTAGTATAATGACATAAATTACATTTTAAAATGTGAAGAAAACCCATTTCTCTGCTTTAGTACTTCAACCAGTCAACGTAGTGTTTTCATAGATTTTATTGTGGAAAGCAAAAGAACGTGTTGCAGAGGCAGAAATGGTTAATTACACACACACACATGCACTATTAGTCTGTAACTATTAACCACTGAGCAGCTTTACTGTTTTAGATTACCTCATTCCCTCAATAGTTTACTGCAACCCTATTTAAAGCAAACTGTTTTACTGGAATAAACATAACTGTTTTTGGCATGATGACAGTGAGTTCACTGCACTGCAAAAAGTGAATATATACAAAACTATAAAAATATAAAGTCACGAAGCAAATATAACTTTGTTTTTTGCATAATACCAAAAAGACCACTGATGCTCTAAGGAGCTCAGTACTTCCCCCTGAGAGTACGAGGGGTGGGGGCAGGACTGCGAGGTGGAGAATGTTGGCGAGACCGCAAGATCCGCGAGTACGGCGTTCCGCTCGCTTCCTCAACAGCACGAGTGTTATATTTACGTGTCGGGGTACATGTTGGGAACAGCGACTGGAAAAAGGGTCGTTTTTGCGGAGGCCGGTTCTCGGTGTCGCTTGGGGCAGCGGCACCACAGCCCCTCTTCTTGCAGTAACCTGGTGTGCTGGAGGCAGCAGAGCCTGAGGGGGGCAGCTGGGGCTGGACGGCCTGCGTCTGAGCCAGGGTCTCTGCTTTTCGCCTCAAGTCAGCTTTTACAAGCGTAAGGCCATTCTGAAGCTCCACCAGGATCTGGTCCTAAGAAGAAGTCAGTCGACAGGGTTAGACGAGACCACAGAGGGGGAGGTGAAAGTGGAGTAAACAAGGGAGGAGAGTGAGGCCAAAATGAAAGTCTTGAACATGCACAATAATCAACTGGTGCAGATGTTAGAAACCTAGATTTAGTTTAAAAGCTGGCTGTGCAACAAGATTGTTAGTGAAAAGAGTAGAGGGAGAGAAAAAGAAAACATTTAAACAGAGAATTGCACTTCTTGCTAATAATCATGTCATCTAACTGAGAGTTATAACATTTATAATTGCCATCAAAGTGAGAAGAGAGAATTATTGTCAGAGCTTTAACCTAAATCTGACATAAAGCAGTGCTTACAGGAATAACAGTATGATGGGATCTTGGTTCAGTACTTTTCATTATTTTTACTACAGTTCTTGCTCTTCTGCAGTAGAGCATAAAACTTTAATTTCCTATTTGAAACTGCTCTTGTCTAACTAAAACGATAAATGAAATCTTTATAGGATAAAACC
>JBAJHX010000067.1:9802137-9849294 GCA_037176925.1 Amniataba percoides
TTCTGCAGGTACAAGGCCTTCGTAGCCAACTGATTTGTACAGATACTCGAACTAACCTCAGCCGGTGAATGGAAGCATGTGGAGACAAATAAATTTAAACATGTAACAACTAAATAGAACTATGAGAACTATATAACATCACTTTGCTTTACAGGAATATCAAATTTGCTCACATATATACATATGTATATATTTACTATGTCATGGCTCTAGAATTTAAAATGATTTGCCTTTTCCTGACGAGCAAGTTAGTATTTTCACTTATCTGGACTTTCTGATCCTCAACAAGATCCTGAAACTTGTCCAGCCTTTGAATCCTGAAGTGTTTTGTCAATTAAAATGACAGTGAGTTTACAAAGAATGGGAATTACTTTCATTCATACTTTTTAAACAAATCCTTACTACATCTTGATCTTCATCTTTCTTCACTTATCCAGGACTGGGGTTAGAAGCAGAAGCAGCAATCTAAGCAGAGATACCCAGAATTCTCTCATGCCAGACAATTCCTCCAACTCTTCTGGTGGGATTCCCAGGTGTTCCTAGGCCAGTAGAGAGACATAGTCTCTCTCGCGTGTCCTGGGTCTTCCCTGGGGCCTCCTCCTGGTGGGATATGCCTGGAACACCTGATGTTTATTCTATGTCCCTGTGGTGGGAGTTTTGGTCCAAAGATCACATAGCATCAGCCCCTCATGGGCCTTCCTGCAGGTGATGGGCCTAGTAGAAGGCGGGCACACGTCGTCGGCTGGTTCCCGTGGGCAAAGACCCGGCTACCAGGTGCTCAGCTGCAAGCCCCAACCCCAGGCCTGGCTCCAGGGTGGGACCCAAGTAACACAAATCCAGGTGACAAAATGGTCATTGTTGGTCTGCTGCACCTGACGAGCTTGCGAACCACTCCTCGTCTGGCCCTTTACCTAGGTCCTGTTTGCCATGGGAGACCCTACCAGGGATGTAATGGCCCCAACAACATAGCTCCTTGGATCATTCGGGCACACAAACCCCTCCACCACCATGGTAAGGTGGCGGTTCAAGTAGGGGTACATCTTGATCATTTGGGTTTAATCATTGACCTTATCTTCCACATGAGGGCAGTATTTCTAGCTTGGCAAATGCAGGCTTTAGAAAAAGCATTTTAGGACTTCTGATTCTCCTGCTTCCAAAACATACTGATGCTCTGCCTTTTATACTCAAAATTTTATCAAACTTTGCTTCTTATGGAGGAGTGGGCTGTCTTCTGTAAAGAAGCTGACTGAAATCACAAAGTGAATTTAGAGAACAGGCTTTTCATCCTCAACCATTTAGGGTCTCTTGTGTGCCTGATGTCTCGTGGACGCTGCGTTAAGTATGGTCACAGATAAGTCAATAAATTGTAAACTGGAATAGTTTTCACTGGAGACGTCTGCCCAGCAACAAATTGAGGACTCGTTCATCAGAGCATGAGGAGACAACTAATTGTTTGATGAACGTAGTGGTGCGATCCACTGCTTCCAGGGGTTCCTGGTATCACACTGCAGCTCCTCTGGCTAAATGCAATGGAAGACTAAACCTGACTGGAAAACCGATTACTCGACATCACGTGTAGACAGAGGCAGTAGAAACAACAGTAGATATGAGAATGAAATTTTGATTTGTAGGTGCCAAGAATGTTGACAAATATGCTTACATTTTACTTATTTATTTATTTTGTCATTTAGAATATAATTTGAAATGTGTTTTTTTAATTATACCTTTATGAAATAGTGTACTGGAAAAAAATATGTTTAAATTTTTAGTAATAATGACAAACATCCAGTTACACAACTTGAAGTACACGTTGTACTGAAGTACACTCCTGGACATGTGTCTGTAGACAACAATAACCTCCGTAATCTGTTGACCTTGTCTCATATTCTGTTGTCACTGAAGGTTGCTAACTTGCATGACTGTATTCTTGTAATGTTGTTGTAATAGTCAATAACTACTTATACCACAACTGCTCCTAAGTAACTTTAGGCTGTGATGACTGTAGTTCAGGAGGAGCAAACTGTGTGTAGACTTCATTAGCTGAAGGAAATGGGCAGCCCTCTCTCTGTTAATGATTCATCTGCAGAAACAGGATCAGAAGCTAACACCATTGTCCAGTGAATTCATTCAGCACCTTGGATATTTTAGGAAAAGGCCTTATAACCTGCGTATAGCCTGCAGATGAACTGTTTCAAGTGTTTTTTTTTTATCACACTCAGGAATTCAAGTGGTAAGTTTGTTTTTGTGTTTTTCCCATGTTTGATTTTTTAATTGTTTTATTTTAGGGCTTAAAAAACAGCAGCATTTTTTGTTTTCTCAGCCTTGATCCATTTACTTTTTGATAAAGTAGTTATAACTAATTATGACATTATTAAGAAAACATGAAAGTGTTTTCATCTAGTTTCATCTATTTCGAACAGGATGGAATTGTGTACGTTTTCATTTTTTGTTTTTATTGTTATTTACTTACAAAAAGGGGAAATTGGATACTAACACTAGACATTGGATAATTATATGATCATATTCTACAATGCATTTTTGTAAAGTAATATTTCAAAGCAAAAAATGCTTTCCATCCTGAATAATGGCCATATGAATTCACTTAGATTTTATGTATCTACACATCTCTAAATATTGGTTAATATGGCAAAGTGGCTCTTGGAGCCCTTGCTTCATTATCACAGCTCTGCCCCAGAATTTTTCCAGCAGTATTAGCAGGATGCAGTAGGGTTTTCTCCATGGTGACTGGGTTCACTGGTCACAGCAGGAGACCAGGCATTTGCAGGAAGGAGAGTCATTAGAGTGTGACTTCACTCCCAGCTCATGTAAATCTTGCATCTATTTCGGTTCAACTGGATATGTCAAGTAGTATGGCCTCAATCTTACTGAGGTGTGAAATGTGAAAATTCTACATTACTACATTGTTATGGAAGTAAAGTCAGTAAAAAACCCAAACTCTTAAAAGAAACTTATGTAAGTGCGTAGTCTTGCTTGAGTAGATAATGATAGCCTTAGGTCATGTTGGGCTCTCTCATTGTTCTCACCTCCTCTGTTTATATGGGAAAGTGAGCTTAGTTATTTGAATTTATTGGATGCTATTGCATGCTGCTTCAGCACAATAACTATGTTTTTATCCAGAGAATAGAAAGCATTCTGATTTTTCGCCCAAAATAAAGCTTTTGTACATGCATGTCTTTTAATGGAAAACAAAATGACATTGCAAGTTACAATTAACTTACAGTAATATCTGATGCCATCACTGAGCCCTTCTGATGAAGCAAGAGTATAACATGTCTGTCCCTTTTTTCCTACAGTAGAAAGTGCAAATATGACTAACACAACACAGCACAGCAGGCAGACTGATGGGGGAAGATAATATAGAGAGTACTTTCACTCTGGAGACTTGTAGCAACTAATCTTTCCCAAAGAAGAAAAAGAAAGATGAAGCTGGCTCTGTATTATCTGATACTGTTGGGGTCCAGTTGTGTGATTTCAACATATGGGCCCCATCAGAGAGCACAGATGACTGGTGACATTTTGCTGGGAGGTCTTTTCCCCATACACTTTGGCGTTGCCTCCAAAGACCAAGACCTTGCAGCCCGTCCTGAATCCACACAGTGTGTCAGGTAAAATTTCAGAGCACTTACATATACACATAGGCAAACATGAATCTATGAAACATTGTACTTGATTTAACTGTGCTCAACTCAACTAAATCAACACCTTGATTGCTTTTACAGGTTCAATTTCCGTGGTTTCCGTTGGCTCCAGGCCATGATTTTTGCAATTGACGAGATAAATAACAGTAGCACTCTCCTGCCCAACATCACCCTGGGTTACAGGATCTTTGACACATGTAATACTGTGTCAAAAGCCCTCGAAGCTACTCTTAGTTTTGTGGCCCAAAATAAGATTGACTCCCTGAATTTAGATGAATTTTGCAACTGCACCGATCACATCCCAGCAACCATTGCAGTAGTAGGAGCAGCCGGATCGGCCGTCTCCACAGCAGTCGCAAACCTACTGGGCCTTTTTTATATTCCCCAGGTGAGTAACTGAACAGTTGCTACTTTTGTACCACATACATACACCACCTCAGGTTGCGTCGTCCAATCTGAACAAATGTCACATGTTAAATCGTTGAATTGGGGCGGATAGTACTATTTACAGGAAACAGAATGCCTCTTGTATGATTTGTATTATCAACAAAATGACTGAATTTTTATTTTGTATAAAGATAATCAATGGAAATAAACTAGATGTAATAAAAATCCTGCAAAAATGACCTGAAATATTCACTGTTTCAGATCAGCTACGCCTCCTCTAGTCGCTTACTGAGTAACAAGAATCAGTACAAGTCCTTCATGAGAACCATTCCTACAGATGAGTACCAGGCCACAGCCATGGCAGACATCATTGAGTACTTCCAGTGGAACTGGGTCATTGCTGTGGCCTCGGACGACGACTACGGACGGCCAGGGATTGAAAAGTTTGAGAAGGAGATGGAGGAGCGAGACATCTGCATTCACCTAAATGAACTTATCTCTCAGTATTTTGAGGATCATGAAATCCAAGCTCTGGCTGACCGGATTGAGAACTCCACAGCTAAAGTGATTGTTGTCTTTGCCAGTGGCCCAGATATTGAGCCTTTAATCAAAGAGATGGTCAAGAGAAACATCACAGATCGGATCTGGTTAGCCAGCGAAGCTTGGTCAAGCTCCTCTCTCATTGCTAGACCAGAGTATCTTGATGTTGTGGCAGGGACTATTGGCTTTGCGCTAAAGGCAGGGCAGATTCCTGGCTTTAGAGAGTTCCTACAACAAGTACAGCCAAAGAAAGACAGTCACAATGAATTTGTCAGGGAGTTTTGGGAAGAAACATTCAACTGTTTTCTGGAAGACAGCCCGAGACTGCGAGAAAGTGAGAATGGCAGCACTAGTTTCAGGCCTTTGTGCACTGGTGAGGAAGATGTCACAAGTGTTGAGACCCCGTACCTGGACCACACTCATCTTCGTATCTCCTACAATGTGTATGTAGCAGTTTATTCCATTGCACAGGCACTGCAGGACATACTCACCTGCACTCCTGGACATGGACTTTTTGCCAACAATTCCTGCGCAGATATAAAGAAAATGGAAGCATGGCAGGTAAAAAGTTGCACATTTACTCAAAATCAAAGGGATGCAATACCATATTAATTACAAACATGTGGTTCCACTTCGCAGGTCCTGAAGCAGCTTAGACATTTGAACTACACCAACAGTATGGGTGAAAAGATGCACTTTGATGAGAATGCAGACTTGGCAGCAAATTACACCCTTGTAAACTGGCATAGGTCTGCTGAAGATGGCTCTGTGGTGTTTGAGGAGGTTGGATACTACAATATGCATGCCAAGAGAGGAGCCAAACTGTTCATTGACAAAACAAAGATTCTGTGGAACGGATACAGTTCTGAGGTCAATCAAACTGTTTCTTCCCATAAAGCATGATCTTTTTTGCTTGCCATTTGGTGTATTTGTCATTTTCTCTTTATGATCTACTTTGAGTTATGACTAATCACAGCAAGGCAGAAAACTTTCTTTACTTAATCTCTCTCTGAGAATAAATACAGTTTTGTCTATCTACCTACATAGTAGAAAACTGCCATAATCATCTAATTGCAATGACAAATGTTGGAAAACAGTTCCTTATATACACACCTGTTATAAGCTCCACTGTGGTCAAAGGCTTTTTGATAACTTTGTGGTTTTACCAGTACTGGACACAAGGTGATACAAGTGCTAAGAATGAACCTAACAAGAAAAAATTAAAAAGTCAAAATTAAAAGTAAAAGATGCTGAAACACATTGGGGGATGGCAAAACCACAATTCTTGTGTTTGTCACTATGAGTGACATTAACCCTTTTCTTTATGTAAAAAGAAATAGCGTAGCATTAGATGATATTGGGTGTTTTTCTTCATTAAACCCACCCTAATTTAACACACATTTACAGCCTTATAAATGTATAAGTGTGTCTATTCTGCTCTTTCTCAAGAAATTTTCCTCTCTGTTTATCTTCTGTAGGTGCCATTCTCTAATTGCAGTGAAGACTGTGAACCTGGAACAAGAAAGGGGATCATAGACAGCATGCCCACATGCTGCTTTGAATGCACTGAGTGCTCAGATGGCGAGTACAGTAATCATAAAGGTAACGCAACTCTATACACTTACAGTTACTTAAAACATCACGTTAGGTTAGTTTTGCTGATCTAACACAATTGTATTATCTCTACAGATGCCAGCGTTTGTGCCAAGTGTCCAAATAACTCTTGGTCCAATGGGAACCACACATTCTGCTTCTTGAAAGAAATCGAGTTTCTCTCCTGGACAGAACCATTCGGGATAGCTTTGGCGATATGCGCAGTGTTGGGTGTTGTCTTGACAGCATTTGTGATGGGAGTTTTTGTAAGATTTCGCAACACACCAATAGTAAAGGCCACAAACCGAGAGCTGTCCTATGTCCTCCTGTTTTCGCTCATCTGTTGCTTCTCCAGCTCTCTCATCTTCATTGGAGAGCCACAGGATTGGACATGCCGCTTACGCCAACCTGCCTTTGGGATCAGTTTTGTTCTCTGTATCTCCTGCATCCTCGTGAAAACGAACAGAGTACTCCTGGTTTTTGAGGCCAAGATCCCCACAAGTCTCCATCGCAAATGGTGGGGATTGAACCTGCAGTTTCTGTTGGTATTTCTGTGCACATTTGTCCAAGTCATGATATGTGTGGTATGGCTTTACAACGCTCCTCCCTCTAGTTACAAGAATCATGACATTGATGAGATCATTTTTATCACTTGCAATGAGGGCTCTGTGATGGCTCTTGGGTTTCTAATTGGCTATACATGCCTCCTGGCAGCTATATGTTTCTTCTTTGCGTTTAAATCACGGAAACTTCCAGAAAACTTTACAGAAGCCAAGTTCATCACTTTTAGCATGCTCATATTCTTCATTGTTTGGATCTCCTTTATCCCTGCCTACTTCAGTACTTATGGCAAGTTTGTTTCAGCTGTGGAGGTCATTGCAATACTGGCATCCAGCTTCGGGATGCTAGCTTGCATCTTCTTCAACAAGGTCTACATCATCCTCTTCAAGCCCACCAGGAACACCATCGAGGAAGTCCGATGCAGCACTGCAGCCCACGCTTTCAAGGTGGCTGCCAAAGCTACGCTCAAACACAGCTCAGCTGCGAGAAGAAAGTCCAGCAGCATTGGTGGCTCCTCTGCCTCGACTCCGTCCTCGTCCATCAGCCTCAAGACCAATGGCAATGACTGTGACTCGACCTCAGGAAAGCACAAGCCTAGGGTGAGCTTCGGCAGTGGAACAGTTACTCTGTCCTTGAGCTTTGAGGAGTCGAGGAGGAGTTCTCTGATGTGACAGCATGTGTGCGTCGAGCTCCAGCTTCACCAGTTCTTTTAACCAGCTGTGCTTTGGACTTTTATTTTGACATGCATTTACACAAAAGAATTTTCATCCTCGTATTTTCTTAACATTTTGTCAGAAATAAAATGTGTCTCTTGAGGAAAACAGTCCTGTATTATGTATCAGAATCCTATGACCCCTATTATTTTCAGCATAACCCAGACGTACACTGCTAATAAGAGTAAAGGATTTTGTACAATTAAAAAAAATTATTTTAGAATCTTATTTTGTGGTTGTTTTTCTTAGTAAATTATACATCTCATTTAGATGTCTCTTATCTGTGTATCAACCTATCTATCTATCTATCTATGGAATTCAAAAGGACTGAACAACTAAGGCTCACGGACAAACTGACTGTATTCACACAATGTTCAGCACAAGACCGGTAACTTGGAACAACATGACCAGAGGACAGCCTCGGCTCTGTAATTGGATAAGTGAGACCAGAGGATGTATGAGTCACACTGTAAATAGACAATCACAGGATGTCAGTAATGCGCTCCGTACTTTGATTATTTTCTATCACGGTCAATCACAAGAGGACAAAAGAGAAGGAAGTATGGTCCCTCAGCACAGCATTGCCAAATCCATACCACCTTTTTTGGGATACTGTCAATACTTACATTAAATTTTATGCAAAGTGTGAAACAACAGAAAAGTATAGAAAAAATGTCAAATACAGTCATATCAAATAAAGTCATAAATGAGATGTATTTGATATATGGCATATTTAAAGAAGCAATACTGATGTCATCACAGTCTCACTGGCAAGTAATAAAGCACAGCAACAAAGTAGTTACATTGTTTTCAGCAATTTCAGGCTACTCTCTTTGTTCTTTCTATTATAAAACTAAATTAGGGGTTTCTCTTATTTGGGTATTTCATATTGTTCTGATCCCTTCAGACAAAGGAATTTTCACATCGTGTCTAATGTATAAATAATGATAATATGCAATACCATCATAAAAATCACAGTGGTGGGGCTTGTACAACCAAAAATGACCTGAATTAGCTGGAAGCATAATTACGTTGTATTAACTATGATAAATATTAACCAATATGGCAGTAAAAAATAACCACGTTCTCTCAGGAATGTAGATCCGAATAACAGGAAAAAGGTGCAGATCTTCCAGGAAACTTTTTCTGTTTGCATCTACCTTATCACAAGTCTCTGACAAGTGCAAACAGTGCAGGCCAATGTAACATGTTAATGTCATTCTCGCAACAGACCTACACCACACAGTCATGTCCTCACTGTATGGAGGGGGCACAGAGAGGAGGGAGGAGCAGCTCAGGGACGGCACTGTTTAAACCAGTTCACACTGTCTGTGAACTGGTCAGCTGTGAAGAAAATAAGATCTGACTATTTCCTGAACTTAAGGTTTGCAAGAAAAGGATTTGAGGGCTTCTTTTACATAATTGCCAATTGAAGTAGAATTAGAGAGAGAAAGTAAATAGTTATTAATAGTGTTTGTCCAGATTATATATTATTTAAGGTCTCTGAGGACTTAGAGCAAAAATAATAATGTGACTAAACACTAGCCAACATGTATAGCTCTGCAACGCCACCTTATGAATCACACCCAAGGAAATATTCCTCAGCAAAAATCTGCAACAAAATCCACAACATGCAAGAGAGGGGGGTGAAGTTTTACAAGTCAGGAGAACAACCCATAAGGAAACTAATGTGAGATGAAAAACAAAGATGTACAAGTATTAGTAATGAACAAATGAATTTAATAAGGAGTGATATAATGTCAGCAGGACAAACATTTAGTCATTATATTCATCCTGCTATTGCTGTTTTACTGTGTAATTTGCAAGGTGATTTTTTCACAGGGACCTCTCCAAAAGAAAAGCTTTCAGCAGTGGAAGGAGACTCGGCTAAAAAAAAAAACAGAAAAAGTGGGTAAAAAGGCGAGGAGTGCAGGACCTCCCACGTTGCTCAACAGGAGGAAGACATGCCGAGACTTTCATTATTATGGCTGACCTGAGGCAGGCTGAGGAGCAGCTGGACAGCCACCTCCTCTTTAGCAGGAGGAAAAGACCTTTATCCTCAGAGCCAGTGTGGCCCAGCAGGGAGAGCAGCATGAGGTCTATTTCTGATCTGCAGCAGTATGACACAGATATTGGACAAAATGGCCAGGAAGCATTGCATGATGGGAATGTTTGTCAGCCTTGGATAAGACAATTGCAAAGTCCCGCGGTTATTCAAATGAAGAACACACTGGCAAAAGTGGACACTGAAATATTAAACATTTCTTTCCACAACTCAGCTTCAAATACCTTCAACGCATTTAGAATAGGACAGAGAAGCAAATACTTTGTCTTTCAAATGAATAATCATTTTAAGGCACCGATTCCATAATTAATTAAAGCACTGAGAACATTGAAGAGAAGCCAGTTAGAGAAAAAGCTGAAAAAACTATTAGACAGATATATTCTTCGTAATTGTCTATGGTGGTTGTCAAATATTACTTAATGTAAAGTAATTAATAGATCATCATATCCTCTTAAACTGTGGTTCCTTCTGAAATTTTGTGAGCCTTTAATCTGAAACCCACACACCGGAAGCATTCATAGAAAAGATGCTTCATGCTTTCATCTTCATCAAGTCACCAGAAATAAAACAATAACTTCCTGTTTGTTGATGCTGCCTTCAAATTAAGGTAAGTTCTGGACCGCTGTGTGCAGATCTCACGACTTTACGGCGATAAAATAAGGACAAAGAGTTCAGGTATCTACTAAATACGGGATGCACAAAAAGAATGCAGACTGTTTCCTATGAAAGCTCTCAGCTCAAGTCTATCATTCACTTAAAAACAAACCCAAGTTAATTGAATAAAAAGAGGTATCCGACAGCATTATTTATAAGATACGATACAAGATATTTTTAAAGGCGACACTTGTGAGATGCAGGATGAAATCACGTTAATGAAAAGTGTTTTCTCTTATGTAACATGACGCAGTTTTAATTGTAAAGACTTTTATTGTGAAGTACATCCGGTCGATGTTTCGTGTATTTCTGTGGTCTTTTCTCACTGTTGTCGTTTTTCCCGGACTGATTTAGGTGAGATGCTCCGACTAATCAGTGACTATCACTTCCCTAACAGGGGAGGACAGTATTTAATTTAAACTAAATAAGGTCTTTCGTGCTTGAGCTTCATGTCGTGTCGTCAGTCGATGCTACTATTCAACTTTTACAGCACTTTACGGTAACTACAGCGCTGCATCCGCACTCGTCAGCTAGCTAACAGCTACGTTAACCTGAACTAGTCTGAGCTTTTTATGCCATAAAAGATGATCAGTACTGAGGACAAGAAGGAGCTTTAAGAGATGTTAAAGGGTGACTCCTGCCTGTAATGTTTTTGTTAACAACTGTGGACATTGTGGCTTTGTGTCGAGCCAGATGAGATTAGCTTGTCTCCAAAAATTAACACACAGCTCAGTGTGAAGGGAAATAAATGCGATATAAACGCCACATTTACTCGTTTTTACTTCTAGGGATAATAACAACGACCTCTAAATATATATATATATATATAAAGATATATTGATACCAGGTTGTATGTTTGTTTGTATTCATCATTTTAATATCAAAACTGTCATGTGAGTATTTTGATGAAAACGTCAATCAAATAAGAGTAACATGTGAAAGCTGTATCTGCCAATGTAATGGAAAAAAGATCCTAATAATGGGTTTTCATAATGACTCTCTAAATAAGGTTAGTGTCATGAAATATTGACTTATCATTTCAAAATAATGAGTTTGGATGTTCAAATAGCCTAAAACGAATAAGTTAATGTAATCAAATTATGTCTTAATATTTCAAATATTATGAGTCAGTATCTCCAAATAGAAACTTGATACCTCAAAAAGATGAGAAGCTGACATAACACAGTGATTTCTGAAATGTCCTCATCATAATGACTTACAGGATCATTTTATTCATCCCATTTGTGGGAATGGGCTTCAATAGAAACTGCTAATGTAAGTTTAAAGTGATATGATGTTTTTAGGGTCACAGTCCTGTGATATATTGCAGGGAGCACTGCTTTGTCACATTTAAATATATTGTGTTATTCATATTTGTTGAATAAAACAACAAGCCGATTAATTGATCGGCTGAAAAATAATGGCCAACAATTTTGATATAGTCATTGCCAACTGGACCTTTAGACTTTGAGCTCAAATAAAACAAATTGAAAGGTCGTAGCTGTGCTGGACATTGTTCAAGTTTTACTGGCATTTCTAGATTAATAATTAATAAGTCAGTCACTGAAACTATGGGCTGATTAATTAGAGATGAAAATGTAATTATTGGAAATGAAGTAAGTATGCGAGAGAGGAAGAACAGCTGTGCAATGAGTGCTAAAGGGCAGAGAAACAAAGCGGTTTAAAGTTACGGAGTATAAGATTACACTTCAGGAAGCTCTTTCTATAGCGTGTAACAGTGTAAATGGCTCTGAGCAAAAAACTAAAGAAGAGGAAAATGCAAACTTGAAATACAGATGCTGAGAACTGATACATTGGTTTGCTTTCTGAGATAACATCTCATCCTGTCAGGGTTTAGTTTTGCGTGAGTGGATGAGGTTGTTTTAAACTACTAATGATACAGATATGAGCAGTAACATATTTTCTCTCAAAACAATTTTACAGTTGTTGGAGAAGTTTCTGAACTCACCTCCCTGAAATTGGATTTGAGGGTTCAGCGATGGATTTCCACCAATAAGTTTCCTTTACTTCACAGTGATCATATAATTGATTTACTGTTCAGTTCAGCAGCATGTTTCTTCACCATGGGCTGACCGGTTGAGTGAAACTGCAGCTGAAATGTAACATCTTAAAACTTTAACTGACAGCTTCTGCAGTCGCCACTTTTACCGCTTCACATCAGCGCAGCCACGCAGCCATGGGCTTCTGTTCGCCGGTGTGCAAGGTTTTGCGGAGGGGGAAGTATTTCGTTCTGCTTCTTCTCACGCTCTCAGTGCTGGCGTGGATCGCAACTTTCTCGGGCGAGACGGTGAAATCGATTCAGGTTTCCTCCGCCACGACACAAACTGTTGTCAAAGGAGACAGCCTGAGGGAGAAAGTCAACTCTTGGACGGTGGCGCCCAGTCACATGAAAACTCCGCCACCAAAAGGCGAATGCCCTCCGGAGTCACCGTTGCTACGTAAGTGTACATGCTAAAGAGGTGGCTGTGTATTGTGTGTATATTATGTCAGAAGTAAAGTGAATCTCACTGGTTAAGGTGTCCACTTGGTGGCATGGTTTGTTTCTCCACCTTCTCAGCTTTACACTGAGTCAATGGTAGATGAAAGAATAGCAGAATAGATAAATTAACTGCTATATAATGAACCAAAAGAAGATTTGTGATAATCACTACTCTGTAATGCTCCATTAAACACGGGTAACATCAGAGTGGTTAGTTTCTCAAAGCTAAGTAACGGTTGATTGTGCTCAGCATGACCATAAATGATGAGAAATTATACAATAATAGTGTTTAAAATTAAATTACTAATAATACTAATAATAATATCAAATCTATTGTTGGATTTTTTTCATTTGTTTAATCTTGGCTGTTGTTTTTTGAACTGAAGATTGATTTATTAATATAATATAACATGTTTTTCCAATATATAAACCTAAAATTTGGAGATTCCCTCCTGCATTTATCAGTGTTATAAAATCTGATTGTGAATTGCATTTTTATCTGCTCTAGAATGATCTCTGACTTTCAAGACTCAGATTAGTGTTTGGCTTTGTTAACTCCTACAGAGGGAGCTGTGAAGCTGAGCTTTGAGTCCTCACTGACACTGAAGGACGTGGAGAGTGACAACAAAGGAGCAGTGACCGAAGGTGTGTATGAGCCCGCGGACTGCACGGCGAGGCAGAGCGTGGCCATCCTCATCCCTCATCGCAGCAGAGAGAGACACCTTCTCTACCTCTTACACCACCTGCACCCCTTTCTGCAGAGGCAGCAGCTCCACTACGCCATTTATGTCATCCAGCAGGTACGGCTCCACACCATGCACAGTTATCATATTAAATTGTCTGATAGAGAGTATTGCTTTATCCTAACTTGCTCAGGGAAGTTAATATTATGTAAAAATGCATTTGTACATTTTTTGCAATACTTAATAGTATTTTTTACAACATTTCAAGTATGTAAAACAAGACGTGAGAAAGAAATTGGCTAGTTTCATCCGTGTTTTTTTGCTGTGGGAGACATAAGACTTATAACAACTGCAGACGTCAGTTCAAAGGTTTCAGGAGAGCTACGAGTCATGTCCAGTGACGCACAAAAACACTGAAAGTGCTGCTGGAAACAAAGAAGCCAGTGAGGAAAAACATTTTCACATGCCAACGGCAAATCTCCTGCAACCAAATAATCTTCTCAGTACTTTTAGAAGAAATGATTATTATCAGCAGCTGGAGGGCAAACCACAGGACAGGTACGTACTGTACCTGCACTTTATGTGTGTGTCCGTGTGTGCTTAAAAACAAGCAAATCAAGTGTGTCTAAGGCCATAATTTGAATGAAGTGTTGCGTAATTATAAGAAATGCCTTGTCATGTTTTGGATCCTGTGTGGTGATACTAAGACAGTGTGTGGCTTTCATGGTGCGTCAGTATGTAAAACACACACACTACTTTGCTGTCCAGGTGTCGAGTCTAAAAAATAGACACTATTAGATAATTGGATCTGTTTCACATGGATTTTTACAAAACTGTGCTGTGCCCCTTTTCAAAAACAGTTTTTCTTTAATTCATTTAGAAAGAGGCTCTTTGTCAGTTACCTGATGAGCGTGATAAATACATTTTCTGATAACAGCCTCACTGAGATATTTAAGAACTAGTCCACACGAGCTGCCTCAGATCACTTCTCTGAGTTTCAGTTGTTCTGTAGCTGAGTTTGTGCTTCTGCCAATGAAAAATCTTTTTTGTTGTTTTTTTCCCCCCCTGATGGATAAAGGATAACATCACACAGATATCTACACTTTGTACACTGAGCTTTGAACTGTACATTATCCATAAAGAAAAATGTCAGGTTGTGATTTCAGCATGATTTCTTTCTTTCTTTCTTTTTTGTAAAGGCTGGTGATGCAACTTTTAACCGTGCCAAGTTACTGAATATCGGCTATCTGGAGGCGCTGAAGGACTACAGTTGGGATTGTTTCATCTTCCATGATGTGGACCTGGTTCCTGAAAACGACCACAATTTATATGTCTGTGACAAGCAGCCCAAACACTTGGTGGTTGGCCGAAATGCCACAGGATACAAGTAAGTGTGTGACTAGGAGTAAAATAATGTGAGTCATGAGTCAGCAGTAAAGCTTTATATCACCCTTGTGAATAAACAAAATGGCATTAATGGACGACCGGCTCCTCGGGCCTGATGTTATCTCGAAAGCACTGATTTAATCTTTTAGCCAAGAGCTACAACTTTTCTTCATATTCCTCCACACCCAGGCTTCGTTATAAAGGCTACTTTGGAGGAGTCACAGCTATGACCAAAGACCAGTTTTTCCAAGTGAATGGATTCTCAAACACGTACTGGGGTTGGGGCGGAGAAGACGATGACCTTCGCATCAGGTGAGGCTGCATTTAAGACTATGAGTGTTCCTTTCTACAGCACCTGGAGCAGACGCGATATAAAGCCCTTCATTCAGTCATTGACATTTGCGGGTCTGCTGTCTCGTGCAGGGTTGAGCTGCAGAAAATGAAGATTGTGCGGCCGCCTGCTGATGTAGCTCGCTATA
Organism: Amniataba percoides; assembly: GCA_037176925.1. Lineage (NCBI taxonomy): Eukaryota > Metazoa > Chordata > Actinopteri > Centrarchiformes > Terapontidae > Amniataba > Amniataba percoides. The sequence goes on from JBAJHX010000067.1 coordinate 9,817,358, forward strand.
CCATGGTGTTTCATAAACGGGACAGTGGCAATGAAATAAACAAAGACAGGTCAGTAAATGTAGAGATAATATGTTAAATGTGCTTTGAGGTACATTACAGTCAGTTGTGTATATCCTGATTTTGCACTGCAAGTTTAATGTCATCAATTGACTTTTTTTCTCCCCAGGATGAAGTTGTTGGGACGAACACCGCAGGTATGGAAAAAGGACGGACTCAACAGCTGCTCATATAAGACTCTGTCGCTAGAGAGGCGTCCTCTTTATGTGAACGTTACTGTGGACATCGGTAAGCCACAGAGTTGAGATTTTAAACAACAAGCCCTGGCTGTGACCAAAAAAAAATCTTTTATCGTATATTTTCTAGTGTGTTTAGGCCACTGAGTGCAGAGAAGCTGCTACACGTGTACAGGCCGAGCACACAAAATGCACATTGTTCTGATTAGTTTACATATTAAAGTGAAGTCCAGCTGGCAACTACATTTTTTTTTATTTTTGCATTTTTGCATATCATGTCTGCGAAAAAACAAATTAATTAAATTTAGTTTTTCTTAATGATCAGTTTAGGTCAAATAAATAAGCTGATCTATGAATATTGCTGGTAAAATATCCATCTTATTTACCTTTATTTATGCCTTATACGCCAGCATAAAATGTAAAACAGCATAAAATCTGCTATCATCAATGTGTATTATGTGTGCTTGACTGTTTTTGTCACTTATCTCACTTAATTAGACTTCATCTCAGGACTGTCCGGGAGGTGCTGACTTTGGTTTAATAATGGATAGATTAACTGATATCTCCCATGTGCTCATGTTAGATGAGCTGCTCATGTGAGGACGGCAAAATTTGCACCTTCAATATTTCTATCAGTCAATATTTCTAGTAGCACGTAGTAACCTACGTAAGCTTCAGCCTGAGCAGAAGTCTAATGAGGCCGATAACTGAGAACACCCTTGTAGGTATGCAGAGTTTATAAGGTGATGTTAATGTTTATGTTTGATTGAAGGCTGCTTGGACTCTTCAAAGCAGTGAGACAATTGATCTGTAGCTTAGAGGACTTGTTTTATTGACACTGGCACGTTAATCACAAACTGAAACTGGACTAATCCATGAGAGAAGTGTGTATTAAAGCTGCGTTAATTGTCCTTTGACCACTAGATGGCAGAAAGACAAAGCAAGCTAACAAACAGAGCCCTGACAGCTTATAATTTTATAGCAAACTAATCGCCTATCACATTAGCCTTTTATGGTACCCATAAAAAGTAACTGTCATCACTTATTTTTAACTGTTTTGAAGTAAGGAAGATGTAAACAGGCTCTTTAAACAACAACAGAGTCTTTTAACAACCAAGTAGAAAGTAAGTTATGAATTAATCTAAAAGACAAAATAATGAATAAGTAATGAATGAATGAAACATTTCTGGTGTAAGAAAGCTGAAGATAAAGCGGTTGTTGAATGTAGATATTAATCAAATACAATCGCTATGTACCATACTATCTTAATCACGCTAGATATCTTTGGTAATATTACTATTACTTTGGATACAGAGTGGCTACAGTAGACAACAGATTAAACCTTTCAGAGGAACACTCAAGGACTTTTGAAAAGCAATAATAACATATGGAGGGCTGATCCAATCAATTGCCGTGTTAGTTTAAGACTGGTAATAATGTGTATTGATATTGGTCAACCAAGTGTCCTAAAACTGGCTCACTTCACTTAAATGAAATTCTGCCTCTGCTGCTTTCATGGCACAGATTGTCTGCTGTGAAAAAGGCCTATTAGAAGGTTAATTAAATTTTTCCAGATGTTGTAAATCTTTAGCTGCTCTAGAATCGACATGAATTATTATTGGTGTTTTTACTGGTACACAAAAAAAAGGATGCCTTTATTTATAGAACTTGAGAACCAATGTTTTTGTCATGGAAAGTAATTTTGTGAGCCATAATGTAAAAAAAGAGATTTCTTATTCTGCATGTTTGGTGGTATTTTTTTGTTTTGTTTTGGTTTTTTTTTTTTTTGTTGTTGGGTTTTTTTTTGTTGTCTTTTTTAATAAGGCCTTACATGCTTGATTTTTATGCAAGAATTAATGGGTGGTGGATTCTTATTTATTACATTTTTTAAATGATTATTCTAGTCTATTGAGACTGATCTCTTTAACATTTTTCTTACTATGATTGTATGAAGAAATTTGTCTAGAAAATAAACATACTTATGTTTTATCTTTGCATGCTGCTTAGAAATGTGTTTCAGAAACACTCATATCAAATTAGTTCAATAAATTGTTTTATTTGTCTAGATTTTATATTCTTAAGGTAGTTTAGCTACTGGTATGTTACAACTATGTTTTGTCTTGTTTAAATCTGAACAGCAAATCTTGTTTCTTTCAAGACTGAGCAATATTACTGACTGTACTGAAAAACATGGTTACAGTTCACTTGAGCCGCTCCTCAATATATTCAAAACTGACGAGAGCTTCATAGTAACTCAAAGTTGCCCTGCATTTCACACTGTTGCACTGTTGATTAGCCTCTTCTAAATCTGTAGCCATTATGAAGCTTTTGAAGAAGTTAGCATTGTTAGCATTTACATACTGACTATAGGTTTCAGCGTCGTTGGTGGTCTGACCATCTGTCCATTTCATGGATGTATTTTCACTATATTTGGGGATACTGTTCTTTTTTTTTTTTTTTTACTGTGGGTTGAAACTTTTACATGTAAAAATATTGCAAGTCCAAAAGTTAAGCTTCTCAATAATATTTGGTCACACTGACATTTTTATTTGAATTTGTACTTTGTATGAATCATTGTATGAAATTCAAAATGATGCCATATTATTAACTAATGGAGAATGTCATTTGGTGGTTTGAATGTTTGTATGTTCACATGGGACGATTTGTCACATTATGTTTGTGCTGATGGGAGATCATACATTTCATTCCTAATAGGATTATTTTCTCTTTTGAAACATGTAATAAATTGTATTTTTTCTTATTAATTCTCTCGTGGTTTTGTGTGTTCCAGAGTGAGTTTCTATAGTTTTGGCACCACAATTTTTTCTGATAGGATCATTTTAACGTGTTATGGAATTTATGTCACTGCATTATAGCATGTTGCATGTCCTGTCAAGATGGCACCAGTCCTTGAATGCACAATATCCAGTACTTTTTAGTGACATCTCTTGTCCAGGTTAATCACTGAATTGCTTTGTGGCCAGGCAATTTGTGCAACATTAGCTTTTCTGAGTGACTATGTCGCACAGTATAGTGTAAAAATAACAAAGTTTAACTAAAAATGAAATATTGAGTCATTGATAAAAGTGTTTCCCTGATTGGAAGTTTTACCTCAATGTCTCCTCGTGACACATTATTGATGAGGAGAGATACTGGGTGTGGCTATGGCATCCAAAACACGAACCCTAAATATACAGCTGAAAGCAAGTGGAAGCGTGGTTGGATTTCATTTGGAGTCGCACAGTAACCACATTATGTGTAGTGTCACACTGCCAACCCACAAATTTCTCTCAAGATTTGAGCTGGCTGTTTGAGGCTTGGACATTCGTAATGTTGTTGGTTTCCTTCACAGATTGGACAGTTACCCACATCAAGATGTTTGCCGAGGAATTTTCATGAAAGTGACATTGGAAGTAATGACAAGCCTGCGTGCATGCATTGCCAGTTAAAGCCAGAAAACTGTAACACCAGCACCTGTGCTATGAAAGGTTGTTTGGTATAAAATTTGACTTCATATGCTTAAGATGAGTGTGTACCAGATGTGTGCAACCAGGAGGAAATCTATTGGCAGTATAGCTGATGTGCTGGTGTAGTGTAGCTGCATCATATATCAATTAATCCTGGATTTACTTTCTTTAAGCTTAATTTTTTTTTACATTTTAATAGATTCTGTCTTAAATTTATCTTGAAGTAGCATTATTCATGCTCACACAGATTGATTCAAAGGTATTGCTCTTAACTTGTGTATTATCTCAACCTTCAAATCAACCACATCTTACATATAAAGAATATTTTGTCAGATTCATGTATTGCATCCTTTCCACCCTCTGGCAATCGGCTACAAGAAGCCAAGTTATGCTGCAGATCAACCAAGACATTGCATCACTCTGAGGACATGTGCTAAAAGTAAAAACAAGAATAGCCCTTTATTATTCAGATACAATGATACGTCTTCTCAGCACAGACCTATTTTTTTTCCCCTTACCAGTGCAAAGAAAGAGCGGGATGTCTGAGGCTTTGTATGGACAGAATGATGTCATCTCCTCTTCCTATGGTGCAGAAAGAAAGCTTTGTCTTGTGGAGGCCAGGCCTGGTCATCTAGCTCACATGTGACATTCACAGAACACTTTTAGCGCAAAAAATATCAACTCTGCAAGTCAGAACATCATAATCTAGTCTACAAACGAGTCCATTCAGATATGTCGAAATAATGCCTGTCGTGTACTATATTGTTCCTGCTTGTAAACATAAAAATCCTTTCGGGAGTGCAGAGTGTAAGAAGTCTCCAGTGGCATGTTCATATCTTTATTTTTGACAGTAAGGGGAGTGGTAATTCATGGGAAAACACTGCCTTGGTGCTTCAGATTAAAAATAAATTCCAGGCTTAATCTCTGTGTCCAGACTCACACATTCCTAAAAGATAAAACTACTGAATGGAAAGTAAGCTATTGTGTCTTATCAGTCATGCTTGACAATGTGAAATCATTTAATTGCTGCAGAAGATGATGCAGGGTCCTCTCTGTGTGCCGGTTTCCTCTGGGTGCTCCACTTTTGTCCTGCAGATCAGAGTCATGCAGGTCAGGTGAACTGAAAGCTCTTCAGGGCCTGCAGATGTGAAGTTGTGTGTTGTTTGTGTGTGTGTGTGTGTGTGTGTGTGTGTGCGTTATCAGTCGCATTTCCTTTGAGCCATTGCATGCTGGGATAGGCTCCCCTTAGTTCGAATAGGAATAAGCAGATAGAGCAGATGGATGGCTGTGGTGCTTTATCTGCAGACAGAAAATGTTTTTCTGTAAGAAAACACAAAAAAATAGAGCACCATTTTAGCGTACTTAAAGCTGCTTTAATGGTTTTTTTTTTTGCAAGCAAAGGACCACATGACGACTTGTGTGTCAGGCTGCAGTGTAGTGAAGATACCGCATAGAAATATCACCTGACTGTCTGTTTTTGTGCTTGCAGCTCATCCTTTTAGTTTTCTGACCTGCAACTTTACTGTTTTGATTCACTCAAATCGCTCTCATCAGCATCATCATTTTTAGAAAAACATCTCTAAAAAATATCCACTATAAACTCACTGTACGCTACTTGCTCAGCATTAAACGACAGTCTCATGAGCACAGTGAAGCTTTTAGCTGAGGTAGAATAGAGGTAAAATAGAGAGAACATCTGACCTTTCTAATTATCCTGGTTTAGTAATATTTTGGTTGCTGTTTTTGTAGAGACTTTTTGTCAGACATTGATGATTATTTTGAAACCAAGCCATGTCTGCAGCAGACACGTAAAGCTAGTGTCAAAGTTTAATTCGAATGTCTCCAGTGCAGTAAATTACTGTGGTCAGCGGCGGTTTGACAGTGGTCCAAAGGGGGCAGATATGCAGCAAGTAATGATTAGGTGTTAAAATATCACCTCAGGGAAAGGAAATTTCAAACCTCAATTTATGGATTTGGGGTTTTAGGATCTGTAATTTTCCACGAGAAAATGTTAAATGGCAGCAAATATGATGAATATGTCATCACTGCCCAAGGAAATTTTCATGATCTTTCTCTGGGGAATGCAGACATGTAATTGGATTACATTTACTCAAGACAGGAAGTAGAAAAGGTACTTAGAGTACTGGATGAAAAATTAGTTCCTCTACATGATTAACATCAGTGCTATACATTCAGTGCATTAATTCAATATGTCTGTGTGATAATGTTGGTGGCCTGTTTTAAAAAAGAAAAATGCGAAACGCATAGCAGTTTGTAACGAGAACCATGTGTGTCGTCCATCTCCTCACCCCAACCCCCCTCAGTCTCCCCCCATTTCCCATCTGTGCCCTTCAGGCCCTCACTTCAGTCACCTCCCACTTCCCTCTTCCTTCAGAACCCGTCTGTTTTTGTTTTCGAGCCCGAGCTCTTTGCACAGGAAATTGTATACATTGGGAGCATTCAGGAAGGCAGAGAGCAGCTTTCCCGTTTGCTCCGAGTTTGGGCACATGGAAAAAAAAAGGATAAAAAGAGGTCAGTAATTCCTAAACCAGGAGAGAAACAGAAGTCAGCTGTTCTCCTCCCCTCTCTGCACTTCCCTCCCCTTTACACGGTCTCAACTTTTCAAAAAATCTCTGCCACACCACTGCCACGAGTCCATCTCTAAAGTTAGAAAATCTGAGAAATCTCAAAGTGGAGATCAGATGTGAAAGGGAGAAACGAATGTTCCTGAGGGGATTCGCTCGCTCTCTGCACATGTATGCCTCCTCAGCTGCAAAGGAACCAGTGAAAAGGGGAGACTGTGTGGAATGAAGGAAAAGAGGAGGAGATAAAAAAGGAGCAGAGTTTGAGAGAGACTGGCCGGGGGTAAAAAAACAACAGGAAACCAACCGATTCTAATGCTGTTTCTGCAAATCCTTCAGAGATAAAGCAGGGCTCTGCCACGTCTCGGCGACAGCAGCGGTCGAGCTGCTGTCTTTTCTTCGATCGTCCCTTGAAGTAATGACAATCTAAAGGACTTAAAGTTCAAAATGTGACGTCACTTCTGCTCTCAGCCTACAACAGTGTGGTTAGTCAGAAAGTGAGCGGATGCAGACTTTTGGGAGCTGATTGCTGGGATTTCTATGCGGCTGCTTTTTGACCCACGAGCTCAACCTTTCTCGGGGTCATATGGATCGATCGCCGCGCTTTCAAGGATCTGTTTGTTTTAATCATCGGGACTATTAACTGGAGCCACATGAAGAATAAAGGGACTAAGCAGAAGTCCAAGAAGAAAGGAAGTGAAAATGCGTTCGGCTGTGACTTGATAGAACATCTCCAGAATTCAGGACAAGATGGTAAACTTTTTTTTTATTCTGCTTTCCCTGAAATCTAACACCCCTTTACAAGTCGTTACCATCAAACTACAAACTTCTTCTTTCAGCAGTTACTGGACTTAAACATAGAGAAAAAACATTCATAATAAAAGTTGAACTTTATTAGTCATTTCCTACATCAATATAGCCACAATAACCTTTTATATACACATTATGTGGTCAAATTAAAACGGAAAAGATACGAAACTGTCTTTATCTAACAAATACAGGCTTTGTTCAAAGTTTGGTACGTATATGAAATGTAGGTGTTTTACATTTAGTAAGGCCATTCATTCACCCACTGGCTGTATTAAATGGTCATTTGTGACTTTGGGTGTGGCTCTTACATTTTTTTGTGTCAATTTCCTATGGTGACTATAGTTGCCATGACTAGTTTTGTGTCTGACAAAAGACTGGGCGGTGCTGCTGTGGTACGGATGAGAGAGAATAATGAGCCAGGAGAAAAAATAGAATAGAAACAAAACGTGTCATTAAATATTCAAATATGTGGCGAGGTTTGTTTGAGGAGATTATTTTATTTATCCCCTTTCATTCCTCTGATTGTGTACCTTTTCTCACAACCACCCGCTGTGGACTTTTTTTTTTTTTGAGTCCCATGACATGTAAGAAAAGAGACTGAACAGAAATGTCCCACGTGCAAAGGAATATGAAGAGCTGTGCTGAGGATAACTTTAAAGATGACCCGTTGGACAGTGGACGCTCAGCAAGGCGGGGCGTTGAGTGCAGGAAGTGAGGGAGGAGGTTTGAGTCGTACCCCTACGTCATGGATGTCCAGCAGACATATTGTGTTTTTGATTAGTTTGTGCTTTATGTTCCTTTTTCTGACTAAAATAACAGAATGACGGAGCCCAACGGAGACACAAAAATGGGAAGTTTAGATATACGGAGCTTTTTTATTTTGAAATGCATTTGCTCTACAGTTAAGGGTTAAAATAGATCACTTTATAGCATAGCAGAATTGCTGACACCATTGGCACAAGTTTAGTTTTTATTTAATTTAGCCAGGAAGGTCCCTTTCAGATTCAAGATCTCTTCCTCCAGGGAGTCCTGACTAAGACGGCAAGGAGAACAATGCAAAGTTACACAATCACAGTCTCTTGGCATTTTGGCAAAACTCTTCATAGAGAGAAAATGCTCTTTAACCTTCATGTTTTTAAGATTAAACACTAAGATATCTCAAATAATAATCAGCAATCAAGTAATCTGTAAAAAAAAAAAAAAGCCTTTATTAGACGTAAGTAGGGTATGAAACTCGCACAGCCTGTCTCACACAAACAAAAGTAAAGATGATTGTGTTGTTTGTATGTTTTTTATTACTTTTTCCATGTTACAGTTACATAGTCGTTTCTCTAAAATGACTACAATCATTTTATAGTAATGACTTTGTAAGTCAGAAGACACTCAATTATGTGTCCACTGGAGTGTTAGAAAAACACACTTTGCCAATCTGCCACAGAACTCTTATTGTCTGCTTACAACAGTGTTACCATAAAATATGTTTATAAAACCTGACGAAAAGACAAACACTGCGGGGCTGTTAGGACTTGTTGTAAAGCCAACCATTGAGCAGCAGCTGCAGTTACAGTGTTCAATGGAACACTTAATGTTATTGTGGAGACAAATAACTTGCATCTGTTGACTGTTTGGAGACTTCAGCACACACTGTGCATTGATTTAATTTCACGTGTTATCAGTAGCCTTAAAAATTGCCCCACAATCAAACTGTATTTTGTTGCCAGTCCACGAGAAGCAGGGATCTTCCCCCAGTATACTCAAAGGCACTAAATGAAGACTCCAGAGTTGTTAATCATCCAGCATTTGACCACAGGCATGTAACTTAAAGTCCAATTCAGTCAAATAGATGAGAATGTAAATGGAAGATTTTTGGTGTCTGCGGAGATTACTGAGAAATGAGCCATTTCCCAAATGATTCTTTCATCATGTGGAGGGTGAAATTTGTTTTCAAGATGATCATTTTTGTACTTTGCTCAGTAACAGGCGTTGAAATAAGAGTGAAGATGGAAATATCTACCAAAGTACCTATGAACTAAAAAACAATTTGGACCTCTTGGGATAAAATGATGTTGTTCATACAAGCAAAAGCAGTAGTAACTATAACGCAGGTCTCACAAAAAAAGGAAAATTATGTTTTTAAATATACCATATTATAATTATTCCATATTGACTATTGATTTTGAATGTGAATGTATCTTCCTTAAACCTGCACAAACAAGGCAAATCAGTCATTAGTACTTAATTTCATACACTGCTTAGAGATCAAAAGTCAGTTCAGATGACATTTGTTATAAGTGAGGAGTCCTGCTGAAAGACTGATGATGTGTCTTTTTATCCAATGAAAACTAAAAATACTTCACAGTCAGCGTAAGAATCAACTTCTTCAGAGTCCACTGATTTGCAATCAATAGTCATTTTCAGCATTAGTTGAAGGGAAGCTGCGGTCAGACTGAATCAGAGCATGTGACTCAGCTGCGAAGCTACAATTCATTCTGTGATTATTCCTTTAAAAGTGCAGCCAAACATGGTTGTGTGCAGAAGGTGATGTACTGCAGAGCGTTGTGTACTGTAGGTCAGTGGTAACATTTCAAAAGCCGTTTTCTATTAGAGGAAATGTCGTAAGTAATACCAGCTACAAGGACTGGGTGTGTCAACCTTCCTCTGAAACAAACAAACCATTTTTAACTTCCTGTCAAAGTCCACCTACAATCAGCGGCCCTAAGGAATAGAAAACAGACATGGTGGAACAAACCCTATACCATGAAGTCAACCTTACGTGCATTGTTGCTGCTGGAGCATTTGCAGTCATTTCCTTCAACTGCTTTTAAGATTTTAATGTCATCATCGAGCCCAGTGTAGATGTGTGCCGTTTAGAAGAGAGCAAATAGGAGACGTAAAATATATGAGTATGTTTGTCTTACCAAAAGTGACTAACACAGTTTCTGACCTGCAGTCCCTCAGGTTCTGAAGAAATGTGCGGAGTTTATCGAGGAGCATGGGATTGTGGACGGGATCTACAGACTGTCGGGGGTCACCTCAAATATCCAGCGTCTCAGGTACTCATGTTGCACGTACAGCAATGCACCAAATACCTCTAGACCTCACAGAAAATATTAGACATCGAGCGATAAAAATGATGATTTCAGTACAAAGCATGAGTGTTTAGGGTGTATTACAGACTCCCTATAATCACTAGTGTGCACTTCCCGCTATGAATAGCTACAGTTATCAGGTAAATTGATGTTATGCTAAATTAAATATTATTAGTTAATTATTATTTTTATAGGGCACGTTACATAAATTTTTTTAACCATGCAAGCCAGGTGAATTTAATTTAAATAATATTGTTTTCTCAGATTAGTTTTGAGCTTGTTTAGCATCTTTGTTTTGTTTAGTTTTTTTTCTTTTTTTGTCCATAACAACATTAGTCGACTGGATGGACTTCAATCTAACAAGCTGCATACTGCAACTGAAGTTAGCATGGGTGTTTAACAATCAAAGCATTCAGCTAACTCTATGTGTGTGTGTGTGTGCGCCTGCAGGCAGGAATTCTGCTCCGAGGCGTGCCCTGACCTTACAAAGGAAGTGTACCTCCAGGACATCCACTGTGTGGGTTCCTTATGTAAGCTGTACTTCAGGGAGCTACCCAATCCTCTGCTCACATATGAGCTATACAGCAAATTCACTGTGAGTACATTCAAGTCACATCCACAGTTTGGCTTAAGAGGCAGATTTGATTCTACAGTCATATTTTACAAACAGTAATTGGTTACAGACAGAATCGCAAACCCGACGCCGCACGACAATGAGCACCATTTACTCCACATGCACCCTCAGCACATTCATGTCAGTGCTACATGGACTTTATTTATTATCGTGATGACCTCATCTCACTGGCTCGCCATTGATCAGCTGTTTTCATCTATTCCCTGGAGTATAGTCCCATATAGTCCCATTAGCAGATGTCAATTGAGCTATAAACAAAGAATATCCTGCATTACATAATTACACAAATATTCATTTGACCTCATCATAACTGATTATTCTTTGTTATCAGTAGTATTAGTTTAGCTGTGATATGATCATACAAAGATTCCCCTGCATGAAAAACGTGACAAAAGTGATTGTAGACACTGAAAGCTTTATCTTTCATGTTTGTGTTTGTTGTGGGCTGCCTTGCCGCCAGGCCTTTCGGGCCACTAAGATTTTTTCTGATGCACTCTGTAACTGAAACGCTTGATACAGAGATGAAAACATTTTGTTTCTGGCTTTTGTAGATTCAAAATGAAGTGAGAGCAACGATTTTTTTTTAAAGGCGACACAATCTCTACATTTAGTTCCAGAGAAACTGTGTGGCTACATTTCCTGGATGAACTGCAGATGTGAAAGAGACTTTAGAGTAGAGCAGAGAAGGGAACAGAAATACCAAAGTGTGCGACCTGGTTAATGCTTTCTGTGTAGCTTTCTGTGTACCTTGACGGGCCATTTGCATACCTTGGCATTCGCACATCTTGTGCTGCTTGTGCCTAAAAACTGCAGTACGTCTCATATGCTGCAACTCCAAAAACACACCTAAACCCAGATAATTTATTGAAGAACTTTCTCATGATGTTAATAGGTTGAGTGCTTGATGTGTTCATTACTGATTAAAACACTTTTATTATTTGCACTTGTCGTAATGCAATGTGCCACTTCGGAGTGAATCTTTGTGATTCCACCATTTGACACTTTGCCACATGACTTGCACAAGAGCATGTTTTAACAACAACAAAAACAACAACAAATGTTGACAGCCTCATACATGACTGACAAATGCAGATGACACGCTCAGCTGTCTGGACCTCAGTCACATGAGTCTGACTGCAGTGAGTCCAGCGTGTCTGTTTACATTTGTTCAGCAGGGTTAACAGGGTTAGGAGGGGCGGTGAAAGCCTGCCGTGCAATCGAAGCTTTACCTTACAGCTCATCGACATCCTGTTCAACAGTAATCAAATCTTTCTTTTTCACATGCAGGAAGTGGTCTCGGTCCAGGGGGATCATGAGAGACTTTTACACATTCAGAGGGTCGTCAAACAACTGCCGGTCCCTCACTTCAGGTGAACTTCAGCGCTTTTCACTCTCAGCCATTAAGACAATAGTGCAACTGAGAGGCCCATTTGCCAGGTTTTATGAATAAAGTTGTAATAAACGTGACAAGACGTGTTTGTTAACTCTCCTCAGGACTCTGGAGTACCTTACGAAGCACTTGGCCCACCTTGCCACCTTAAGCACCCAGACAAATATGCACACACGAAACCTGGCCCTCGTCTGGGCTCCAAATCTATTGAGGTGAGTTAAGCTTCACAGTCATGCTTGAAATCCTTATATGTTTTTAATGTAGATAGTGCGGAGATACTTTCCTGAAGAAACAAATTTTTTTTTTATATCTTATCTCATATGTTTTTTTCAACAACTCTCAGATCTAAAGACATCGAGGCATCATCTGGTAATGGAGACATGGCTTTCCAGGAGGTGCGGATACAACAGTCAGTTGTTGAGTTTATTTTAAACCACACAGAGCAGATCTTCAGCGGTGATTCTGTACAAATCAAACCCAAAGAAGGTATGACAAACAAAATCTAAATCAAAGAATGCAATTTTGTGAAAAATATGCCAACTAAAAAAAAAAAAAGCCAATTCATTGTTGAAAAAAATATTTTTTCTTCCTCAGGACCAAGTCTTATGTGTGGGGAGAAGTATGCCACACTGCCAATCAGTGGTCAGTGTGGGCCGATGAAACTGATGAGCCTGGAAGAAGCCCAGGCCCGGTCTTTAAGTCCGAACCATCCTGTGCATAGAGAGCGTCAGCGGGAGAACAGCCTACCTGATACCAGCACTGCCACTCTCTACCACACCGTCATAGACATATCAGACAGCAAGTATGACAGCTCAGTCCAATCCATTCAGCCATTATGAAATATTATTATAATTATTAGAAACAGTGTGCTTCAGGGTGTTTGATACATGCAGGATTGCTGCATTTCTGTTTTTAACACGTGGAAAAGCTCTGGGCTTAATAATCCATTTTTAATCCGTTAGGAGGAAGTTTTCTGGGAAGTCAAAGAAGTGGAAGTCCATCTTCAACCTGGGCCGTTCTGTGGACTCGAAGGGAAAACTAAGCAGGAATGGCAGCGTGTTCATAAGAGCACAGGGGATAACAGGTAGAGCAAACAACACCACGCATTTACGGGAAATATCATTTTTTGTCAGTGCAGTCTAATGACACCCTGGATAACTAACTTCCCAAAAACAGAGACAGACTTGCAACATCATTTATAAATACGAAGATTATCCAAACAACAAGGAATAGTGACAAGTACAGCATGATGTCACGGGATGAGTCACAGGATGTGTGGTGAGATGATTCCTACAGTAGGAAACAAGAAAAAAATAAATTCACCCCCACAAAATATTTGTTTTATGCACTTTTTTAAGTGTGTCACCTCTTCAGGCCTATAAAAATTATCCAAGTGAATTGTTGAGGACAGTCTTTTTTGTTTGTTTGTTTGTTTGTTTTCAAATTCTAGCATGTTTTTTTCACAGCCTGTGTATAGTCCAAATGTTTTGTCAGTGTGATGATACTGTTCTTTTTTTTCCCTACAGAAAAGGCAGCTCTTCGTCCATCTAGGAGCATGGAGTCATTGTGCTCCTTACCAACAGGTGGGGCTAAAACCTTGATAAAGTCATTTAAACATGATCAAATGAATGCCCTAGTTTATGAACTTTCACCTTTTCTAAAAATGTTGTTGAATTCTTCATAGTGAGCTCATCTGTTTTTCACTTTTTTTTTATTGAGCAGATGATGACAGAACAGGAAACAACAGTCCAGCTGGTGGACCCGGGAGCATCTTTGTTCCCGGTGTAAAATCCAGAACACTGGGATCTGACTCGCTCTATGACCTGAGCGAGCACGACCAAGAATGGGAGCTTAAAGGGAATAACGCTGGCGGTGCAACAGGTGGCTGGAGCTCTAATGTGAACCAAAAGGAGTCCCCAAGAGCCTCTGCGCCCCCCCAAAAGACACTGCCAGAGCAGCTGAAGGTGTTCAAAGGAGACGATCTCGGTGGCTACAAGCCCACCTCTCCAAAAAACAGGAGGATGCTGTACTCGGGCTCCTCTCACAACAGCTCCTCTCGGCCTTCCTTCCCGGGAAGCTTCTTCCCGCTGGAGTCCTCGCCGAGGCATCAGCGCAGGGCCGTCAACATATCTGAGCCTTTTGCTGTGTCTGTACCCCTGCGCGTGTCAGCGGTTATCAGCTCCAACAGCACGCCATGCAGAGGCCACGCCAAGGACAAAGCAGCCACTCTGAAGCCCTGCAAAGAGAGCTCAGAGCAGAACAGCAACAGTGGAAAGAGCAACACTTTCCCCCAACTGGAACCCAAGAAGCAGGAAGGAACAGAGAGGAAAAACACAGAGGAGTCGACCTCCCGAGCCGTGCCGGAGGGTGAGGACTCGTTTCTCACTTTTAAAAGTTACATATTCAAAGTCACACATGTGTAATGGGACTTAATGAAAAAAAAACTTTGTTATTCAGGTACAAGCAAAGAAGTGGTGCAAGAAAGCAGAGGAGGGATGAATGTTTCTGAACTGGAACCACCGTCCCTCGCAAGTGCAAGAGAAGGCAAGGATGCAGCGCCATCTCCTGGGAAAGAGCTGAACAACCAGCCCATAGAAATGCAACTGGTAAATCATCTGTTTTGTTGAGCTTCCACGCGAATAGAATTAGATCATCTTTCATGAGGTCTTAAGTTTTCCGGACTGCTGAAGTCCGTTGAGATAAAAAGCTAAGAATATTTAATTAAACAGTCAGAAAATGGAAGACCACATGGCATCAGTATTTGTTAGTGCCCTCAGATTTATCACTGCTATTTCCTATTCTAACCAAGTCAAACTGAGTGAGATTATTGGGATTTACAAAAGAAACAAGAAGCATTGTATTGTGATAGTGTTCCTGTTTTAAAGAAAGAGAAAAGGCATGTGTTTGGCTTTTTTCAGTTGTATTTCTATAGTTGCAAAGTTTTCTTTTACCCAACTACACTGAAAGTTCTAGAAAGACAATGTGAGGGAGGAGCACTCAGATATTTTCCCCACATAACTTTGGATTAAACCAGAAGATAGGGAGGATCGTGTTTGCTTTAGAAATGGATGGAATAGTAATTTCTTGTTACATTTCATCTTTTCTGTCTGTTTATCGTTTCTACTTTCTCAGGACAAGAAATGTCCTACTGGGAAAGAGCTGTGGTCTGATCTCCACCAGGAACTGAAGATAACTGAACCTGAAATTGACCTGCTGGATGAGACTTTCAAGCCCGTCTTTGACTCCAAGAGCTCCTGTGAGGTCTCGAAGTTAACGATGGACGTCAAGTCAAAGCGGAGCCGCAGCTCTCCTTCTCTGTCTTTGTTATTCCGGGAGCAACCTTCGAATACCTCTCTGAGCGATCATGTAATCGCCACTGGATCACGCTCTGCAAAGAAACAGCCCTCTGAGTCAGACATCTTGTTTTCTCTCCACAAAAACGTAGAAAATGTCCGACCTGCTGACATGGTGGAGGAAAAAGAGAAAAAAACGCATCAGAAAAGCACACTCTCAAACAAAGATGACCAAGCTTCCGCCGCACAGTGCCAACCTCCTTCAAAGGAAAGCTCTCTAGACAAAGTTATGAATCATTTGACGATAGAGGAGACTCCAGTGGCTGCAGGCTCCTCAGGCCCAGATGAAACCTACAAAAAATCGCAGCAACTTGAAATCCCTCAAGGAGACGAAGGCGTCTCATGTGACGGTGGAAAGAAGAGTTTGATTCCCGAGGTGGAAGCTGTTCAGAGGCTGTCGGTGTGTTTGGAGGAGAGACACCGCACCCTGGAGCTGCCTCACCTCGACCTCGATGAAAGTTCTGGGGGACACTCGGAGGAGCTGGACTTGGTGGAGTCCTGGGAGGATCTTAGCTCCACCAAGCAGTGGGTCACCAGTCCTCTCCACTCCCCCGACGTGGAGGAGTTCTTTAACCAGCTGTCGCCCTTCTGCAGTCGGGTGGAACCGCTGACTTCAGAGGAGGGAAAGACTTCATCGTCCTCGGTTGACAGCAACAAACAATCTCTCAGCAAGAGCGCTGAGCACTTCTCAGGAAATATTCTCCAGACTACCAGCAGCAAGCCAGAGAATAAATGGATGTATTTGCCGTCAGCACCCGCACAGGTGAACAGCAGCAACGTGACACAAGCTCACACGGGAAAATGCAACACAGCGAAACAGAAGAATACAGCATCATCTCAGAGGTTTTACAGACAGATGTCTCATGAGGCAGGCGCCTTGGAGAAAAGAGAGGAAAACTACTTTTCCAAACACAGGCCCTATTCGCTTAATTTAGACCTAGGCCATCGGTGCATCAGAGACATTTCTAATCAGCAGAGCCGTAATTCGTCAGAGTTTTCCTCTTGTCACAGAGCATTACTAAGCTCGTCTGGAACTGTAAACAACGGGCTGGCCTCGGAGCTGGAGTTGTTTCTGAGCGATCGGCAGGCGCCTCTACGCCGAAACTCAGCCCCGGTCAGCGTGTCATCGGTGCGAACAGCCTTCATGATAAAAACGTGCCAGGCCAAAGCTGTGCCCGTTGTCCCCCCAAAGGTGCAGTACAGTCAGATACCTCACTCCAGACATGAGAAGGACTTAGACACAGCAAAGGAACAGGAGAGGGAACCTCCTAAAATGAGCTCAGAGAAAAGCACCGCCCTTCCTCCGGTGATGTCAGATCTAAAGGAGGAGCTGGAAAATAAAGAACCCGTCCACCAGAAACACCCGACCGTTGAGAAATGTGCCGAATCTGTGAAGACGGCAGCCGCTCCGGAGCTGCCAGTCATCAGAAGGAGACACGCGCCCAGTCTGGAAGTGTTTGTGGATTGTCCCAGACCCAACAGGGGGAACGTCTTGCAAAGGCCGTCCTTTAGGAACAGGCAGCGACCTCAGAGTCTAATCCTGCTCAGCCCTCCTTTTCCCATCATGGACTACCCGCCTTCAGGAGACGACAGCAAACTCCTCTCGTCCCTTAAGAGCCTGAATGACACGTCAGCGAACGCCTTCTCGAAAGAGATGGCGGAGACGTTCAGGACGTCAGAGGGGATTCCTCTTCAGAACAAAATGACTATTCCAAAAAGTGGACAGAGGCTGGAGACATCAACCAGCTGCTTCTACCAGCCGCAGAGGAGATCGATGATTTTCGACAGCAGGAGCCACCGGCAGATTGAGTGACAGGAGGCCGACAATGAGACTGGGTGTTTGTACATACATAAAGTATACAAGGAAACTTATTGTGGAAACTGAAACGAGGATGATAATCTAATTTAAATCATTATGTTTTGTTTGCTACCAATCAAGCATGTCTTGAGGGAAGAAGGATCCCTTTAAATTCTGAGAAAGAGTGGAGGAAGCCATAATACATGTGAAAGCCATTTAAGCTTGACTGAGAACTAATAATTTTTTCCCCCTTTTGTGGGAATCTGCTGTTATTTTCTTGATTAGGCTACTGATTGTTTGGTCAAGAAAATATCAGAAAAAAAACATGTGTGACGTAAAAAAAATGTGTTCAAGTTTATGTCCTCAACAACAGCCCAGAACCCAAAATGAAATTCAGTTTGTTATAACAGAGGATAATAGGAACTGGTGACGTATGTATGTATGTATTTTTCAGCTGTTTTTAAAAGTGAATTAAAGGAGCAGTGTGTAGGATTTAGGCGGATCTATTGGCAGAAATTGAATATAATAATCATAATTGTATTTTTTTTGTGTGTGTATAATTACCTGAAAGTGAGCGATGTTGTGTTTTTGTTAGCTTACAATGAGTCCTTCATATCTATACAGAGTTTTGCAGCAATATATTTCTACAGTAGCCCACAACAGTCAAACCAAACACTGGCTATAGATGGGGGTCTTTTGCATTTTTAAACTGAAGTGGCAACAGGTTCTCCTACACGCTTAGAAGGGAAGTTGTCAAGGATATTCAGTTGGTTGCGATCTACAACCTCGCCTCTAGATGCCACTAAATCCTGCACACTGGTCCTTAAAGAGTGATGAACATTTAGGTGCACACACACTCATGTCGAGTTACAGTAAATCTAGAATAGAAATAGTGATCAGAAACAGTCACATGTGTTGTGTGTGGTGCTGCACAGTCAGCTTATCACTGCCATAAAAGACTTTGAGCAAACGCTGTAGCAGAGCTTTTAAGAATAACATCAGTTGCAACTAAAAGTAGCTTTAAAAAAACAGCTAACTCAAGGATCTTACTTTTCAAACATATCTTGTGCTCTTTCTGGTCTAATTCACGTTGATTACTTTGTTAAATATGTTGTCTTTTTCATCCTCCCTTTCTAAAATACCTTTCTTGGATGGATATAATGGATTCTGAAGAGTCTGAATGAAGTCATTTTAAAAACAATTGTATGTCAATAATATTATCACATATTGTTATTATTGACTTAATGACGTATCGACAGCCAGAGTTCATACTGATTATGACATCGGACTACAGGCTCTTCACATAGACATTCATGTCTGAACTGCATTCATCGTGAACCTTTAAGTTATCTGAAAACAGGAAGTGTACAGTCAAGCTTAAAAGAATAAAATGGTAAAATGAAGAACTGACAGTTAAACTGTTAAACAGTTTAACAGCCATGAATTAATTGATCCTGTAGATGAAAATATGTTTATTTATTCCTTTATTAACATACACATGAAGTAAACTTGATACTTATTAAATATACTGTATGTGGCCATTGGCTCTATGATAAGCTGATGTCAATGTGATTTTTTTAACTAATATTTAAAAGGAAATGACCTTTTCTGATTTAAATATATCACAGATTTAATTAATAGTATTTAGCCACCTGTTTATCTTTATTTTCTGTATCCTTGGCATTTTGTTTTTTGACATTGGTGAGAACCAGCATTGTGGAAGAGAGTATTTTATGAAAAGTAAACTGGAGGTTGAGTGTGTGCACGCTGACTGTATTTCATGTGTTTGGGCTTTGATGGTGCTTTGAGTCCAAGTCAGATGATGGCATCTCCAGATTTGTGTCTCTTTTCTTTATATTTTTGCTAACACAGGATCTGATGTGTTCACCTTTTTGTGCCAATTGTGGGGCAAGCACCCACGAACGCAGCGCAGTTTGGATGTTAAAGGATGTTACATTGAATTTCTTAAAGACGTTACTGAGGTCACAGTGTTTTTTTATGTAGTTTGGATGGACTGGATGAATGATTTCAGTGTTGTTGTTTTTTTTATCTGTTTTGTAACTTTTGTATACTTGTTGATACTGAAGTGTGTGTATTCTTAAGACAAACAGAGAATTACGAGATGGGAGTTTGCCTTGATTTTCTGACAACCTGAAGTAATGTACATACGGTGAGACAGTTTTGTTACAACAGAAAGTTATGAGAATAAAAAGCTCTGAAGGTCACATCAGACAATGGTCCTGCTCACTAAATACACTTCTGTTAATACTCTGTAAAACAGGCTTTATATTGTACAGTTTCTCTCTCCCATTTGACGTATTTTAGCAAACACTAAACATCATCACACACACATGTGATATATTATAAGATTTTGCCAACAACAACTGCACGCTAAATTTCAAAACATCATTTTAAATGGAAATGCTTCTTTTTTCCCTCCTGAGAGTCGTGGGAATTTCATAACTTTCATACAGTCCTTCAGAAAGCGGCTCACTGAGAGGGGCGATATAAAAGAGGCTGCTGAGTGCCTCCGAGTGAATGAGGAGCATTCAAGGGGGCCCCGAGACTGATGGGGGCCCTTTTGGAGATCAGATGTGATTCTGCACCCTGCTCCACGTGGTGCTGGTTAAAACCTACAGCAGCATGTCTGCTTTTTTTGTTCCCATCTGGGACATCTTACTATTTTAAAAAAACTGTGAGAAAGTTATTTTAACTAAGCATACAACAGGATTTTTTTTGTTCATGTTTTTTGTGGGAATCCTCCACAGCATGGCCATGCAGTTGCATGTGGATGGACTCGCTCTGGTCTTTGCCACCAGATGACGCTCCTGCTCCACTGCTGCTGCTGAACTGCTGCACAGACAGAAAAGCTGCTGGAGGCAGTTTCTCTCTCCCACCGGTGCAGAAAGTGCTCAAACACAACAGCAGAGGGGACTTTTAGCTTGTCTTTATCTGCAGACAGACAGAAACACCACCCCTCTGTGCTTCTGTGTGTTTAGTCTGCGTGGACTTTCCCTTTGCCAAATAACTTCCACTTGCCCCTCTGTCTTCCTTTTCACAATAAAAGCTCACTTTTAAAGCGATGCCACCCTGACAATCCCACAGAAGCTCTCACTGCTGCAACACTGTGGAGTGATTCAGCTGCAGGAACCACATTTCTGCCGTTTATTTGCAAAAATACACAACATCAGAATGTGCTGGGCTTCAGACAGGAGGACGCACAAGTGCACGACAAGTGCTTCAAATGAGAAACAGAGTGGAAGACATGCGAGAAATAACTATATGTGCATAAATGAATCCTCAAATGTTATCAGGTATCTTTGTTTTTAGGTCACTTCCTCCAGTCTGAGGAAATGTGTGTATTTTGTTACCTCAGTCAACAGCAGGCCTCCAGCAGGTCTTCTGGTCTCTAATGTTCGTGCTCACATGCGTCCTGACTGACTGGAGGTGACCACACTGTAGTTTTTTTGTTTGTTTGTTTTATCCAAACGGCACATCCAGTTTTTTGGGGGCTGAAGTCGCTCTCAGATCATCCACCGTGGCGCAGAGGAGAGGTCACTTCCATGTCTGCGCAGTTCATTATTTGCCGACCTTTGACACCGCTTGTGTATGGGGCCGAGAATTAAAAAGGCGCATTCCCAGCACACTGAAAAAGGCAAGCAGAGCACGGTGCGCGCGTTGAATATTCAATGAGAGCTGGAGAGAGGGGGGGGTGGTGGTGGTGGATGCAGAGGAGGTGGAGGAGGGGGGGGGGGTGCAGGCTGAGGAAAAGTGAAGCTGCGTGCCAGTCCTTCATCTTACATTACTGATTAGCTGTTAAACAGATTATATACAGCTGAATGGGTTCAAATGTTGCAGCAGAAAACAGTCGGAGTTCAAGGCAGCCGGCGCTTCCTTCTGCGCCACTTCAGCAGGCTTGAACACACTCTGTCACCTCCAACAGCCTCATAATGAAACCTGTTGCTGCTCCAATCCCCCCCTCCACCCCCCTTTAACCACAATCATTAAAAAAATAACTTAAACAAACATGGAAAAGGGGCTGAAACTGTTCTGCAGTTCATCCATGCTGGTCGAGTTGTTTGGATGAAGCTGTGCCAAAAAAAAAAGGTACCAGACTATCACACAGACTGTAAAAGTTAAAATGGAAATTCAGCCGGTGTTACCTGGTGTTAATGCAAAAGTAAAAACCTTCCCATTTTCAGTGCACACAAACGTGCTCACGTACACACCAGTGATCTGCTCCCTTCCAACACACTGTTTTATTCGCAGCTGCACGCACAATAAAAAAACTCCACCTCGCATCATAAAATAATGAAACGTGAAGATAAAAGTGCATTAAACCATCAAATGCTTGTTAAAAAACTATCCCCCTGAATATAGTCTCCCCTCTCCCAACAACAACAATCAGCACTCTGCATTTACAAGCGGGGTTGGGAGCCTGGAGCAGCAGGCGTTTGTCCTCTAAAAACGAGAAAATAAACACCTTACAAACGTGCAGGCGAGTTTAAAAGTTTATAAAGTATTTTGTTGAAGTTGGTAGGTTAACACGCGTGTTTTTAACTACGCGCATTTACTAAGCTGGATAAGTTTTAAAGAAGCTGAATGTGCAGTGCCACAGCAAGCCGCGCGGGTCCAAAAGAGCTCTCATTGAGAAGCCACGTGTCCGTTTCCAAAGCCTCTCCAACTTAACCACCTCCTTTGTACGACTAACCCACATCGGCAGCGTCCCTCCACATAAAGGGATTTGCAATTTCAAGATATTTCAGCTTAAATGTTTTTGACAGTTCCCTCGCTTTTACCTCGGCTTGGTTATTTTAACTGTGCCAAATGGGTCACCTTGGGTTGCTGTCTGCGCGCAAAGGGCTTTTGCGCGCATTCAGTCTGAATTTTTTCCAACTTTCCTTGACGGGGAAACCAGCTGCTGGTCGTGAAAAGACGGCTTATTAATTGTCCTTTGTCATGCAGAATTGCTTGATTTCTAAAGAAACGTACAAAGGCTCTTTTTCAGGATTCAAGTATTTTGTTTCGTGCGTATTTTCAAACCATCGAATCAGCTGCAGCGCCGCGCCGTCTACCAGACTCTCAGGTACTGACTGCCTGCTCCCTTTGTCCCCTTTTAATGCTGTTGTAAATCGTGCAGACTGATTTGTTACAAGCTGTTCTTTTAATCTGATAGATAAGAGACATGTCAAAGAAAAGCCGTAAATAAAAAATTAGCCAGAATAAAGACAAGGGCGAGTCTGCTAGATGGGCGCCTGTTGACTCAAGCGGCTCTCCAGCGTCAGGGGAGCCCTCTCCTCAGCTCCGTCAAGGTTACGTCCACAATTCCCTTTTCTTCTTTTTAAAAAGACACCGTAGTCCTTTTTGCTTCAATGAATTGATCGGCACAAAATTAAGAATAAATAAATTGAGCATTTGGAGCAGCGAGCGTATAAGCTCCCCCAGGGCGCATACCCCCGGGCTATTGAATGGATAAAGGGCGCTTTGCAGAGGACGTTGTGAGCAAAATGGGGCTCTATGGTGCAATTAACAAAATAGTCTAATCCCATATCTTAACAAATGCAAATATTAGAGTTTTGTTAAAATGGTTAAGTGAACAATTAAATGAAAGTTTACAAGTGAAACTTCGCGTCCAAAAAAGGCACACTGATGCAGATAATGTGCTGTACGCAATTTAAGAACAGTTTTTGCTCCCTTTAAAAAAGTCCAGAGATATGTTTCTAAGGAAGCAAATATAATTTAAAGCCTATTCAACATAATAAATGTAATTTGGAGAAGCAAAGCTTCACTCTGGGAGCAGCTGGAGCGGTGCGTAAAATAGGCGAACAAAACTGGAACGATACGCTGAACCCCTGGTTTGGTCTTTTTGGAGATCAGAGGAGATATTTTTAACTCCAGTGAAAATAAATATAGACTATTGTTATATTAACTTAAACTGAACAACCTGCAGAAGTCTTCTGACTCAAAGAGTGAATTCCAGGCTGCTGCGTTTTATCAGATTTGGCATACTATTTCATTTTGTGGATTTAATGATTTGCCATAAAAATCTAATTATATGCTAATTAATAATTAGTCTTTATTATTAAAACATAATATTGGCTGAGCTGAAGTGGCTTGTATTCGGTCAAAAAACCCACCTGGAGCTCATAAAACCGGCAATAAACTTGAACCACACTGACGCGTTAACAATAAGAACAATACGGGTCATGGACACCAAACTGTGCCTTTTCCTCATTTATTTTCATGTTAGATCGATATCTTAAGATATGCGCACTCCTGATGCATCATTATACACCCACAGTGATTATTAACTCGGTCACACGAGACGGATCACTTCAGCTGGGGTGAACCTTGAAAAGAGCTCCAAAGGACCAGGCAGTGATATCTGGTTTGAGTGTCCCCCGGGGAAGGCACATAAAAGACCCCATAACAACGTCTTTATCACCTCTGAGTGATAAAGATTATTGAGCATTTGATTTACTCGTCCAGGATGAGGTTCAGCTAATGAGCTCCTTCTAAATACAGGAGTGCATTTTGTTTGCCTGTGCAGGCTGGGAATCTCGAGGAAAAAATATATTTGGTACTTCCCAATTTCTTTTGGGGCTCTCTGAGTAAAAAAATTAGAACCCTTGTCAGTATTTTTTTTTTTAGATTTTCATCTACCAGCTTGAACACAAAAACACTTCTTCCGTACAGAAGCTTTATCTTCAGAGTATTTTTTTTTCTTTCTGTAAATATAAAGAGTGAGAAATAGTGCGCATGTGGCCGCATAAAGCGCGCAGACACGGAGAGATGAGATGTGTGGAGATTTAATCCTTGTTACTATTTTGACCAAACACTATCTCACAGCATTTGGCATTATCTTATTGTCTTCTTACATATTTTTTAAAAATATAATTTAATGTCCAAATGTTAATTTAATGTTAATGTTGATAATAAGCTGCGTTTACGCGCGCCACTGTGCGCACTCGCCGATGCGTAAAGACCAACATATTTAACTCACAGGACAACGCAGTCTGCCGCTCAGAAATATTTTTATTTAAGTATCAACATTTTTAAATAAATAAATATTTTTTTCAATTACACTGAAGATATAATTTCAGTCATTTCAGCGATGTGACATTGAGGAAATTTATCTCCAGCTCTCCATATTTTTAAGTCACAGTTCCATCCACATAGAATGAATCTAAGCAGTAGTCAACATGTATACAAAATACTGTATCCCCAAAATACTAATAAACAATGTGGCTATTGTTTTTGTGGAGGTTTTTTTTTGTCATTTTGGGTTTATCTTTACAAATATGCCTACCATACTCATTGGGATTGGCAAACAACAAATGGACCGTTTTCAGAAAAAAACTACATACAAAACGTACAACATGTATACAGCTATACAATAATTCAGGGCAAGTCCCTGATTAAATATTCTCTTTATATGTACAGACGACTGAGCACAAGTGGGATCAGTCATGTTTTCTTTTTGGCTGTGTTCAAAATCGTGAGGACCAAAATCTTTCAGAGGGGAGAGTTCAGGGGGAGACGGACAGATCCACGTCCTCCTTTTCGGACGAGGAGGGCGAAATGGGGATGTCGTCCTCCTCCTCCTCCGAGCACCTGGCGGCTGACAGCGACGAGCATTTGCAGTTGTGTGAGCCAGTCCTTTGGCCGCCGCTCTTGCCCTCCTTTTTGTGCTTCACGCGCCGGTTCTGGAACCAGATTTTCACCTGCTTCTCCGACAAGTTCAGGTACGTGGCGATCTCGATGCGCCTCAGTCTGGACAGGTACATGTTGGAGGTGAACTCCCGCTCCAGCTCCAGAAGTTGCGTGCTGGTGAAGGCTGTGCGCATGCGCTTGCTGCTCTGAAGTTTGCTGCTGCTGTTTTCTGCGAGGGGAAATAAGAGAGATGCTGTCAGACACGGGGTTGTATTGTTAAAAAAAGAAGAAGAAAAAAGAAAAAAACACACATAAACACGTTAAATGATCCGCGTTACTCACCGATGGAGATGCAGTGGAACTGTCGCGGGTCCGGCACCGAGTACGCAGCCTGGTAAATCCCCGGAGCGTGGCTCAGGTTGACGCTGTTGGACGAGGAGTGCTGCCGGGACAGAGCCGAGTGGCAGTACTGCGAGCTGAAGGGGGGGAACGACGCCTTGAGGAGCGGCAGCGCCGGCGGGGACGGGTGCAGCTGCGAGGCGGTGACGCACAGCGGGCAGAAGCACAGCAGCCCGGCCTTCCTGGAGTGGCAGGAGCCGGCCAGGCCGTGCGGGTGGTGCGGGGAGTGCACCGCGTACGGGAATAAAGGCGGGCTGTTCTCGCTGCCTTTGTCGCCGGCCTCCCTTAAAATCAAGGAATCCACGAGAAAGGACCTCGGCATGGTGGCGGGGTTTGCTGCTCGGCGTGGCTCAGGTGTGCGCAGTGCGTGTGCGGCTCTCTGCTCTGCTCTGCTCTGCTCTGCTCTGCGCGGTGGACAGCGAAGTGGTGCTGAAGGCGCACAGACGCGCTTTAAATAGGACCCGGTTCGGCCATGTGACGGTTACGCTGCAAGCGGCCAAGAGCTCTCAATAGGGTTTTGTGCCTTTCTCTCGGCATTCCCACTGCACGCTTCCCCATTATTTCACTTGTTAACTAAATGAACTGCATAATGTAGTCTATTCTTGTCAGCCCCACCCACGCCGCAAGAGGCGGCACTGCCCCATTCTCCCTTTTATCATCACTCTCATTTCTATCATGGAGCGCAGCGAGAGAGAGAAAAAAACGCTCCTGTCACACGCGGAAAAGCCAGAATATGTTTTCAAGTTTTAGTCTTTAAGCAGCCCATTAGGGTTTGTGTGTTTGTGTGTGTGTGTGTGTGTGTGTGTGCAGTCTGAAATGTTAACCGGGAGGAGGACAAACTTTCAGAGATACTTCTTATTTCTCAACAGCATGCAAACTTCAAAATCATTTCCTTTCCTTATTCTTTTTGTTTGTTTTTTTTTAATAAAAGGTTCATTGTGGATGCTTCAGGTGAGACCGTGATGTGTGTGTGTGTGTTTTCATCTGCATCGCCTCCTCAAACTGTTTGCTGTCTGCTTCACTGACGCAACAGCTGAATGTAAAGTTTACGCACATCCATTTTAAGGTTAATGTGTCATTTCTGGACACACACACACACACACACACACACACAAACAAAAAAAAAGGGACAAGTCATCGCCTGGAGGCAGCGCTGTTAAAGAGCAGTGATTAATTCCTTTGCTCGGGCCCCTGCCGAGTCGGGGGGAAAGAATATGTAAAAATAACCAGGTTTTCACTCTGCGGCCCTTATTGAATGTCATTGTGGAGGGTTTTCAATGAGGGAGAAAGAGAGTCGAATTAAAGTGTGTGACAGCGGCGGATAGACGCAACAAAGGCGACTCTGTCATAGAGGAGCCCAGTGCGCGGCGCGTGAAGCCCCCGCCTCGCGCGCTGATTGAATTAAGTAATAGGAAAACATTTTCTTTCACTTTAGGGCCCTCTGTACAAGACCTTCAAAGGGACGGGACCCGCAATGTGTGAGTAAATAGCGGAGTGTGGTTTTCCCTTCTTCCTCTCTCTCTCTCTCTTTTCTTCTTTCTTTAAAATCCCGCACAGAGGAGAAACTGGATGAGGACGTGATGCGTTCACGTTCAGTTTGTTGTCGGACTTTCTGTGCGCCATTTGGAGCTGTGCGTTTATTGACAGTAAAAGCGGGGTAAAAATGTGGCCGGGCGTCTTCTGTTTCTTGTTTCCATGTTTTTTTTTATATATATATATCCCCTTATGAATTCTTACCTCCCGCTCGGTGTGATGTTATCCGCGCTCTCCCCTCATAAAGAGGCCTCAGCTTCACACCGCTCATCGTCCATAAAGGCCGCGGCTGTAATTAGACTGCGCCATTAAAGTAGCAACAAATTAGGAGCAGTTTAAAAAGCCGCTTCAACGAGACCAAAAATATCCATCTCACAGAGCCATTTTCACTTTTTTCTCCCCCCTCGGTGTCGCTTTTCATTTCCTGCCAGCAACTAGCCATTAACTAGTCCGTCAGTCTTGTCGCGCCCCTGTAAATACACAGATCCGTCGCTTTTATTCCTAATTAGGCGGCGAGTTAATGACACGTTGTGGTGTGTGTGTGCGTTAAAAGCGCCAGATCTTGTGCGTAAACACCCCTCAACCACACATACACACATAAACACACACACACACACACAAATGATAAAACAGGTGAATGAACGCGCGTTTTCAGCTTTCGACAAACACTGCAG
Source organism: Amniataba percoides (assembly GCA_037176925.1). NCBI lineage: Eukaryota > Metazoa > Chordata > Actinopteri > Centrarchiformes > Terapontidae > Amniataba > Amniataba percoides. Next base: position 9,844,974 of record JBAJHX010000067.1, read on the forward strand.
ATTAAAATAAAATGACACAAAAACTCAGATCCATCTTCTTCCTTTTTTTGCAGACGGCCCCGCGCGCCGCTGGCAGCTTGATGCATTGCTCGACATAAAGATGTTATCAAAGGCCCTAATTTTCAAATTATGTACAGCAGTCACCCCGTGGATAGGAATAGAGGGTTTCATGGGTCGTCACGCAGGGAGGCTCATCCTAATTTGCAATCCCAACTGGAGACTGACAAATAGTTTTGACCTCCCTCTGGAGGCGCGGGCCAGAAGTGCAAAGAATCTCATTCTCCATAATCACTTGTTACTGAGATAAATAATGGAGGGAAATAGCCCACTCACATTACAACGACTCTATTACTTCTTTTTTTTTTTTTGCACTGCTTCCAAGCTGAAAAAAATATACATTCATAGCCACTTAGGATTGAGGTTCATGCATCCATCACACACACACACACACACACACACACACACTGTGAATCTGTGTGTGTGTGTTCAACAACTTGCACAAAAACTAACAGACTAATTCTGCCCAGCCTCATGTGTTTCAGTAACTAGCATACAGCTGTGGGTTGGTAAAGCTTCTTAACGCTCATGTTTCATTTGATGAGGGAGGGGGCTTGCAGAGGGGAGGGTGGTGGGGGAGTGCAATGCCCCCTGAAATAGTAAATTATTTATAAGATATTAAGTTGGAACAATTGCCATCACTCAAGTTCATCCCTGATGATAACGCTGACCAGTGCCTGCTGTGCCGTTGGAGAAGCACATTTTCAGGGGCTTTTACGCAATTATACCCAAAGATCTCGTGCCTGATGACATAAAAAGAGCAGTCTGTTTATGGAGATGTAGTCAATATCTCCTTTTCTTTTTGGTATGAATAATTCATAGTTTAAGACACTATCCCCCCTCACTTAATATGTACACACACTTAAACACCCACACATCTCTAATACAAATGATGGTTTTAGCTGACAGTGTAACAGGATTTAAGGTCCCAGTGGGGTTTGGCCCGGCCGCGGATGGGCGCTGTGACTGTCGACGTGACACAGAGGGCCGGCTGCCCCTCCTAATCTCCCCCTGAGGCAACATCACAGACCGCAGATCCTGCTGCACCTCTATGGAGGACACAAAGGCCTGATTATCATTCATATGCTCAGCAGAAGCACCAGCGCAATAGATAACAGATGACACATAAGTACCAGCTGAATGGTGCAATATGTTTGGGCTGCTGGAGTCTATAGGGACTAATGAATCCTTAAGAGAGAGGGAGACTGACAAAGAGATGCAGTCAGTTGAGGTGCCATGATGTGACAGATATAAGGCTCCACAGGTGAACTTGAGTGAACCAGAGGAATCTTTGTGATTTTTTTTTTCTTCTGTATTGCACTTGTAAATATAAGGAATTAAAAAAAGGACTCATGTTTTATTATGCTGCTCAGTGGCTGCTGATATCTAGAAAGTGGAGGCGTTGCAGTGATTATTTTTGGGATGAGGAGATATTTAAGTGACCATTTCGTGATGATAATTATGTAAAAGTGCTGCTTAACTCAGCATGGCCTCACAATTAAACGGATCAAATAGCATTTTCACTTTACCTAAAGTTACAAGAAACAGCCAGCAAATCCAAATTAAACTGATTTTTTTTTTTAACACCCAAATTGTTTTCTAATGTTCAGGGGTGCTTTTTTTTAAATATTATTTTATGAAGTGTGTTTGAAAATGTGTTTTTTATTGGGTCAATAAATAAATGTCACACATGTTTCTCTCCTGATTCTCTTCTTCAGTGGTACATGAAGCTGCCCAGATACCAAGCTGACAAACTGGACATCATTCAAAAGTTCAAAGCCTCATGATTCTAACTCTGTAGACTTTTCATACAATTTTACTTCCCCAACAGGGTCAAGAAAAAATGGCAATAAAATTAAGTAGATGAGAAAAAAAGCACTAAATTGTTACTATTTTTGTGCTGCTGTTAATTTGCTTCACTATTTCTTAGATTAATTCAGATTTTTTTCACAGTTACCCCCGAGGGTTCCCATCAGAAGAGACTACAACTGTATTCAAAAAGGTTCAAGAACAGGAAACATTTTATATTGGATTTGTCTGTTCCTGGCTTGTACACAAATCTGGGGATGCTATTTTAAGAGACAGGAGTGACTCTCTTTCAAAACTCCAAACCGCAGGATGAGTTTTATGCATGTGTTCATTTCATCTGAGAAGGGACGATAAATATTAATTAACATGAGCACCAAGATATAACATGAAAATGTGCCATATTTAGCCTAAAGAAAACCAAACGGACCACACATACGCAGAGATGAAGATCAAAACAATGACATAACACTACTCCAGATTACAAAAGCATGTTTGACTGACCACTGTTTAGTAGAGGTGGAGAAAGAGAGAAATGATGAGAGATGTAATGTTCCTCACTTCTGTGGTTATACTAGTCTGGGTAAACGATTATTTTTGATTTTGTTTAATGAATTCACTGAGGAAAGGAGGGGTCATTATCAGGCACATCACCAAGATGTAAAACCTGGGGCCGATTATTGGAGACACCCAAACATGATTTTGAATGTTTTTATATTCAATTGCAGGGATTAAGATGCCCAAACAGAACAAAAAAAACATCTTTGTAAATTCTCAACAGAAACAGAACTTTAAGCAGCTGTATTACAATTTATAGCTTCAAAACAAGTGCTTCATTGTTCCCTCTAAATCTTAATGCAAACCACAGAACAGTCAGATCCCTCTATAGAGGAAGTGCAAAAGATGCTATATTTATATGCTATCCAGATTTCTTTCTTTGACTCTGTGTTTTCTTTCAATTAAGTCCCGGAATGGTGAGATGAAGCTGAGACCAGCAAAAAAAAAAAAACAATAAAAAAAGATGACATCAGCTAATGAAAGTGGAGAAAAGTGTGTAGGAGTCTGTCTAATCTGTGGTGAACAAAGTCATTATGACTGATGGGGGTCACAAAATGACTAAGACATCAAGTTTCAGAAGTGTCAGACAAATTCAAAGCAAAGGAGAAGCAACAACAGAGTTTTCTTCTTGCAGAGGGATCCCCACTGATAACACAAACTGCACCCCAATTATACACCTTATCATCATCTCACCAGTTTGACATTACAAGACAATATGGTGAAATACACTCACGCAAAGATACTCATATGGTTTGATAACAAACAAGTAAGGTTGTTATTTGCTCTTTGTTGTTGTTTTGTGCGTATATGTTCATATATAAGCTTCAGTAGGATTCATTCTTCTGGGAATGTTTAGTTATACTTGATAGACACTCTTGACCTTAAAATCACTTCCACTGAGAAGCGAGAGGCCACGGTGCACACTGAAACATCTCTGCATGTGTGGATGTGACAAATGACAGATCATACGTCATGCTGACACAAGTCTGAGCTGGGGTTCACTGAGGAGCTGCAGAAAAAAAAATCTCCTAGCAACCTCCATCATGGTGGTCTGTCAGAGAGAAAGTACCACAGTGTAGAGGGATCATAGATGACAAAATTTCACTTCTGCCATCAGTTGTGTTGGAAAAGTCACCATTATTAAAATTGCAAGATAGGCATTATAATTCACTTCTAACTAGTGTACTTAGATTTGGTGTTTCAAATTAAATGAGTTAAGTAAACTACCAAATTAAGCATCACGTTTATACACTGAGAATATACTAACTCTACAGACAGTATCAAGATATTTTAAATCTGCATTTTTCGACCACACAGGAAACTACTGGCAAGGAAACGATAAAAATGAGAGCTCTCCTGTGACTGAAATGTCGAAATGTTGAAAGGTTTGTATTATTCTAATGTTTGCCTTTTCGATCAGCATTTCACTTTGTCAATCTCAGGATTTCTCCCCTGACAGTGAGTCTGCCTGCTGAATTTAAGCCTCAGTCTGCGGCGTAGAGCCTCTCTGATGTGGTTGAGTCCAGGTCAAGTGCTGTTGCTAGGTGCGTCCTAGCACAGCTATGGCTGCCTCTGCACAGCCAGCCACGCCAACTGAGACACGACAGTCTCAGTGAGGCTGTCGGGACTGAAAACAACGACTGCACACAGTTAATGAATAACTATAGTTCACTAACTATAGTTAGTAATGATTACAGTCACAGTTTCAAGTTATATTAAGTCCAGCTTGTTTTACTGTGACTCCAAACCACTCAGTCTGTTTTCTATATCTATCTATATATATAAATCTGTTTATCTATAGATAGATATATAGATATCTACATTATATAGATAGATAGATAGATAGATAGATAGATAGATAGATAGATAGATAGATAGATAGATAGATAGATAGATAGAT
>JBAJHX010000067.1:9849394-9901885 GCA_037176925.1 Amniataba percoides
GATAGATAGATAGATAGATAGATAGATAGATAGATAGATAGATAGATAGATAGATAGATAGATAGATAGATAGAGATAGAGATATTTATACACATACAAAATATCAAAACACATAATAAAAGCAAATGAAGCACATTTGTTCATATACTGTATATATTTGCTTTTATGGAGCAGTTTGTTGTGCAGCAGCTCATTCTTGAGGTGATGAGGAGACTCAGACTGAGAGCTGAAGTGGTTTGGAGTCACAGTAAAACATCATTTCATCTTCAAACCTACAGCCTAACTAAGCCTCTCCTAACAAGAACTTGGCTGAATACTAGTATAATTCATAGAGCACTTTTCCAAAGCCAAGTTAGAAAGAGCTTGTGTTTTGACTGAGATGTATCATTTTGAGTCTTTTATATTGTCCACTACTGTTGGGTCAGCTTTCTGTTAAGGAACTAGGACACAAATAATACACAACTCTGTCTCTAGCCTGAAAACATGTACAGGTGCAACAGAGGGCCAAGTGCAAGTAAATTGCTTAAAAATCATACAGGACTAAGGCAGTAACGTGCTAGACCTTTATGATTATTTTGATGCAGCAAAAATTACTTGAAAATTGAATGAAAAGAAAAATATTTTGAACATTTACAATTGTCAAACATTTTAGCTTTTTTTTCTACAAAAAGTCTATTTAACTTACTTTTACAACTCTTTACCTCCAGGTTCTTTTGTTTGTGGTTTAATTTGAACAAGACTGACTCTAGAAATCAGTTGTGTAATATTAGTCTTTTCGGCATTTCTGACTCATTTTACATAATCACAGCGTTGAGTAAAAGTGAGTTAATTGGAAGTTGTCTGTTTCAGAAAACCAGAGAGCAGTTTAAGAAAGAGCAGCTGTCAGTTTTGACAAGAATAAATGGGAAATAGATGCAAAACTGACAGTCCAGTCTTTCTAATGAGCCCATTTACATCTAAATGTGATGATGTTATGGGAACTAAAACAGTCAAGAACGTCTTCCATGAACTTTTTCAACTTCAGAGTGAGACAAATAGTACAAAGCGATACCGCTTGCCATCCAGTGTCCTTCATACTAACACACAAAGAGTCTTTTAACTGATTAATTTTCCAGCTGCGTCTTGACGTGAAGATTTCATCAATCCTCACTTTCCTCATGAATGACAAATAATTAGAAGTTTTGCTCAAAAAATATTGTTGGGATGACTCCACAGAGCCATTAGAGGTCTAAATATCTTTGGATGATTTCAAATTCCCTTTTGATGTAAATCCATTGGTTCTGCTATAGATATGTCTCAAACTTCCCCTTTGACCCTATTCATATAAAAGCCTTGAAATGCTCTTCAAAGGGGTTTGTTACCCTGCGAAGGTCAGCAGGCTATTACGTATGGCTGACTCACATTTTTCCAAATCAGCAGACTTTTGGCCCAGAAATAACAGGTCAAACCAATGAATTTAATGAACTCTCCCAGACACAATGAATGCCTCTTGCCATTTGAACCCCAATAAAGGGATATGGGCAGGTCAGCAAGCCCTTTCAAGGGGTTTGTACACAAATGTGACAGAATGCAGTTGCTTCAGTGTCTGCGCTGACAAGTTGTTCAAAGTGCCAGGGATGTCAGTGATAGTGCCCTCATCCACACCGCCCCCCTCTCAACCTTTGTTCCTCAGTTTGTGTCTGTTACTCTTTCACGAAACAGTCCCACAAGTACAAAAGCGAAAGAATGCAAAGCGTCTTTTGCGATGTTCTGTTTGCCTCGTTTCTCTCCGCTGAATGTTGCGCCGTAGGCCAACAAGCAGGAGACGTTATTGTGGAGAAAACAAAGCAGAATTATGGTGCAGAACAACTTCTGATGGCAACTCACTACTCCTCCCTCCCTTTCACCGCCTTACTTTTCTGATCCTCCCCTCTCTCCCTCCCCTCATTCACTTTGCTCTTCGTTCATTGTTTGCTTTTTTTTTTTCATCTTCGATGCTCTGATGTTTCCAGTAGTAGTTTTTCACAATTACAAAGTGAAAAAGGAAGGGGACAGAGAAGTCTAAGAAAAAAAATGCTTTTTATATCAAATTTGATATTAAAATTATCTGCACTGTGTGAGTGTGTTTCCACGATGAAGCTGCCAAGCTGTTTTGTGCTTGGTTGAGAAAAAACATCTTTAAGCATATGGCATTTGTGTGTTCACTTAATTGAATCAATTGAAGGCCCATGGGAAACCACCAAGGGGGGTAAGGGTTAGGGAGGAGGGAGGTCAGAGAGTTAGAGCAGGCAGGAGGGGGGGGTAAACACTCCAAAAAATGCGCTTGTAACTATTACTCACTCATTTTCAGCTCAGCAGTTCATTATCACCTCATTCTCAGTGTGTTTCTCTAAACAACAGGATGAGGATGAGCTTCACGAGGAAGTCTTAAAGGAAGCAGACTCTGAAAGCTCTGTGGTTCCTTAAAGTTTATGGTTTTCTCATTAATGACCTCCTGCGGTTTGGCCCATTTCCTCCCCATTCATGTCACATTAGCCTCCTTTCAGAAGTCACCATTGTTTTGGGATTGTTTTCATTTTCTTGGGGACACAAGAGTTTGAGTGTAAACAAAAACTTCTCGACAGTTTGACATTTTAAAACTGAAAATCCTGGGCCAATATGTTCAATGCTTTACTTTGTGATGTAGAGAAATCCGAGGGTACATTTTGACAAAGGAAAAGAAAGAAACTAAAAGAATGATTTCTTAAGCTTTTATAAATGTAAACATTGAGGTAAGTTTCATTTTCCAGATATTAAACTGTACCCACTGTTCGGGGGCGGAGTAGTGTCTGTTTCCTGGGTGAGAGCAACACTTTCAGGGCAATGAATGAGAAATTTAGGGACATTTGCATAAGTAAGCACAGACCCCCAGTATGATTTTCATAACCCAATATCCCCTTTTCTTCTCAAATTTCTATTGCAGGCATTGTGATTTGGAGTCAGCTTTTGTTTGATTTTTTTCCCCCCACTTTGTGGTTGTTGCATTTTACTTACCCCCACCCCTCTCATCCTAATGACCTCTGCAACGGCTTTTTACTCCGTCCCGCACGCTGCTTTGACTAAACTGGGAATATATGGCTCAGTCTCAACTTTCTCTCAAGAGTTATGACGTAAGCACTGTGAAAAAGAGGTTTAGGTTAATTCAACGTCCACATATGACCATATATGTGAGAGTCGGTGATGACGGGTCACTGCCCATCTCACAGGGTCTCTCAGTTTTCTGCAGATGCGCTCTATTCAGGAGGCGACACGCGGCGGGACGCTGCTGGGAGGTAGTTACTATTTCTCCATTACCATAGAAACTAACACACTGGCTTTCAGCTGGTCTAGGCCAGGGGTCCACTGACACCAACTTTCACACTACTCTAAGTCCTGACAAAAACCCCAAACAGATCTCAGCACTCTGAATAATGCCCATTTGTATGCTATGACACCCAAAAAAATAAAGAGGCCTCCTTTTTGCAACACTTTTTGAAAGTCGGGTAAAGACTGTCACGTTAAAATTAAATGCAACAAACAGGTTATGAGGATTTAGACTCATGTTTATATCTTGTTTTCTGTTCAGAGCAGTGTGGGTTATTGTGAGTTTACGTTGTTTCTCGTGCTGTTTTGACAATCTGCTCTTAGAGCAAACTGTTATTGTAATACAAGTACGATGTTGACCAAATTTAAAGGAGAAGCTTGAAATTTGTGAAAATGTGCATATTCTCTAACCTATCCAGGGTTCGATGAGAAGATTATTATCTCTTAGATGAGGCTACAGCCAGCAGCTAGTTAGCTTAGCATAACTCAAAGACCGTAAACACGAGTAAACAACTAGCGTAGCTAGATCACAACACAATAAAATAGTCTGTCACGACAATAAGTAGATTAATGTTTAACCTGTCATTTGGGGAAAAAGTGCAGTTTTAGTAAAGTTTTATTTACGCAGCCTGATATCAAATATCATATTACCTCAAGGGACTTTACAATCTGAATAGCATACACACTTTGTCCTTAGACCCTTGAATCACATTATCACATAAGGATCGATTATTCTCAGTCAGCCTTTGTTTAAATCTTCTGTTTGTCCAAAGTTACAGCTGAATAAAGTGAGTTTACAAAAGTGTAATTTTCTGTCTATCCTTCATGTTCTTTGTATATATGGGTAATAATTAGCTCTTGTGGAGGTTGACTGAAACAGCTCAGACACTAATGACGGGTAAATCATTTAAGTAAAAACTAGATAAGTGTTACGTTATGATACTAAATGCCAGCAACATCTAAATCAATGTTTATCTTGTCCAGTGGAGACAATAGTGGAGACTGTGGTCAGTTTCATATCTGTCCTATTTTACATCCTTTTTTGCTCTGCACTTGTGAAATTAGTTCCTCCAGCTGCACATCTACGTGCTTTTAATGCCAGAAACGTCATTTTATTTTTTTTGTCCATCTTTAATGTATGACGTATATATTACATGGTATGGGCAATAATTGGGCATTGTGGAAGGTACAAGGTCAGAGTTCACAATTGATCCTCTCACCCCTGGCAGGTGCAGCTCACAGGAGTGAGAGGAGGCGGCCCCTCATCTCTCCCACCTCTTCACGCTGCTCAGCGAGAGAAAGGGAGGAGTGTAAATGAGTGCACTCCAGAAAGCCATCACCTGCTCCCTCCACCCTAAAATCCCCACTAACTCTGCCAGACAGTGATATCCTACAACCTCAGCTCAAATTTCTCCAACTCCGATTAATGAGAGAGACAGAGAGAGAGAGAGAGAGAGAGAGAGAGAGAGAGAGAAAGGGGGAGGGAAGAAAGAGAATGAAGAATTTTAACTATTAGCATCCATGCCGTGATTTTGTTTTCATTCGTCTTGTTGTTTTTGAGTATGAGCGCATTCATTGGCAGCAAAATGTACATTTGTCATGCCTATGGAGGGAACTGAATTGGACTGGAAGGGGCATTGAGTTTGTGCGCACAGAAAGCCCAAGGGTGAGGTTGTGTATTGATGGGTGCCCCTCCCAGCTTCTCCCAGATTCCCCCTCTATTGTGACTTTGAGTGAATGTATCCTCTTGCTAAGGGCACTGGAATGTGTCTTCTCAACCCGTGTGATGGATGGGGCCTTGTTTTGCACTCCTCCGCCCCTCCCTCTGAATCCCTCTTTCTCTCCCTCAGCCTTTGGCTCTTTCATCACATCCTTTTATTCGGCACCAATAAAAGTCAGTGATTCTTCATCAGCCGTTGTGCGGATCTGAGGGACGCTGTTATTTTTCATCAGGAGTGTGTCACACATCACTATTCAGCCCCTCCGTCACACAAATTCAGACACTGGCACGGAGGCAGAAGCAGGTGGAGATACACCATCAATGAATTAGTCAAATGAGACACTGGGCATATCCTTTAAATTTAATTTAAATACTCAGTTAATGTTATTTGGTGAGTGTCTATTGCCGTTCGTGCACAAGGGTGATATACTGTTTTAGCTTGAACAAGTCATGATAGTAGTAAAAAAAAAATAAATACTGCCATTACTATTACAAATGTCAATAATTAAATGGATAATAATGAATAATATATACATTTTAATACAGAGAGATAACAGGAAAATCTGAAAAAAAAAATTATAGAAGATTTCTATATTTCTAACCTTTTTGTAATTGTAGAACTGAAACAAGAAAACAGTCACAAGCACAGAACAAGTAGATCACATAAATTCCTAAAAAGATACAGTCATCATTTGGCTTTTTGTGAGTCCATCCCAAAGTCCTGATATTCATACAGGACTGACTGATGATAAATCATTATTAAAATAAAAGGCTGTTTTCCTGATGTATCACATGATGGCACACATCCCAAAATCACACAGAATAAATGTATTGTAGCATGTTTGTCTCCATGTCTCTCTCTCTCTCTCTCTCTCTCTCTCTCCTTATTACCTGTTCATCGTCAACTCTCAAGAAATCCACAAACAAAGTTTTTACTACTGCTTGCTCACAGTCATTGACAACAGAAATAATGACAACATTTTCGATGAAATTAAAGATTCAACTGAAAGAAATATTCTCTTTGCATCTCATGACAGAGCCCTGATATCCTGGGTCTGGACATCTTTATTAAAGTCATGCTAAACACTGCACATCCTGCAAAACAACTGGCAGCATTAGAATATTTTAATATTTTACATGGAGCTTTATGCATTACAACACATGGAATAATATTGTTCACCTTAAAGGTTTAAGAGACATAATCTTTGCATGACACCTGCATCTAATATACTTATAAATCACAGTGTAATTTGTTTACTATGTATTTTTCCCCCCTCACTCCCATTATTTGCCTCTTTTTCTCTCTGTTTGCAGAGTAACATCCCAAGATGCCTCACACTCAGACATCATTTCCCAACGGTGGCCTTGTGGAAAGCGAGAGTGGCTCTATTTAAAAAGTATTATTCAACAGAGTGTTACATAAGAAGCTCCAAACGGGAGTCAGGCCTCGCAAAAATGAATCATCAGCTCAGTCATCATGTCAAACAGCGATCCTCTGGCACTCACCGCACTTCATGACTTTTTACGCGATCTAAAAAGACTCATACACACCTAAATACGGGGAGAAGTATCACTTAGATGGATATTAACACATTTTACTTTCAGCTTTACTTACAGGAATGTCAACACTAACAGCAGTAATTGTAAGCAAGCCATTGTTTTAAATTCAGTTATGGTACTTTGGTTGTGATGACGCATTTAAATACCTACAAAAATGTGTCATGGGAGAAAAATAGTGGTGTAAAAATTTAGATGTCTACATTTTAAAGATTACAGATAAACCCTAAAACTTAAGTAGAAATAATCTAGCACAAATCATTTATTACTTTATCATTAATTAAAGCTGCAGTTGGTAGAATTAACAAGAAATTCTTTCTTTTTAGCTTCCTTTTCTTCACTGGTCTATTTCTGTTTTCCAGTCTTTAACTGTTGTTGAGAGTAGGGCTGTTTTCTCATTGCTTGGTTGACTGCTGGTAGTTTATGCACCATTGTATCTGCTCCAAGTTACCGCATGCACAGTGGTGCTCCGTTAGAGCCTCTGTTCTGATTGGTTGTATTGATTTGGGCGTGGTAGATTGTCAAACAGCATTTTTTCCCTCATTTTTTACACTGTCAGGACATAGTGATAGCAAATATGACTAAAAGTTATTTTTAAATGAGATAACTGCTACAACTTTAATACAGATTCTTAAATAAAGGAGACAACTTTTTTGTTTGATTTTGAAACGCAGCTCGAACAATAAACAGACTACAAACAGAGTCGCAGACACGGTTTCCCTGCACCTCTTTGCTGAAAATGATGATCTCTGTAAATGTTTTGAACTGCTGCATCCAGCCAGCTGATTGGCTTTGAGAGGAAAGTCACAACACAAAAATGCTGCCATCTACTTTCGCCCAAAGAGGCCGATGAGAGCAGCCAGCACCACTCCAGCAGATGCAATGAAAAGCATTATTACACTGACTTACCAGTTTATTAGGCACACCTGAATCAACCTTTTTTTTAAAGTCACTGATATTGAAAGGTGTCTCTCGTGCTCTGTCTGTCCTCCATTATCTCCATACTGGACTGAATATTAAGTGCACATCTCATGCAGTTCAACATATTATCAAGGGTGCATAAAGTGAAGCTAAGTTTACAGAAAATAGTAAAATAATAAATAGAGGAGAAATATTAAAGTCTGATGAGGATCAATGCATCAATTGAAGAATCCAATTATTTCAAACAAATATTTAAAAAAGCAACAGTTACAGACAAAATGTTGGGATGAAATAGAGCAGCCCCAAGTATGTCATGTAACTAACTAAGCTTAAACAAAGCTGCAGTTGTGACTTAAGTTTTTGAAAGCACACAAGAAGTGTGAGAGCATGGTTCCAAGAATAAATGAGAAAATGCAATTTTTCACAGGTGATACGTTTTACAGTTATGAGTAAATAGTATGATTGGATAACCTGCACAGGTGAGGATCATGGTGGAGAAACATGACATGTCCATAAAGCAGAACCGTGTATGTTTTCCAGAGACGCGGCTGATGCTGCTGGTGAGATGCAGAATTACAGAGAAAAGCAATAAAATCTACAAAAATGTGACCTTAATGGTTCTTTAAAAACAATACTACAAGTTACATTACAATATCTGACCGTAATGTGACCGTAAAACAACTGCTAGATCATCTCCTCCATCACCTTTTTCAGTTACGAGCCAAGCACTGAATTACATATCATTATTCAGGAAATGTTATGTGTTTTGATTTGAACAATGAAGAGTAAAATCATTCTAAAACTTTATCATTTTTCTCTATACTGATCTTTCAACAGTTTATTATTGCATTTATTTGGTTGATATGTTCAGGCTGTCGACTCTAAATGCAAAACAATTCATTTAACATGACACTGACTGTACAATCAAAGCATTATAGTCTAAATATCAAAGTTACAGTGGTATCTGTTTCTATTTTTACCAGCGCCCCCTGCAGGCTGCTCCAATCAGAGAGGGAGACTTCCCAACTCAGGACACCCCATATACTGAGAGGTGTCGCCTATACATTTGAGTACAATTAAATGAGAGTTGATCGCCGTTTGTCAGGTATTTATAAGAGGTTTTCTTTGAGATAACACCAACAGCAGAGATATAAATAATTAAAATTCTCAGTTTAAGAAGATTCATTCTGAGGAAAAAAACATTTGATATCAGATCTGACACTAATTCAATTCTTATTCTAAGGTCTTTATAAACTATTAAGCCTCCTCTGTCCATAATTTAATTTCTTTAAATAACATTTTTATGAATACAGTTGCTACACATTGGCGAGGTGGACTCATATTACTTTTTTCTTTTTATTGTGCAGCGATCCTCCTCTTGCTCCCACTTCACCACACTTTGCTGCCTGATGGAGGTATGGCTGAGGAGAGGGACGAGAAATTGCTCTTCTCTCCGTCTCCCCTTCAAGCCCAGAAGACATTAACTGCGAGCTCAAGTTCAGCATGTTTAGTGTTGTTTTGTCTCAGTGATGTTGGGGGGTCACATGGAGGCAGGGAGCCATCAACAGAGGATTTAGTATCGCCTCCCAGCAGCTGCCTCCGTTGCCTCCGGCTGTAACAGTTTCTGCTATTCTTTGCTGATTTATTTACATTTTGGCAGAATTTCTGTAGTTTTGTGTGAGAGCTGTGAAAAAAATGAACAAATAATCAAAGAGAATTACCACACATCTATTTTAATGTCTAACTGAGAAATAAAACAGGACACACACATTTGTCCACTTTTGAATTGTGTTTTTTTTTATCAGCTGTTTTATTTTTCACCTGTTCTTAAATTTGTTTTCCAACCTACAGTGGAATTATTGTGATGATTTTAAGATTATTAATTTTATTCATTTTTATTGCTCATTGTGTTCTACTTGTTTTAATTAAGATAAATAAGAATAAAAGATACTTACAGAATTACTGTAAAGCACTTTAAATATCCATCAATTTGTAGGTAATTGTCTGATACTTCATATTTTCAGTACAATCTTTCAGTCCAGATATAAAAAACTGAATAATTACTTTTGGAAAATGATTTAAGTAGTATATTTACTATTTTTACAATTGTTAATTTATAATAAATATTTTTGATTATATGTTGTATCTTCTCATATTATCGTCTACTTCATCTCTTCTTTCTTTAAAGTTTAGTGGTTGAGGTGATATAAATCTACATTGTTAGATATCTATTTGAAAAAAATTTAGTCTCATCTTTCTAAATTAAATAACTCAAAAATAAAATAAAGACTAACAGAATATTATTTAGATGCAATCAGCAGTAGTTATAGAGGAATATTAAAATGTCATTACTTAGGTTTACGCAACATTAAACGCAAATTCAAATTTGTGAATTACGACAAATGATCCTTTAAAATTCATCCTTTGCAGACAATCACAGTGAATGTTAAATCAAACTGTTCAGCAGATTTTTACAGATTATTTACAGTTTTGCCATTTAGAGCCGATATGATTATTAGTCACTGAATAATTGTTTGAATGTAACAGACACTTTAACAGACACTTCAGCTGCTTAGCAGGACTGATGGCGGGCCTATCTTACAGATGTTTTAAATGATGTGCATGTGTTTATGTGTGTGTGCATAAGGCAAAAGTCTAAATGTGCATGTTTTTAATCAGTGCCACTATAACCTCTTGAAGCACAGAAAAACGGCAGAGGCATTAAAAACATAAAAGGGAAAAAGGGCAGTAATGAATTTAGAGGAAAATGGACATTAATGGTATTAGCATTACTCATGTTCCATATAACAAATTATTGGAAATTTGACAAGCACACCAAATTATCTCCTCATGCCTGACGGGAGTGTGGTGAAGTCCTCTCTACCTGCTGAGGAAAGACAATTTCTGCTCATTTTACTATTTTTAACAATAGAACCAACCCATTAAGACAAATTAATGTCATTATCAAGTCTCTATGAAAATGACAAATACCACCGTTTCGAGCAGCTTTAGAGGCTATTGACAATAATGAAATTCGCTGTACAGGTACTGAAAAGAAACACTCCAAGTAATTATTTTCTAGTAGCTTGTTTGTCTGCCATCCGTTCATTTGCTTTCAGCTCAATTATCTGACTCTGTGAGCATGTGGAGGCGCATAGTGCTCTGCGGCCCACAGAGCGAGGGCCCTAATTGGGCAATTACCGTTCTGTTTCGGGGCTTTTAGCTCCAGTGGAGAGTGGAGGGAGACCGCGGTGTGTAAAACCATGAGGACCTTACATGCACAAAACTACACATATACACTGTTTAAACAAAAACAAAACCCCTCGTCCTCTATACACATCACACAGACCTATACGGTGCAGCTTTAGTGCAGCTCGTGCAACAAACACTAAAAACATCAAAAGTGACGGGAGCTGCAGGACAAAACACCGTCCTTTCAGTGACACATAATGCAGGTGCAACACTGAATTATGTGCTGTAACTTTTCAAACATGTGATTATGTCACCGCCTGCTCAGCTATCTCATGTGCATATACATCCTTCCAGGTTTCCCTTTAAACAACACCTCATCTGAGTAACCAGCGGCTATAAATAGCTGAGAGTACTTACTGTATGGGGGTTGGGGGGGGGGCTGAGGTAGTGGGGTTGCAGTCGGC
Organism: Amniataba percoides; assembly: GCA_037176925.1. Classification (NCBI taxonomy): domain Eukaryota; kingdom Metazoa; phylum Chordata; class Actinopteri; order Centrarchiformes; family Terapontidae; genus Amniataba; species Amniataba percoides. Next base: position 9,860,570 of record JBAJHX010000067.1, read on the forward strand.
GCATAGAGATTACAGGGTCAACAGTAGGTACCACTTAGAAAATGTTGTTCATCATCAGAAAGCTGGAAACCACAAGATTCGTTTCAGAGCTCAGCAATCGAGTTGCAGCAATGCTTTCGCTATTTGCAGTCGTTTCAGCCGCAAATGGTGAAAAGTCGAGGAAGTTTGTGATTGACTCAGCTGTCACCGACTCAATCCTACACAACGTTACGGACATAATATGCAGACCAGGGACAGATTAAATGATGAACCTGAATGAATGCGTAGAGAAACAAAACAAAGGCACCGCCATCAGGGTGCAAGGGGGTCAGGAAATGGTTTGATGAGTATGCAGATGTTGTGGATCATATGCCACGGCCTTCACAGTCACCAGATCTCAACCAAACCTGCGAAAGATTTTAGTCCAATGTATCAGTTAGCTCTCTTTAATGCCATCATCAAAACATCAAATGAGGGAAGAATGGAGCTCATCCCTCCAGTTGTGATTCAGACTTCATGTTGAATTAACGGTAATAAGAATCTGTCACGTATGCATACAGAGTGGATGTTTTAGACTTTCTAATGCTGGGACCTCTGACTTCTACATCACAGGTTTTTCTGAGGTTTGGTATCATGTTTGTTCGCCAGTTACAAAAACATCCTAGCCAATGAGCACGATAGTTGGGACAAAGGACGGGGATCTTCCTGTGCCAGAGCCAGAATTATAGCCACAAACAATAATTGATAAACTGCACAAGTTGTTGGCAGATGACTTACAGAAGTAGCTACTCCCAAATATGCATAATGACGACTTCTCGATTGAAATGGTTAACAGGAACACAAAGTCCGAGTGAATCATTAAGAGAAATAAAATCCAGCTGGTCTACAGAGGATCTGTAGTTTTAAAATAATCAGATGGAAATGCTGTCGGTGGCTCTTGAGCTGAGGAATAAAGAGGATTTAACTGACTTCATTACTAAATCAAATATTTCATGTAGTATGAATACGCAGGGCAACATAATCAAGTCAGACCCCATTCTGGTTCAGGCTGGTCTCACGATGATGATGTTTGTGACACCGGCGCTCCTGCATCTGTAGTAATGTGCGAAAACGGGAGCAAATTCTAGACTTTAAACCTGTGAAATAAAAGTTGCCACCCCGACCCCTCCCTCCCCCCTTCCCTCCTCTCCCCATCTCACCCTCCCCCTCACTAATTTTCATATTATCCCTGTGCTGTGTGCTCTCCCCCTCACTTTAACATTCTGTCACGCGCTCCCTGGATCATGTAGCTTGTGTTAATTAAACCCTCTTTCAGATCATTTTCTTGCTCAAGTGGCCTCAGTGCAGCACCCATTAGGCAGAAAGCTCTGTTATCTGAATTTCCAAATGTAGCTCAACATTTATTAAAGTGAAATTCATCCAGTAATTGCCCGCCTCGGTATGCCCCATGTCTCCCTCTTACCTCCGGGGCCACCTGCTCAGAGACACCTCCAACTATTTACCAGCATGATGCAGGGTAATTAGACCTCTCTGACCCTGTCCACTAAGAGCCCGGTAATTGCGTTAATAAAAAAATTAACAGCAGCAGCATGAGGATCATTATGTAAAAATACCCCGTAATGAAGCATTAGCCTTGATTTTATTTGGATTAAAAACAGCTATAGGTATTTAAAGGTTACGGTGTCTGCTAAAACAATATCTTTTCATTAAAGCCCAGTGTAACTAAGGAGCAGAAGAGGTGAGATTTTAGTACAAATATTAAAGATTTTCCACATAAACCTAACATGACGGCACTACTTCGAGTGAAAGCCTTGTTTTTAGGTACCTCTACTGACACATGAAGGACACAGAGTTATTTAACTGCACACTGCATCGCTTCATCAGACAGTGGGAAGTATGTACGGCAATGACATGACGCGCAACAAATAGTTATAATATAGTAATACAGTAGTAATATAGTATTAAAGTGATAGTTCAGACATTTTCACACACAGTGTTTTAGGCAAGTCAGTGATAGTGATGCACAGAAAACTATGGCAACAAATGCCTGGTGCCAGTGGCTTCATCAGTCAAAAAGTAAAAACGGCACACTAACGTCTCAACGTTATGTGAGTAAGAGCTCCTCACGACTGGAGCAGGTGGATTTGATAGGGAGAAAGAGATTAATTCATGTCAGATGTGGAGATGGGGGCAGGGGCAGAATGAGTATGGTGCATCTATCGGCATCAGATGCATGGTTTTGCCAAAAACCTGCACTTCTTAGTAAGTATTGTTAAGTAAAATCCCTTTCTACTGTGAACTCTACAGAACCTTCAGACAGTTTTCTCACTAAATCAAGAATTTTCTCAATAAAAACAACATGTTAGCAAGTCCTATTTTTAAGTTTCATTGTTAGTTGGTATATATCAAAGATAATATCAGTGAACATTGATAGATGATAATCTGCTGTGTGGAGACTTATGAGGAATCTAGCATTATTATTTGTACCAAATAGTGCCAATAAGCCATTATGGTGCATTATTTTACTCTATATTCTGATGTTAAGTGTCATAAACATGCTGTCATAAAGAATCAGAAATGTAAATGTATGTCATTCTGGTTATACGGTAATAATCAATGCATCCTTATACTTCTTTGCTTACTTTAATTTGCTCCTCCTAATAAGTGTGTATGAATAACTTTGCGAGAAACTATCAAGTTTGATCAGTACCACATTAACTTGCCAGATACTGTAAGTCCCGAGATGTTTGGTGTTTTAAGATAATCATCTATATAGTGACATCCTATGGCCAAATAGTGCAACTGCAGGTACTCACTGTCAAACCTGATTACTGGCAGGATGTACTGTCAGCCTGTTCAACCATCGACCTCATAACTAGTCACTGATGTGCTGTTTTTATTTGCAAACAGTGCTGCCTTGAATGTTACACTTGTGACTGCACTTGAAATGTGTTATTATAATCTAAGAGTCACAAAATGCATCGCAGAGTTCTGTCAAACTGGCTTTAAAAAAAAAATTCAATCCAATTTTCTCAGAAGAAGCTGTCGGCCAATTTACAAGTCTGGTTTTATTAACTCATTGTGGTAGAGATCTCCTCTTTGAACTCGCCACATTAAGCACAGCCTTGACAGGACTAAGCTGCATGTCCTCCTGTTTAAATCCTGTTGTCTCCATGACCATCTGAGGTCTCTGAGAGGTTCAGCCCGGACAGGACACTTCTTTAAATACCTGGTAATGAGGCATACCTGTAGCTAAATACCTACAGCTGTTTTATAATCCTGATAAAGGCAAGACTAATGCCTCATTAGCATATGAAGGTGTTGTTCACAATGATCCTCACGCTTTATTTAACATCAGCCCTGCAGATCTCCACAGGCTGCCAGTGGGTTCTCACATCTCACATGAAAAATGCAGAATGCCATCATCAGTGCTCCACTGGGGACTATTAACTTACTTCTTGCCCTCGGTTCCCACTCCAATCAAAACAACACATTTATTCCGTCTTATATTTAAATTTTTTTTTTTTTTCAAGATTTAAAATATATATTTTTGTTTTTTCTTTTTTGGGTAATTCACTGGAAAGGCAGAGAGAGAGGGAGAAAAAAGACTTTATTTTGCTCTTTTGATGCTCAAACATGCTGTGTTTGTATTAAACTCTTTATATTGGTTTCCAGTAGTCATTCAGTTTTCATATTGATTTTAAAGTTGCTCTAATGAAATTTAATAGTTTTGCTTGTTTGTCTGACAGCCTTGCAATGTGTGAACCAGGATGCCCCCTCAGGTACGCTGGACGGAGACTTTTATGAGATTGGATTATTGTTTTAAATGTTTTCATTAGTCTGCTTTGAATTGTACTGACCTGTATGTAAGGTGTTATACAAATGACAATTGATTGATTGGCCATCTGATTGATGATGATGATCATTTTTGTTGAATTCACAGGCAGGACACAGGACACTCTGAACGTCTGAGTTTTTTGCTAGTGTTGTTGCAGGTGGACAAAGGCAAGTTGCAGATAACTTATACTCTGCTGATAAGTTATAATCTACAATATCTTAATTTTGTTGTCTCAGTTACTACCAAAGAGAACAAAATAGGTGGTGATTGCAGGTGTTTTTCACATCGATCTTTTCTTTGTTGGTTCAGCCATAGAAATGTTTATGCATAATACTAGCAGAGACCGGAAAAAAGTTACAGTTACACACACGAGCAAGTTAAAGAGCTTGTGATTCTACCAGGAGAGTCGCCACTGGCACCTGGGTCATAATACTGCGAATGCATCAGTGGGCCAAAAGGTTGGTCACCATTGTGTTGCCCTATCTGGTGAGATAGTGACTAAACAGACATTTATTTAAATAAATTATAATTTTAATGTATTTTGAATGCTGGCAACATCAGACTTTACCTTGTTACAGCTGCAATAAATTAACAGTCAAGAGCACAAATCCACTGATTGAGCTACAAAAGATTAATTCATTCATCATCATGGAAATATAGAAACAGAAATGTGCATTAAACATGTAAAACAGGCATCAGTTACTATTTGAGACTGGACTTCTGCCCTTGTTGACCATTTCTTTCATCTTTAATGGTCTTTAGTGCCTAATTATTACAAAAAAAACAGATTTTTCACAAACTATGATGATGGATGTCATCATTAGGGGAGATCATATATTCATAATTGACAATGTAATGTATCCTTACAAGTTGTCAACACCAGATATGTATCTTTATGGGGTAATCAGTGTGCCGTGATCACTTTATCCTAAACCCCTTACAGAATACCACAACAAGATCAATGTGAGATCAATGACAATTAGTCTCTCATTTAGTCTATTGTAAACGTATCTCTTTTTGTGTGTCTTTGTCGAGGGAAAACACTGTTCACTGTTCAGCTTCTTTGCTTAAATGGTTGAATAGAGTGATGTGCCGTGGCCTCACTCATTACCAACCGGCCCTGTTAGTATTTACAGCATCATGGCAGGTTGACCTCGCGGTATTCACAGCTTCACACCTCACACCCATTCACTGTTAGAAAATAAACACAGGCTGCACTGGCCCCCAAAAAAGAACCGTTTCCTCTGAAAAGATACACAGGGTTTTTGTGGCTTAACTCAATCTTTTTAGTCGGCTTGTTGCGACAATGTGGGATGCCGCACAAGGAAGCAGAATCCGAACGCTAATTAGGAAATGAGGAACATCGCCTTTCCCATCTTGAATGCTCTTTCGGGCATCTTTTTATTTCCGATCGGTCGACCATGCACAATCATCCACCTGCTACCTCTAAATGATGGGTTGCTTTTTTTCAGATTCTCTCCAAAAGAATTTAAATGGGTTTCTCAAAAAATGTGCACTTTGTGCCCAGCAACACTGGAAAGCACTGCCAGGCCACTGGGGTGCTGGATTGTTGTGTTTGGCAGCCTACAAAAACTCTTTAGTGTATGTTCTTCATCGTAAAGTTGCTTTGATGACCAAATTAAAAGCTTCCAGACAATTACACAATCTAAATGAGTCTAGACAATTTGGAATTGATACAGAATATAGAACAAATGAATAATTAGGCTTTCAGTATAATATTTGGTTGAAAAGACCCTGTTACTAAAGAAACAAAATGAACAGATAATCTGAAATTGGAAATAAACTCAATAAACAGATGGTAATCAATAATCAGTTTGATGGTAATCAAGAGTTTTCAGTTCATATCCAGTCGTACTGATAACACAAAAGTCTGACGCTATCTGAGTTTCAAACCAAAATCCTCCACAAGCCCCAGCCTGCTTTTTACACAAACTACGAGGCAAAGCTAAGCAAGAAGGTGTGACGAGCAGGTGACAGTGCTTTATTTTAAACAGTTGTTTAAGATACTCCACTCCACTGCTTGAGGCTGGGGTTAAAACCACAGAAGAAAGCACAGATTAGACTACCTTTGTGCCGAGCAGCATTAAACATATTAATCTTTTGCTGTTCATTTGACTGTGAAATCTTTGGAATCACTCGTTTCTAAAGACAGATGAGTGAGGATTGTCCTTTAACACGCCTCGTGGGAAGTTTTCTCACATGCAGAGTCTGGTAAAAGTGACGAAACTGTTAACTTACAGTCAACTTGTAATTATTGGATGAGATACAGTTGTTTTAAAAATGTTTGTATTTCAAAACATCTAAGTTAAAGTAATAACAATAGACTCTTCATTCAAGCCTCTAAAAAGGGGGCTTTTCCTTTGAAGACCAGGCTCAGAGAAACTATTCTGTCAGACCCCCAGCCTCCGCAAAGGCCTACAAAGGGCCATTTCTGAAAGGGCGAGGAGTTCTCAGAAATAATAGAAAAGCAAATGTTGAGAAATGAAAGCTTAGAAGACTAGAAAATTTGATAGAATCTGTAGGGATAGTATTAAATGCAGTTCCCGGGGGAGAAGGTGAAAACAAAGGCCGGTAGAGAGGGGTATCAGCTGAGGTCAAATTGTGTCAACCTGAGTTACGTTCAGATGAGCGCACTGGAGTTGACCTGTGTACCAAGTGTAAGCCTGCACCGGCCTGTTTAAAAGACCTGCTTTCATTTCAGTTCCTTGATGTCATTATATCTCCAGTGGGCCATGTGCACATAGCTGACAGCCTCCCGGTTTGACGACATTATTTTTTCACAGCCACCCATCGGTGAAAGTGTCCCCGAATCGGGCACAATTGTGAGACTGCACATTTGTGATCCGCCAACAAATTAGGCCATTCATAAAGTCGGAACAATGACAAGAATTCCAGTGTTTGGAGTATAACTTTCAAAGGCCGGTTTTGGTGAAAGAGCACAGGCATGACTGTCATCTGCGTATCACAATTTGTTTTTGTGATCCAAAATAGGGGAATTTGGATTTCTTATAAAACTAGACTAAAGTTCCTCAATAATGAGAGGACTTAGGTCAATATGACTAAAGGAAAACTGTCTATAATCAGCAATAGATGTATTTTAAATTCCTGTTTGCATTAAAAGAAACACCTGGTGGTTTAATTTTAGAATAACAGCAGATATCGAGCATACAGGGAGCACTGGCTTGCAGACAGGGGTTGCATCTGTGGTAATTAAACTGTTGACATATCATTATTTTAATAGTCGCGTCCAAAATTGCCAAACACTCTCAGCTGCTGTTATTTGTCGCCACCTTAGCCCAAACATGAGATGAGGGCTGCTTGCCTGCAATGTTTGGCAGGAGCCTCAGACAAAGATGAATATCTAACTGATGTTATGAGACACCATGCTGTCATGTGTTGTAGTGAACAGTACCGTCTTGTAACCTAGTTGCAAATATATAATACTTCATACTGTCTATACATAAGTTAAAAACACATGTCAATGTGTGTCTTCATGTGATCCCAGAATCTGCCCTCAGGCAGTTTCAGAAAAATGGTTGAGCTTTACTTTGGATATGCTGCTGGAAATAATCATGATACGTAGTAAGTTATTTTTTGCCAGAGAACAGTGAAGCAAAACTCACAGTTGTATTATGTGAAGCAGAGGAGGGTGTTCACTTCCTCAACCAAGTCTCTAAAGGTAAATGCCAATAATATAAATAAATTCATCACTGAGCAGGTTTGTGTTATATAAAGGTGATTTTTAAAGCTTTACTCTGCTAGATTGATGGAAATGCAGCCACAGCCTAACTTAGAATGGCATCAACTTGACATTATTTTTGAAAGATCCCAAATTTTTTCCCTATGTGAAAAATATGTTCAAAACTTTAACTACTGGATATGGGATGTCTTCTGCTTCACTGAAAAGTTCATTCTCGTGCAAGGTCAAACACCCAAAGTAAAGCAAAATAAACTTTTTATGGGGGGATGAGGATGAGTTTTACAGGCATCACCCACAACAACCCACAACATGACTACATCTGTAATGAAGAGGATGAGACGTACTGTCCCATCGGCTCATTTTCTCTTCATCAAGGCAGAAGAGGCTCGTAGGCCTGAATTCAACACAACAAAGGACAGTGTGAAAGGGATGGGCCTTGAAGAGCACATGCCTTGTATGCATTTCATGGTCATTGCACATATTTACATATTCTGACTTTGACCTTGTGGTACTTTCAAATAACTTGCTCAGACGGTAAATGTCACAGTACATTAAAAAGGCTGTGAGTGCCAGGCAATGTTGATGTCCTTTCCATGAGATGTGTGGTCATTTTGTTCCACTTGTAACAAGCAAGCCACAGAAAAAATAAATACATTTCTATAAAACAGATTTCTATGTATTATTTCAGCAGCAGAGGTCTACATTAACTGACAGACTACTGAGTGCCAAATGAGAGTTACAAAAGAGTTTTGGTTGCACGAAGATGTGTGCAGTTTATTCACAATTCGGTGTTATACATATAGTTATTTTTTATTCTATACGTAGTAAACAAAATACATAAAAGTAATTATTAAAATAATTCAAATTTAAGCCAGATTAACAGATCCCGCGCCTCTCTCTCTCACATAACAGTGATGTAAAATCAGCAGCTTCTGCTAGCAGCCAAGAAGTGATGGTACAATAAGGGAAAAGTTCCACTTGATGGTGATGCCAAATTCATTTAGTTAGATATCCACCTTGTGGCTAAAAAGTGGTATTGCATCTATTAATATCCCTTTATTGTGTTTCAGAGTATGTTGACTCTTTTTACATCACTCCAACAAACTAAATTATTTGTGAATATAACATACTGTATCTTCCTGGAATTTATAAGATATAAAATGTGTGCCCAAAGAAACAAAATGTTTACATCTACAGTTACAGGGTCATTTAAGGACATGAGTTGTCTTATACTTCTCTCCATGGCATAAAAAGGTATTATAGAGATAACTTCTCTTTAACCAGCATAACAATATTTCTCCATCATTGGCTGCCATATTGTAATATAGACTATGGACTGAAATACCTAATAATTACACAACGCAGATTTCAAATGACATGCAAATGATATTGCACAGTTACCTGGCAAATGGGACGTATTCTGCTGTCCTACCACAGAATCTGACTTTATCTAACGTAACTCTGTCAGTATGATTCATAAACATGCCTGTCATGAACAGCAGCAGGATCAAATGCTGCAGTGCTGAAGCACACGCATAAAGATGGTGGCTAAAAGACATTTTCTGCATCACATGTCATTTGGTCATTAGATGTAGGAATTTCAGAGCAGGGACGCATACATGACTGTGACTGTGAAAAGCTTGCGGCAAGTACGGAAGTCACAGACCACGTACTGTGAGAATAAATAGCACTACGTACATAAAAGGAATTGTAAGAAGTCAAGAACAAGGCTCAGCTGTATTACCAAAAGTGAAGAAACCTCTATCCTGACATGGGTAAGATATATGCTTCACAGCTGAAGCCTTAAATGGTCGAAGAAGCAGGCAGACTGAAATACTCTGGGTATTATTAACACAAAGCAAAGGTATATAAGTCAGGGACGTTCAGTCTACCGTATGTTCGCCAGTCTTCGGACTAGGGTGCATCATTGATGTCCACTGGTCTCCGGACCGTGAGCATCACTTTGCTGTGAATAAACTTTGGCCGTGTCAAACTCAGCAACGATTGGCTCATCTCTTTATCTCAACGAAGCTCATCACAAGAAACAAATCCCCTATAACAATGACTCAAATATAACGCATGATTAACTGACAGGAAACTGCCGCTTAATTTCATTTTCAACACCACTGATGAATATGAAATTGAGCGACTGTCTCCTGTCAGTGAGTTTGATTTGCTTTGGAGGTGCTAGCACTTGAAATGACTTATTACCAGTGAATGCTGTGATTACATTTGTCGTGGCAAAAAATGTAATGTGTTGATTAGACACAAGATTGTGGCAAACTGCTCTGGGGGCTCCAGGATTTCACACTTCAGTCTTTATGAATTCAGTCACAATGCTGTAGATTCTTTAAGGTGACACTTTGATCAGAGGAGAGCAGAGTCTTGTTTGCTTTGTGAGCACAGCTAGTTTTCCTGCCTCGACTAATCTGGACTGGGCCTCCGATAAAGTTGGCTACTCATTCTCGCCTCTTTATATCTCTATTAGAACTGAAGTGCTTGAAACTCTCAAGAGGCCTCGCGTGCCTCGTGAGATCCGCAGTGATAGTGGTGAACGCTCTCCTCCCCCCCAACCCCACCACCCCTCCTTCTTTAGGCTGCACTTTATGGCCTCGTCTACTTTGCAGAGATATTGTCCTTTCTTCCTACCACCCAACACACACGATGAGATTCCTCGGCGCACACAGTCACACAGGCTTTTAGACACTCATTAGCCCTTACTAATACAATAAGTGTCACCTTCCATTACATGGTGCTGGGTTGGATATCGGGATTGGAAGCCCACCAAATCTCCACACAAGGGGCGCTACCCCCTCATGCACAGCATTGTCTTTGAGCCACAATGTTGAATTGTTTTCTCTTCGCTCTTTCATGACTAAGATATAAATACATATATTTTAATATGGATATATGCGCAAATTTTAAGTTTCCACCAACGTATAAACAATCTCACAGACTTGTCTTTAAAGGCAAAAGTGACACGCAGACATTCTTCGCATGGATCTTCATATTAACTCTGGGGTTTGTTTCAGCGAGGGGCAGCTGTTTAAGGATCCACCCCGCCCCGTCCTCTTCAAGCCCGTTGTCTTGCATAAGAACAGCACATGCAGACTTGTAAAAAATCTTAATTAAGACTCCTAATTCTCCGTGCTGTCGCCTGACTGAGGCTGTGCGCTCACGTGAAGGGCTGCTGAGCACAGCATGATGAGAGACGGTGTTGGACGGGGACTCGACGCCTTCCTGGCTTTAACACAAGGGGCATTTATCCATAATCTTCAAAAACTAAACAGGGTTTAAATTAGTTTAACAAATATTTTACTGGCTGTACAGACATTTGTCTTCGTAGGCAGAAATGTTTAATCTGCTGTCATTAAATGCAATTAAGGTTGAAACTTTACATCCAAAGAGGTGTTGTAGCTAAACTTTTTTTTTTTTTTTTTTTTTAGAAAATAAGTAATTTCAGTAAACATGACTATTATAATAGACGACAGTCTCGGAGTCTAAGTGTGTTTACAGACAAGCACATGTTAATGAATTTTCCTCATTGTACCGAGAGGCTATGGTGTGCTGTGCATCACCACACATGTAAAAATATGAAGTGACAAGTGTTTGCCACTGTAAAGGTGAGGTCAGCTCTTGGTTTGTATGTAGTCCTTTGGTTCGGAGGCTTCTCCCTCTGAGCCGTGGCAAAGGGCATGTGGTCCTCTGCGTGCAGCAGATGCCCCGAAGAAGACTTGCGACAGATGAGTTGAAAATCAGCGTGACATGTGTTAAGCAGGCGAAGCCCCACCATGCTGACATTTGACAAGATGATGGGCGTAGGCAATCATTATTGGCTCCACTTAAGCAAGCAGAAAATATTCAGGGCTGATGTCTGTGAAAGCAAAAGCCATAATACAAATCAGCCTGAACAGATTTTCATTAATAAGTGAGGTGTCTGAATAGATCGCCATCAGGCTCAAACACGGCGGGCTGGTAAAATGAGATCTGGTGTTGAAACATGCAAACAACCAAGTGGATCCATATCAAGATCTTAAGATGAGTATTAATCTGATGTTAAAATGGTTTCAATAACCAACTTCATAACTAACTTAAGAACTTTTTCATTTGAACTAATTTAACAAACTAGTGTCTGAGTCCATGAAGTCTTTCCTCAGCCACTTGTACTCGCCTCCACACCCTAACAGACCTTCGACCTCGGCCCTTCCTGCCTGACAAAGGTGCCAATGATGGTGAGTTAGGCATGGGGAGGAACATGCCAGGGAGGTGCCCCCCTCCCAACCCCACTCCCCCCTCCGCCCCTCCAGAACCATTTGGACCACAGGGAATGGGTTAATCACATTAGAGGCCCAGAAGAGAGATGGGAAGTAGACAGTACCGTGACAGCCGGGGTAGCACTGGCACGACTAATCCCGTTAGGCCGAGGAAAAAGGGGGACGCCATCGCGCCTACAAGGCTGAGAAAGAAAAAAACATTTTCCCAGGAATGAGTTCACCTGTATGGTAACACAGAGAAGTTGGCCTGTTGATGCCTATTAGAAGAAACAATCGCACTTGGCACATACAAATGTTTTTTTCATGCTGGGCACCACTTTATTGTCAGCGCTTGAAAAAAAATCGGCAGCAGACAGTGGCATGAGATCCTCTTTCATGCCACGGTGAAGCAGCCCCTTTCAACTCAGTACTATCAGTCTCCCAAACAGTGAGAAGATGGGGAGGGGTGCTGTTAGAAGGATAGAGCTTACTTCATCTGCCATTGTAAGTGCACCCGAGTTCAACCTTAATGTAAACCTTTCCAGGCAGGATATGAATAGGATGCTCTCTATAAAAATATATCCTGCTGGTTAATCCGGCAGATGGCCACAGCGGTGGACACTACAAGCGCGGCTGGCCACCGCGGGGGTAACAGGGGACGTCCGATCAGCAGCCACTCTTCAGCCTGGGAGATGTGGAATCAAGATTCTTAACTCCCCTTAGCAACGCTGGGAAACAGAGCCGTCAGTTTGGATCCATCAAGTTTCCACTTAATCTCGCCCACCACTTTTTTCTCTCCATTTTCTCTTTTTTTGTATCTTCCCCTTTTGTTGTGGGGATTAAGCCAAGTGGTAAAACAGTGATTTAATGATCTTTCCATGGCTATGTGCACCACTTAAACCATGAGACAAACAAGCTGAAGCATTCTAAGAGTCACCCCCTCTAAAGGCGGCTGCTCAGGAACTGTGAGGCTTTTGATACGGCATTAAGCGCCGGCTGATTATTTTTCCCACTGTCGTGTGGTGTGCTGCGCTCTGCTATGGGAAAATCTAACGTTTTGTGTTTTGTAAAGGCCCATTGTAAATAAAATGAGAAGAAAACAGTTGGATAATTAGTTGCTGATAGCTTCATAATGATAAAGGTATGGTGAATTTTACTCATTTGTTAATACAGAAGGCAGTGTTAAACAAATTCTCACCACAGAATAAACTGAAAATTAGATGTGGAATTAGTTTTATAAGTGTAGTTTTGATTGATTGTTTACTAACTTAATTAACTAAACTTCAGAAAAAAAAGGGAAAAAAAAACAAACCAAATAAATGATGCATGTGACCTTAAATTGGGATAGGACTGTTCTGTTAAACAAATATAATTTTATAAAAAGTTAATTTTAAATATAAATATAATTTATTAAAATATAAAATATAATTTTATAAAAAGTTCAAGCTTTGTAGTTTAATTTTATGACAACAAAGATGTGAAGTCCTATATAATCAATTTATTAAATTATAAAATCACTTCCAATTGACAACTGGGGAACTCCATTTCACTCTGAAAACAGCATGTAAATGGACCTTGGATCGGAAATCTTTTGTCATACCTCCAAATACTAAATGAATAATGAGATTTAATGGCATCATACTGGCATAAAGTTTCAAGCATTTGTTGATTCACTTACTTACTTGATTTGAAGGTTGATCTCTTACCTTTGAGAGGAGAGGACACACATGTTTGCAATCAACTCCTGTGTTGCTCCTAAACTTCCTCTTCATTGCTAGCAGGTGATCAACTGCAGGATCTGTTAAAAGAAAAAATATATTCACTTAATACATATTAAGAGAAACTGCAAGACTACTTACAACAAATGATATATTAAGGAATTCATAAAATCAAAACAAAAGACATTTTAACCATCAGATCAGCACTTTATTCACTTGTGCTACCAACATGAACCAACAGATGGCACCAAGTGAAACGTGAAGGTGGAGAGTATAAGCATCAGAAGACTTTAATTCTATATCAATGTTTTCTTTTTATGTCAAATATAAACATTACTTGATTTCATAAACATGTTGTCACTGTACAAGTTAAATCACTTTAATTTAATATCTAATGAGTTAAATATGACTGACAGGTTAAATGTAATTTTTTACTTTAATGCCTTTTTCAGTTATGTTTAAAGAGCTATTCTACAGATTTAGTATTTCACTTCCATAAAGTGGGAGAGAGAATGCACAAAACACAGATTATGAAATTGGAGAAATCAAAGCAGAAGAGACTGAGTTATCTTAATTCTCAGTCTCTGTGCAAAAAAAATCAAAAATGTTCAAGACTACATTTCCCATAATGCAGCATGTGCTATCAAGTTTCATGAGATTATGAGGTTAGTTTTCTTTTTCCATTTCAAATTCAATTTCCACAATGCAGCTTCTGTCCTCTCTACTCTGCGAGTTTGGAGAAGTTGGAAATATATTCACAGATTCAAACCTCCACAATAAATCAAAAACAAAACATTGTTAAAAACACTAACAATGTCTCTTTTTAACTGGGGTGAGATGGACAACGATCGAAGGTAGAAAAATAACATGGTATCTTTGTACAGCCTGATGTGAGGCCATGCTTTACAAAATGGAGATACAACAAAAATATTCAGCATATGCACTTTTGTGTAGTGTACTGTCACCAAAATCACTTCACGCATCAGTGGTCTCGTGTTGGATACATTATAACACTCAGTTTGGGGGGAAAAAAAGTGGCGTTCGCATAATTTAGGAGAATGCTATTTTGTAATTTTTTTCTATAACATCACTCACTTATACGGTGAAGTGTGTTATTAGACATTCTTTTTGAAGACAAAATATGCCTTAAATTGTTTACAAAATTCAGAAAAATTAAAGCTGTGTCAGTATAATATAATGTTAGTATGTGTACAGGACTGTTGTAGAAATGTATATACCACGACTAAACAATGATCCTTAATCATGTCTTCACCTGTGGGAAGCTTGTGTGAACAATGAACACCTAAAACAAAGGTACATGATTATTATTCTAACCATAGAGCTAAATGTGAACGTGAAGCAGCTCAATGCGTGTGTGTGTGTGTGTGTGGTGTTCACTCTCACAAGGTAATAACTGGTAAGGCATTGGCAGTGATCAATATGGAGTAGGACTAGAAAGCCATAATAGGAGGACAAATATCAGAGGAGAGCAGTCTGGGTGTCTGCGTGTAATGGATGATAGAGGTGTTAGTGTTTGGGCTGGTGTGCATTAAGTGGTTAAGCTGCTGGTTGGTGACATTGTGTGAAACCAGCGGGGTCAACGATGGTGATAATGGGGAGGGTAAGTACTGTATTGGGGTTAATACTTCTGAGTTGGCCAAGAGATTATGGCACTGTCTAAAATATGGAAGACCCCCTCGGTGAAGTGCTTTGCTCCCAAGCATAAAAAACAAACTGATGGCATCATGAACCGAAGGGCAGTCAGAGACAAATTTCAAAATAGATTTCAAACAACATATTAAAAGGTCTGGCTGAAATAAATGGTGGATCCCAATTCAGAATTGAGGTAGGTTTTGTGATTTTAATGATTTTGAATTCTTTGACAGGTAGGCCTGTGACTACAACAGTAATATTCTGGGTGGTATTTACTTTTTACATTTACTCATATTTCTCAGTCGGCGCATTTTATTGAATCATGTGCTAAAAAAAATTCAAATAGATTAATGTATTTTCTGTCATTTTTTAAAAAAAATTACATAAGTGCACCTATCAGGATTTTGACAGTATATCCTCAGTGCTGTCTTGTAGGTTTTTTTATTTGTTTTCTCAGTTGAGCATGACACTATTGTGCTGGTACACGTCTGCTTGTTTTCTATGCCTGTTTCAGCCAAATGAAGCTCTGGAAGTATAATCCAATGTGAAGCTACTCTGCTTTTTCATTGAACTGAATTTACTTTCCTGCACCTGCCTGAATTCAGCTCATCCTCTGTACCCTGATTAATGCCACAAGATCAAAATGGCAAGCGAAAGCCATCAAAAGCCTTTTTTGTTTCACTAGTTTATACTCCTCTTCATGGGTCATTGCCACTCTTAGCCCTGATTTTTCCATTTTACTCCTTCCATGCAAGGTATCATATGGTTAGGCCCCTCTGTGCTCAGAGGAATAGTTTTATTTGCCTCCATGCTAAGAGTTCAATTCGAAGGACTCGGTTAGTTTAGCTGAGCAAAAACATGGTAACAGGAACAAACAGCTAGTTTGTCCAAATACGCAACAAATATCAAACTACTCCTTTAAAGGAGCTGTTGGGTCCCTTAACCTCTGTTTTGAGAAATGTAAAGTTTAAATGGGGAGTTGACTTGATCTTTAAGCCCATCACAATGCAAAATACAGAGACAGCTGAATTTAACAATGTCTCTGTCAAACCAGCAATGCTGCAGCAGCTATGAGTTATAGAAACATGGTGTGCGACTTATAAAGATTTAAGCCCCCATATCTGGGTTACACTACTCCCTCCCATCACAATCCAGATGATGCCATCTGTGAGAAAAGAGCAGTGTGTGTGTGTGTGTGTGTACGTGTGTGCGTGTGGAGCTTTCAAATCAAATGTTGAGTCTCATTCTACTATTAATCCAGGTTTTCCCCACTAAGATGTTAATAGACCGGCTGGTTGTGACGTACTGCTGTTTATGGTCAGAGATGGTTTTAAACTAAAAACCACAGCAAACTGGGCGAGGTAAATAATAATAAAACACTTAGCACTGTCAGGAAAAGTGTAAAAAAAAATGTTTACTACTTCTCAAAAAGTGACACGCTGATTTCCTTGATTTTCTATCACATTGTACATTAATCATTTCTTTTATTTTGGACTTCTGTCAGGCAAAACAAGTCATTTTAATGTATTTATAACCACAAATAAATAAAGTTTGCTGGGAATTTTTGCTATTTTCTGACTCAGTGATCATAGTTGCACGCTTAATTTCATGAGTTTGTCCTGCTGATAATTTGAAATGGCCATATTAATATCCAATTCATAGAAGGCAGCTAATGACTCCGAGTGCACAAAAACAGGCCTGAAGCCTGCTGGAATAAAGCGCAGGATGTCAAACGGCTGTTATGAGCGCTGTGATTGGATGATGCTAGTAAATCTACAGACTAAATCCCCTCATGGCTCAGGCAGCGATTTGGACCACACAGCTCTGTTGTCAGAATGAACTCCGCCCCGCAGACATGACCGCCGCGGCCCGCCGCCTCACGCCTTCAGCCGGCCGACACGGAGCCCGTTGGACCGGGACGAGCCCGTCCGGACTCCGCGTCGCGACGTGCTGACGTGACTCGAAGACGTCCGCAGAACCAACTGACAAACCGACACAACGGTCAGTCTATGGTAGGAGAGATGCTAACGTGTCTTTTAAATGTGTTCTACAAGCGTCGACCGGCATTTGTTCGACGTCTCATCTTATCTAAAGAGTTACCTGTTGTGAGAGGTTTAAAGTTTCTCTCGGGTAGAACAGCCGCCTCCATGAGCCTTTGAATTAGAGGAGCTTGTGGTGGCTACCTGCAGTTTAAAGGTCACGCAATGAATTATGGGAAATTTCCGGCTACTCGGGCCACCTTTTATACTCTAAATACTGTAAATAAAAAAAAATGTTTATTTGAAATGCTGAGATGAGCAGATGCAAATTAGCTTTTTTTTTTTTACAGCTAACTTAACTTGTTTTCATAAAATTAATTAGTTAATATGAATAGTTATAATCTCAACATTTTTAATAAAAAGAATGTCCGCAAAGTCACTGGGTATCACTGGGTAAGGCAACACAACAGTGACTGAGCCTATGACTTACTCATGACAGAACTTACTGTACTTAACTTACTGTATTTAATTTTTTGGTACACAGTTTTTAATGCAGCAGACTCGCTTTTCACCTCACCTGTGTGTGAAGTAAAGTTTCGTCAGTCTCTGAGCTTTGTGAGTGAGTGGTTACTTTTGCTGAAACAGTCGCTGATCACAGATGAAACCTGGGAAGTGAGGTCCAGAAACGCACCTGTCTTAAAACTCTCTCTCTGTCCTGTGAAACTGTGAGTAGTGATGTTTGAGTG
This sequence comes from Amniataba percoides, assembly GCA_037176925.1. Classification (NCBI taxonomy): domain Eukaryota; kingdom Metazoa; phylum Chordata; class Actinopteri; order Centrarchiformes; family Terapontidae; genus Amniataba; species Amniataba percoides. The sequence goes on from JBAJHX010000067.1 coordinate 9,878,457, forward strand.
ATTAAAGTATTTCACACATTCATTTAACCAAATGAGCAGGCATAATGAACACAACATGCACATAATTTGATAAGGCGTACCAACTAAAAGAAAATATATGATATATGATGGGATCACCTGCTTCATATCAAATGAATGCCAGGCTGCAATTAATAGACAGCCTTTAAGACAGTTGAAAACTGACAACTTACACAGTTTTCTGTAAATCCAGGAGTCTCTGACATTATATCATATTCATATTTGTTAAAAAACCGAGAATGTGAACTTCATGTTGGTGTTAGTGCTCAAAACTCTCAATCATTTATTCAGAGGTTCGCTCTGACTTGTTTGAGACGGTGCACAGAATATAAAAATGATGGTAGTCATGGTAAATTGTTCTTATTGTTAGTAGTGTGCTGACTCACCCTAACTAATTACTGCCAATCACTCAGCCCCTTGTTTCAAGTCCATTTATTAAAGGAGTGTAAAGTGACTTGCTAATTCACTCAAAAATTGCCATATCTGTTGTCTTCACACCTCTTTTTATCACAATAAGCTGAATAAAACAGCTGCTGCAGAGGATGTTTAAACCTTTAAAATGCCTAGTAACATACAATAGGTGCACCACTTTGACAGGTGGTGATGAATTGTGACATTCAACGGCAAGTGGCCCAATATTCAACACGACAAATATAACAAAATCATAAAAGGTTTCATTTTGATCCATCACACTTACCACTCTTTTTAGACTCATATAATCAAAACAAAAGAGAGAACAGGCCTACTTGCTGCTGACTCAAATGTTAAATTCAGTTTAGATACTGTTTATATCCATTATTATTATAAGTTTTTATCTGACACCTGTGAAAACTTCAGAAACTGTGGAAATCATTCTGAGAAAACCTGTTACAATATAGGTGTCACAGGGATTGAAGCAGAAGTAGGTAACTGGTCAAATGACCAATCAGAACAGAGTTATGACCCAGTGTTATGACTGATGCTGTCAAATGAATATGGAGTCATGTGTTGATGGTCCCACTCTGCAGGTTGCAGTATCCAGTGAGCTGTCAGAGCCATCCTCTGTCCCCCAGCAGGTGCCGTGGCCGAGATGTGAGAAGGGGTCATGCCTTTGGTCAAGAGAAACATTGAGCCTCGGCACTTGTGCCATGGCGCAGTGCCTGAGGGGATTGGCAGCGAGCTGGAATGCGTAACCAATAACTCGCTGTCTTCCATCATCCGGCAGCTGAGTAGCCTGAGTAAGATCTCATTACTCATATTTAGCTGTGTTTGTATCATAACAGGTTCAGATGCTCCTTTAACGCAGGGAGGGACACCCATTTTACCAAAAAACTGTCACCCAGACCATCTATGAAGCCACAACTAATGTAAAGTGAACTTCCTTGTGGGCCCTCAGATGATTTATCCATGACATAGTGACTTACTTCGACTTTGCGTGAGAAGTGCCCACATTTCCTTAATCCTTGGGATGTGATTATAAGAAAACAAGGTCATTTTCCCTAGTGTGATTTGATTGTTACCGTTTAAACAAGACAAAAATACATGAATCACATTAAAAGCACAGCGATCATGACCAAACTATTTGAGTTATTGAACATTATTGTTTGTTATTATATATATATATATATTATTGATATATTTGGTAGAACACTGCAGTGAATTTACTGTTCACTTTAATCAGCTAATTTGTACAGAAGAGTGTTTTAATTGAATAATGATGTGTGGCTTCAGGTGTACCTGTATGTTTTTAGTGCATAGGCATTATAGTTGGCTCTCTGAATTATGTTACAGAGAGACAGAGAGAAAAATGTGAACGCGAAGACTATTTTGGGGAACAAATTTACTCCTGGACATCTGGCTCGTTGATACTCACTGATTAGTGTGTGTATGAGTGTGTGCGTGTGTGTGGATTTAGTGAAGTTCCAGGAGCTTAGAGCTTACCATAAAGCTTTGTATTGCAGGCAGATAAGACGGAGAGTGAATGGGCGGAGACACAAATGGAGGCAGTCTAATGATAGCTTCCATGCTAAGTGGATCTGAACCGTGTGCCCGTCAGGCTGTTTGGTGCGGGTAACCAAACACTTAATGCTGGTGTATAATCCAGAGAAATGTAATGGATTCAGACAGGTCAAATACAAAGAATCCATGCTGTAAAATGTAGTTTAATACAGAGCTATTTCATTGTATAAAGCAGAGCAGCAAAATGTGCACGTGCTTCTTATGAACACTGATACAGTTTCTCATTTGTACACAGTTAACCTATTAGTTTATTATACACGAAAACATTATTTTTTAACAGCCAATGTTCTTCCTTGCTATCCTTCTGTGTCTTTGCTCTGGTTGTAGGTAAACATGCAGAAAATGTGTTTGGGGAGCTTTTTAATGAGGCCAACACCTTTTATGGGCGTGCCAACTCTCTCCAGGACCGCATCGACCGCCTGGCCATCAAGGTCACCCAGCTGGACTCCAGCGTGGAAGAAGGTTGGTAAAACTAAGAATCAATCCATGTGGTGATTTTAACATTTTATTCATTCTCGTGTGCTTTGTACTAAACTGAAATCCTCCATCTTGCTGGATTTGTAGTCTCTCTTCAAGACATAAACATGAGGAAGGCATTCAGAAGCTCCACTGTCCAAGACCAGCAGGTTCTGTCCAAGGGCAGCACTCCGAACTCGGTGGCCGAGATGCGCAACAGTAGCGACAGGCCTCCTCCGCTCAGCACTCTCACTGCCTACAGGTACAGCATGGGCTCAGAAAAGACAACTTTTACCTTCAGTTCAAGTGTCTCGTTTCATGAATGATCTCTTTTTTCAACACAGAGAGGATTCTACTGACGCGATGAAATTCTACTCGGACCCGTCCTACTTTTTTGACTTGTGGAAGGAGAAAATGCTTCAGGACACAGAGGAGAAGCGGAAAGAAAGACGGAGGCAAAGGGTGAGAGCACGCTGTCATTCCTTATCGATCGCTGCTGCCTTCCTATTTTAGTTTTTTGTGTGGTCATGCTCTTCCTCCATCCACCTCTCCCAGGAGCAGAAGCGATGCGTGGAAAGCAGCACCCTTCAGCGCGAAGTGAAGAAGGTGAGGAAGGCTCGAAACCGCAGGCAGGAGTGGAACATGATGGCATTCGACAAAGAGCTACGTCCAGATCACCGTCACCCGCAGACTCTCCGCCGGGGAGCTTCATCTGAGGGCTCACTCTCCCCAGACGGCAGGTTAGTGATTATTTTTTAACAGAAAGTAGAGATGCAGCTAAAAACTTTTTCTTTTAAATGGTATTAACATTTAAAATGTCACAAGATGCAAGAAAAAATTTTGAGCTACTTTTATATTCTATTTATATTCATGCACAACACCTGTGTAAAAATATTAAATACTATAATATTAAATATCATATCAAATTTACAGAAATACTGTAAAAACTGGATAACCTGATGACATAAAATGTCTGTATGTTTCTCTTCACTAGTTTTTAAATATATGAAACAGGCCTTATTTCTCTGTAAAACACACCCTTTAAAAGACTAAAAATATGTTAAATGCAGAAAATCCTTCATCTCTACATTTTGTCCTGATTGAATAATCAACATAAAATTTAGATTCTAGGAAATGTTAGAGAAAATTAAAGACAATGATTGGAAGGAATAAAATCCTGAATTGTGACGTTAGATCCCATTTTTATGAATAGGACCACATGACACAAATATCTCTGTCATGTTAAGCTGCAGTTTTGATTTCATAATAACAAATCCACCATCTGGACATGTGAAGGCATCTACATGAGAAGCTCTCTGCCTTTCATCATTTATCAAGGCCCGACCTCCCAGACTACCCTGTCCCACCAGTGCCAGCCCACGCCGTCTGTAATTATGCCAAGTCACATGATTACGTGCCAGGGACCGCACACCCCTCACCACCTGTGGAGCATGAATACCACAGCATTGACGTCAACTACAAGAGGGTGACCTACGCCGCAGCAGAGCCTCACAGCACTGACCGAATGAACGGCTCAGCACGTCCACCTGCAGATTATAAGTATGTTTGTTTGTGTGTTTGCATTATTGGATACAGGCTTTCAATAATATCATTTTTTCTACTGCAACATAATCCTCTTTTTTTTCCTGTCAGCTGTGGCCCCCCACCCCCTGCCCCAGGCCCACCCATCCCATCCGCTCAGACAGCCTTCGGGTTTCCCCTGGGCGCGCTGCCACCAACACCGCATAATAGAGTTTTGCACATAGGCCCAGGCTACCCGCTCCCACCTGTGCCCCCTCCGGGGCCTCGCATGGTCCCTCCTCCCCCAGGACCCCCACCTCCTCCTCTCCCACCCCCAGCCATGCCGTCACACTTGGCAGGACACAGTGACAGCGGCAGAGCTGAGACAAAACCTGTGAGAGATGCTAGAAGCGACCTGCTGTCCGCCATCCGCATAGGTGAGTCGTGCTGTTGGCATTGTTTTATGCTGGTCACATTTAAGCAGACATGGTTGTATAGAATTATATCCTGCAGTCTCATTTTAATATACTGTGTGTGTGCTCTCATCAGGCATCCAGCTGAAGAAAGTCCAAGAGCAGCAGGAGCAGCAGAACAAGCAGCAGCCTGTGGGGAACGACGTGGCCACCATCCTGTCCCGGCGCATTGCGGTGGAGTACAGTGACTCTGATGATGACTCTGAGCTGGATGAAAATGAGTGGTCAGACTGACCGAACAGACGGTGTAGCACCCAACTGAAGTTAACTTTTCTTCAGCACACACACAAAAGCAAAACTGTGAATCAGTTGCTTTTGGCTCCACTCAGTGGACATCCAACCTACTACAGCCACAGTCTCTGTACTCTAGCTTGTATTATTAATGCTTGCTGCCACATTCATAACCCATGAGGAAACTGACAGAGAAGCTTCTATTTCTTCTTCTGAAAGAGGGCAATTTTCAGACCCACTCTATTCAGTTTTCAAGAGCTTAATAGTTGTGTAATAAGCAAATATTTTATGAAATTTTTTTTAACCATCTCAATCTAAACTGTAAATTCTAATAAAATGTCCTTTCGTAATAACAAAATACCACCTTGAAGACATCTTACCTGTCACTGTGCAGTAGACCTTAAAACTGATGTCCATGCACTGGGCCCTTTTCATTGAGACATTTTGACATGTCACTGTAGGAAAAGCACACTTATAAATAATAAAACGACTGGCTGAATTGCCCTTAGCTGCTTCGGTTTCAGGTTCCTGGTGTTGTTTGTGTTGTCTCTTACTCACTTACTGGGACACTTGAACAGAGCCAACAAGACCTGTCAACATGTCTGCTGTGAAAAAGGCTTATTATTCATGAATGAGTGCAGTAATATGAAGTCAAACATTTAGTATTTATTTTTACATTTTGTGTATTTTTACATTCCTGATGATGCGTTGGTCTAAATGTTCCCCTTCCTGTGTTATCTAAGTGTTTGATACCTATCAGACATTTTGAAATTGCTACCTCAATTTATGACCATTTCACTGTCCCATAGAATGTGTATCATGAGGAGTCTGAATACAGTTTTGTATCACCATTAAATTATTATTTGTTGCACTGTGTCTTTGAAAATGTTTTTTTCAGAAAATCATGCTGTGACTCTATCTTCCTTAACACTCCTTTTACTTCCTCCTATCTTGTTTTCTTTTAACTTAGATACAGGTAACATCAATAATTTAATACTATAACCTAAAGAGCATGACACATTATAATGTGTTAGTATTTTAGTCATATAGAGATGTGGGGAAGCTTATTAGCCCATAAGAGAAACACATAAGAATATAATTGAAATACAGTTCAAGGTATTGATTACCAAGTAGTAACACAGTAAAGGCTTTGGCCAAACACCAAAATTTAGATTAATAGTTATAAAGTTGCATTTTGTGCGGAAAAAGCTTGAATTAATTTGAAAATATTCAGAAATGTGAAATGAGTCACCTGACTGGACTGAGAGCTGAAATGCATTGATTACACTGCTGGAAAAACTGGAGGATGAACTGTAAAACTGGGAAAAGTGGAAGCTGACCTTCATTATTTAAAGATAAGTGCTGAAATGTATTACCTGAAAAGAAAAACTGTAATAAATAGTTGAAAAAATGACAATATTTTAAAAAAAGCAAAAAAGGTAGAAAACAGCTGAATACAAGCATCAAAGGCATTAAAAAGAAAAAACTAAAAATAATGTTAATCTGTCGATCATTTTCTCAATTAATCAAAGCACCAAAGGTGACGTCCTGAAATGTTTTGTTTTGTCCACAACCCAAGGATAATCAGTTTACTGTCATAATGGGGTGAATACGCTATTCCATAAAAGATATGAATTAACAGTAAAAAAAAAATAGTTGCCGATTAATGCAATAACTGACAGCTATTCGATTAATCATTGCAGTTCTTGCTATAATCCGTTGTTTGTTGATTGATGTTTGTCCAGCAGGGGTCAGTAGTAAGCCTGGTGAAGAAGAGTTCAGAGAGGCGGAACTCAGCGTCGACTGAGAAACTGCGGCTCTGCAGGCGCCATGTTGGCTCCGCGTACGTCAAAACTGAGGAAACTCGCGGAGCCAAAATGGAAGCTATTTTCTTCCCGTGACTGTCCGGTGCCTGGCAGGTGATTAGCACGGCCAAGCTCCTCCTCTGCTACGCGAGACACAAACCTGGAGAACTACATATCAAGACAAGGTGAGACAATTTAAAGGCTTTATAACACATTTCCCTCCACGTCCGGACCAAACACTTTGCCAGTAATCGTGAATTTGACCGGTTTGTGGTGATGTTGGAGGTAGCCAGAGTCTGCTAGCAGCTTACCTGACTTACACAAATCAGCTTTGTCCTCAACGATATGTGTGTGTAGTGACAAACATTGTGCCACCATCTGGCTAACAAACACGTCCCCTGACATAAACAGGAGTACTTAGCAACTTATCCTGAGCACTGTGACACAGATATGTACATAATGTTTAGCTAGCGCCCTCACTCTGCCGGGTTTGTCCATTCATTTACATTTTGTGTGAGAGTAATAAAACCTGCTGGCACCTCTGAGCTGTGAGTTCACCCTGACTGTCTGTAACTCAGATGAGGATTTAAGCGTTTGTCTGCTGACTGGATTAACTTAAAATGTCTCGTTTCTTTCTGTTTGTTTTTTTTTTCCTCAGCTGATTTTTTTGCAGGACAGACACAAGTATCAAGATGGACACCTCAAAACTTCCCAAGATCCAAGATGAGGAGCGAGAGAGCCAGTTTGGATATGTACATGGAGTTTCTGGACCAGGTCTGGTTTATCCATCTTCTGTTTAAATATATTGTGTTATTTAGTATGTTATAGGTTGAAAGATACTTTGTAATTCATTTCCTTAAGCTACGATAATAATAATGTAACACATTTCTCATTTGTATAGTGCTTAGATCACTGTACAAAGTGCTTGATATACAACTGAAAAGACACTAGGCAAATAGTTAATGAATGATGAAAATACAATAAATCATAATAAAACAAACAGTAAAGTCCTTAAAACAAATAGTACATTCAGTAAACGAAACAGTAAAATCAAGAAAATGACCACTAAGATCACAGAAACAAGCAGTACAATAAATAAAAGAAATAATAAAATCGAGAAAAAGAGCAATAAAATCCATAAATCAAGATGTCAAATTTTGAAAAAGAAGATATTGTGTTTCCCTGATCTCTGGTGGGTCATTGTGCAGCCGAGGGGACTGATTAGGTCACCTTTAGTTTTAAGGTCTTAAACATGGCCCATCACTCCCAGATACATTAAAAAGAAAGCTAACTTGAAAATTATGTAATATTAACTATATTAAAACAACTCTGCCAGTGCACATATTTATAGTATATCAAAGTTTACATTTCTTTCACTGTGAACTGTTGTACCAACTTGTAAACAAATATAAAAATGACAAAGGCATCATTTAGGTGATTTCAACAGTGGAATTCCGTTTTAAAAATCAAACTACACTATTGTACAAAATGTATGCAGAAAACAAACTTTGTAAAACATGCAGATGTTTGTTTCTATGTTTTTCATTATTTTTCCTTTTTTCAAACCTTTTCAATCAACAGTGGTGACAGCTACGGCGATGGCAGGAGCAGCCATGTACGAGCTGGTTCGTGTAGGTCACAGTGAGCTGGTGGGAGAAATCATCCGTTTGGAGGGAGACATGGCAACTATCCAGGTGTACGAGGAGACTTGTATCCTTTCTGCCACCCTACTCCCTTCTTCTGCCACTAAACTTGAAAACAAAACCGCGTAACCGTGTTGCTTAAAAAAAGAATTCACACAGTGATTGTCACAAAAGACTAAAAGATTTGAAAGATATTTTACTCATTTGATGTGCCTCTAGGATGTTGTGTGTTCCCTAACTTAATGCCACAGCCGGTGTGTCTGTCGGCGATCCCGTACTTCGGACGGGAAAGCCCCTCTCGGTCGAGCTTGGGCCGGGTATCATGGGCTCCATCTTCGACGGTATCCAGCGTCCGCTAAAAGACATTAACGACCTCACTCAGAGTATCTATATCCCAAGAGGAGTAAACATTGGCGCTCTTAACAGGGACCTCAAATGGGAATTTACTCCTGGCCAGAGTCTTCGGGTAAGGAAAATTTTATTTCAGAATCAGAATCATGTTTATTTGCCAAGTATGTGAGCACATACAAGGAATTTGACTCCGGTATTTGAGTGTGGTGTTGACTTGGATGTCTGTCCTCTGCAACCTTTCTGACTAAGTTCACCTGATCTCCTCTCTCCTCAGGTTGGCAGTCACGTGACAGGCGGCGATATCTATGGCATGGTGTTAGAAAACTCCTTGATAAAGCACAAGTTAATGCTGCCACCTCGCAACAGAGGCACGGTCACCTACCTGGCTCCGCCTGGAAACTACGACATCTCTGTAAGTGTTTTGTCCAGAAGATTTTTTTTCCTTTTTTTCCCTGTTTTATTCCCTGTTGAATAAAAAAGAAATCCTTTCAAACTGATTCTCTCATCTTGTGGTATTAAGGATGTGGTTCTGGAGCTCGAATTTGAAGGCGTGAAGGAGAAGTTCACCATGGTGCAGGTGTGGCCGGTACGACAGATCCGCCCAGTCACAGAGAAGCTACCTGCCAATCATCCACTGCTGACTGGTCAGAGAGTTTTGGATGCACTTTTCCCGTAAGTAGTTTTCTCAGGAGAAAATCATTTCTTCCTTTTGCATGTCAAAATTTCATGTTTTAGTTTCCTCAAAAAGGGAGTCTTGTGACTGCTCACATGTGGACCCACTTATTTTATGCCCTACGATTTGAATCTGTGAGCTGTTTATGAAACTGCATGACTTTGTCGCCATATAGCTGCGTGCAGGGTGGCACCACTGCTATACCAGGAGCCTTTGGATGCGGAAAGACTGTGATCTCACAGTCGTTGTCCAAGTACTCCAACAGTGACGTCATCATCTACGTCGGCTGCGGGGAGCGAGGAAACGAAATGTCTGAAGTGCTGCGGGATTTCCCCGAGGTGGGTAGAGGAAGGAAAAGGTTTTGTAGCATCTGCAATTTTATAATTTAGTCTGTCACTTTTAGCTGTTTGTGATGATTTAACTAAATTTATTTAGAGCAAAAAATCCTCAACACAAGTCCAGTGTTCACATTGTTTCAATACTCCGTCACCGTCACCCAACAGCTTACTATGGAGGTCGATGGCAAGGTTGAGAGCATCATGAAGAGAACCGCGCTGGTTGCAAATACATCCAACATGCCTGTGGCTGCCAGAGAGGCCTCAATTTATACAGGTACCAACTATTGACATTACAATCTCATTGTTTATTTTAAATGCTGTAATTGGAGGTTTAGTTAAATACATTTAAATGCATTTGTAAATGTGAATATAATTACCTCTGCAGGCATCACACTGTCTGAATACTTCAGAGATATGGGCTACAATGTGAGCATGATGGCCGACTCGACATCTCGATGGGCCGAAGCTCTGAGAGAAATCTCCGGAAGATTAGCCGAGATGCCGGCTGGTAAGTTCGTGATGGATCCATGTGTGTTTGCAAAGGCGCAGTGAGACAGTTATCAGTTACATCCGTGCGTGTCGTTGCCTGCAGACAGCGGCTATCCTGCTTACCTCGGCGCCAGGCTCGCCTCCTTCTATGAGCGAGCCGGACGAGTGAAGTGCCTGGGAAATCCAGAGAGGGAAGGCAGCGTCAGCATCGTCGGAGCGTGAGTTGATTTTGAGATTCATGTCATACTTTTGTCTCCCCAATATCAGCTGTACACTTCAACACAGTAGCACATATATGTTGAAATTGCATGTTTTGACCTATGAACTACAATATACTTACACTTACAACACCACCCACTACTTCTGCTAATAATAATAATAATACTATTGTTCACCTATTGCCAAGTCAGACTGAGGATTCAAAACCCAGTACATTTCAGTAACTGTAAATACAGAAGGCTTCTTCTTTGTGCTGTCATGGATCCCCCACCATTGAAAAGTAAAAAAACAACTGTCTCCACCTCCTCTAAGTTCAATTTAATTCTGTATGATTTTTAAAGATTTTGTTGGTCTTAAAATGATCTTTGATGAGCCCTAATTAGCATATTCACATATTTGTTTCTATCTGTTTCTTTTTCACTGGAGTAAGAAAAGTAAGTATGCATGTAAAATACCTTATAAATGATACCTTATCCTTAAACACTTTGAACTCCTCAGTGTGTCCCCCCCTGGTGGAGACTTCTCAGACCCTGTCACTTCAGCCACATTGGGAATCGTTCAGGTAAGCAGAGTGGCTCTTCGGCCCATGAACGTTTCCCTTGCAGCAATGCGTCTTTCAGAGCATGTGTGTCAGTCTTATGTGCACTCTTCTCTTTAGGTGTTTTGGGGATTGGACAAGAAACTGGCGCAGAGAAAACACTTCCCCTCTGTCAACTGGCTGATCAGCTACAGCAAGTACACACGAGCTCTGGATGAATATTACGACAAACATTACCCTGAGTTCGTCCCTCTCCGTACGAAAGCCAAGGAAATCCTGCAGGAGGAGGAGGACCTGGCTGAGATTGTGCAGCTTGTAGGCAAGGTGAGGCCGTGTTAGATCTATCACCTCAAAGTACCTGATGAAAGTCAGAGGATCCATATGTAATAAAGTTCAAGCTGCAGGAAAGCTTCATGATCTTTGTTTTTGTTTGCAGGCCTCTCTCGCTGAGACTGATAAGATCACCCTAGAAGTGGCAAAGCTCATTAAGGATGACTTCCTGCAGCAGAACGGTTATACCCCCTATGACAGGTTAAGACAGAATAACTCACCAAACACAAAACTTTTTCATTCTGAAAGCCTGAAACGGCTCTTTGACCTTTACACTTTTTTTCTAATCCACAATCAATATGTTGAATCTCAAACACTGACGTAGCTGCTCTCTTTGTTCCTCAACAGTTTAAGATAAAAGTGTGGAAAGAGGGAATTTTTCCATGGAAACAGCAACTTATTAAGTTATTTTCCTTGACGTGATGATTACATAAACTGTCAGCTTCACACATTCTTCTGTCCCGACTCACAGGTTCTGCCCCTTCTACAAAACTGTGGGCATCCTCTCAAACATGATTGCTTTTTACGACTTGGCTCGACACGCGGTGGAGTCCACAGCACAGAGCGACAACAAAATCACCTGGGCCATGATCAGGGAGCACTTGGGAGAGATCCTGTACAAAATCAGCTCTATGAAGTTCAAGGTCCACAATTGCTCCTCATTTTGGAGGCGTTTTATATTTTGTATTGTTTTTTTTTCCCCATTCAAGATAAATTATGTTTTCTCTCTTGATGTAACGCCTGTTTATGTTGATCTGATTCTACAGGACCCTGTTAAGGACGGCGAAGCTAAGATCAAAGCAGACTTCGCTCAGCTGCTGGAGGACATGCAGAACTCCTTCCGGACTCTGGAGGAATGAGTCTCTTACCTGTCCTCCCAAACCCCAGTGCAGTGCGACATAGTGCAGATTAAGTGGCCCGTGTTCTCAATGTCTGCCTCAGTCATGTGAACTCCTCTTATTCCTTTTGTGTTTACGTCCCCTTAAACATTCCACGAGCTGCACAAATTTCCATTTGATTCAGTTGATCGTCATCAGAAACGCAGTACTGGAATCCCCTCAGATCCCCAAAGACGTGGTCTGCTCTGCAGATGTAGCAAAACCTTCTCCCAGCCCACATGAAGCACTTACAAATTACTACTCCATAATGTTGTGGTTGAAATCTGTGGGCCCCAATCAGGTGCTGTACTCGCACTTAAAGCTGCAACAAAAGGTGGAAAGGGACGTTTCTTTTCCCCCTGATGTGATGGTGATCAGTACAGATTATTAATCAAGTGGGAACGTGCACATGGGTAAAGGGACAGACACACTGTGTAACTGTATATCAGGGGGTTAAAGACATTCTTCCACCTCTTACCTCTTCAGTGTGATAGTGATGTTGTGGACTATATACTTGATGTTATGTGTAAAAAAAAATGTGAATGAATGATTCTGTTAGCGTTGTGTTGTAACAGATGTCTCACTATGATATTATATGATATGTTACTGTCTCCTGAAATAAATGTAAAGAAATTACTTTAGTTTATTGTGTCAACATCTAAACACCCAACACTCCATAACACAGAGGATAAACACGTGTGTGTCTATATATATGTATGTATGTATGTACACGTCTATGTTGTAATTGGAATGAGTGTGAAAAACAACCGTTGCAAATAACTGCTGCAACTTAACAACACATGAATAGTCAATGAGAGACTCACCTCTAGGTGGCGCACACATTGCTTAATCACTGCAGGAAACGGCTCTTTGACTTGCCTCTTGAGCACTTACATTCTCCATTAATGCATTTTTAGTAGTTGAAGCACTAAACTACTAAAGATTGGAGGAATGATTTTACGCCTCACACTAAACTTAACATTGATGTTGTATAATGTTTATGTGCTCACTCATTAGAGCACTTATTTGAAGCTGCAGAATAAGCTGACTGACCACTTTTTTAAGCACACCTATGTTGTGATTCGGTACAACAGCTGCACATTGTGAAATCTGCTTCTACAAATCTTGTAATTTATTATTGAAGTCAAAGTGGTGTTGTATTGCCGTGTTGTTATATATTGAATATATATTGAATTGAACAATATTGAAAGGTAGTCTTAATATTCTTCCCCACTCATGTATGTAAATGGAGTATTTTTTTAATCATTATCATTGTAATCAATTATTTTATTATTATATAAATGCTATTTGAGGATAATACTGACTTTTTTCACAGAAGCAGTAGATAAATAAGTAATTTTTTTAAATGCTGAATTTTCTATAAAACCAAACATTCTTTACCAAAGGCATACAAAATATTAAGAAGTTTTGAAAAAAAATTATTAATATATATTAATTTATTATTTGGCCTGCAAATGACCCTTCAGCTGTAATACTGAATGCCCTTTATCCATCGTGTCCCGCCCACTTTAAATCAGTGAAGACCAAAAAATATTAAAAAATCAATCATCTGAAAGGCCCAACTACTTCATCATAAGAGGCTAACTGAGAAAATACATTTTCAGAGCTTTAAAACTTGAACCAGCAGTCAGAAGAGGTAGTCAACTATGGTAACAATTTTCTCATGCAGTTCAATCTTCTGCTTCCTGCCTCATCACATCTGCAAGGAAAATGTCGCCGTCCTACAGGAATACAATCTGAGACACTGTCACTGCTGTGACACTGTCACTGCTGTGACACTGTCACTGCTGTGACACTGTCACTGCTGTGACACGTGACGCTTAGTCACACAGTTTTCCCTTGTTCACTACAATCACTCTTCACTTCACTCTCCAAACAGCACGTGCTGTAGTTTGTGACTGAGCCAGTCGTCCACGTCTCACAGCATTAATTCCTCCAAAATAGATTACAGTCGGTATCTCAGGTTCCGGGCTCCATCAAGACTAATGGAAGCGCAACCCACAGGAGCAAGAGCAGCATCTTTTCCCTGCATTGATTCGGCTCATCCAGACTCACACTAGTGCCGACATTAAGAGGGTTTCAGTGGTCTCAGAATACACCGGCCTATATCTTATAATGCACCGGCCTCTCTTTCTCTCTCAGGCTTTAATTTACAGTGACTGACAGGCAGTGTGTCTGTGTGTCTGTGTGTGTAACATCTGTGTGGCCAACGCTGTCGTTTTCACTTGTCGTTGGTCCACTACAAAAACGAATGAATAATAAAGTACTTTTTAATGACATTATTGATTATCTAGTTTCTGATTTAAGCAAACAGATGACTCTTGAAAGTCTCTCTTTGACTTCTTAATGAACTTCAGGCTAAGAGGGTTTTCCCAGTTCTCTTCATTTCTAGTAAAAAAACCTCACAGAAACTGACACTTCATTCTTTCTCCACTTTTTCCACATTTTTTCCCATTGACACATTGTGAGAGGGTAAAGGATGGATTCAAGCTCCCGTGTTGGTGCACAAACTCTCTGCTGAAGTGCTCATGAGCAAGAATCTGAACCCAGATTTACTACACGTGCAGGGCAGCTGAGCTGTGACCTCGTGCTCCAACCGTCTGCAGGGGTGTTTGGAGGGGCTTTGACTTAAACTTAAACTTCTCTGCAGGGATCATTTCTCACATTGTGACAAAACACACACCGAGAGCGTCACGTACAGGAACACAGACTCATATCAAGAGCAACACACACACGCGCACACACACGCACATGCACATCCACATCCACATCCACATCCACTCTTCCAGAGTTTTCTGTGTGTGAGCGGCGAGGCCAGGTTGCTTGTGGGAGGAAATATGATCCCAGAGGGTGGGGCTGGCCCGTGGATCATCGCTCACTCTCTCATCCATGAGTGCCTGTCATGCTTCTCATATCCACTCTCGTCCAGCTCACTGCTGGATTGTCAGGGCCGCTGTCTGTTGCAGATTTCGAACACCTCACCGTGGCCTTGTCAGCTGTGGAGGGAGGAATGAATGACTCGAGGTAGCGCCTATATTTACCAAGCATGCCAGTGTTAAAACTTCAAATGGTAACTGATGGGAGCCGTGAAGCAGAAGTAGGCTGCGCTCGAGAACGACTTGTGAACTATTTATTGACATGCGAGGAGGATAGTCTTGGGAAAAGTGAGCCGGCGGATGCAACACAATATCAAACCACTTGTCAGGAGGAATCCCAGTCGCCCTCTGTTGGGACACTTCCACCGTGGGAATCTGAGAAATGAAAACCATCTCAGTGCACTGACACGGTGTCGCCGCAGCACCGCCAGAGCAGAAACATGCCAATTTCCTTTTTTCAACACAAATGACTGATGAGAAAGTAGGCTGCTGTTTTCATTTTTTTTCAACCCCCTCTCCTCAGTCACTCACAGAAGAAGCTTGGTGACAGGAGGTCATCTTCTCAGTGCTTCCCCTTTTCATCATTTGCTGAGGATCACGGGACTTTTACTTGGAAAATCAAACTTGGCAAATCTGACGTTTCAGCCCACGTTTGGTGACGGTTTGGTGTTTTTGTTGTGCAGACGAAAGGTGAGTTAAAAGAGAAAAAAGTTTGTCTTGGCTTCATGAGAAGAACATTTGAATGAAGAGTTAAAAAAGTTAATAACTGTGATTATTACTAGTCAATTTTTTGTATAGAGTCGTACAGAAACAATTAAATTGGAAAAACTGTGATAAGAAAAATTATATTTATTCAAAATATATATGTTTTATGCCATTATTATTAATATTTTTGTTCCTGCATCTGGATATGGCTCTGTATGACAAAGTTATAAACAGGTTTAGTCCTGTTAATAATAATAACTGACACTGACAATAACTCAAGTACATCTCTGAGTGTTGAGGACTTGGGTTTGCTGGCCCAGATAGTTCGTCCCTGTGGACACGATGGCCTTGTTTCAACAAATTGCATTAGAAGCTCTCTGGGACTGAAAATCCTCTGATTTTGGAAATGATTAATTTTGTAACAAACAGAAGCTCATGTCACAAATACAGGTTGAGTTCAGTAGGAGTTGCTGCATCTATAAATGCATCTGTACCTATAGGTGCTTGGTTTTTACAGGATTACAGAGGTTTTATGTCATTATGAGCAGTAAAAGTAGTCGTAGAATTCTTGCTTTCCGTGTCTCATTCACTGTGAGCTCACCACTGGATCGTACACATGTGCTTTTGCTGTGTGCGTCACTTTGAGTGTAACCATGATCATTACTCATATGTGCTTAATAAAAAAAAAGTACACCTGAAATTGGATTTAAAAGGTTATAGGTTAGGAAAAATAATGGAATTAAGGTCACATCTTTCTTTGTAATATGTTTGTGTGTGTCTGTGTGTGTGTCATGCGGGCTTGTTGCAAATAGTGAGTGTGTGTTTGGATAAAAACTGCAGGATACTGAGAATTGCTACTTGTTGTGGTGTCGTCTTTTTATGCTGCGCAGTGATAAGTTTAACATTTTCTCTACACCAATGTGCTGTTTCTGTTCATGGTTCATTGCTCAAGTTGCTCAGAGTTGTAAAATGACGGCCTTTTGTGTTGAAATGACAGCTTGTAAACTTCAGAGTCATCTTTAGCAAGCCATTATGAAATGGGAGAAGTTAAAGCCTCCAGAGCCAGATGATCCTATGTGTTGCTGTGAGTGTGATATCTGCCAGTGCGGATGTTGCTGTGACTGTGAAGATCTGGATGAAGCCTTTAACAGGTATGAAGGGCTTTAGGAAAAGGGTCAGTAATACAAGAATGTACGGACGTGCTGTACTGGAAAGTGAAATAAGCCTCGTGTTGCTTGTCTTTAATCTTATTCATATGGAATTGGCACTGTTGTAAAAAAAAAAAAGTTCATTATCTCTTTTAAAGGCTGTTCTCATTAACTGGGTCTTTGTTATGAATGGAGATCAAGAAAGACCAAGTGTGGTTGAGGCCAGATTATAAACAGGACATGTTACATTACATTTTTGGTAGTCTGATTAATCTTTTTTTGGTAACTTGATTAAACAACAGACAACACTAAAAACACAATATAAACTGAAATAACAGGGATAATAAGAGAATATCTGTCTTATTCAATTTCTGGCGGAGAGTTAGATGGGAAGATTGATGGCACTCCCATATCTGCCAGTGAAATATGAAGCTACAGCCAGCAGCTGGTTTACTAGCTTAGCTTAAAGACTGGAAACGGGGGTAAACTGCTAGCCTGGCCTCTTGGCTGGGAGTGGGCAACTTCCTGGTTGCCCAGCAACGTCTCCCAGTCTGGCACGTGTGTAACAGCAGCAGGTGGATTTAGTTTCTTTTGGACAGAGCCTGGTTAGCTGTTTGCTCCTGTTTCCACTCTTATCTAACCATCTCCAGTTATATATTCATTTTTCATTGACAATATTAAGAATGTTATCCATCCTTACATCTAACCTTCAGAAAAGAAGAATGTGCAAATCTTCTAAAACGTCAAAAGTTAAAATTAAGATTTCGAACATTCATATTTCAGTTTTTGTTGCTCATGTTTCATATTCCTTAACTGTATGCCTATCAAGTTACTGCAAACAAATATCTATTTACTAAGTAATACATATACAACACACAAAAAAATTGGACCTCTTTTTAATTTTTCTTATCAGTGCCCCCTTAAGGCTTAGTTTATGTGTTTTTATAAGAATGGATTCCCCTGACATTTTCTCACAAAGTAAAAAAAAGAAAACCTACTAAATTCCTTGATATGCCATCACAGCATCAATATAAGCTACACCTGAAAGCTGCATTACTAATTCTAAAGTGCACTGAAACACGTATGCAGCACAAGCACATGAAAAAAAAAGACTCTTCACTTGTGACAAGAGTCACAAAGAAATATGACTTAATGACCACTGTTGTCTGTAGGTGGCTGAAGGAAAGACCACCTAAAAGCGGATGTCAGGCTCCGCTGTTCGGGGCCCTGATCGACAACCTGGAGATCTCCATGATCCCGGCCCTGGTGCTGCTGCCCCTCCTGCTGCGGGTTGCAGCGCTGCACTGTCTGCTGGGCGCCGTCATCCTGACAGCGTTGCCCTGCCTGGTGCTGTGGTACTACTACGCCACGCACCGCAAGAGGAGACGCACTCTCTTCTTTCTCACTCTTTCGCTCTACTCCCTGTTCTACATGTATTACCTCTTCATCACTGAGATTTTGCCCCGCGGGGACGTCAGCCAGCTGCAGCTGTGCACCGTGACCACAGGGATGATTCTCACTGTCGTCTTGCTCATTCACACCAAGAGAGGCCCAGGATTTGTGACCGTTTCCCCACCTGAGGCTCAGAGTCAGGAGGCTAACAAGGACTCCACGCACCTCAATGGATCTATCCAATCAGCAGCCTCCTCCTCAGGTACTGCAGCAGAGCTGCACAAAACAAAAGGGCCCCAGACAGCAAAATGGAGCAGGTGTCCTGTGTGCAAAATAACACGACCCCCGCGGGCCGGACACTGTCGAACCTGTGGATCCTGTGTGCAGCGTCTGGACCACCATTGCATCTGGTGGGTTGGATATCACATACAAACAACAGAGAAACAAGGAAAGGTTTTAAGCTGACCTTTAAGCCGTTAGATTACGCTCAGCAATTTAGCTGTGGACACTTCTGAATAACTTGTTTGTCTAAGATAGACACTTACAAAAAAGCACACACTGATTGAAATGAAGTGTCATTTCCATAAATTCTAAACAAATATATTCATGCTTACACATAATTGTATCTAGTGTATGTTTGATTCTATTTTATTTTATGAGAATTGAGAAGCGGCAACCTTGAAACAACAGGGGTGAATGAATATGTCCTGAAGTGACTGATGTTTCTAAATCTTTAAAGCAGAAACAGTCCTTGTCAGTCAGGATCTTCCGGAGAACAAACTGTGAAACCTTTCAGCTGTTAAAAGAGAATTATTTTCTTCCAAATGTAAAAACAACTCTCAGAAATAACTACTTCCAAATGTAGGCTTAAACTAGGCCTGCAAGCAGGTTTGAACAGCTGATCTAACCAACAACACACCGTTTCATGGCAACCGAGAGGACAAAGCCATTGCTGAATAGGACTTAAAAAGCTGGTTTACCACACATTTGTTTGTTTGCTTGGGCAGGTCGTAGTCTTATGTCAACAAACTCACTACATGAGATTATTTGCTGAGGAACATGTTTTTATGAAATAATATAACCAGGAATTATGCAAAAGACAAATATAAACTTTAGAAACTATTCTTACACGTCATTATTGCATCATTCACATGCAACAGTGGGTGTATGGAGCCAAAATATCATGCATGGCGCTGCAGCTTTTACTTGGTCTGACTGGTGCACTGTGTTGTGTGTGTCGGTGTGTGTGAGGTGTTGTAGGATCAACAGCTGTGTTGGGCAGGCAAACCATCGCAGTTTCCTGCTGACCCTCTGTGTGTTCGTGCTGTCCTCTTTGTACGGGATCAGTTTGGTGCTCCGCAGCCTCTGTCCTCAACAGTATCTGATGACAGCTCTCCTCTACTGCCCCGGCGTCTACGACCAGTCCAGGTGCGGCCATGTATTTTAGTGCCTGCGTGTTTAAAGATGACTTGAATGATTTATTATAGACTGTTAAGGTACTCTGCTAAACTTGAAACGCACAGTTGAGTTCATGTCATTGTTAAATCCATGTTCTAACATTTGTTTATGTATTTACTGCCTTACTGTATTACTTTATTACTTCACTTACTTTATTTTGTCATAGCAAAGTGGCATGAGCACACTTAAATCAAGGGGGCTGTGCATCTAGACACATTTTCTAACTGAACTTTTCACTCTTTTTTTCCTTTAAATGTGTTATATTTACTACAAATGAAGACTGGCAGTTATCAGCTGTCAGGAGGCAACTTGATTTTTACAGAGACTAAAATGTTAAATGCAATTCAAATATTATATCATCTTGCTGTAATATTACATTTACTCTCTCTTCGTGTCTGCAGCACGGCGCTTTGCTTCACCTGCGCTTGGTACAGCAGCATCGTCACAGGTGGACTGCTCTACCTGCTGGTGGCACAGCTTCTGAACATCAGCTTCAATGTGACGGAGCGGGAGGCTCAGCTGGCTCTGAGGAGCAAAACGGGCCAGAGCCGCCTGTGGGGACTCGTCGTCGACACAGGAGAGCATTCACGTGGCTTCTGTCAGAACTGGGTTGAGTTCCTCACCATGGCAGATGCTTCGGTTTCTCCTCGCTCCTGCCTCACTGACTTGGTCTAGTTTCACTTTGTACTCGAGAGCTGCTCATACAGCATATGTGGAGATTGCATCTGGTGTCTTTGTTAGGGTGCGGATGACTTCTAATGCTTCATGCATTCCAGCCTCTTAATGCATTAAATGCAATTTAACTCTAGAATAAGTTGCAGGAGGATATCAAGGTGCTAATGTTAACTGCTTAAACACACACACACACACACACACACACACACTGATAATTGTTTTAGGCTTTGCATTTATTGCCCAATAGTTTATTGAAAGGAGGCATATGGCTGCAGGCACTGCCATGTTACTGTATATATTTTATATCTGCAGAAAGTTAGCATCATGTGTGCTGTCTGACTGACTAAGAAATATTGTTGACTGCATTTAAAACATGAAATAAAGATATTAACCTTATAATTAACGATGGGTGGCTCTGTGGGGTTTGTGCATGAAAAACAAGCTCTGTGAGGTGTGAATGGCCAATACACAAAGAAAAGACAAAATTGCTGGATGGATGAAACACAGAGAAATTCCTCTGCAATTATTTAGTCCACTGGAGGCATAAAAAAAATGTTTTTCTGTTGGTGAATGAAAGGATGGAGCCAGCTGAGGTCGTCAAACCAGGAGGTATCCGAGGGACATGCTGGAAAGATTAGATATCACAGCACTACTATAAAACCTAATTTTAGACTGTTCATTCAGCATTAAATGAAGCAAAACAGACATGAAAAACTGTTCGAGACTGACAGAGCTCTGCAGCTGACCCCTGTGAGTCAGTGCTGCGTGCATATGTCATAACTCCCCTGGAGCGGCCTCAGTCATCTCCACTACCCTGACTGATGCTATCTTGTTTTTTTCCGGTATTTACTTAATAATATCCTTCTCTGCACTGCCCTGTTATTGATTTTTTAAATCCAATGCCTTATGTCCAGTGTTGCCCCATAGTGCCAGCAGTGTTCCTTTTTCACTGCCATAATACACACATTTTAAGACACACAGGGATTGTTTCTGAAAAGAATCAGTTACAGATATTATTTATCTATATGAAGCCAAAGGCTGCAGTCCTATCTATGTATAAATCTATAACATTTAAGGGGTGTAAGTAAATATATTCACTCTTTAGTAGCATTAATTAGTGAATGCACTCTACTCTACTGTCCTGACTCCAGTGTTTCACTCCACTAACTTCCCATAATTCCCCATTATCAGTCCTCAAAATGCACATCTTGGGAGGGGCGATCGATCAAGCTGTTTAAATCAATACATTTCCTCCATTTAAATCACTCAGTCTATCAACTGATTGGTTTATTTGGCTTCTCCATTCCTCCTTGCCAGCAGCTCTGGAGTCAGTCAGCTGGTGTGAGTGGCCCGTCCTCTGGTGCCATCCTCAGGCCAGACTGTGTATTTACTGTGTGTTTCTTGCCTCCCTCCCACACTAATGATTTCATGTGCGTGCGGAGCATCTGTCTGGCTCAGCCAAACTAATGAGACGGAAAAGACAATTGAATATAGAATCATGCCTTTATTTTTTATTTTTAACCATTCTTTCATTTCTAATTGGACAAGACAAATATTTTAATCCGTCATTGATGTTTAGACTCTCAATCTCAACTATTGTAAAATCATACACTTTATTCTGCCTATAAAGGCAGAATAAAGTGCATAATGTATGTTTGATTTGACATGATACAGCCTGACTGCCGATATCCTCCCCACAGGATGATTCGCCCAGTGACTCTCAGTGTTTTTACTCAGCCTTTCTGCCAGCATCACGGTGAAACTTAACACATCCATGCTGCTCAAGGTAAGGCCAGAAAACTCTTTACATTTTGGTCACACCATTAGCTTTCCTTTGGCGCCATCCTCAGACCAATATGTCAACTGTATCCAGAAGAAATCTCATGACCTACAAAGCACATTCAGCACATTACATTTCTAAGAATATGAACTCAGTCTGACTTTGATGAATCAGCAGTCTTTTGACTGCCGCCACCCAGAGGCCAAACTGCTTCTGCAGCCCGGCTGGATAATATATGTTCAAGATAAATGTTAAGATAAATGTTATTATCTCTGTTATCTTATTACCTTCATTCCATACATTTATGTCTCCTGCCCTCAGTTAATGCAGAGCATACCGTGTGTACTGACAGACAGATGTCTGACTGACAGTCTTTGATGGCTCCAGGCAACGAGCTGTTAACAAAATATTCAGTCTGGTTTTCCCTGTGTTGAGTTACAGTTTTATTAACAGACCAGTTGGGGAGTTTCAGTCATTTACAAGGTTTTTAAAGTCAGCTAAAGACAGGCAGGTCATACATCCCTTATTTCTGGGTGCTGAGCCAAAGCTACATATTTCAAGATTAACGCTGCGTTCAGGACAGGTAATTCAGACTTAAAGTACGAACGACAAAGTGGGAGAAACTGTTCACTTCAGGAGTCTGTCAGGAATAAATCCCGCTTTGTGAGAAGAACTAGAGGAGTATCTACACACTGGTGGGAAATTGGCTGAAAAGCAACTATCACAGGCAGTGAAACACACACTGAAACTGACACTGAAAAAAAATAATAACATAAATAGTTAGAATAACTAGAATAACTATTTCTAATTTTTCCTCATTTGTCCGTTGTGTCACAGTGATTCAGAAATATGAAATAAGAAAAATAAGAAGTCCTTCAGTCATTGAACTATTGCCTTTGTGACACAGAGCCTTTGCAGTTAGTCTTAAATGTGATAAATCTACATGCTTTGAAACATCACTTGTGTAGCTTTAAATAATGACTCACATACAGGTTGTAATAATCCAGATGTTAGTGGTAAATGTGCCATCATTAGATTTCTGCTGCTGCATTTTTTTGTTTTGTACTTAAAAATTTGTTTTCTGGGGGCTAAGAACGCACCTGTTTAAACCAGTAAAGTATGTAGGCCAGAGGAATCTCTGTATTATGGCATGTATCTGCCTGCACCACACTGCAGTGGTGGGTTTCAAACTTACCACACCAATTCACCTCCCCAGCATCACTCCTGGATTCATCTTTCACACTTTGCTGCAGAGAAAAGAGTCAGCTACTTAGCAGCGACAATAAGATCAGAATTACAGTCTATATCAACTAACAAAAGATTTAAGAGTTGAAAGTAAAATGTTTGACTCTGAAATGAGCGCTGATTCTGGAACGGTGTCCATGTTGGCTAAATAGTTTTAAAAATCATCCT
>JBAJHX010000067.1:9903121-9922487 GCA_037176925.1 Amniataba percoides
GTGTGTGTGTGTGTGTGTGCTTGTGTGTGCGGGAAGGGGGGCGTGCTGGCCAGGCGGGAAAAAGTATTCTCACTGTGCACTATATAAAGAGCTGTTAGGGAGAACTTCAACAAACAGACCTCCAGATCTTCATCCGTGCTCTTGGCCATCATCGCCTCTGCAGACGGGTCCTGCTCATCAGTCGCCATGACTTTACTGCTGACAGTGCTGGGCACCGTGCTCTGCTGCTTCACGGTCTCTTCTGAAGTCGCACCCCAGGCAGACTTCAATTTACAGGCGGTAAGACATGAAACTGTGTGAGCTGTGTGTTTCTTTTTTTAATCATGGTCATAAATGTTGATTTATGGTGGCTGGATGTATTTTGTTCAAATCTTTCTCACGACCGAATCGTCTGACAGGGGAAAGGATTAGCTTGTTTCAGGCTGTATGACAGGGTGCTGAATGCTGATTATGCCATCAAAGCATGCTGTTCGGCATCAATAAAATCAGCTTGATGTATATGTAAGACAAGCAATATTTGACTTTCACTGATTTTGCTGCATACTTGAATTAGTAGCACATATTTTTTGCAAGGGGTTAGGTGACGTAAGATAAAGACAATCTGTAGCAGCTAAGATCTCCAACATCTACACTACTTGCAGCTGGTTATTACTTAGTCCATACTCTCTTATTGTAAGTAAACATGGTGTTTTTAATTATGTCCATGCCCGCCCTTGTGTGTGCCCACAGATGGCAGGGAAATGGTACCTGATTGGATTTGCCACCAATGCTCAGTGGTTTGTCAGCCACAGAAACAGCATGAAGATGGGCACGGCCATGTTCACCCCAACTGCAGACGGGGACCTGGACTTGGCGTACGCCAGTCTCAAGTGAGTCTGAGGGAAGAGACAAGGACAGAGGCACTTAGAAAAAGGATGTCAGCTCATCATGTGTCAATGGTTTCTTTGCAGGGCTGACGGCTCCTGCTGGAGGATGAACAACCAGGCCAAGAAGACCGACATGCCCGGAAAGTTCACGTACACAAGTGGGTGTGACGCACCACACACATCAAAATACACAGAGGCCCTGCATGTAACATTTTAACAATCTTTTCCTGTTTTTGTTTTCTGCTCTCCTGACCTCCTCAGGCTTGGGGAACATGAATGACATGCGCATGGTTGATGTGAAGTATGACGAGTACGCTCTGACACACACCATTAAGACCAAGGGGGATGTTCCCACCATTGTCAACAAACTATACGGTAAGATCATCGCAGGCCGCGATGCCACACTCGGTGTTGTAAATCTAATCCTTAGTGCAGTCATGCACGCTGCAGCAGGTTAAATCTTGTGTGCTTTGACAGGCCGCACAGAGGACCTCAGCGCTGACCTGCTGGAGAAGTTCAGGCAGTTCTCCTTCGAGACCGGCATCCTGCCTGAAAACATTGCTTTCCTTCCCAAAAATGGTAC
Organism: Amniataba percoides; assembly: GCA_037176925.1. Taxonomy (NCBI): domain Eukaryota; kingdom Metazoa; phylum Chordata; class Actinopteri; order Centrarchiformes; family Terapontidae; genus Amniataba; species Amniataba percoides. The sequence goes on from JBAJHX010000067.1 coordinate 9,904,571, forward strand.
TTTTTATATCAACAAGCTTTATGTAAAAAAAAAGAACAACAATCTGTAATTAAGAGTGATGTTTTCCACTCATTGGCTCACTCTTTTCTTTTGTCTTTTAGCGGAGTGCCCAGCTGCATAGTTTCCTGCCCTGGTTATCATGTCAGACCTCAACACACATCCTTCAAGGTCACCACCATGAACAATGCTTTTTTTCCAGTTTCTGCTCTTCAACAATAAGAATTGCCAACAGTATTTAAAAATAATGTAAGGCCTTGTTTCACTACGCAGTACTTAGTTTTACCTGCACCATTTTTAAAGATTCCCTTTAGTTTTGAGACATATAAAATGATCTTCAGTCAATTATAATGTGTCTGTTTTTCTTCACAAAAGTTTTGAGCCATTAATTCCTTCAACTGAAATATTCAGTGTATGAACAACCAAATGTTTCAGAACTGCTGGACACAAGCGGTCTCTGTATTCGCTAAAAAAAAAAAAAAAGAAAAGAAAAAGTCCTCAGTGTGTGCACTCTCAGGTTTCCACATCATACTTGCATACTTGTGCACATTTCACTCTGGACCAGAAAAGGCTTCCAAATTTGTCATATCAAAAGATCCTGCCAGTGCATACTCATCTTAAAGGCTCTCTGCAGAGTTTAAACCTCTTGCTGTAGAGTCATGGGCGGGTTGAGGGAAGCACATGCAGACGGGTGATGTGATCACTGAACTATTCCACTGATCTACAGACTGCACCATGAAATGTAGCGATGCATCATCAAAGATGGGGAAGAAGACAACGAGCTATTAAACATGAAGGTTAACAATGCATGGTTCTATATTTTATGGAATATAAGCTTTGCAAATGATTTAAAAAGAAGGAAATAGACAATTTGCTCAATGAGTAACATTGAATGTAACAAAACTTTTGTTTGTTTCCATGAAACTCAACAGGGCTCCTTTTAACCCACGTTTACAGGTGATCATGAAGACAAAACCTTTTTGTGGGTGGAGAAGTTCTTTGACAATGTGGGCAAAAAAAAGACAAACAGCTAAAATACTTTGCTTTTATTACCTTTTTTAACAAATACGCTGAAGTACATCCATAACAACACAGTTCAGATTTGCTTTTTATCAAGTGTTTACATCTACACGCTTTGTACAGATTTGTATACAAAACAATAATTTACGTCCCATAGAAGTCTAGTTACACTTAACTATACAACAACTTGTAAATGAAATAAATATAAAAACAGAAAAAAAAAATCACAGGTGATAACAAAAATGTAAAAAGCCATAGTACAAGTACACCACCAGCACCGGTCTTCTGAAGTTGCATCTAAAAAGACATACATTTTCCCTTTCTACTGGCAAAAGTACATCTGTGGGGGGTGGAAACAAAGAGTTCAGTCCATAGTTTTACAACAGCTGCACCAGATATACTGTCCATTTCCAATTTAGAGCGGACAGTAATAACAGGACACTGATGTGAACTTTTCAGTCCAATATTGGCATCCTGCCGATGGTTGTACATTATGCTTTTTCCATCACTTAACAGATATCATGTCAATTTATATGAAAAACAAGCTTGTTCACAGAAAGAAAAATCATCTGAGTGAACAGCTTGTCATCTGTACTAATGTTGAAAACTTTCTTTTTCACAAAAATCTGGTATTTTTTAGGGAAAAAAAATGAATGGGATTTCACTCCCTGGGTTGCATTTATGGATTCAAAATACTGTCAGTCAGAGTTTCATCTCTACTGATTTGGGTGGTAATTTCCCCACAACTTACAGTACACTTACTGACTTGAAATTGAAATATCAGGCTGGTATGTGATAATAGAGTGATGGGATGGCGATCGCATCGTGATGTAGGTGTCTATGTGAACCTTTAGTCACTACCATGACACATCCCCATTGTGCGACTGTGTGTGTTGTATCTGTTTCATGATCGTAGACCCGTGTGTGTGTCGGAAGCCGAGGATGATGGTTTCTTTTCTCTGGGTGCTGGTACGCAGCCAGCCTCGTGTGTTTTTGTTAACGCAACAAAAAGCACTATGTTACAGATTGGTGGGGACAGAGCACCAGGAAGCACAACAGATGCTTTGTTTGTCATTCACTCTTTCCCTCTGCCTGACTCCCTTTCACACACAGACACACACTCATTCTCTCACAGACGCACGCACACACCTACTGCATTCATAATGATCTTTACCACGATGGCAAGTGCTACTGGGAACAGGTTGCTAATCCATACTGCTGTATTTAGTACATCTTAACAAAATGACGCAAATGTTTTGCAAATTACACTTCAGTTTTTGAGACAAATAATTAGGACCATTGTGACTGACAACTGATTGCTGCCTGCAAAATTAAAAATGTATATCTACAAAGAGACATCTGCACAATCTGCCATGCACACTGTCACCAGCAAGGGACATGCAGTTAAAAGTGCAAGTCTACGGAAGGGTTCTGTTGCTAACTCTGACAGAGCATTAACGTTATGTACATGTGTATACATTTCTGAACAAACATTAGGCTGAGGATCGAAAAAGAGCAAAACAACAGAACGGACTAAGTGCAGCACACGCGACACATTTTTTCCATGTGAACGGTGTTGTGCCAAGGGTGCAGTGATTGGGGTGTGATGGTTGCTTCTACATTGTTCTTTGTTGTGGCACAGTATTTGGCTCGGTCAGAGTCACTCTGCCTGCACTACGTCCTTGTGGTGGCGCATGATATGCTGGTTCTTCTCTGAGGGTCGTCGGAAGCCTTTCGAGCAGATCTCGCAGCGGTGCGGATAGTCTTTCGTGTGAATAGAAATCACGTGTCGCTTGAAACCCGAAGCGTCCCCGGTGCTGTAGTCACAGTACTGGCACTGGTAAATTCTCCTTTCTTTGTGTCCTTTCCCAATAACTACAGTCACGCTGCTGGCTAAGCTGGCCGCACTGACTCTGCCAGCTGGGCCAGAGGTGCTGGACCCGCTGGGTGCAGATTTTTTAGGTGTCACAACAGGAGTGTGCGTCTCTGTCCTCTTGGCCTCGCTCTTTTCAGGAGAGGCCTGTTGCTCCTTTGTGTGGACAGACAAGATATGACGACTGAGAACAAAAGGGTCTGCAATCTTGAAGTTGCAGTGCCGGCACTGGTGGAGTTTCTTGGTGCGGTGGGAGACTGAGTGCTTCTTCAGTTCTGATGGCCGGTGGAAGCCTTTACCACAGATGGCACATTTATGTGGGTAGTCCTTGGTGTGAACAGATATGATATGGCGTTTCAGGTCACTGGAGTTGGAACTTTTGTGATCACAGTGGGCACAATGGTGGGTCTTATTCTCCTCGTGTGTTAGTCCGTGCTGCATCAACTCCTCCTCCTCTGCGAAGGTCTGGAAACAGCGCTCACACTTGAATGGCATCTCTTTGCTATGCTTAGTCTTGATGTGCGTCTTGAGATTGGAAGAATCGGCCGACTTGTAGTCGCAGTACAGACAGGAGTACGGCTTCTCACCCGTGTGTGTACGCATGTGTTTCTTGAGCTCTGAGGGGTGTCGGAAGCCTTTTCCACATTCCACGCAGATGTGGGGGAAGCTTTTGCTGTGGACGGCCAGTAAGTGCCGATTGAGCAGCCCTTGTTCAGCGGTTTCATAGTCACAGAACTTGCATTTATGCATCTTGGTGGGCGTTGGAGGCGGCTGGCTCTTGGGCTCTCGGTGGTGGTGCTGCAGTCTGTGAGAGAACAGCGCTGCCTGCTGGTGGAACTCCTTGCCGCACATTTCGCACTCAAAGGAGGCCTTGCTGCTCAGCGCGTGCACCTCCATGTGGTTGTGGAGGCTGGCCTTCTTGTTGGTGGTGAAATCGCAGTCTGTACATTGGTACTTCTTCCTCGTCAGAACGTCCTGGTGATGATTCTTGGTGTGGCGCTTCAGGAAGCCTCGTGACTTGAACTTTTTACCGCAGAGCATGCAGGGGTAAACGGTGAGAGGCTGGCCGTACGGACCAATGATAATGGCTGGAGAGAGAAATGACAAGGAGGAGACGGAAATGACAACATGATCATCAGTCAACCTAGCATCCATTCTGGTGTTGTGTGATGTAAATAATTTAAATATATTTGCCATTTATTTAAAGGGTTATGTGTATATATACATGATATTTTCTTTCACAACAAATAAAATAAGTAGCCACCCATTATCCATGCTCATGTAATCAACTGTTAGTCCGTAAAGAAACTTAACTTGAGAAATCAGGAAATAGATCAAATTGAAAATGAAAGCAAAAGAAAATAAGTAAGACTTGAAATTTTTTGAGAGCTGAGCAAATGGCTTCTTCTTAAGTAGTTAAAAAAAAGTTTGATCAAAGTTTGCCTTTCTTTATTGTTTGTTTTGTTAAAATTCTTTAAATCAAATCAATGAATTATAATTAATTATTTCAATTATAATCTACTTTTCAACTTGTCCAAAACTTGAGCTAACTTTCAGGGAGGAGCACACAATCAACTACTGAAGCCTTTGAATGATGTGAAATACAGCAGCAGTTTGACTGCAGGTTAATGTCAGGTCAGTGTCAATACAGCATCTTTATGAGAGGCGACAATAAGTAGTATGTCCAGATGTTTTGTTCATTCGACTGACAGAGAAAAACATTTCTGTGTTGCTGCATTGTTTCAGTGCAGGGGTATCATTAAAATAACCAGCTCGACAGAAAAGGGAGGTGAAAAACAAAAGTCCTTCATTTTAAATGTATTATGTTTGAGTTTTGATTGTTGGTTAGACTGCAAATTTAAAATCATATACGCTCTGACGGTGCATTTCTTATTGATCAAAGGATCAATTAACATATCAACTGATCAATAATGACAATAATGTTTTAGCTTTCATTCTTTCTAATCTATTGCTGCAATTTAACCAGTTACATTCACAAACAGCCTCTGAAGTTCCACACACATTAACCCTGTGTTGCTCTTACCTGTCTGCACTTGGCGAGGCTCCGACCGCCTCCTGTTCTTGTTACGTTGTCTATTGATCTCATCAACGCCGTCAGATTCATCGATGTGCAGGAGTGCGCTGGCCGCTCCATTTCGGTTTTCACAACTCTCGCTGTCCTCCACACCTGCGAGACCGACACAATGTCTTTAACACGGAAATAATCAAACCCAGCTTCTGTAAAGCTTAAGCCAAGACACTCAGTGACGCGGCTGATGTACAGGCGTCCAGTGTTGTTTTCAAAAGCAATTTAATAGACAGGGGTGCTGACCATAAGCAGCTGCCCAGGCCACAGGCATGAAGTCCTTGCTTAGAGACACACTGTCATACGAGCGGTCTTGAGTTACTGGCTCTTCCCCTCCTACCACCACTTCCATATAAACCTCATCAGTCACCTTGGACCCACCTGTAGATGAGCCCAACATGTACAAAACCAAAAAACTAGTGACGTTTACTTTCAAGACAGTCAGCCCCACCTGATCAAAGTGACTCACCGTGGTTTCCTTGATTGTGATGAGAATCGCCAACAGACATGTAAACCATCTTCTCTCTGAGCGTTTGGCCCGAAGACTCGTTTAACGCCACACTCTCTGTGTCTCCGTCACTGATGTCAACCGATTCTCCTACAAAAAACACAATAATGATCAAACAGAGCTCAAACTTTTTCCAGGGTTTACCAAGTTACATTTAAGACCTTTTGAATATTATATATAAATTAATACTTGTTTGTAGGGAAAATGAAACCTTTAATTATCATTATTTTATCTTTATCAGTACTTTCCAACAGACATGACCATAATTCCTAATTATATGACTAATCACATCAATGTGACAAGAGAGTTCAATAAGCTGCATAAAATAAATGGATGATGATTCCAACTGAAAATTATTCATTTAAGTTAATTTGGTCAATTGATTTTTTTTTTTTAGATTTTCACCTGCCCATTCTGAGATGATCTAATATTCAAAGTATTGAAGCTAGTAGAGCACTGATTAGTCAATTAATGAACTAATCTGCCAATATTTTGTTGATCTACCAAATATTTGTTTAATATATTGTTTAATATTTTTCCAGCAATTCCTACTTATTAAGAACTTTCTTGGTCTTCTACTATAATTAATTAAGATTTCTGAATTTGGCTATTGGTTAAATAAATATAAATATAAAATCTCTCAGACTATCATTTGACCATTCACTATTCCTAACAGAGGCTGGAGCTGAATGCTACTCACCCATGTCATCCTCCCCAGAATCAGCCTTGAAGATGTACACCTTAATCACCTCCTGCCCGTCCTCATCCTTCTCCACTTCCTGGTCCTCCACAGCTCCCTCCACCGTCACCTCCGTTCCATCCTCGGACACCATTTTACCAGCTTCGTCCACTGAAGAGGAGGGAACACACCACATTTCATTAAAGACGTGTAAATGCGCAGGGTCTACCAGCCATGGGCTAGTGATTGGGCAACTTCTCTGTTTAGTGAAGCAGCTTGGATCAAATGTTAAGTGTATCTATGCATTCTGTGAAACTGATCACAATCAAAATTCTTTAGATTGCAGAAGCTCGTTTGAAAACTCAATAAATATTATTCAGTCAATTCTAAGTGGTAGTACCATTAATTGTCATCATTTGTTCTGAATTGGTTTTGTTTTATGAATCGTACAGCAAATCAAAACAGAGTTTAGATTTCTCCATGTCAAAAAACCTCTTATCCTCTTATATACAGTAACACATCAGTGGTTAAAGAGAATATCAAAACTCTAAACAAGTTGTGTGTTGCTTATCCACTACAAGGCAAGTTCAAATTAAATTTGAATAATGGTAATGACAACTTCATAGCTATCTTTAGACTGTAAACTGCTGCACAGAAATATCAGCAGTAACCAGTATATTAATGTTTGAGTTAATGTCATGGAAACTAATGGAAAGTAACAGCACTTAATCAGTGAACAGAGATGTACTATTTAACATCACCCTGCCCAGGATCTGATGATGAAAAAGAGCATTTTGACTTACTGTGGAACATTTACATAACATTGATATTAATTAATGAAGGCTGCCCTTGATAATTCAGTAATTTTTAAAATATATGAAACAGTACCTGTATGAGCTTAACAGTCAAGAAAAGTTAACATTAAAATCACACTACATCGTAAACTTGCATTAACTGTTTTAAAACGATTAGCCATTCAAATTCATGTGAAGTGATGTCAACACCTTACATCTTTAGCAAGTCTACTCTCCTCCCTAGTCCAGAAGTTGATGAAGCATATGAAACTGTATGGTAAGCCAAAAACTTTTAGATTTATGACTTCTTTACCTATTTTATCTTTATTAACAGCTCAGATAGTAGTTTAGCTAAATCAGACAGTGAACGGTTCTTCCTACAGATTTCTTACTGATGTAGATAGCTAAGCGAGACACATGAAGTGAAGTGAAGTGTAAATGGGGTTCAACTATACACATTTAAATCCAAATTCACCACATGGCGGAAGTAAACTTACAAGATATCATTAGATAATCTCCACAGCCATCTTGGTCATCCTCCTGCTGCTCTGGGTCCAATCCATCTTCAGGGATGTCTCCCATAGCAACGCCTTCCTCCTCGCCCTCCAGAGCCATCACGCAGGTTTCCACAGCGACATCTTCATCCTCATCGCAGTGCACATACTCAGACACCACATCCTCAACAGCGTCCTGGATGACTAGCTCATCTGGGGCAAACCTGTGAACTGCCATGCCTTCTCCCTCGCCTTCCGACACCAACACAGTCTCTTGAAGCTCCACAACAAACTCCTGCCCGCCGGCACCACCCTCATCTGGAAGAAACAGGATTACCCAGTTAACCAGAGAACTGCGTATGGATGTTTTAAATGGCATGCTAAATGCTGTTAATTACTTCCTGCTGACATTAAGAAACTATAACAACCACAACGTTTCACTTGTCATTTAATGATAAAATATTCTAGGACATGGCTGATTACCCGATCCGTGTAGTATTATTTTAGGCTCTTCAGAATGTATTGCAAGCCTGGTGACATCCTCATCCATTGTCCTCGCACTGCATTTGTTTCTGGAGAGCTGAAAGCAAAGAGATAAACAGCTCAGATCTTTCGGGATCAAAACTGCTTGAGACAAACTCCAATGATCAAAGATATTGATAAGATCAGTTGTCATGCAGTTGCTCAGCAAAGTAACATAAAACAGTAGCAGACTGGACGATGCACTGGGGGTCACCCGAGTCTCACATAATTTATTATTAGCATAAAATTATTAACATAATTTATCAATTTTATAATAGGTGAATACACATTGATAATTGTTGAATTCTGTGAATCCAAAGAGACTTAATCTGCATCAACTCAAGAAAAAAAAACACATGCATGTTTGTGATCAGTAATAATTTTAATAAAAACATTTTATAACCAAAAATCAGATGATGCAGAGCATTAAACATGATAGTACCATTGTAGGTTAACCAAACAGAATGCGCCCACAGAGGGAGAGAGCTACAATGAGCCAGTCATCCTTTGCTCGTTGAAGGAAAAACATGGTTTGTGTGTTGTTAATTTGACATTATAATGTGATTCACATGATGGAGACCACTGGCCTGCTGTTACACAACTGCTGCAGCCTGATCATCGTGCTAACAGCAATTAAACATCACCTATCTCAAAAAAAAGAAGAAAAAAAACATGTCTGTAGTTGTAACTCCCAAACATAAAACAATGGAAACAAAAGGTAAATGACATGTCCATTGTGGAAAAAGTCACAGCTAAAAATAGATCATTTTATGGATGTATGGTAACCATGGGTATTAGCCATGTGAACTAAGTTTTTTTTTTTACTATTTGACTGAGTTTTCTTTCTCTCTGATGCAGAGCTAACTGATTGATGAAAAAATGGTGAGGCACCAATAAGAACCAAAAATAAAAAGACTGTTGTCTAGTAACTTTGCATATGAATGGTTTTAGTGGTTTGATGTTTCCTACTAGATGAAGATCTGGGGTCAAAGCTCTACTTTTGGGAGCAACAAAAATAGGTTACTCTATAGCATCATTGACCAAAAAATGATGACCCAAAAGCTGCTGGTTAAGAGTTCATTGTCAGTTTTGCATTTCACTTCATTCACTGAGCATTAGAAAAGGAGAACACCCTAATAACACATATTTACTTACATATTGAATCTTATATTACGAGTTTCAGGGTATAGTTTAATTGATGGTGATGTAACTTTTGCTGCAGCCTTTCCTAAAGAAGCATGTTCCTTTACACCTTGATATTATGTCACCACAATCCTCATTCATTCATTGAATTTTGTGACATGTTTTATTATAAAACAAAACCAAACAAAACACCCCCCAAAAAATAACTAAAAGCCTGCATCTCCTGCAATTTGGATATTGCACCTGGATGTTGTCTTGATTAATTGTTCAGTCCTAGTTATGTTAATCTTTGCTGAATCCTGCTTACACAGCGAACTGGTTTCTCTGGAGAGCTTAATTTGTTTCTGGATATCATTCACATATATTTACATACAAACAACAGCATTACAAAAAGGTCACCTACTATTCTAAAATCCTAGTCTAGAGAAAAGGTCTTGCTTCCCTTTAGTCATTTTCAGAGGAAGCTAGTATCAAAGACTGTTCAAACTACTATAAGGGAAGATTTTTGCAGTCTTTGCTAGAGGCTGCGGCAAAAGATAGAAAGTGAAATGACCAGTGGCTTAATTGCCCTGACTGCAGCATCACTACTTCAGATACCAAAATTAAACACAATACTTCAGCCCAACTGGCACTACCTTCACCATTGAGATGAAGGTGAGACAAAAACCTCTCCCTATCTCTCCATCACTCACACACATACACAGGCACACAAGGGGTGTATGGATGTAAACAGTGGTGTGGACGCTGCAGCCGGGGGGCCATTTAATGTGCACCATCCCCCACCCCCAGGTACAAAATGATGACAACGGTGTGTGGAGATGTGGCGCACAACACCGCGCATCAGTGTGCGGAAAGATGCCCCCAAACACGTTAAAAAAACCCTCCCAGGGCTGATCACACGAACTTTAGCTGCTTTCAGAAGTCATGCAACACCAAACAGCGTAAAAGCCCGAAGAGATGATAAACAGCGCTGTCTGCAACTGAGCAGCGTTAGCACAAACACTGACTGTCACGGAGAAAAACACATATTTCACATAAGGCTTGTACGTGTGAGGTACATGCAGTAACACAAATCTGCACAAATAAAGGCGGATACTGCATTGTGTCTCCAGTGGGGCGGCAGCTAGCTGGAGGAGGCTAAACATATTTTCTCCAACCGATTCCCGTCACGCCAGCGTCCGCCATTTTGTTAGCTTAAAGTCCGAACGAAAGCTAATTTCAGCACTAATTAAAAACACCGCTCGGCTGATAGAAAACGCATACCACCGTCGCGTTAAAGACTACACCTCACATTAGCTGATATATTTAACAATAAAGTGTGTTAGCGAGTGGAAACCCGCTCTTTTAGCTAACCGGAGAGGCCTGAATCCCCCATGACGGCCTCTGTGAAGAGGCCCGGGCCTGCAGAAGAAAAGGCCCTACCCTTTGCGGCCTCTCGGCGAGAAGAAAGAAATTAATTAAAATACAACATGCATGCGAAAACAAAGACGCAAGCAGAAATTGGAACACGGCTCTGCAAAAAGGGGCTATATCAATAAAGCGACCCTCGTACCAGATTAATGCCGCGGGGATGGCCTCTGTCCGCTCCTCGGCTTCCCAGGCCGCCCTGTTCCCCCAGACTCGGGCAGGAATCAGTCGGGGATTTTGTGTTATTTGGGCGGGCCGGAGAGGAGCGGAGAAGGAGGGGTTACGGGCTTGTTTCTGGAGCTCTGCTGAAAGCCAAGCGGGACGTCTGGAGCCAGGTCTGGTCGTGCTACAGCCCCCCGCTCCTCCGGCTCCGAGGCCGCCGTCAGCGCGACACGTCACCGGCGGGACAACGCGGAAGAGCTCCGGTGGAAGTCGCACCGGCGGGCGCCGAGCAGGCCGAGCACCGAGTGTCCGGGCGGGTTAACTTTGACAAGTATAATAACCCTGAGCCCCGGTGCGGCTGGCGACAGAGGGCCGGGGGCTGCCGTCAGCTCAGGTGGACAATGAAAAGGTGATTAAAACTTCAGACCTCCGCCGCACCGAGAGGAGCCGAGATTTAAACAAAATGACTGATATACAGTCAAACACATGGACCAGTGTCATCCCAGGGGGGTTTGTTTCTTCACTGTAACCTGCACTGTTTTGGCTTTAGTGTCCTGCTGGTGAAAAAGAATAGCTTTTGAGTTTTTTTAAGATGATAAAAAAAGGCCAATAAATAAAAACTGAATCACTGGAGGGTAAAAAAAGAAAACATAAAGTTAATTAAGTAATAGTCTTTGCAGTAAAACTCTTCTTGATGCATTCAAAGGTAGAAAATTATGAAATATTTCACATTTAGTCATAAACCATTACTTTTATTATTACCATTAAAATATACCTTTAAACACTATTTATGATACATTTACTCAAGTAGTATATTTAAGTGCAAATTTTATTTTAAGGGTTACAGTTAATTTACAAATATCATGTCTTACATACAAAGTGATTATCAGGCTATATGACCCAATATATTTGCTTAATATGGCACTAACAGTGTGTAAACTAGATCAGATGACTACCAGTTTAAATTATACTCACATGTAAATGTACCAGTAATAAAACAATATTATAAAGTGTAATAACACTCACAAGGACCATTCTACTGCAAAATGAGTACTTTTATTGGTGAAACTACTGATAGTATTTCTTCAGCTTAACTTGGGCAACAATGTATATACAGCAGTTTTACTCATAATGCAGTTTTTTTTCTGGTTACTTTCACTTAATTACTTATTCAGTTAATAGATCTGAAAACCACTCACTGATTGTAAGGAACAAATGATTAATGTTCTCTTGTACTTTAGTATTTAATAAAACCAAAATCAGTCCAAAATTCAGGTTTATGCACAAATTATTTCAAAATGTATGGATTTATTATAATGATAGTAAAAAAGATAAATGCAAAACAGCACAACAATAACAATAACTCTGAAAATAATTATTCCATGTTCAGGGCCCAACAGAGGGTCGCTGAATGAAGGCAACTGATTTGTTTATAACACAAAATGTCCAAAATTATTCAGATTAAACACTGTTTTTCTCAGTGTTTGTTCACTAATCAGGTCTTTCTGAATTTCAGATGAACTGAAATTAGCAAAAAGGTTTATTATCAGTTGATTTTTTATGTTTACACTTGTAATCAACAAAATAGCATTGTTGTGATTAACAACAGTCAGTACAAGTCACACTGTAAACTCTCTATTTGACAGTCATTTTCAGCAGTTCATCCTTTTCAATCTGAAAAAGACGCCAGCCCTCCTCGGAGGAGAGATCAGCTGCTCCTCTCCGCTTGTAGAACTCAATTGACTTTGTGTTGTTTTCTGCTACAATGAAGTGCATGGCACTACAGCGAGTCTTCACTGCCGTCTATGGGAAGAAAAAAAAAAACATTAAACACAGGGACAAATGAAGCATTGAATACGGTTGAATGAAGTTGAATCTGTCACAAAAGGAGTTTGAGAGAAATGTAATTTCAATCCTCTGTGTGCTGTACATGCTGCAGAATTGACAATAAAGCAGATTTTGACCGACTTAAAACCATACCTCACTCAGAACTGTCAGGATTTGTGAACCAATGCCAAGACCTGGTGGAAGATTAAATGTACAGAATGCAATTAAAACAGAACACGGAAGTCAGTGTTAAACTGCCCCTCAGACCCTTTTCTCTGTAACTTATTAACTTTTACAACCATCATATAACACACTTGTCAGCAGCCTTACCCCTAAACTCCTGCATGACATAGAAGTCTTCCAAGTAGAGAAGCTTTCCAATCCAAGGGTCATATGTGAAGTAATACATGGCAAAGCCAATCACGGTGTACCCTGGAGGAAAACACCACAAGTTAAGTTCTAACCCATTTCTTCAGAAATACAAAGAGTTTCGTGTCATTTGTGTTTTTACCTTCTGAGCTCTGCTCTTTTGGGACTTCAGCAACCAAGCAGTGGTAGAATGGATGATCTCCAAAGCCGTCTTCAAGTAGATCTGCAAGTGAGACATTGACTTTGTAAGAATGTGTTAAGTAATTTTTTTTAAATGTCTAAAATCTAGTATCGTTCGACATAAACTTACACACCTTTCTCACTCAGCATGACCTTCTCCTCCATTTCTTCAAATTTAGCAAGTTCCTAAAAAGCAAAAAGAATGAAAAGAGGATAATTACTTTTGTTTTTAACTTGTACTTCATTAACAGATTGGAATCCAACCAAGTATCCTGTTGATCATGATATTAATCATCTGGCTTACCTTTATGAGTCGCAGGATATCGGATACGTCTTTGGGTTCGGCTTTCCGTAATATGAAACTGGCCATTTTCTCTTTTTAGTCTTTTTCCCTTTACTCACTAGTCCTCTGAATGTGAATAAAAGCAAGATTTGTTTCTTCATTCGCCCCTCAGGAGTTCACCCCCCGGCAATGAATTTAGGAAACCAGCGTACGCGGAATTGCATGGGATGCGTTGCACAGAGTGATGCAGCAGCTTCGCTAACTTCCCTTTTATGTGTCTCTGGAGGGGGGCGGGGGGCTGTTCGATAAGCCATATATGGCCCTTCAACCCTTTACGTCCTGTTTTTTTTTTCCTGCTCAGTCCTTATCTTTGTGTTGATCATTGTGCTTCATTTCAGTGTTGCTTAAAAGGTAAATATTAACCAGACCTGGAAAAAAACATAACCCCGAGCTGAGTAAAAACTAACCTGACTTAAAATGAGGGTGAAATGTACACGTTTAGCAATAAATCGTGTCTTTACAGTAGGTCACTTGCAAACATTCACACAGCGAAACAATTATTTGCACTGCAGGGATCAGCTTTTATTGTTTTTATGACATAATGACATAATTTTATTGACCGCCCCATTTATGTAATATGTAGTTAGGATGCACACTCATAAAAAAATAAACAAGAAAAAAATGAGTTATCAATAATCAGGAATGAGCAGGTAATAAATTCATAATGTGGTAGCTTTGACCCTTACTGACAACTCACTGGCAGTTTTTCTGCAAGCCACAGACCTACATGACCTACAACTACAGACATACATGTTTTTAAGTGCATTTAAGTTGCAACTAACATGTCAGTCAATGCATTAATCATTTTATGGTTTAAAAACACCCTGTGCAGAACTTTTCTTTAACTTTGCAGTAGGTCAGTTGCAGAAAATACAAACTCAGCTCTGTTTTCTCCACAAGCTCACTCAGGGATTAGTCAGCTACACCTCCAGTTAATGTTCCCACAAACACCTGAGCACAAGCCCGTTGTTTGTTACACTTCTATTTCCTGTTCCTTTATTATTTAGGACAAAGCAGGGACATGATGTTGATGTAGTGAGATTCTTCTGAGGTGAAGAAGATGCTGATACTGTGGCTGGTGCAGCAAATATGGTAATATGTCTGACTTTTTGACTTGTAACAATCTGTTGCTACTGGTGGGCATGTGGCAGCCACTGGGTGAGTTCACGTCAATGACAGCTGCTCCTTCCCAGAGTGATACAGACTGTGAAACCTTCTGAAAAAGACACAAACTGATTTATCGCTGTCATTTCGTGTTCTCAGCGAGCTGAATGTAATCGGACCGACAGCATTTTAGGAAAAACACATTTTATTTGAACTTTCAGCAAGTGGTGGATTTCACAGACTGGGACGACAGAAATGCAGATCAGTTCAATTTGTCGAAGTACTTCAGTTTGCCTGAAGGGTCAGGAATGATCTGTGGGAGAGAATTAATTAAATTAGTGCACGATAAGGACCACTAGACAATAGTAATAAACCAGAATATGTAATAAGCCAGGCTGTGACTAATGGAGATCCCTGACTGTAAACTAGCCTAGTATTATTGCTGTGGTCTCGCATAATGAACAACCTGGCCAAGGTTTAAAAAGCAGTGTTCTTCTCCACAGTGCATGCTTTCCTATCTGAGATCTTCCATTATTGAACAACACTAGTTAGTTCACATCTATGGTTTGATTAGATGTCCCATTTCTGGAGTAGTGCGTATTGGATTGGATTTATGGAGTGGATTTATGAAGCAACAGCTAGCTCTATAAACCAATTATGTGCTGTGCCACATCCCAATATGTAAAGCACACTTAGACACAGGAGCCAACTGTCGAATCACATTCCCATCACAAACTCCAGGGTTAGTTTGGGAGCAAACTCGGACTGCCTCACTCTAAAGGGTGCACATGGGCCCACACCAAGGGGGAAAACAAACCAGATTCTGATTTACGAGGACTAAAAAGCACTGAAGTGAGAACACCCTGAATAAGTCACAGCCTTGTGATGCTCACCGTGTCGCTGCCTGGCTTCCATCCTGCTGGACACACTGTACAAGAAAAGTGACACAAATCTAATTAGAACATGACAACAGGTTGAAGAATTCACTGATACCCAGGTATTAGTTTCCAGCTACTGCTGCATTAAATCAATAGCTGGAAAAGAAATGACCACATTTCTGCTGAAAAGTTAGATTTTACATATCAGTGCGTTTATCTGAGTGTCTCGTACCTTCTCCGTGTTTGTCGGTGTACTGGAAGGCCTGCACCAGCCGCAGAGTCTCATCCACAGATCTACCCACTGGAAGATCGTTCATGGTGATCTGCCTCAGGATGCCTTTGTCGTCAATGATGAAGAGACCCCTGAGAGAGATTCAAGCGTGACTCACTGTTAGTAACATCCACATAGCTGTTTTTCCACAATGTAGACGCATCAAATGTGATTCATTAATAAAGCGTTACAGGAAGACACATTGACGAAACTCCTTATTGCCTTTCCTTCCCTCCTGAAGCGTCTCACTGTGGCATAACTGTGTTGTATAACTGGACATGTACCTTTAAAAATGATCGCCTATAAACCTTTGGCCATAAATGTGTAAATGTGAAACTGCACCTGAGTGTGTGTCCCTGGTCCTCCAGGTAGACTCCATAGTCTTTGGAAATCTGGTGGGTGAGGTCAGACAGCAGAGGGATTTTCATTGGTCCAAGCCCACCCTGCTTCCTAGCCGTGTTGATCCTGGTGATATAAAGAAATCTTAAGTAGTCAAAATAATCAAAGTAATATAAACAATCAATTGGGGTCAAACATAGTTAAAAAGCAAAAGTGTGTTATAGTACAATATTATCTTACACCATCAAAATGTTGGGTTTTATGGGGGCAGCAACCTTACCAGGCCAGGTGGGTGAACTGGGAGTCGACAGAGCAAGCGACCACCTCTGTATTGATGGCTTGGAACTCGTGCACACGATCACTGAATGCAATGATCTCGGTGGGGCAGACGAATGTGCTGCAAAGGAAAAAAATGTCAGAATACGACCTGTCATGCAGCCTTCACGGCGCCACGAGCGATTATGTAATGCCTGCGTGTGTGTATCAGATGTTACTCACAAGTCCAGGGGATAGAAGAAGAACACAAGGTATTTGCCTTTGTAGTCTGACAGCTTCAGCTCCTTAAATTCACCGTTAATGACGGCTGTTCCTTCCCAGTCTGGCGCAGGCTTTGAAACTGAAGTGGGAAGACAAACACGAGGGTTGATGAAACCAGGACAGGCGTTTTGTTGCTGCAGATAAATAAATGTCAGAGAGAATCACAGAAGTGCTTAAGTTGTCAAATGGCACATTAAGACTCTCATACTCCTCAGTATTTCAAAACTTTTAGGGATGTTGATTTAACTGCAGTTTATCTAAACTCGACTGCACAGTATAATTCTCAGATGCATTTT
The DNA here is from genome assembly GCA_037176925.1 of Amniataba percoides. Lineage (NCBI taxonomy): Eukaryota > Metazoa > Chordata > Actinopteri > Centrarchiformes > Terapontidae > Amniataba > Amniataba percoides. The sequence continues at coordinate 9,921,400 of JBAJHX010000067.1, forward strand.
AAAGTATTTTTAACTTTTCATTTTACTTCCATGACTAATATTTTTTATTGTTAACATGCACATTGTTCTGTATTCATGTCTGTCTCATATAATTCAGTATTTCATATCCCATAATCTATATTCACTGTTTCATTACTGGTTTCTATTCTACCATTTCTACTTTGCACACTCTTTAGCCTGTATATTTTTTTGTTTATATATTTTTCTGTTTTGTTATATATGCTCTGTGCAGTCTGTGCCTTTATGTGCAGCAAGTGTCTGTGATAAATAAATATTTAATTTTTGTATAGTTTTTGACATGTCAGTCATGTCAAAACTTCTCACTGTATGCATCCTTTTGACAGCCTACATAGAGTATACAAATATACATCTCACATCTGTACCTTACTGCTTATTGTTTTAGATGATCTAAATTACAATCACACATTTGTAATTTCTCATGCACCCCTGCTCAGACGCCAAGCTGACTCTAATCTAATCATTTAAGTTACATTGGGCAACTCCAGGAAAGTGGAGCAGAGCTCGCGCCTGCTGCTGCACAAACACGGCAGATGTCCGCGCTGATACACACAGGCTGAAGTCTCCAAACTCCAGAGGACACATGACAAACAGAGAGAGAGAGAGAGAGAGAGAGAGAGAGAGAGAGAGAGAGAGATGCATGAAGGAGCACGAACAGAGGCACAAGATCTGACCCGGACGTGTGTGTGTGTCCACAATGCTGCAGATCACTGTGCCCCGAACACACACACCAAATAAGAGTTTTAGTGCTCATGTGTGCAGCTCTCCTGTGTTATCAAGATCGGCGCGCGCGCGCGCGCGCACACACACACACACACACACACACACGCTGTCATGTGCCGACGGGAGGGGGCGGAGGGGAGGGAGGGAGGACCAGGCGTGAACGTGAAGACTGACGTGTCCTGCAAAAGAGAAAGAGAGCATCCAAAACTCCTGATCAAAACTTCCTTCGCCTCTGTAAGTTTTTCGACTGAAACCTCGACATGCATCCGGTCACGTAGCGTCTCCTCTGTCCCTTCAGCAGCAGCAGGAAGAGAGAGAGAGAGAGAGAGAGAGAGAGAGAGAGAGAG
>JBAJHX010000067.1:9922587-9940124 GCA_037176925.1 Amniataba percoides
TCACGTAGCGTCTCCTCTGTCCCTTCAGCAGCAGCAGGAAGAGAGAGAGAGAGAGAGAGAGAGAGAGAGAGAGAGAGGCGGACCGGGCTGCAGACTCTGCTTGTCTCTGCCTGACACTCACTCTTGGCTTTGCTCAGGTGCAGGGAATGGTCGGACACGGGCACGCGGAAAGCCTCTCCGGGATAAACGTGTCCTCCCGCGTAGTTGTGACACTGAGAGTTTTTCAGGCGCGCGCCGTCCTCCGCGCAGCAGAGCGCGCCGAGCAGCAGCAGCAGCAGCGGCGGCAGCAGACTCCTCCTCGGCTCGGCCTGCGGGACTGACTCCATGTGTGCGGTCTCTTCGGGAGCACGTAGCCACTGGCCGGAGCACTGCGTTTATCCAGACTCTCGACGGGATTTTCAAAAGCCCTTCTTCCTCCTCCTCCTCCTCTTCTTCTTCATTCAGGGTTTTTTTTTTTGCTTCTCGCCGCATTAGCGCCACCTCCTGGAGTTAATTAGCCCAACACACACCCCCACCCTCACACACACCCCCCCACACACACGCCCTCCATGTTTTAGTCCTTAAATAAACCTCACTGCTTTGCTGTAATTCTGCTTTTTTTTTTTTACAGGATTTGCACATTTCCTGCACAGCGACCGTGCATTTGGATTCAAATGCACACAAAGTGCCATTATTTATTATATAAATGCTAAACTCTGTGCAGTTTCTTTGAAATCTGCACTGCAAAGGGGCCATCTGACAGATTTGTTTCCTGTCATGGTATTTCTTTTTGCTTTTTTAAATGTCCATCATCATCATCGGCAGCTTTATTATGTTTATTTTCAACATTCACCGTGCATCCTCGTTAAATTGACATCATATTCCATTTAAGTGAGTCCTCTGAAACCAATAGACAGTGTATTTGTTTATTTAATATTAATGACAAGAAGAAGAAAATGAAATAAAAGGCAGTACACTGCACATATGAGACTCTGCAATGTAGCAGATCTCAAAAATGTAACTTGGCCTTCTTTAAAATCTTGTCAAGAGGCCGTCTGTCTTTTTCTGGAACATACTTTGTCCACAGGCTCAGAAAGTCTTTGTGGAGGGCCAGTTCTTGCAAGATCATTTGTCCGTGGTGCCTGTGGAGGAATAAGTTTCACATTTTGAAACCACAAAAAAAAAAACAAAACTCCACAACAAATCACGAGAACCACCACAAGGCTGCGCGAGGGCCTGCGGCATCATTAAGGAAACTAAAAACTCACCTCGCTTCGGGTGCACCGTCCACAGCGATGCTGGAGACAGCAGTGAAGAAACGCACGGTGAAGCTCTTTCCTGCCGTCATGATCAAATTTGCTCCGAGCCTGTCAGCCAGTACGTGCATGTGCTGTGCCATGCTCCCTCTCACTGCGCTACAACGGTGGCTGAGGAAGGACAAACACAAGGGGAATATGAGCAAACCAAGCCACTGACTTCATTTGACTTTATATCATTGTGCCTCATCCGCTGATAAAACGGCCTCTTCTCCCCACTTACTTCAGCCCCGTGTTCAACAGGGCGCTCACGACCCGACTGTAGCTGCAGTTTTCCACCATGGCGTCCAGCGCAAGGTTGACCTGCTGGTGAATGAAGGCGTTTGAAGTCTGCGCCAGTTTGAGCAGCAGAGCTCGGCCCGTCCCTTCAACCTCCGGGTCCATGGTCCTCTGGAGGTGGACGTAGAGCTCAGATACGGTGGTCATGGCTTCACATGCCACTGCAGAGCGCAGGTTTTTCACCTGGACAGTAAGAAATAAACATCAGCCAAGACAAGTCGCGTGCAGTCAAGTGTGAACACATACAAGTCCACAAAACAGAAAGATGGAAGCAGAAAGGAAAGTGTGTACAATACCTCCTCAATAAGGACGAGACACACTTCGTGGAGTTTGCCTGTCAGGGTGTCTGGGTGGTGCTGGGCAAGGGCTTGCACGGTTTTTAGTCCTTCCAGTTTTTTCTCCCTTTATGTTAATGGGATAAGAATGAGTTAACACTGCTGTGCATGTCTTCAGGAAAACAGCCTGCCTCTTTGAGCTGTTACAACAGACCACACTGTAGCATCAATGTCTTACCAGTCATCTGAGGAGAGCAGCTTGAAGCAGAGTGACAGGCTCTCTGCTGGGTTTCTCAGAGGCGGCAGTACCACCTTGTTAGACTTTTCAGTCTGGAGACAGTGACCACTGACTTTGTCCTTGCCTGCTAAACAGAAAAATACCCTTTTCTCAGCTTTCTTCTCATCCAGAGCAACGGCAGTTTAAGTTCACAGCTTGTACCGCAGTTTGTCAGGATGTGCAGAAAAGAGTTTACCTTCATTGACGGCCTTTGCAGGGCGCAGAGATGCCGGAGGACGAGACACGTTTTTCTTCGGCTTAGGAACCATTGGAGGGTTTGGAGCCAAAGGTGCCAGCACGGGTCTCTTCTTAGGAGCTGCTGGAAGTTTAGGCGGAGGGACGGAGATGAGCTGAAAGTGCTCCAGTTTGTCCACAAAAGCCTGGACTTTGTTTTTTGCTGTTTGGAGCTTATATCCATCAGCGACCTCTTTGTCTGTTGAGAAAAACAACAAAAAAAGTCATCACCTCAATTTACTAACAAGTGAAACTTTAAATGTGTTCATTTTCTTATACTTATATCTCAAAATAAAGCGTAATAAAGCAGCTCGTTAAAGCAAATAAATTCACATGCTGACTCAAACAAGCAGTTTGAGTTCCCGCACCACCATTCGACAATATGTCAACAGATGAACTGACCTTCTTCACTGAATTTGGATGAAAGCACAGGCAGACGACAAACTCTTCTCCTGGCCAGCGGAGCTGCTCGAGGAGAAGGAGGATTTGACTTGAAAGCCTCAGTGTGGCCCCTTGTCAGGGGAATGGCGTCCTGCTCGCTGGGTTTGCGAGGGTCTGCAAATCTGAGGCAGACGGAGTCAGTGGGACTCTTGCCTTTGTCTGCCATCTCGGCCTCCATGTAGGCATGTAAAGCCATCTCCTTGCCAGCAAATATCTTGTTCCAGAGGGAGACGTTTTCCTCCTCATCCAGAGTTTCATTACTCCATTTATTGTCCTCCAGTTCCATGGCAAGACTTTCCAGAAGAGGTCTGGTCTTCCTTCCTCGCACAGCGGATTTCAAGTTTTCTCTTGGAAATGCTGGCGGTTGAGGGGCATACAGGATACCGTCCTGAATGTCACGTTGCAGCCTGCCTAGGACTGCTTCATTTCGGGCTGACACCCTAGCGCAGAGCCTTTCTGTTTGTTGAAACAAGGCATCTGTCTTTGCCCTCTGTATGTTCAGGATTTTGGACTTGCTGGTGAAGCCAACAGGGCTCTCCTGTCTATACGGGCTCTCAGGTTCCTGTGGAAATAAAGTTCAACAAAATACCTGAGTAACATGATAATAAATACAATTCAACTAGTCTGACGCAAAGACATCAGAGAAGTCAGGAAAGACCTTCAGATACCAACAGTGGAAAGGTGGGAGATCAGTGGAGTCACTTACGTCCTCATCACTGAAGCTTCTCGGTGTCCACTTCCAAATATGATGGAAGCTTTTTGTCTCTCGATTATCCATCGCTTTCAGAAAAATGCAACTCAGCTGTCCACAAGTAGAAATAAGTGTGAGCACTCTCTCTCTCTCAGTTAGATCGGTGTGTGTCTGAAGGGTTCTGCTCTTGGTTTATAAACCTGTTCTATGGAACATTACCTCACTGAGGTGAGGTCACATACTGTAGAACCCATGAACATTCTCTTCTGTCCTCTGTGTTTTTATATATAAACATGTCCACCATCAACATTATATTTACATTGTTTAGGTTGTTGTGTGTACATATGTGTGTGTGTGTGTGTGTGTGTGTGTGTGTGTATATATGATGAAAGTATTGTTCAAGTTGAAGAGCAGGAAAGACCCTGACACAGTCTCTCATCACATATTCAGCTTTCACATTCATTTCCACTCTCTCCTCAGCTGATTCATCCTGAAATCCCCAACTAGGATGACCAGTTGTGATTAAAAGAAAAAAGCTTTTCTTATTCTTTGCATGAACTCTCTCACACATGGGTCTGAACCCAAATCTGCTGACTGATTTTTGTTAACGTAACAACTTACTGATGGGATTTATAATTATATTAGGCAATTATTAATATTATTAGCATTAACGGCATGATAATGTAATTTGCCTACTATTAACACTGCCAACATTTGGATACTGTTCTGTGTGATGTTTCATGTCTCTTTGCATGTTTTGCTTTGTGACAACACACGTCAACACTTAATAGTGGAAGGAAAAGGATTGAACTGTAACGTATTAAAGACCGATTAGACAGATTTTCTACATTGAATAAATGAGTCTACTTATGCATTTTTCATGTTAAGTAATATTTATACCACTTAGAACAAATAACTGTTATGCTGAAACATTCAGAGGTATTTTACTCTTCTGTGACAGTACTTATAAAACTTTTAAATATGAAAAGTGTTTAATATCATCTGCAGTCTTCTTATAAGAAGACAAAAAGATTTTTTGGTTTGCACCATCAGACATTTAGTCTTTTGTCTTTTCAACTTAAGTTGTCTGTATTTCATATTTTCCTTCTTTCAACAGGACCGTAATATTACATTTTAGTTTATTTGTTCTAAGATGTTCGGATACACAATAGGTGTCTACAACATTTTTTAAAATAACAATAAGAATAAATAATACTTATTTATGAGAAATCCAGATATAGTAAATTTCGATTCACTGTATAAGTTCTTGATCATGTGATCTAAAAAAAGTAATTGCTATCCTGATGCTAATTTGGTAATTTTGAGATCTCACAGAATCAATCAGACCGACTCATCAGAGTCAAAGTTATTAGAATAACGCTAATAACTGCTGACTCTACTACTTTACTGAAGTCAGCTGATGAGATTTAATATCCTTCCTAAACCAGAGGAACCTTTGCTGGCACCAGCAGCAGTAAAAATACACAGAAAAAGCAAATACTCAGAATCCTGCTCCCTTAATTGGTACAGTCCTACAAAATGAAAAGTTATTAAAGCAATGTCCTAAAATGGTGAAAATGACAATTTAGCCAACAGGTGTACACACAGACAAAGATGAGCACACAAATTCAGGAGCTTAATCTTTTTATTACAATGGCGCACACATAAATTCAAAGTTTCCATGGAGCGTTTCTTTCTGCGCCATCTGCCACCCTCAATGTAACAGTTTACAACAACAAATACTCACACTGTAAGCATTTTCAGTTGTATTAAGACAGCTATCGACATTTTAAATTTTAATCCGTCTTCTTGTTTGAGCAAATACTTTTCACATCGCTGAGAAAAGACCCTTCTTTTCCTGTTGGCTTTTAAATAGCTGAAAATTATACATTTTGTTTCTTGCTGCCAGCAGTGCATGTTGATATGCAGGTCGTTTTCATTTTGTTACCTGAAGTGTCACACAATGTGTTGACAAAAGTAGCTGACAAAAAAAAACCTGACAAAACTTCAAAATGTCCACATATCCCTGTACATTTCAACCAATAATGTACAACTGCTAGAGTGTTCAAATATTACAAAATACCTTCTGAGCCATACAAGTGGCACATAAACCCACTGCTGCTGTCCTGTCTGAACCAACGACACTAAATCCAACAGCTCTGATCTGGAAAATGAATGTGAATGGTGAACCTTATAGCTGACAAACGCTTTGACTGAAGTTCTACATCTGCCTTTGTTGCAGGTAAGTTGGTTCAGCTTGTTCTCATTTTTAGAGTAAATATTTAGAATACTAAATATCTTCAAGCATGTAAATCAGAAATTGAAGAAGAGCTTCTCCAAATATATGAAAATGACCGGTTTGTGTCAAGAAACTCAAAAAAGGCACCTGAGTACCTGAGCGTCTGCAAATGAACCATATGAGTGTAAAAACATTCAGAGTGCGACACAAACGATGACACATTCATCCTCTGAACAACATGAAATCTGCCAGGCACGTTTGGTTTGGCAAGATGGAATTAAATATTTCAAACCTTTCCCATGGCATTCTTTACTCTTTCTCACATACTGGAAAAAAAACACTTGGAGACAAATTAATAATGTTGACAGTCCTTAACCGTCTGTCTTTGATGGTGTCTTTGTAACAAGTATTAAACAAAAAAAGACAAGAACTAGTTACCTTAAACTGACGGTTTATCATGTACACTTCAGTAAAAAGAGTACAAAGCCTTATTTTATTTTTTTACAGGTCATACAGTCTCTTTATGAGGTCAACTGTGATGAGGGGACATTTGCTTACCTCAAAAGCGACCAGAGACGATCATCAAACAAGCAAATTAAGAATCTACTAAACATATTAACTTAGGGGCCAGATTTACAAAACATTCTGATGATAAAACCAAAAAGGTTAAGTATTTCAATATTCTTACAGAAAATATAAATAAATACAACAATTTCATGAGACAGTGTGACAAAAAAAAATGCACTTGAGGTTAATGATGATCCAACTTACTGCCACGTCTGTCTGATTTTATTATCTCCCTCAGTAAGGCTGTGTGTTTGTGATAATTCATGTGGCACTGATCATTTTCAAGCTGCTTTTCAAATGATGCAAAAATGTGTAGCAGTAAATGGCTCTGCAGAAAGTAAAACAATGAGCCCTGATATCCTTGAGGAGTTATGAAAAGAGGGAATATAGGAAGGTAATAAGCACAGACAGGTTTTGTCTATTCTTGCTAAAGTTTTATTCTCAGAATATTTTTTTGAATAAGGTCCCTGCTGTTAAAACACACAGCACTAAAATTAATTTACTTGTTCATTGTTCGTGCTCTGGGTCTGAGGCACTAATTTATGGTACATTTTATATGATGTGTGCGTATATTTAAGTGGTGGGGGGTTAATATATATGATAGGGCGGGTAGGTGGGGAAAAAAAACTTTAGCTAACAGACTTCAGCTTGGTCCACGGGTTCGTGCCGCGCACCTCAATGGGTGATTCGTTGTAAAAGATGTGGTTGCACAGCTCCTCCAGTGGGGGTTCAGGATCTGTGGTGGCAAACTGAGCAGCATCTTCAATTTCCTTCCTCACCTCGATGTCAATCTCCTACAGACACAAGACAGGTGATGTGTAGTAATGTATAGGAATCAGAAAACTGATATTTACAACACATCTGTTGTAATTCAGGTGTACTGTTCAATTAAAAACACGCAAACAGAAATAAACTCACATAAATAATTTGAATTCATTAGAATATTCTAAGTTTGATCACTGAAACATACATATAGACATACATACAGAGATACATACTGAATTTGAATTTGAAACTGTATTTTTGCCACTCAACTGGAAACTCAACTGGAAACTACAAACACTGCCAAACTACAAACATAAAACTGCACAGAGACTCTCGTGGCCAGCTTATCTTCAATATTTGTGATGTGCTAAGTTTAGCTGGGGTCATGAGGGGTGATGAAACAAAAACTACAACCAGTGACACTAGCGCCCTCGTGTGTTTAAACGAGGTAGGGCAGTTTCATGCATCAGCTCTTCAACATTATCCCAAACATCAAAAGAGACATGCAGCGACATTTTTTCTGCTCCATAATGTCAATTTTTCAAAACCTGTTATATATTTTCATGACAGCCAGTGTAACAGCTGACGACATATCATTAATTCTCCTTCAGAACCTCAAAGCCTGTTTTAAATGATCACCAATTATTTCAACATATAAAAGACGTCATAAAAGTTGTAGTATATGCTGTTGTCATGTTTCTTTTATATTTTGTACTTTTATTAACAACCAACAAGTAACATTATTTTATTTATTATTTGTGTGCTGTCTCTTGCACATAATAGCATGATTCTCCCCCTTTGTGTTTGTCTTCTCAATGTACAGTTTAATTACCCAAACAGACAATCTGTCTTGAATTAATAGGGTAACAAATGTGTTTAAAATAGACAGAAATAAAGTTTTTGTCAGTGTACAACTTGCTATTCTTTCACTTTACAAACTAAAAGTATAATTTACCTTGAGCTCCTCCACGCTGGCCATGTTGTTGCTGAGCATGCGGTCCTTCAGCATGGAGATGGGGTCACTCTTGCCGCGGACCTCCTGGATCTCCTCACGTGTGCGGTAGCTGAAAAGGGAGATATTGGTGCAGGGATGTTGTAGGGATGCACTAATGCAGTCATTTTGGTTTAAAGCCTATGCTAAATCAAAGCGCTACGACTAAAGCGTTTAAACATCTTAATTACCAACAACAGATTCATTTCACTGACTGTTTCAGTCAATATGGTGATATTTGATTTGTGCAAAACCAATCAAAAGAACAAAACGCAAGTAGCTTCGCTATGATTTGTGTTGCATTTACATTTCCCATCAGGTCTGTATTAGTCAATAGCAGTATCAGTGTCTGTGTTCAGTCCATCCCTTGGCTGTGATCAGAGCATTGCAAGGCCACTACAGTGGGAAGGAGAGTATATGAAGGCTACTGTGGAGCAGTGGCAAAAGCAAGGGGCAGCACAGTGAGGATGACATTTGTACGTCACATTATTATTCATATATACATAAAAATATACATTCATAAAAGTGCTGTAAAGAGAACAACTAAGGAGTTGTAAAAATGTTTTTATCAGCACTTACCTCACACCAGGGTCACTCATACTGTGTCCATGATAGCGGTAGGTCTGAAGTTCCATGAGAATGGGACCCTGATTTAAATGCCAGACAAAAACTGATTAGCTGAGAAAACGACAGCCAGATTTCCTGCTTAATATGATTCAGTGTTGTTTTACTCACCTTCCCAGATCGGCAGTGTTCAGCTGCAAACCTGGTTGCTTCCCGGACACACAGGACATCCATACCATCCACCTGGACACAAAAACAATCACTGAGGGCCCCTTTAATTTATTCTAAGCTCTAAGCTCTCTACTGATGACTGATTGACTTTTTCCTCAATACAATGTAAGGAGAAGGAAAAATGTTTAAAGAGATGGGTGAGAACTGTACCCGGAGTCCAGGGATGAAGTCTCCTCTCTTGTAGTAGTCTGTGCTGGCAGCAGCTCGCTCCACGGACGTGCCCATGCCGTACCTGTTGTTCTCACAGATGAAAATGGCAGGCAGCTTCCAAAGTGCTGCCATATTGTAGGTCTCAAAAATCTGACCCTGTGAAAGGCACAAAGGATTTAGTTTTCTTTAACGTGGCAAACACAGAGCCTCAAAAGATATTTTTTTGCACTTTAAAATACACAATTATGGTGGCTACAGTGAATGTGTGGTCAGATGGGCACCATCCCCTGCAACCCTGAGTAAGATACGCAGGTTAAGTGACAGATGAATGGACGTTAATGGACTGCTATTGATCCCCTCCAGTAATTAAATAAGGCTAGACTACAGCTGCAGCGATTTCTGTCATACCTGGTTGGCAGCACCGTCGCCATAGAGAGAGACGCAAACCTCATTGTTGCCCAAATACTTGCAGGCAAGAGCCACGCCAGCACCCAGGGGAACCTGTGGAGGATCCAGAGATGTCTGGGGTTAATCTGCAGCAGTCATTCAAACAAAATTACAGGAAGCTGCTTGATAACACAGAGATTTATATTGATGTAGATATCACAAATTCAGTGCATTCATCAGCCCACAGTTTGTAATCTCTACAAAAGTTAAAAACTGAAAAGGCTGGCTTTTTTTTAATTTTTCAAACAAACCCTGATCCTTTATGTGACTTGCCTGTATTTGGTAATCTGACACTGATCACGACTCTCGAGTTATTATTACACATCACAGGTGAGTACCATACAAACAAAGATTTTTGGCTCCCGTTTTTCTTTCTGTAAATGAATTATTTATCATTTATCTATTTCTATGATTTGAAAGGTTAGTTCAGCCTAGTTTGCCTCCAATTCAATTGTGACTAAAGTCATTAGAGGATTTTATAAGAGTTTCTGGAAGCGGAGCTGCTCTTGTTTTTTGCAAATATTTCTAGCAAAACAGGAGTAACAGCTGGGCAGTTAAACAATGTGCAGGTACAGATAAGCCTGTTAATCACTGATCTATCCTTCTTTACTCTTATCTGTATTTCTGACCACTAATCATACCTGTTTTCAGCCCTCATAAATATATTATCACATGTATGTCAAACTGACAGCATACTGGTAGAACATGTATATTTATGTTTGCACTAAACCTAAAACAGGTGAAACAGTCTGATCCAATCTTATTGTCACAACTTTCTAAAACAGCTGACTGAGATGTGTCACAAAGAAACACACAGCACATGTGTTTTGAGGTAATGTGGTGGACATACCTGAGCTCCAACAATTCCATTTCCTCCATAGAAGTTTTTACAGTACATGTGCATGGAGCCTCCTTTGCCCTTTGCAATACCTCCTCTCCTGCCTGGAAACCCAAAACAAGAACATGCGGCGATCAGAAAGCTGAGGTGAAAGAAAATAGAAGAACTATTTTCATCTCAAAGTCTTGATTTAAGCTCAAAATGCTTTGGAGGTGAAAATGTCACAATGTTGCAGGCTCACCGGTGAGCTCAGCCATGATCTCCTTCACAGTCCCTCCTCTGGTGTAAGTGTAGCCGTGGGCACGGTACGCTGTGATCAGGTGGTCTTTCAAAGTAATGGCTGCTTCAATGCCAACTGCACAGGCCTCCTACAGGGGGGAAACAAACAGCTTGTCTTTAAATCCACACAGCAAAAGAAGGGAAAGGTTTAAGAAAAGATTTATAATGATATGAAAAAAAAACAGACTATGATTGATATTCCATTTAATTTTCCTCCTGGAGCAGCAAACCTGAAATCATCACTATAACGTACACAGAGCTCTCTCTGTTTTTCTGTGTAATTTAGAAAAAGTCAAAGTGCACTCAACCTGGCCGTCATACAAGTGGCAGAATCCTCTGATGATCTTCTGCTTGTACAGCTGATCTGCCTTCAGCTCCATGCGCCTCATGGTCTGCATGGTGCGGTAGTACTGCAGTCCCTCCTCACGGGTCATAACCACCTGAGTGGCCGGGCCCTCATCCAGCTTGTGGATGTCACATTTCTAGCAGGGAGAAAGATAAAAAAACAACAACAATGACTTACAAACTGCCAAAGGCGTCGCTCACTTCAGCGGAAAACATGACTTAGTGTTTGAATCTTACCTTTATTTCGAAGGTAGCCTGAGTTGTGAAGTCAGCGTATGTGCGCGCTGATACGACCACTGCAGCTCCCTGCCGGTGGAGAGAAGGAGAGTTTTATAAAAGCAGTTTCCAAATCTGTTGTGGTTTGTAATTTTCCAACAATAAAGCCAACACACCTGAATATCAATGCCAAAAGAATACTTTCTTTCATACATTTGTTTTTAAAATAAATCCCCATTTTTCCTATTTCATAACATAAGTAAGAAACTCTCACATATCAAATATTGTCTCAAACACAAGCAGCTGTACTACATCTTCGTCTGGATGAAAAAGCGTAAAAATGCAAATGTCACCAGATATTTGACAGCAGTACTTGACAGTTTCTGACTCAATTTACTCGATACCGAGACTTCCAAGTCCAGTAGAGCAGAAATAAACACTGCTTCTGACAGAACACATGTAAAGATATCAGCAACGAAAATAAAACTTTCCTAAGCTATATTAAATATAAAGCCTGAGTAAAAACAATGCAAATGGTGTAATCTAACAATAACACTGTAAATTAGATAAAGTGTCTTTGAGTTTTGTGTTTGATTGATTTGACAATTTGACAACCTGTGGTTTAAACAACAATAAAAACAAAGTAGAGGATTATTCCAGTGTTCTGCCTTCAACCCCACACCTCACTGAGCTGACTGGTTTGTAATAACATCACTGATATTAGCTGTCACTTCTCATAAAACAGCAGCCTCTCTGAAAACACAAACTCCACAATGACGACTGCAGGATTAAACTACGTGTAATTTAAAGTCATTTTAAAGGTCTGTGTCTTCACTGCCTGAATCACTGGAGCTCATTTAAAGAGTTTAGATCTTGTGCAGACTGGGCTGTGTTAGCTAAACGAAGCTATGAGTCGGCCTCACAAGGTCAGGAGAGTCTTTTTGTTTTGATAAAAACACTGAAGCTTTTCCATGCAGACTGAATGACGCTGCTTTAACCAGCTCAGTCCAACACGTGTGTACTCACATTTCTCTGAGCCACGGTCCTCAGCACATTAGAGATATTGGTCAGCATGTCTCCTGAGTTAGCTCACCGCAGACTCGCTCTCTCGGCTCGGCTTGGCTCCGTCCTTCTGTTGCACTCTGTCCTTCCGCCTCCCCTTCTTCTTCTCTGGCTGTAATGACGGCAGCGAAACACGCTGCTGCCCCGCCCCTCCTCCGGCCCCTCAATGCTATTAGTAATGAAAACAGAAAAAGTGCACATTGGGACACATTATATTAATGAAAAACAAAATATTATTCAGGGATTTTAATTCTGGGGACTTATATAACCTACACGTAAATATATTATATACAATATGTATGCTCATACATAAGAAGTGATGTTGCCATATATGTTACCTGTATGGCGAGATAATATATTGTACTGAAATGTGTATATGTACTTATATGTACATTTATACATATATTATATATCTATAGTAAAGATAATTATGAATACTTTTTAATAACTTATATGTCAAACATGGATTTTCCATGATTTCTAAGAGGTTTCATATATAATTTTTGTATTTATATATGTATTTGTTTTTTTTTAATTAAAATGTTATATATGTACATTATTATGATTTTAATATAATACAGACTGTTATAGTTTTGACCTTTAGCCTTTTGTTTCTGAGAGTGTTGAATTGAACAAATGTATTGTTTGGATTCTCTGATAAGGCATTAAAGCATGGCTTCTTATCTGTATCTTTACATTTACAAATATGAAATTTGACTATTAAAATGATACAATTAATCGTGTATACACAGAGATGTTATTTGTGTGTTATTTTCCAGGAGAGTCAACAATCTATTCTGCTGGAGTAAAATAAAACTTTCATCAGTATTTATGATTGTTTTCACCAAACAGAGGAAAGAACAAGTCATTCATTCTTTGCATGCACTCCCTTTTTATGGAGAGGCTGCATATTTACTTGGTGAATGGATTGATTTTATGGTCCTTCTTTGTTCTGCATTTGCTTCCCTTCAGTTGTTTTGAATGTTGCTTCTACAATATCGGTCTCTTCCCATTATTAAAACAGAGATAAATTCTGTGTTTTCAACTATATTTATCTATGATAAGATACATTATAGAGAAAAGGAAAAACAAATATAGAGATATATGCATATGCATGTGTTTTCTGCTTTATCTTTCCTGTTACACTGAAAGGTGACCTGCTTTCAAAAGAGGCTGGCTTTCCCCACTACCAAAGTTACTACTGCAGGTGGAAAGAGCTTCAGCAAAGGCAGCAAACATAGTAAAATCTGCGTAACCATTTTGCATCTTTTGTAACTGGAGGCAGTTTTGTCTGCACTGTAGTTTTCCTCCTGAGTTCCCTCTGTTACATGACTTACATTTTGCCCTCATTAAGTTCAGATCATCCTGTAGACAGGAAAGGCAACAGGCCTTGAGCAACTAGAGCAAAGATGATGTTAGATAAGAAGACAGCATGAATCACTGTTGATGCAGATTTGAAGGTTTGGGTTCCTCCCCAAAATACAATCAAAGACCACAATTTCATCATCACTTTCATCATAAAGCAGAAACTGAAATGTGTTTTGATGCCATGGCATCCCCCTGTCCATGTGATTCAGAAAAAGACACATGCAGCAGAGGGATGAACCACTTAAGGAAGGATCCTAATGTCAAAGCCCAAAGGGCCACTTTGAACTACCTTGATGGGCCTAAAGAAATAATACTCTTCATCGCTCAGAGAGACATCCAGGTTGATGAGGAACTCTTGTGGAAATACAGAAAAAAGCTTTTGGAGACAAAGTGACTCAACAATTGAAACTCTTGCTGATGATACAGCTGTACATTTTACAGTGGCAGCTGTGAGTTCAACTCCCTTGATCTGTTCTTGATCCCCCTTAATTAAAGTTATTCCTGATGTATCTCAGTGACCTCTGCATTAGGTTTAGGTCATTTTACTTGTGACCTAATTTAAATCCATTATGTGTGAGAAGTGACAATCCTTCCTTTTGGCACCAACTGAGCTTACACATTAGATGAGCATTATTACAGAAATTACAAGCATTGTTCCCCCAAAGTGTTTTTATAAAACATTTTATGTTAGAAGAGCAATGCATGAACTGTTGATGCTGACTGATGATGACTCCAATAACAGACATTCAAATAGACTTATTTGTCAGTATAGTGCTAATAATAGCAATCTCAGTATTAGATCGAATGAAACATGTATTTAATGATGCTTTGCAGCTGCAATACCCAACTTTAAGTACCAGAGCACTGAAGCATGCATTCACCTTAAAATCATGTTTATAACTCAATGTTCAGTGTGGTTTTTGAGCTGTTAAAGGGGACCTATTGTCTCGAGGCCCAAACCTTGAACATTTGTCTAAACCAGCTGTGTTAGCTGTCATGAATATTACCAGCTGTAGCTGCTGTTCCTTAGATTCGAACCTTGAAGTATGTCAAGTTTAGTCTGACAGCTTTAGCTCTGTTTATATGAAAAATCCAAATGTATTGACCACCTGGCCCAAAATACACCTGTGTTAGCTGATAGGATGTAGGAAATTGGTATTGGGACTGCTAGTAAAATAAAACTAAAAGCTGCCATGTGTAATCTGCAGTATGCACTTTATTTGATGGGCACTGGAAGCCCATGTTATATTCGCTCAGTGCACAGAGAGCTGGAAGGACAGTGAGGATCATGGAGGCAACAGATCATTTTTGCCCTCGTAGCTGTTATGCAAAATGGTGTAAATATGTGAATATATCTAAATGCCAGGCATGGGGTCACAGATATTGATAGCTGTGATGGCTGAAACTAAGGATCTATGTGTATGCATCACTGACCAATTAATCAGCTCAACCCATAACTCTTCATTCATCCATCCATTCACAAATGACAACCAGAAACTGCCAAACAGCAACTCCTTCATCAAGCATCTTTCCTGCAAGAGATTTAAAACGAAATATCCCACATTTGACTCGAACATGACGCACTGGCTTTGTTTAAATTCTTGTGTGATATGTTAAAAAAATCAAGTTATGGAGCTTTTATTTGTTGCTTCAAACTGTCACTGCATCTTAAAAAAAGAGACGACTGCTGGGCTGTGTGCAGAGAGGATATCTCCCTCATCTACAGATCAGGGCGGGCTTTACGCTGCGACGCACAGAGGACGCTCGGTCGACGGTGCAAACCGGATTGTGCGCGCAGCATCAGCAGCACCATCATCACCCTCATCATCATCATCCTCAGCGGCAGCATCATCTCTGGTCCGGAGCATCTCTCTCCTCCAGCATCCGCACAGGGACTGTCCTCTCCAGCCTGCACGATGACCTTCAGGCCGCGCACTTGAACTGTGTGTGCTTGCTTTATTATTATTATTTTTTCTCTCTTTCGCTCCTGTCCCTGCCGTGGAGGGGAGCGGAGACCTGCGCCACTGCGGTTCTGTTTTTTGGGGGGTGGTGAGTGAGTGACGGCGCGTCCACGCGTTTGGGTGTTTTCCGGCAACCACCATGGCGAAAACGGTCTCATCGTCCGGAGCAATACCAGGTGAGGTTTGCAGGAAGGGTGTGCTTTGTGTTCGGGGAATGACGCAACTGGCATTTCCACCGCTTTCTGTGCGAGATGCTGCTCTGTGAGGGAGGGAGGGGGGGGTCCATCGCTTCTGTTTTGTTTGTTTGTTTGTCCTGTATCTTAAAAGCAAAATCAGGCCGTGTGTGTGTGTGTGCGCCTTTTTTTTGGTTGATGACGCGACTCAATCCGGTAAAAGGGTTCAAATGGGTGGAGAGAGGAGAGGGCTGGATCGATGCCTGTGACACAGGAAGGACCCGTGGATTACACTGTGTCATCCCCATCAGCATCAAGCCACTGTGGGCTGACTTTATGGGCTGAGGACTGTCTGGATGATTCTCTCACGTTGCATCCACGCCCTGAGAGAGGGGAAATCTCCCTGCAGGTCAATAATCAAATTTGACACAACAGTGGGATGAGCGAGTGTCCCACCAGCTCAATGCTTCACTGAGGAAGTGCTGGGAAAGATGCAAGGTGACCACTGGAGACTTTGGTGACGTTGGAACTTTTAGACCTGCTTTTTCTTTTTAAAGCTCAGACAAATGCTGGGCCTCGTAAATGAGCCTTTATTGTGCTTTCATCCCCATCCTGCTCACATAACTGTGTTTCTGCAGCTTGTATTTTTTACCAGAACAGGTTTTGTGCTCAAGAATATTGCCATAAAAAGTACAATAAATACACCCCGGTTTATTACAGATGCACTACCAGCGCGGCCTTGAGGAAATCAATAAAATGTTGTCACGGAAAATGATAAGCATGATGAACATGTGCAGCAATATGTTTGGTTAAGTGGGCTGAGCATTAAAGTTTTGTGCAACACAGACTCCTGTCTTACATCAGCCAAACCACATTTCAGAGAAACTCTGTGTCGTCTGCCAGGTTTCAAAGGCCTAACTGAACAGAGAATAATTCACTGGATCAAGTGAAGACTGTGTTGGCAGTTTAGTCCACAATGCACATTGATTCAGTGAATTTGTGTAATTAAACTTTTGAAGACGCAATTCCACCCACTGTGTCGAGATTTAGACGTGGGTATTTTGAGACTGTTACATGATAGATTTATCTGATGCTTATTTATGACGTGGTGGTGACGTGATCTGCTTCATATATTATATTTAAAATATTGACTCTAATTTTGGATACTGTTTGTGTTTTAGTCACAGAATACAAGTGTGATGTGTCAGTCTCTTCTGTGATCATTAATCCACACAGATCTTACCCACACACACACACACACACATACACACAAACTGTCCAGCAAAGTCTTCCATTCACTCCATTTTTGCTACACGTTTTTGAAATTGTGATATTAACAACAGTACTGTCTCTAATGCATTCTTTGATTTGTTTCTCATGTTAGGTGAAAAGATGTCACCCCCGTCCATCACTCTACTTCCTGACAAAAGATCTCCGACAAACGGTCACAGCTCTCCGGCACGAACTGGAAGAGTCAGTGAGTAATCCTCTCTGGCTTCTGTCACGTTATTCACACTTGAACTTGCAAGTGTTGTCATCTGGATGAAAATCAATCAATGCACAATGATGTGGACAATTACACAATTACTATTATACGACCAATATGCCATAGAAAGCGTAATATGCCTCTGTAGGCGTGCATGTGGTTGTGAAATGTGTGTCAGGGCTGCTCTGTTATCAGTGATTGAAGGAGCTAGTTACTGCAGCAGCAAAAGCTCAGCGACGGTAATCAGAGGAGGCGTTCAGCATGTGTGCAGTGACTATCATATCAAGGGCAGGGGGGGGGGGGGGGGGGGGGGGGGGGGGGGGGGGGGGGGGGGGGGGGGGGGGGGGGGGGGGGGGGGGGGGG
>JBAJHX010000067.1:9947312-9968577 GCA_037176925.1 Amniataba percoides
CCCCCCCCCCCCCCCCCCCCCCCCCCCCCCCCCCCCCCCCCCCCCCCCCCCCCCCCCCCCCCCCCCCCCCCCCTTTATACATTATTTTCTTGAATATGGAGCAGCAGCAGCCAAGGACTTTACTCTTGGTGCTGATAGGGCACCTTTGGGCACCATGGGAGCTGACTGTAAAATTAGCTGCTCTTGAAAATGCCCTCGGAAATTTTATTTAGGGGCCGCTCTGCACAGTGTTAGCTTGCACTTCATTTGGACTGTCCAGTGTTGATTTGGATTTTTCAATTGAGCCTATGTCAATATTTAGTATCAACTCATCTGGTAATACCACCAATATGTGACATCCACTGTTACTGTTAACAGGAAGTCAGTTCAAGTGAAATTAATGTGTTGTTAACTGGACAGTCCAAATAAAGTGAAGTCCACTGTGATGTTTTTTTGTTCCCCACAGGTGAAGTAAAGGCCATTCAATCTAAGGCTCAGGTGAACGAGCAAACAGTCAAAAAGGTTGAGTTTCAGGTCAAAGAGCAGGTCACGGTCCAGGTCGACTCAAAGGAGAGCACACTGGTGAAGAAAGAAGGGGCAGCAGTAGTGCAGACGGACAATCAGAAGAGTGTGCCAAGTAAAAACAACACTCTTCAAGTGACACCGACACACGGCGTTCCTGACAAGAGACCCAACAACAAACAAAACAACGAGCTCGGCAGCCAGCCCAGCAGAGAGGGCAAGGCCTGCGATCTCAAGCAGCAAGGAAGCGAGGTGGACGCGAATGTAAACAAGCAGCACAGAGCAAATGTTAAAGACCAAGTAAGCAAAGGGCCGACGAAGCCGGCGGCAGATGTCACAGTCAAACAGCGGGAGGGCGGCATGATGAATGGAGCAGTGCAGCGGGAAGGAAGTGCCTTGACGAGTAGCCATCTGGCTGCTGAGGTAAGCAAACAACAAAGCCTGCGTGTTTCAGCGGCTGAGGAGAAAACCAAAGGGGGGCCACAGAAGGAGGCTCCTAGACTTCCGGTGAAACCCCTTCCTGTGGGACACCTGTCGCCACCAATCATCAAGCTGGAGCAGCTGGACGTGAAGGGCGAGGGGTCTTGTGATGAGGTGCAATCCATGGAGGTCAGGTGAGTAATCAGATAACCCACGTGGTATTGATATCTTTGCTGCGTAATATCACCACATTACACCCTCAGCCTTCAAAGACACCAACGCTATAGTGTGAAATTGTTTTTTTGTTTCAGCCCAGCCTCGAAGGAAGAGCTGATTTCAATCCCGGAGTTCTCGCCTGTCAACGAAATCCAGCATGGCGGTATAAGCAACACCCGCGCTCTCGAGGATCTGATGGACCTGACAGGCAGCGTCACCTACCCCAAACTGTCCTCCGAGGGCAACGTCGGCGACTGTAACAAGAACCTCATCGAGGGTGTCGTTAGTCCCATGTCAGACTCAAAGCTCATTGGGACGCCGCCTCCGGCTTCGAATAAACTCAGCATCCAGTAGTCCATTAGTCTCTCTCTTTCTCTTCCTCTCTCGCTCGCCTTCTCTCTCTTCTGTCTCTCTGTCACACACACACATACACACAGGATGCCACATTTTGAGTGTGTGCCCCTGTGACACTACATTTATGGGAACAGAGCCATAGAGATTGACTTAGAAAAAACATGTGTTGCAATATAAACTAAACATCTTCTATATTCTAATCACATAGTTAATGACCATTGAAATGATGTGTGAGAGATTTTGATATGAAGACAAGTGTGTGTGTGTGTGTGTGTGTGCGCCCAATACAAGCACTTATGAAAGAGGGTCAGGGAGAGATGGTGTGTAGACATGTGAAATAATGGCAAAATAAAAAGAAAAAAATATCAGGGTTTTGAATATTCTAGGAATTTAGAAAACAATGTATTGCTAGTATAAGGTAAGAATCTTTAATTTCCCCTGCACAGACTCCTCTCTGGGTCCCGGTTCAGTCCCAGTACTGCTCAGAGCACCGATGACTGCATTCGCACCTCTGCCTCTCCACATGCACTCTTCAGCCAATGTCTAATTCAGTTTGTGGCTGTGAATGGCATGACTATTTCATTTTCATGGCCATTATTTACTACTTCAAAAAAAAAAGTTGTCTCCAGATAATGTTGTTCATGCATGTATGGTTTGGCTGGAAGTAAATGGACTTATCTGGTAAACTAAAATCCAGAAGGATTCTCAGGACCACTGCAGTCCTTCACCCTTTCAAACCCAGTGAGGTCTGATCATGGGATTATTCACATTTTTACTTTAATGGCAATGAGATGATTCCCTTTCTTCTTCTTTTCTTATTTTTAGCTTTAACTGGGACTTTCTAACTGCACGTGAACAAGGAAGTTTGAGATCTGATTCCAAAGCTGGCAACTTGAATGTTATCACATATATGAAAAAAAAACTAAATCATGGCACAGTACTACATGTTTCTTGCAGACTAGAGTGAAGCACTAATCTGGACTCTATTGCAAATATACAGTAATTGCATTCATAAAAGCTTATTTCACTGGTAAAGGTGTTCATCTTTGAAAACACTGACAGCTGAGCAACAGCAGTAAGAACAACACTTTCTTCAGGTGTGCCTTGCTATGTAATGGGTGTGGGAGGCACAGCGTTAAAGGATGACTTAATCTGATAGATATACAGTCACATACATAGACTCTAATCAATAGATATCTGGCTATTGATGTGTAAGACTGAGGTGCACTGCTGCAACATTGTTGAAAGTGTGCCCTGTAGCTACAAAAATGCTGTTAATGTCTCTCTCCTTCTGTCATGTTTTACCGTAGTCCTGTGTAGAAACGATCAAGTGGGCTTATCTAGCTGCTTGAGAAATTCATAAAGAGACTAATAATTGCGATTTTTTTTCATTTTCTGTGTCAGATTTAAGTGTAATTTCAGTAGAGATGCCTTATGAGGGACTGATGAATTACTGATTTTAGTGTCAGTCTGTGTATGTTCATCCTCTCTGTTCTGGCCACTGCGATTGTTGTGTGTGACCTGTAATACTTGAACCTTGGTTTGAAGCTCATCATCTCCACCACTGCTGCCGAACAATTATACCAACCCTGTGTACGCATTGTTATGTCACTAAAAAAGTGACACTTACATTTGTGCATTTGTGTTCCTCAGACTATATATAATTTGACAAGACTTAATCATCTTAAGTGAAGTAGCCATAGGGTAACATGCAGTATTTGAACCTTAGGATTTGCTGTATATTTTGCACATTCAATCACTGCTGTTTCACATTGACTGAAATGCTGCTGGTTTTAAGGAAAGGCAAATGTAAGTCTAAATAAAATATATATAAAACTACTTCAAACTTCTGCTCCTGCCCATATTCCAAAACAGTCAGCTCAACTCTTTAAGTTATGTAATTACTGTAGACATTGTGCATGGATAGCATGGTCATAACAATGTTATCGGAAACAATAAAATGTGAAACCAGAAATTCTGTGTTTGTTTCTGAGTTAAGGTGTGTTTGTCTTCAGAAGTTAACTTGTGGAGATGCTGACTGAATTTGAAGCACAAATGTGAAATGAAGAAAGAGGAATACTTCAGAGATTGAGAATGAGATGTAAAGAAAGATCACATAAAGACAATTAATGTTTGTTAACGACTATGAAACAGAAACTCATTGTCATTCTTTTGTTTTAGGTGTAAAACCAGTGCTGTGGCATTTAAAGGCCCTGCAGTAAAACCTGCAGTATGTTCAAGAGATTCATAGAGTATTGTTTAAACTTTATTAACTTCATTGTTCATAGTATATACTAGACACACCTAATAAATAAAGTGGAACATTTCCCCACTAAAACATGGAAGTCAAGGGCACATAGATCCTTCCAAAAAAATACTGCAGTGCAGAAATACTATGTTGCAAGTAAATGTACAAAAGTATTAGCATCAAACTGTATTTACAGTTTAAATTTAAAAGTACCCATACAATTTAAAAGCACCTATAAAATGTGTTTTGTATATTATATCATATTTCTATATTCTTATCTGTAGAAAGTACTCAGGGAAAGAAAACCAACATCTACTGTGATCAGAATCAACCTTTTACTACCACGGCCCATTCAACTGAACTCAAGAACTATCTTTTTAGTCTGGCTTTTAATTCCTTTTTTTTTGCTTTGTGGGTGGGTGTGATGTGCCTTTTTTAATGTATGAACTACTTTGTGCTTCATTTTGTTTAGATGAAAGTGTTATGCAAATAAACGCTCACTGATTGATTGATTGAGTGAAGGACTGAGTGAGTGATTGATACTTCCTGCAGCACAGTCTGCAGTACACTGGGCCTCCACTAGAGTAGGTAGGCGCAGTTCATACTCCCGGCAGCAGGTGGCGCTACAAGTTGGCTGTGAAACGCTGAAAAGGGACAGAGGGTGGTGCGACGAATAAGAACAGCTCGTCGGAGTCGCACCTAGCTAACTTAAAAGACGCTTGATTCGAGGTAAGTGCTTCGACAACTTAATAAGTTACGCTTATTGATTGTTAAAGTTAGCGTTACAGGGTTTGTGTTGTCTGATATGTGTGAAAAACGTTGAAATGACTCGATGTTATTTCGCAAACAAGCTGAAACACCCAGGTTAGCTAACGGGCCTTAGCGTTAGCACGACCACGTTTGTGTTGTTAAAATTTAACAGGAATATTAAAACGGTTCACAAATATCACCGCGGTGCTCACCACCTCACTGCAGGGTTTAGTTTCGCCTCAGAGACAAGCAGAAGACCGGGTCGTGGTATTTTCACCGCCAGCTGCCAGTCGCTGTTACTAAAAATGGAAACAAGAGCTGCTGTGATCCATCAGCAGGATTAAGACTGAAACTGAGAACAAAAAAGGAAAAAAAACAAAACAAAACGAGTCCTTACAAATTCACTTGTGATCTTATTTGGGTGTTTATTTATAGCTCATTTAAACATGTTGGACAAAGTTTTTGGTCTTGTGTCAGGTAAATGCCACCTGGGCGAATCTGAATTTATTTATTGCTTTTTAATTTTTTTAAGGATGTTTAGGTCACTAACCTGTCTCCTCGTGAACGAGGAAAAGTGTACAAAGTTACATGAGCATGTTAAAATGTGTTTTTGTATATTATATCATATTTCTATATTCTTATCAGTAGAAAGTACTCAGGAGAGGCAAAGCAACATGATCTGCTGTGATTAGTAGTATCTAGACTTTTGATAAAAGTTCAAAACACAGGAAATATAATTTTTTGGCCTTGAAGACTTTGACCAAACCACCCATGAATATGTAGATTTTATTTAAAGATTTGGTTTAAACGTTTGACAAAGCACCATATACACTTCTTAAATGTATTTAAACATGTAAAAGAAAGCAGCAATGTAATGACATTTTTATCTGTGGCAGCACTGATAAGATGAGTGACTATCTCTGACTAATAGTTGACATATTGGTGTGTGTTGGCCTCAGTATTGAACCTTAACTGTTGAAAGATGTGCTCTTTCAGTGAATGAAAAGCACAAGTAGAGCGAACACATTGAACATCTGGTCAACTCACTCACCTTCAGACTTTGAGCTGCTTGTTTCAAAAAAGGAGCAGTTGGCAGGTCACAGGTTGTGATTAGTTTGGGAGATGTAGCATTACTGGCAAATTCTTAGTATTGTCTCTTTTTTTGTCTCTTTACTGTCCTTAGATTATCCACACACCTTCAAAGATGGTCAGACCACATTTTGGACCACCACGCTTAAAGCCCAGGTAATTTCATGCTCATAATTGTTTAATTTTTTAGTTTTGGGTACTACTGGTGATTTAAGCTAGTGGTGTTTTTCCAAAATTCTACCATGGCTCGACTCGACTCAGTTTCGGTCGTTTTCCATTACAATACCATCTCAGTGTGCATGGGGTCATCATAGCAAGGTGGCCCGAAACTCCAGCAAAGTCATTTGTTATGCGACACAAACACAAAACAACTATGGCGCCCACCAGACAAAGAAATGTCTCCACATCGTCATTGCTCCACAGGGTTGATTTCTGTGCAGCTGTCTTTAATCATGTTCGTTGTTATTAATGGCTTTTAAAAATGGCGGGGTTGACTCTTCTAGTGATGTCACGCCCTGACCAATCACACAATGTCATATTTTCGGCTCGACTTAGCTTACTTGGAACCCCGGCCGAGTAGGTACGAGAAACGTACCTGGTACCAGGTACTAATACATAATGGAAAAGCATAAAAATCAAGTCTAGTTGAGCCGAGTAGTTGGTAGAGGAAAAACACCATAGATGTTAGCTCTGGTTTTTGCAAATGTATCGTATTTGTAAAGTCTAAATTATTGTTAATCTATTTTTGATTTATTGTTGATCAGATCTTATGAAGATGGCCATGGTATTGGACCAAATGAAGGGAATTACAACCACAACCCTAAAAATCGAAGAGATGTCCAGGGTTACCCAGACAAGGCCCCTTTTAACTGGCGAGACTCCAGAGGTAGAGGACGGCCCCCAGTTGTCAGAAGAGTCCCCCTGATGGGAGAGCAGAGGGAGCCACGTTTCAATAGTTGGAGATCCCTGAATCAGGATTCCTTTCAATCTTACCCCCCCAAAATGGAGCCACACCATGGCCAGAGGAGGCCATCCCCATCTAGGCCCAACCGTCCCCCCCATGTCCAACATCAGTCATCCTCTCGCAGCCCTGCACAAGGATCCCCGAGTCAAAGGGGCCCCCCTTTTCATGGCCCCCCATCAGGTCACAGGTCACCCTCACCAAGACATTTTCGCAACCATCCAGCTGACAGGAGGCCCGGCTCCGCACCAGCTTTCCAGGGGTCTTTCAGGGGCCACAAAAGGCAGTCAGGTTTTCAACATCAGGAGCAGCGGAATCGAGACCCTCGTGGGAATTACAGTCCCAGAGAAAGGCCCTATGAGCATTCAGGTCATGGTTCGAAGCGCTGGAACGAGGCTGGAGCGTTCTCTCACCAACACAATGGAGAGCACGGGCCCTCTGGGTCACAGAGGAGCCCCAGAGAGATGCATGGGCGAGGCTCATGTCCAGAGAGGTACACGAGTGAAGCAACAATCCCAGCTGGGTAAAAGTATTAACGAGAAGGCCTGAAGCTGGCCACATCCTCCCAGTCACAGGGGTTGTAATGATTACCTCTACTCTGCCCCAGCTCATAGTTATTAGAGGGGATTAATGGGTGTCTGATGTAAATGTGGTTTCACCTGCCATTGAGAAAGGAGGGTTACATCTGTAATTGCTCTGTGAAAAATGTACTTCTCCTACCTGTTTGATTCTGTCATGGCTTTAAGAAGGGGCTACATTAAGATAAGAGTTAAACGTTCCGCCTCCCACTTAACATGGCAATGGATTTGTCATTGTAATGATTTCTCTATTGTTTGATGGATATGCAGGTGGTCATCTGAGCAAGACTCCAGGCGGCAGCGTGGACCGGTGGAGAGGCAGGGCAGCAGATCGCACAGTAGAGAGAGGGCACAAGATATCCCTCACCAGCCCCCTTTCAGAACCCCCTCATGGAAAGGAGGCCCGTCACCGTCATCCTCCTACCACAGGAGCCCTCAGGAGAGGCAAGTGGCAGGACCCCGCAAGAGGAGGATATCAGACATGAACATGCCCCCCTCAGATCCGGCACAGGAGCATGGCAATCCAAAATACCCCAGGAGAGAGAGACCTCAGCTGCTCAGTATTCCTAGGCCATTTGGTGGTAAACCTTTGTCTCTTAGGGATAAAAGTCACCTGGTAAAGAGCAGGCAAGTCAGAGCAGAGTCTCTCATGAAGCTCAGAATACCTCCATCTGTAAAACCCAGGCCTCGCCTGGGCGACCCCGCCTCACGGGGAAATGTCAGTTCTGTTTTTGCCATCAGGAAGAAACGTTTCCAGTCAAATCCAGTTCCCCTGAAAAACCCGGAACCAAGGAAGGCAAAACTACAACAGTCTCCTCGCAGAGAAGAAAGTAATACCAGCAAGTCTTCAAGAGACTCTGATACAGACAAAGAACAGGTGGAGTCTCGCCGGTCCTTGAACACACACAGGTATGGTATTTTCCTTCTAGCACTGTTCGCAGGGGCTTGGTGATGATTAGGAGGTCAAGAAAGAATGTCTCTATGTGAAGGGGGTGCCAGCTGTGGATAATGGATATATCGTGATGGCTAAATGTGCAACACTGATTCAGTTGATGAAAAGCTGCAAAAGTTATCAAATGCCTCCCTGTCTGCGCGCTGCCTATGTTTCAAAATATCTTCCGATCAAGTGGGCTGAAGAGAGTGCTCAGTTATGCACTGTATCAAAAAAAAGCCAGCGTTGTTTTAAAACCTGACAAATATGTGTAACGGCCTTGGTGATGAGGGGTGTGGAAAAGTTAGTTGATCTGTGCTGGTGAAGGATTCCTCAGCATTGTCAACATTGGGTGTCGTAAGCTTGAAAGAAGTGCTCTTCTGCATGTTGTGAAGACCCCTTCATCCTCGATAGAGAGAAAAAGCAAATAAATGCTGAAGTGACAACATCTAGTGTAAAACACGCCTATGTATGCAAAATGAGGACATGAAGAGGACCGCATTTAATATGACCTAAACTGAAATCGCCACGCTGCCCCTTTTTAAAAAAAATTTATTCGACAACATATCAGCCATACATGGAACTTGGAGAAAGATTTGCATCCAACGAAGGTCCAGCGTTGAATGGTGATTCTTCACTGCACTAACTAAAACATGAGACAGCAAGGCTAAATGCCATTTGGTGTGTTTGCTATAGGAATTTCAGAAAACAAAACCAGTCTGCTTTATTTGAATATTGTCACACTGCCCGGATGGATGACTGTGATTATTGGCGATTAATACGACCCCAAACGAAGAGGAATTTCTGTTGCTGAAAGACACCGTCAGAGTTAGATGACAAGGTGCACCTGCATTAATTTTTCATCTTAAATTAGCGCATATAGATACCATTTTTAAAAATGCTTATGCAAAGCAAATTACTGACGATATCTTCCTAAATTCCAAAGTGGTTATAATACACTTGTAACATAGAAACAGTTCAATTCCAAGACTATCTTTGTTTGACTAATAGAAGACGCCCATTACTTTATTTTTATCTTCGTGCATTCATCAGATGCACATTTGCGTATATGAATAAATTCAGAGGAACTCCCAATTCGTGTGTGAGACATCAGTGGAATTTGGAGGTGGATTCATCAAGTCTGTGAATTACTTCATGCCAGAAGGATTGGCTCATTATTCCCCACTTGAAGTACGAAATTTTTATGCTACTGTGACCTTTTCCATCCGGAATTAGCAGAACAAGGAGGAGCCAAACTTCATATTTATACTTAATGCAGTGCATCAAAGACTGCATTGGTGAGATCGTCAAGAACCTCTTCAGATGCCCATCATACATCAAGCTGGACATCAAGGCTGAAGAAGTACCTTGGAAATATTTTGATGGATTAAACGAGGAATGGTAACATCAACCTGCAGGAGTCAGCCTACCGTAGAGCTACTGTGTGGCAAAAGTGCCGCCGGTGAACAAACCACGGTGTCTCGTTTTGAATAGCTCGAAGAATCTAGTGTACAAAGCTGCTGCGAACACAAGAACAGAGTCTACATCTGACTAAGAAGGATGACGTGTAAATGGTTGAACAAGACAGACCTGATAGAATGCATAAGAAAAAATGAGAACATCGGAAAACTTGCCAGAATCTAATTCGATGCTGCGTGGGGACAGAAGTTTGGTTGTTCACGTCTCACAGTGCCACCTTGTATAATCCGTGTGAATGCATTTGGGCTGGGCCCACAGATCAGCATGTGCTGTGGTCATTTCCTGTGTCTAAGCAGACATGTCCTAAATGTGATAATCAGATGCGCAACACAGGAAACTCAATTTCCTTTACGTGACTTAAGTCAATGGCGTGGGAAGTCTTGAAAGCAAACCTGCACATCAACCTGCCAAGACACCCTCTATAGAGAATGGAAGTTTTGATTGAAATCTGCATTTATGAGAAGGTAACTTAAAGCTAATACATGAAGAGGAAAGGAGAACAACGTCCATCCACCCTGACTGTATTTCTTCTGCAGAAACAAGTGGAGGATCAGCATAGTGAAACCCCTGCCTTTTTCTAAAACATGACCAAAGTGCCAAATTTTAACAAGGAGATCTAAAGGAACAGAAGTCTCACTTCGGGACACTGCAGAGCCACTAACAACTTGCCTTGAAACCTGGACTTGTTTGTAAGCAGACCAACACTGGAGCATTTCTTAAAACCACCGCAGAGCTTTGAGGAAGAAGCTGTTAATGTGATATGTTTCAAAACTCAAGTCTCCATCTGTTCCCTGGTGTCAATCTTGTGAACCCTTTTGGATGTAAAATGAAGGAACCACTAGCAATGACCTGACGTTAAAACACTCAGAAGTTCTTTCTGTCTGTGAAAACAAAGTGTTGCGCTTCTGTAAGAAGAACGATGGAAGATTTGGTGATCTAGACCGATATCTAAAAGTTCTCTGCCAAGATTTGCCCGCTCTTACAATCACTGAGTAACTGAAGAGAGCTCAGATTGATTCAGGGTACAAAAATAGGAGTAAAGAAGCATGGACATACCATGGTTTTTGTAAGTACCCATGTGTGATGCGTGGCTTTATGATCATTTGTCTGCCTGCCAAACAATGTTGCTCATTACTGGTTTAAATTGTATTATTCTGACAGTCGACAAGGTGGCTATTTTTTAACTTTCAGTCTTTTTCCTTTTAAGCACTGTGATAACTTGACTGACATGACATTATGTTGTATCCAGGCCACATATATGTTGTTTGTACAATTAGCCTGATGTGATGCTGGTATGTGACAACATTAATGCTGCCTCCATCAATCTCTTTCCAGATCTTCTCCCATAGAGAAACGTGACCTTGTTGTTTTGTCTCACTGGCCACCTGGCCCAAGTTCCTCCTCTAAGGATGACTCACCTCCAAAAGAACACAGCCCAAAACCAAGGACTGGTAAATCATTTTTTTTCCTTTTTCTTTTAAAGTGATCTCATTTACAATAAGGGTAATCTAGAAGCCAGCAATTATTGCACAATTGCTTTGGTTTTGTATCTATTTCACTTTACAGTATTGTTTTTTAAGCCTCTGGGTTTATGTCTTTGTGCAGAACGCAGTTCAGATGGTGACGACACACCGAACAGACCGTCAAAGACGAATGATGACCGATCGTCGCCTGAAGAGAGGAAACGGGACTATGTGGATAAAAGGATGTTTAGGTAAGTGTTGTACAATGTTTTTCTCAGCGCAGCAGTTTCCATAAGTTTTATTCAAGTTTTATGCTACGTGTGGCTTGTTTCTGACGTTCCCTTTGTTTTTGTTTTTAAGGCCATTTAATCCGATGCAGGACAGCTACAGAGGGAGGCCCTTCAGGAGACCCGGACAAGGACCCATGCAGGTGAGTGAAACATTATCTGTTTGGACTGTCCTGTGCTGGTGTCTCGATATTATAACTCGGGGAGAATTACAGTGGTAGATATGCAGTGGTTATAAAAACAAGAACTGTGAAGTTACAGTTTAACTTTGAGTAATTAGTATAATGTATCAGCTGACTTGTTCTGCAAATTGTGTAACCATTTCACTTTGTATTGTGATTACCAGACAATAATGAAATATATGTTTACACCTATGCGGGATAACTAAGGATAATTGCACACTGTATGTGCTCAGTCATTGCTGCTGTGTTTTACAGAGATCAAAGTTCACCGGTGGTCCAAGGAAGATGGGCCCTGAGCTTTCTGGAAATTTCAGAAGACCACTGATGGTATGTTAACGCATTTCAGAGATCACTTGATTCCCTTAGTTAAAGATGGCTCATGGACTCTGCTTTCTTAATAACTAATAACAAGTAAAAATAACAATTTGTTTTGTTGTGTTTTTACAAGGAGAGCTTGGTGCCTCGTCCCTTCCCAAATCAGAGGCCAGTATTCAGAAAAAGTCACAGTATTATGTCCAAATACCGCAGCATGAGGGTGATGCGTCAGCGGGCGCCGTACAACCGAGGCCCCAACCAACAGCGCTGGTGATACCAGTAAGTTATCATGTTGTGTGGTTGTGAGAGTGCTACATATTCGTCTGCCACATACTATTAGTAGTGTCTTCTTTAACAGCGTAGTGTCCACTCTTTAATATACTCATCTAGCTCTTCGCTATATGTGGAACTCAAAGTATTTGTTTCTGTGTCTCAGCACAGGCCTGAAGTGTGCACATGAAACTGGAAAATCAGACTTCTCAGCTGAGTGGACCACGCAAGCCCCTCTAACTCTACAATCCCAACATGCCTGTATATTGTGGAAGTGTTGTTGCTTACATTTGTTTTCTGATACAAGAGTTACAGTTGTGTCTTTGAATTACTGCAGTACCCTTGTTTTAGAATATTTGTAGCGTACGCCATGAAATTACACTGTCCTGCTTTTGTCCGGTGTGTGTAATTATTTGGAAATTGCTGGTTGTGCCCTTGCAGACTTCATTTTACATGAGTAGTTTTAGCATTTTCTTTGTTGACCAGCAGCAATTGATTTCAGGTTTGTTAAGTATGAGACGTGTTTACTTTAATATCTGACCTTTCTTGTTTGTAAAGACTTAAGACGAGACATCCTGTTTGATTAATCATGGGTGTTTTGATTAGGAACCGCTGCTTGTTGAACAACACTTAGACACTTCTTGTAAAACTTGTATAATCAAATGTTCAGTTTGTTGTTTGAAACTTGAAATAAAAGGATTTAACAAGCCCTGTTTAAGAGCTGCATTTGTTTTACTTGCTAGACATCTTTATACCTTAATTCAAAGAGAATCTGTCTTCACACTTCTTCGATTATTCTGTCTTCCCTTCTGTGTTAAATGTGATTAAATGAGAAATTAAATCAGGGTGTCGCAACATTTCCTGGAATGCCTTGTTTTTACTTTAGCGG
This sequence comes from Amniataba percoides, assembly GCA_037176925.1. Taxonomy (NCBI): domain Eukaryota; kingdom Metazoa; phylum Chordata; class Actinopteri; order Centrarchiformes; family Terapontidae; genus Amniataba; species Amniataba percoides. The sequence continues at coordinate 9,960,246 of JBAJHX010000067.1, forward strand.
TTTAGTATTGTGAATCATTAAGGTTGAGGGATTCAAATGACAGATTTTTAAAGATGAGTGGTCAAAATTGAGGAAGCAGTATGGGTCAAGCTCCAAAAATGGTAGCTACTACAATTCCTATAATGCAACACAAGAGAGGGCTCGCATTAGACCCCCATGCCTCCTAAGTAAACATTTCTTCCGAGCCCCACATTTGACCCTGATGATGTCATAAGGGTCCTTTTTTGTAACCCCGCCCCTCTCCTGAGTCACAGATGACATTATACAGCTTATTTCAGAAGCTGACCATCGCCCTCTCTGCTTCCTTTCCCCTGATGAGTTCAAATGTCAGTTCTTGAGTAAGCGCACTCCCTTTGAACGCAACTATCGCCCTTCACTGTGCGACGCCCTTTGCTCTGCCCCGGTGATATTTGTGAGCAGAGTGGAGCTAAACTTAGCCGTGACAGTACCACTCCTCATCACAACATACTCCGCAGACCACAGTGGGTTACAATGGAGGGTGTCGCGTTACCACAGATGCTGCTGTATCTCACCGGTGACGCTGGCCAAACAAGGTGAGTGTGTCTCTGTGTGTACCAGATCCTTCGCTCTAACTGACAATAATCTGGTAATGGGTTTACTATGTTTACTAATGACTGTGTGATCTATCAGTGCTCCCCTCTGTGCGCTGGTTGGCATGTGTTGTGCATTTGTTCACCGCTGTGGCATGAGACACACAGCTGCTTCCATTGCACCACCCACATTTAGTTCCCCCCTCTTTGATAAAGACTTATCTCACTTTAATGCACACTGAAGCTGCTGTTATATCATGACGGGCACAGGTAATAGTTGAGCAAATATGACTTTTTTTCTTTTTTTTTTCAGTTTCTTAATGTTTTAGCGTGCTGCACTGAGCAGATTTTTGGATCTCTACTCCACTGACTTGCTCCAATCTGTCATTTGTAGATGTAGACTTAAAGACTCTGCAGGTTTTTCTCTCTTTCGCTCTCTGCACTCTGTATTCCTCTCTGTCGCGATGGGCAGCTATAGCTCAGCCCTCATTCCTGGTAAGCTTTGCAACTATTGTCGTTACATCTGTTGCAACATAATTTGAAATGCTACCACTGCTGCTTGACTGCTGGTTGTTAAAAAAAAAGAAGAATAGCCATTGTTCATGCAGGCTTCACCAAAAAAACAAAGCAAAAGGGAACAAGACGAAAGCTTATTATTGTGAAAAAAAGGGCTAGATTCTCTATAACTTTAAATTAATTCTGGGTTTTAACCTTTATTCTCTGTTTCTCTCAAAGAGACCGAAGAGTTTGATTCAATTGTGTCAATCGCGGAGAAGCTGAATGAGCAGGTAGCTCATGCTGCAGATGAGAGGTTACAGTCAGAGCTTCAGACTCTGGGAAGTATACACTTTTACTAAGAGTTATCACCATTATAACTTGGCTCACTGTTTGAAAACAAGAGCATGTGGTCCGCTCTGTTTGTGTCCCATCTGTCCTTGGGATAAATTTAACTTTTCTAAGCCGTCTCACACACACACAGCCACGTACAGAGGCGAAAAGATATCTACTTCCACCTCACTTAAGGTTAAGTTAAGTATGCGTTCTCTCGTAAATATCCTGTGCAGATGTCTCAAACTGAACTTAACTTACAGGTTACGCTCATGATGGAGGAGGAACGAAAAGAAACCCAGCGTGAAGAACTGGATTCTTCAACACTTCAGGAAAACTCTCACAATGGGCCCGTCCCACCTGTAGGCAGACAGCTTGAGGGTTAACATTCAAATGAACACATCTCATATTTTTCTTGCGCTGTCAGCCAGTGATGTTTTGGTTGTCCTTCTCAGGCAGCGGTAACCAAAAGTGTGCCCACAGAGTCCTTCTCCTCTCTGCTACCAAAGGCCCTCTCCGCCGTGCTTCACTCGACGTCGCCCCCAGGCCTCGGCTCTGAACCCCAGCCCAGCAGAAACCCAGCAAAACACACGGCACCGAACCTGGAACAGCTGCGGACAGAGCTGAGGGACCTGAGGGACCAGTTTGACCAGATGAAGAGTCAGCATAAGTATGGCTGCGTTAATCCCCACATCACTGCTTCTGGTCACAGAGAGTTTTTACGCCGCACAAATGGGACAACGGCCTTGTGTTGTTGTTTTTTTTCAGCAAGGAAATTAAACTGCTGATGAACGAGCTCGACGAGGAGAAAAGGATCCGCTTGACTTTACAGGTGAAGGAACTTTCAACGCAGCTGCTAAAGGATGTTATATTTCTTCTCAAACAAGATTACAATAACAGTGTATATATTAACATCTTTTAAGTTTAAGGTGAGAAGTTTGTATGTCACATCTTGCAGCTACACTCATGGTTTGATTTTTTTTGTTTTGTTTTAGATGGAGATTCAACGTATTAAGAAGCACATGTCTAAATGAACGAAGCTGAGAACCTCATCACCACCAAAGACACGAAATATTGAACACTTATCTTATAAGTAATTTATATTATACTTTAAATTAGCTTAAAAAACATCTGTGCTTCTTTTTGATGATTTTTTAAGAGAAATATTTGTCTTAGGTGGTCATTTTATTCACTTTCTTGTTGGACTGTCGAGAGGACTCGATGTTTGTACTGAGTCTTTGTTGCAAGTGCAAAGGTGAAGCTCAGAGGGAGCAGACTTCATCTCAAACTGTCCGTTAGTCCGACGTCACACTGACAGAAGAATCTGCTGAATGTTGCTCGGGCTGGTTGTACATTCAGTTTGTTTTACTAATGTATGTAGATGGACTCTTAATGACTGTGGCATCTTTAGCATCACAATGAGGGGGAAATATTATCTTAAGTGTCTTTGGATTTCCATTTTTATTTTTTGTTCATGTTGGAAATAATATTTGTAATGAATGCTGGCCTTGCTGTTGAATTGTTTCTCCAATAATATTTCACATTGACACGGGCAGAGGAGAGGACATGAAAAGAGAACTACAAGTTCATCTGCAGCCATGTTGGTAATTTCTTCTGTCATATTTTGGATGCATAGTGTTTTCAGAAATAATAGTTGTCCATGAATTGCTCATGTGTGGGAGCACTGCGAACTCATTAAAGATGTGCACCATTGTCAATTTTTATTATTAATTAAGAATGAATTCATATACAAAAATAAATATATAGTTATTAGTGGTGTCATATAAAAAATCTATTCTTTTAAAATCGGCCTCAGTGTTGTTGTTGTAGTCACAAAGGCCATTGCTGAGATAACTCATCATAGGTCATTTGAGATGAATTCATTTTTCAAATACATGAACAAAAAGTCCCAACAATTTTCCCTGTGAGAGAAATGCACAAAAAATCCATTTTCAAGCAAAATCTTTCTTAAAAACACATATATTTTCTCTTAAAACATATATACATCATAAAGTATATTACATTTCATCTTCAGAATACAAATGATCACATTGCCCTCAGGTTTGATATGCCATTGTCGCAGTCCTTTTTTTTGGTTTTCCACACTCTCGGAACTGCTGAAGAGCTAAATCTCTGTGTAGTGAAATTTTTGACAATTTTGTCTCAGAAGTTGGATTCTTCACAGGTGAGGAGCCTGAAGTTGACCTCTTTGTTGGCCTGAAGCAGGATGTCATACCGACAGAGAGGCCTGTGAGGGACAGTGTCAGTGTTACTGTGAGCTCAATATTAGATTAGAATATGTGAAAATATATTAGAAAAACTGACATATATTCTGATTTTTAAAAACCAACACGTTGCATACCTCTGTTCACGTTCCAGATGTGAGAGACGGATTCGGAGCACACGCAGCTTGTATTTGGGCGTGAGTGCATTCCCATAGGAGTATTTGAGAGACATCTTCTTCACTGACTTAATGTCTTTGTTAAAGTGGGCAACCAGCCTGGTCTCTGTGTACCTTTGGAACTCTGCAGCTTTGCTAATATGAAAAAAAAGCTTATTACAGTTCCTGAGAGAAAGCGGTAACATGGACAAAGAAGAGCCAAGATGAAATAATCATATTTTCTACAAAGCGTCTGATAAATAAAAAGACTTACTGGTCAATGGTTGCCACTGCTTCTTCACCATCACTATTATGAAGTTTAATAGTAATGTATCCCCAGTGTACATCCTCATTCCATATCATCACTTCCACCTTGTAGTTTGTCACTGAGATGGGACATTTAAATTTGCATTAAAAATGAATTAAAGAATGTCCACCCCTTTGAAATGAGATGATATTCTTCTCAGAACTTATAATGCTCATAACAGAAAAAAATAACAAATGACAGAACATTCACAGTCATCCATCTTCTTCTTACTGTACAGTTTAATGCTATTAGTGTTGGGCAAATGTGAGTGATGGGTGACAAAGTCCAGATCCTTGCTGCTTAAAGGATTCTAAAGTTCATCTGAAGCTAATGTGATGCTTATGAATCAATGGGGTTTTTCAAAGTTGCAGTCTCTTTATTGTAAAATTCCCACTTGAAAAATTGTGAAACTATCCTTTATCACTTTATCATTTAATATTCACTTGGTATAAGTTCATCAAGTTCATGCTGGAATCTATCTTAAATTTGTGAAATGGCATGATTAATATCAAAAACAAGTATCATATTTATATTTTCAGACAGATTAAAAAACAATCAACCTGACCTTTAATGCAACATAACATTTGTGGGATCTAATCATCCACAGAGTTACTTTGTGTACTTACTTTAACATACCCACTGAGAACGTATTGTTTCTAATTGTTTTCAGTGTTTTGATTTAGTTACATTGAAGCTTTTATCTTCGTTTACCTTGCCATTTCTTTTCTGACCTGGACAAATTATAGAGAAGCCTTACTAGCCCCTAAACCTAACCCTAAGGGGCTAGAGGCTCACTTTAATAATTTTTGCATCATTTCATAAAATGATGCAAAACATTTTAATGCATGACTTAAACATAAATAATATGTTTACATATTTCACTGAAGTAAGGTTGCTAAATTCCCTCATTGAGATTAAGTGGCCTGACGTGTCTCTGATATGTGGATATTGAAATTATGTTTCTGACTGTGATCATTAATGTTCGGTTACTCACTGCAGAATGGAGAGACTGCATTCGTGGTGAAGAAAGTTTTGGTTTGGCCCAGCCTCTGCAGGATGTCTTTCCACTTGGTGACATCATAACCTGGATTTGAATGAAAAAGCTGCGTCAGGTCTTGACACTGTAAACCCCGAACGAAGTGAATGAATCCACCAAATGGCTACATGAGTTCTCTTAACAGTATTGTTCAAAATTTTGTTCATGTAATTCGTTTTATTTCCTTTCACATTAATAGTAAGTGTGTAAATGGATTTTCATAACTGCCCATCAGATTAGGGCTTTATTTTGAAGAGGGACAAGAAATGTGTTCTCTCTAATTCTAAAGGATCATTTAAAAATACCAACCGAAGATAGGACATCCGGCAGCACCAAAGCGGTCGCAGCTCAAACATTTACCATCCAGAAATTTTTTGTAGGAGGTGCAGGGAAAGGCCTTGCTGGCACACGCTTGCTTCACAGAGTCCAGGTAAAGCAACACTGATCTCTGGTGGTCACATTTAAAATAGTCTCCTCCTGTATGGGGATAAGAAACAAAAAGGGGATTGTTGTCATGCAGCATTGTTCCGTTTCTTATGAAATACACAATGGAGGTGAGTTTCCTTTTATGTACTTCAGTGTATCATGGTGGTATTTATATCAGCTCAGAGCCCTGTGCAGGTTTGTGGTGTGCCATTAAAACCACAGTGACGGCCATTTGAACATGTTGGTTTTTAAGCAAAAATTTCAGTTCTTCAAAGCTTCTTATGAATGTTATTTTTGTCCAAGAAGCAAAGAGTGACTATACACTTACTGGGACTATAAAAGTGACTATAAATAAGATTCTTCTCCTACCATAATAAACAGTAAAATTTGGTCCTTACCAGACAAGATGGTCTTTGGACAGCCAGGTTGGTCTGTTCCTCCATTAGCATAGAAATCAATGTGACCTAGAGGTTCTCTGAAGCCCAGTGCTGTGGACAGTCGACACATGACAATGATAAATGTACACGTATGACAAACATGTATATGTTTGTTCTGCAGTACATCAGTATATAGATGAATGAATGCAGTGTTTCAGTTGACCTCACCATCGATGTCTGTGTGCAGGACATCCACAAACTGGGCGTCTCCGGAGTCCAGTCGTTTCTCTGGAGGAGTGCCTGTGAACTGAGGCCCAGCAGGGTCCAAAGCTGCAGATATCACATCAGTAAAGCTTCAAGTTTAATGCCAAAACCAGCATGAACTGAAAAATGCCTGAGCAAACAGACATTTTCACCTTTCTGACCTCTCTGTGCCTTTTCCTTTTGTAAATGGTCACAGAACAGTGTTTCTCTTTTCAACATCTTTTCAACATTTCTGTTTTTTAAATTTTATATAACAAAGCTCACTGCTGCTTTAGAAGATCTTGAGACATTGCACAGTCACTGCACATTGTTTCTTGCTGACACCTGCCCAGATGCCAAAATCTTAACTGTAATATGTTGCTGAAACTCCACAACTCAACTATGAACAGTGAGTCTCAGCTTGTTGGTGTACGTGCAACATGTGAAAAACGCTTTCTCAGCAAAGGACTTCAACATTTCGTGTTAGAAGTTACTTGTAGTACTAGCAATCTATGAACAGTTCATTTGAGTGTCACAATTATAGGAATATATCTCATGCATGAGTGCCCAGAAGATGCATTAAGATGTGCTGATGTAGATCAACAGTACATCTCTACCAATATACAGTTTAGATAGATAAAGAATGTGAAAATCTTTAAGAATCGTGACCTTTTTTGTGAGGTTTTGCCATCATTTTCAAATTATCTTTGATAATCTTTTTTTTTATTATTGTGCTTTTTGACTATTAATATTTGCCTTTTTTTTAACCCAGAGCACACAAAACTGATTTCTTACAACTCAGGAATTTGTTTTTGGATTGGAAATCAATTGTTGGTTAAGGAAGGAGCATTTCACAAATCCCTCGCTGGAAATATTTCTGATTATTTCTAAAACTGGAGCTGTTAGTTTTTATTCAGATGACAGACTTCTGATACAGATCTGAATGTTTGAATGTGCTGGCAATGCACAAGCTTACCTGTAATTCTCCCGATTGACCCGTTCAGGTTTGCTCCTACAAAGCCCGATATATGAGCCCCGAGACTGACTCCGATCATGTGGATGGAGCTCAAAGAGGCGCCATTCTCCTAAAAACAGATCACCCATTGTTACATTTCCATCTAGACACAGCGGAGATGGTCACAGTGTCATATACATACATACATACCTGCATCTTCTTAATGAAAGCAGTGAGGTTGCTGGCCACCTTGTGCGTGTTCTCCACCGCCTTAAAATAATTCAAATTGGTAGCTCCGTAGTTCCAGTCCACTACTATGACATTCATGTCTTCCCTGAACAGCAGCAGCTCGGTGAGGTTGTTCAGCCACATCGGTGGAGATCCCGTAGGCCTGTAACCATGAATGATGAAGGTGGTCGGCTTGGACAATTTAAAGTTGGGATGGGCGGACATGTTGATGTGGGACATGAGGGTACCGCAGGTGTCATTCTCCCTGGTGTACAGCAACAACCTGCTTTTGAGGCTGGTTCCAATGAAGGCATGACTGAAATCAAGGTCTGTGAATTCATCACATCCCTGAGCTGGGAGTGATGATGAGAAAAAAAACAGAGGGAGCAGACAGAGAAAGGTGTGTTTGGGTAAGGGAGGATGACAAAAGAAAAAGAGAATAAGACATGAGCTAAGCAAACACTGCTTACGAAAGACTTATAATCCAAAGTTTCTGTCATCATCAGTGACACAAGTCCCATATATGACTCAGTGCAGGAGTATTCAATGAAATACTATAATCAAAAGGTTGAAACTGCTGTCAGACACAGCTTCGCCCACCTGAAAAACGTGTCATGAACAAGTTGGACTGGGAAAGCAGATGGTTTAACAACACTAAAATTTATGAGTGAAACTGACTTGTAATATCGAAATATGGGCATCAAGAAGGTGATACATGATCAGAGAGATCTGAATTAGCCGAACATGAGGTAATAACAGATGGTCACCAATCATGTCAGGAAATATAGTGAAGATGTGTGGAAATAATGACTAAGTACAGTAAAAAAATAACCTGACCCTGACATTTCCTCTGAAAAAAGGGGTCAGATTTGGTCAATGCTGTGCGGTAAACTGCATGATGACCCATGATGTCCCATTTCACAGTTTCCATCAACAGTCTATTAAGCAAATGAGATGTGTTCACAACAAAATCACAATTTCCATCTGAACTGGTAGTGATA
>JBAJHX010000067.1:9980088-10003455 GCA_037176925.1 Amniataba percoides
GTGTGTGTGTGTGTGTGTGTGTGTGTGTGTGTGTGTGTGTGTGTGTGTGTGTGTGTGTGTGTGTGTGTGTGTGGAGTGTTGGAGGATGTGTAGTCATGCATTCTGAGGCCTTTCTTTGCTGCTCACTAACATATATATGTTTTCCTCCACGTAGATACAATCCCAAATAATGCAGAACGAAGTAAGTGATGCCCACGCACACTGTTAATCTTCTCCGTTTATATCAATGTTTATCAGAGGTGCTAATATGACTTAAAATCACACTTTTTCTTCCTCTCAACAGTCAGCTATTTGGTCATATTTCACATTTCCCTCACCATGTTTATATGGTCCTACTGGAAGACGATCGGGTCCAGACCAGCCAGCCCCTCAAAAGCAGTAAGCCCATAAATATTTAATATCATCACGCTTAGAGGGGTGTGAATTATTTCACATAAAACTTGCGTGGATGTTATTTTTTGGATATGTTCTGACTTCTGTCTTCTCTCCTCCCGTCAGTTCGCTCTGCCCAGAGCAGAGAAGGAGCTGTATGAGCGAGAGGAGCGAGCAGAGACGCAACAAGAGATTCTGAAGAAAGTGGCGAAAAATTTACCCGTGTATACGCGCACGGCTGGTGGAGGTGAGAATTTTTGTTTTACCAAAGCTGTGGTTGGTTTACTATTTTTAACACCCACTAGTTGATCTATGGCACACCACCAGAGACACCTGTTATGTAGCTGTCGCCTCTCACAAACACAGTTACAGAGACACCTTCCACATCGCTGAGTTGATGTTTGTTTCACACATGCACAACTTTATAGATAAACAATACACAGTAATTTACCATATATGTTTCAACATTGCATCTTCCCCTTCTGATAAATGTAGTAATCTGTGATACACTCTATAGGCTGTTTATGCACATCAGGCTCATCTGTGTTTACTGAACAGTGTGTGCCAGGCGCTATTAATTGGACTCAGGTGCACCTAGTTCTCTCTACAGGCCACACCTCTACTCATTTGATCTCACTTACTTGGTTTCACAGGGACTTTTCGGAAAGACAAAATAATGGCCACACAGTCAACCTTATTAAACTTGTCAAACACAGAAAAGAGCAGGAAATGTTTGAATAGTCTATACCAGCTATACCGCTGTTTTATTTAAATGTTGACCATCCTTTTCTGCTCTTACTTTCTCCAAATAGCCATCCGATACTGTGACCACTGCCAAGTAATCAAACCTGACCGCTGCCATCACTGCTCCACCTGTGAGATGTGAGTGCTTCCTTAGTGTAAATGCTATGTGATCAAGTAACTTTCTCAGAGAAGATGTATTGCAGTGTATTCTTGCTCCGGTTTGAAGTTCCCAAAAACTTCCAAAATGATTTAATTGTGGCCTTAAGAGACTCTGGGGAGAAAATGTGCTACTGTTGAGAAGTAAATCAATGAGGGTATTTGTTTTTGCACCAAGAGGTGATTTTAAAATGACTTCACCAATTTATTTTATATACAACATAAACCGATCAGTTGAAATTCCTTCATTCCTTTTTGAATGCACCCCATATTTTTCTGCTGATTTATCCACATTGTACATGTACTGAGTAAGTAGATCAGCAAAATATCTACAATATTAACATCTGCTTGATGATGCTGTTTTCCTTGTTCTCACTTTTCAAGGTGTGTGCTGAAAATGGACCATCACTGTCCCTGGTAGGCTTTTCTTATTTATTATAAGTGCATTGCAGCTTTTATTCCGTTGTGATGCGTGTGTGGTTTTAAAGAAGATCTAGAGATATGATGTATTTTCATTTTGTTTCTGTTCTCTTTCAGGGTGAATAACTGTGTCGGATTCTCAAACTACAAGTACTTTGTGTTGTTCCTGGCCTATGCCTCACTCTACTGTGTAGTAATATGTGCTACAGTCATCCAGTATTTCATCAAATTTTGGACTGTAAGTTTTATTTTTTTTTTAATTGGTATGGCATCCAGCAGTTTTTGGGTTTAAAAAGCTGGAAATTACAAAGACAAAGACAAAAATCAAATGACTCGCATTTTTGTGAAGTAAATTTCCATACTGAGTGCAGCCAGAGTGTGGTGAGGCATGAGATCGGCCGTTCTGCATCATAAGATATCAGCCACTTGGTTTACAAATGTGACACTGTGGTCAACGGGGTGTCATGTGATTGCTTATCAGGGGATCCTCTTCAGCATGCTGCTTTGCATGAGACAATGGCTCCTGTCAACAGTGAAGGAGTAGATTGTGTTATAGCATGAAATGCTCATACAGTTTGGACGAGTTAGGGTTTAGTTACGGTTAACAACAGTATAATGATAAAATACTTCATTTACCCTTTACTACAATCATTTGTTGGTAAAGATGACAAAAAGTGTTCTTGCAGGCATGCGGACTGACACGGCTAATGCCTTTTTGTGCTTTTTTTCTTGTCTAAAGAAACAGCTGCCTGACACACATGCCAAATTCCACATCTTGTTTCTGTTTTTCGTGGCGGCCTTGTTCTTCATCAGCATCCTGTCACTTCTCTGCTACCACCTGTGGCTCGTGGGGAAGAACAGGACCACTATAGGTGCTTACAATAAATGAATAATGAGGTTTAATTTAACTTCTCAATTCATTCAAACATCACTGCTGACTCACTAAACATTTTTTTCTGTCCATTAAAGAGGCTTTTAGGGCTCCTGTCTTCTCAAATGGACCAGACAAAAATGGGTTTTCTCTTGGCTGTAGCAGAAATGTGGCTGAGGTGTTTGGAGAGCAAATGAAGTACTGGATGATTCCTGTTTTCTCGAGGTGAGTCCATGCTGACATGATGTATCTGCAGCTATCGATCAGTCACAGTGATGCCAGTGAATAGGCAGCACTACTGTTACACTTTAGTGTTAAACACACTACTACACTGTGCTTAAGGCTGATTAGCTCTCTATTAGCAAGCGTATAAACTCCACATCTTTCATTTATGTTAAAGCTGTAAATATGTGTACTAATGCTGTCTTTCTCTGTTTTGTCAGTCTGGGAGATGGACATTCATTTGTTACCAGATTGGTGCACATAGACCCTGAACAGGCAAACAGTATCCTCCAGCAAAATGGCAAAAGGCTCGTCTTTTTTTTGTTTGTTTGTATTTTTTTCCAAATACATTAAATGTGTCCTCTTTGTGTGTGCTGGATGTTAATCTGTTCTGTGACTTATTTTATAGCCCTGCTGATGGGGAGGTCAACGCTTGTGGTAACAACATACAGCACACAGCAGAAGCCAGCAAAGAAAAGATTGGTATGCTGTTGATGACTTTTCTTGTTTATTTTTATTATGTCTTATATGTCAAATTGGTCTCTTTTCTGCTCAAAAAGTAACCCTGTAATGTCTCTCGCGTCTTCACTGTTTTCTGACAGACGGAAACCAAATAGTCTCTGTGACTATGGAGAGTGAGCCATAGCAGGTGTGTGGACATGAATTCTGCAGAGTCTTGCTGCTTGCTCATCAAGTATGATGCCTTAAAGGAGCCGTCCTCCACCCTCATCTCCTCTTTCAACGTGCTTGTCAACCAGCACCATCAACAGCACAATGTCAGCAGAGACTGCACAGCGACCTCGTAGAGTGCACCAGTCTGAAGCAGAGGTGAGGTGCATAGGTTTTGTCTTTGTTTTGAGCCAAAGACATTCAAGTAACATTTTATTATTGCATCTGAAAACTCTGGGACTTTTTTTTTCTCCTTGAGCCAGTGTATGTCTACATTGTCTGTGTTTACCTACATGAATTAATCATATTATACATTTCAACTAGAGAATTGCTGCTGTCAGTATTAATCAAGCATTAATAACTAAGCCTCAAATCTGGTTATGTTTGATGTGGAGCAGTGGGAGCCGATAAAGAGAGGTTTGTATAATAATTTGTACAAAATGGTGAAACTTTTCAGCGCAGTCAACAGTGTGCGCAACACATCTTATCAGTTTTAAACTCCAAGCACAGTGCAATTACTAAGACCAGTTGTCAATTATCAAATGGTCTCATTTAGTCTACAGTTTACATGATTGAATATTTAATGGTCTTTCTGTTTACATCTTTTGATATTTATTTTTTGCATTTCAAATTTTATACTGTGGTCAAATATAAGCTTGAAGGGACCAAATCCAATTTAATGATTTAAAACAAATTATTTAAGATACAACCAGTGAGATTGCCATTGTTCATTGCACTATAGATATTTAAGTTTTTTTGGGTTTTTTTTTACGTTAATTGTCTTTCAGTGTCTATTATTATAATGGCTTATTTGTTTTATTTATTACGTTTCATAGTTAGATCGCCACATTGTGATCCTGTTAATTTATCCACATAATGTTTTCACTTTCATGATCAATCCTTTGTTACTGTATGTATTTGTTTTTAAATTAATCAGTCTTAAGTGTTGAAGCTGAGTCTGTCCATTTGTGTTTCCAGTTTTATCATAAGATTTATTTGAAAATAGAAAGTAAGAGCACAAACAGAAATCACAATAAAACCGTTAAAGGATTTTAGTCGGAGAGGTCAGGGACATTTGATCTACTGTGTCCTTGAGCCTGAACCAGGAGAGATAAGCTGGATTTTATATTTCAGTGATGAAAGAGCAGCTAGTGTCATCATAAATGCTCATCTCTGTGCTCCTGGCAGCTTTTTGATTATCTTACATTCCTTTTAGCGGAAATGATGCACAGCGTAGTGTGAGGTTCGTCTGAGAGAGCAGTAGATGATAAGCTGAGTTGTAGCCCACGTGAATGTACTTACAGATTCTTACAGTAGTTTAATAACTAACTACACTGACCGAACCAGTTAGATGTGTAAAGAATTGCTGTTTTAAAGGTTTCATGCAGGCTGATCCTTGTTTTACTGTAACAATAAATAATGTAAGAAACTACACGGTGTGATTCTTCATCTTAAACATTGGTGTCCTTTACAGCAGATTAGAGGAATTTAAAATTCTTACCTGAGTGTGAGGACTGACTTTGTGGCTTATTTCTTCAGATGTTTATTGTAAGCATCTTAGACTACAGATCTGTCAAGATGACTGATACCATTTTTATGTGCATGAGCAGTACAGGGTCATCCCAATATTTAATATCTATTGTGAAATTTTGGTTTTGTCTGACTTTTTGGTAATGTTTCCTGTGATGATCATATCTGTGGTGCACATATGACTCAGCAGGAAAAGAGTGATAATATTTCTCATATCACTTGAGCATCGCGAGCACAGAAATTGTCAGACATTTTTCAGCCACACTTGTTCGGTGGCTTTGTGATGACAATGATTGGCTGTCTAAAATGAAATGTGACTACTATATTAGATGGATTTTCATGACAACTTGTACAGACACTTACGGTCTTCTGGAGATGATTCTCTGATTTTTCTTCCATTGGCGTGTTGATAGTTGTGGCTTACAGTGCAATCTCTCAACATCGATTGAATGAATTGCTATAAAATATGGTAAAGACATTCATCTTCCCCCGATAATGAATTGTGATCCCATAACTTTTCATCACCACCATCATTAGGTGAAAGGTTTGTCCAATACTTTGTTACTTAAATACTTAAATGTTAAATAAATAAATAAATACCAGAGTAATGGTAAACAATGGTGACAGTATACCAGCATGTTAACTGTTCATGGTGAGCCTCTTGCATAAAGCGAAGCCTCTTAGACCTGAACAATATGTTGCTCCAGCTCCACACTTTCTGGGCACTAAAAAAATGTTACTGTGATAAATAAAGCTGGCAAATAAAATTCTGAGGTGGATACAACATTAAATCCTCAAGAAATGCTGGATGAGAAACATGAGATTCTGACACCTGAAGCCCATTAAATTAAACTCGTATGCAAAAACTACACCCTCTACATCCATCGTGAATCACTGAAGTGTGTAGCACCCAACACATTTGGCACTTGAGATTCAGCAAGTTGAATTGATCGGTGTGAGATACATTCAACTTTAACTGCATGTTTAGTTTAAGAGGTCATTGACACAACTGCTCTTGAGCTCTTGACTTTGTCAAGATGATTAAAGTCTGACTTACTCAGGCCAGAACTGTGTTGTTTTATTTCCTGACAAGAAGAACATGAAAAAAATTGGCAGCTAGCCAAGGTGAATGACCGCAGTGCCGTTCACTGGCCCATAACAATGCTGCAGATAAAGATGTCTCAACTCTCAGCTCTGCTTTGAAAAATGTAAACCTTTTAAACTCTTAGCAGCTTGCTTATGACATAAAGGATTAAGGTATTATTCAGAAATGTCTAAATATCAAGCTCAAACCTTCTAAAGATTTATTATTTTTATTTTCATGTATTTGTTTCAGTGTCCCACTTCAATGGCAGTGTTCCTGAAAGATTACTTGTTCTGTGCAAAAAGGAAAATACTTTAATTTCTTTCAGTGTTGGCCAACCACTCAAATGTCATCTTATTCAACTTATTCACTTATTCAACCTCTGATTACCTTCTTTAAAAGCAGCAATGGGAGTGTTAAATAATTTCTTTCAGTAAAAGACTAATACATTAAAAAATACTCCACTACAAATAAAGCCCTGCATTCAGAACCTTTCACAAGTAAAAGCATGTATGCAGTATTATGAGCATTATACACTTACCTTTTGTACTTAAGTACAAAAAGTAAAAGTACTCATGCCCCTTGTCAGCATATTACTTTATATATGATGATTTCGGATTACTATCACTGCTGTATTAATGTGTATGTTGAATTTGACCGCTGTAGATGTTTAAGTTGAGCTGCACTTTTTAACTACTTTATGTACTGTTGGGTAGTTTAATCCACAAGAGTGCATCATCACAGTTGCGTTGCCAACCTGTGAGAACCACTAATCTCTTAAATGTAAACTTTTTATGAGAAAAGTCTGTTTTGAGCCTTGTTATTTAATCCAAATGGGGTTTCAATTGTTTATTCAGTTAAAGAAGTGAGAGAACTTTGTCTGTACTGCTCTGGACTCAGAGCTCGAACTTGAAGGAAATTTCTTTATCTTTTTAATACCCTTTTATATTTAATGGGAAGGATGCAACACACCCAGTCAAAGTCCACCTCTCCTGACACACTCAAAAGGGTCTCCCTCTTAACTTCATCTCTCGTGTCATTTTAATTACTCTGACCTCTGTGAATGAATGAGCGACACTTACTTAGAGAAGTGTTCTCATAAACTTGTAAGATCCCGTCACCTCCTTCACTCCTCAAAAGTCGCCTAAGGGGTAAAGTACACCTGCCGTTGACTCACCTCCTAGAATCCGCCGCCGCACACTGTAATGTAAAAACAGAACAGATTATTTAGTAGGAATCTGCTGGTCAGGTCTCACCGGAGTCACTTCCACAAGGAGAGAAAGCCGGGAAAGGTCGGGACCATTCCTTTTTAAACGTGAGTCTATTGCTTGGATTTCACAAGAGGAATATCTGCATGCCATGGAGGAAGCCATCAACAGCACCATTGATCCGGCCTGTTTACAAGAGCCCCCGCTGGCTATCGACGTGATCAAGCGTAAGTGACCCACATTGAAACCTACTGCTTGCTGATAATGTTTCCTTATCGTCCAGCTTGAGCCAGCGCGGTTCTCTCTGCAATGTCAGGCTTGTATCTGTGTATTTGACAGTCTACCAGTGCCCCACAAGGTAAAATAAATAACCTGTTAGTACTGCACGTTACACAGTCATGGGTGTTCAGTAACCACACATCTGTTAAAATGTGCTCCCGCTACTGTGGCAATACTAAAAGCTCTTTTCCCACATTAAATATCTAATATATGTATGTACTGAACCTCTTTCTTCTCATCTCTCTTTTCTTTCTGTTTTAAACCAGAGCTGGATGTGTTTGATTTTTGCCTCTACGCCATGCTCACCTTGATGTCATGCATCTCCCTGTTCCTGTACCTGGAGCAATGCCTCTATATTTATAAAAAAATGGCCTACCCCAAAAAGACCACCCTCATTTGGATAACCGGCGCAGCACCTGTAAGTAACCAGACCTCTTTTGTTTTATGTAATTATAAAGACAATATGACATCTCATCTCAAAGTGAGAAAATGTAACATGAAACATAATGCTTATAATGCAATTTCTTGTTTCATGTTTGCAGGTCATTTCCACCATGTCCTGTTTCGGGATGTGGATCCCGAGGGCAGTGATGATCACAGACATGACGTCCAACTGGTACGTTTCCTCTCAGCTACACCAAAATTAGTGCACAGGAGAAATATTCCTCATACAGAAGATTTTATTTCACTGATAATTCCAAATTTCTTAAATGTCATACCGGGTTTCCATTATCCTAGATGATTATTTTCCAACAGTGCAGGCCAGAGGAGTGCTGTTAAATCCTCAAGGGAGTGACTAAATACAAATAAAATCATTTGTATTTAGAGATGTTCTGTCTTATCTCTTTCTTTTTCTTACTTTACACAACAAAAGCTACCAGTGACTAATGTTTGTCTGATATACATCTGTTATCTAAAAGCTGTGACCAGTAGCGAGGTCACTGAGCACTTTGCAGCACTCACTGCTACTGTCTTGTCTGACATGTCAGCTTCCAGGTTAAAATAGAAATCCACACCTTACTTTATTATAATTCCCTCCATATTGTTTTATTTAATTAAATTAGCTCTTTTGAAACAAATGAGCTTCTCCATAAATCATGCTCAATTTTATGTGATTTTATGTGCTTTTTATGCACAGTACATACAGTAAAGTACAGTATGTTTAACAGCTGGGTCAAAATCCATTGACAAGACTTTGGTTTGTCCTCACACGTTCAGCGTGTTTTTAATGTAATAAACCAATAAATTGAATATTAAATTTTCCATGTGGCTCCCTTGCTGAAAAGGCCCAAACACAACATCACATAGTGAAAAAATAAAGTTCAGTACTTCTGATTGATTTTCGAGAATTATGAGATATATTATGAGAATTACAGCCTACCGTGAACAGATCGAAATGACATCTTTATCTCTGTGTAGTTATTTTGCAGTCGTGGTGTATAAGGTCTTGGTTCTGCTGATCGAGGAGTTGGGGGGCAGCAGTCTTTTCCTGAAGCGGTTTTCTGGTAAACCCTTCAGGATCAACACGGGACCATGCTGCTGCTGCTGCGCCTGTTTGGCCCGTGTGCCCATGTCACGGTATTTATACCTGTTCAAACAAATACAGTCTCTCATAACTCAAGCCTTTATTCTCTGCTACCCCTCAACAGAGATTTGTGCCTCTTATTTGTACTGTATTATTATTATTGCCTCACATTCTGTAATGACTGTGTCTATTTCTAATGTGGATCTTTCTTTGGATGGGATCATTCAGGGGACTGCTGTTCTGGCTGAAGGTGGGTGCTCTGCAGTATGCAATCCTAAAGACGGCGCTCTCTGTCCTCTCCGTAATATTGTGGACAAATGGCAACTTTGATCTCTCTGATGTAAGTATTTGAAATGCTTCTTTACATGTGTGATGCACTGGAACTGAAATGAGCTTGACAGGATATTGAAATGTTTCTTTGCTTCTCTTTCAGCTCGAGATCACTGGTACAGCCATTTGGATTAACCCGTTCATTGGCGTTCTCACCATCACCTCCCTTTGGCCTGTTGCTATCATCTTCATGAACACTAACATCTATCTACGAAGCGTCAATATTGTGCCCAAGTATGCCATCTACCAAGTAAGTCCACACAGTCAAAACCATGTGTATGCTCATCAGCTGAGGAGATACATGGACATTTTCCATTTAGCCTGTATTCCCTCATCTAATAAGGAGAAAACATCTCTGTGTCTTTGTTCTATCAACTTAAAAAGCATTTATAAAAGCAGCCGGAGTTACATTTTTCAGTATGTTTCTTAAAATAAATCTAGTTACACATGTGAAAATGAATTAAAGTGAGACTAAGAGCAATACCAGCCTCCAGCGCTCTTGTTTTTAAGAGCTGAACTGTGAAATTTTCTTAAGTTTCTCATAACAACAGATAGAGAAGTGAGTGAAAACATGACGAAGGAATTCCTTCCAGCACATTTGTTCTAATCATCAGTGAAGAAAAAGAGAAAATGTCACACTGGGAGAGTCATGGGGTTCACAGGAAATTCAGAGAAACATAAACACAACACTGGTGTGATGTGGAGTTCCAATTCACTGGACTGTAGTGACAGTTGTTTTTTGTGTCTTAACACCAAACTTAACACTAAAGCGTGTCAACTCTGTTTTACATAACTGATGAAGTATTTGCTCTCTCCTTAGCTCATACTTGTATTGAGTCAACTGCAGACATCAATCATTAACATCCTGGCTTTGGATGGTACCATCGCCTGTTCTCCGCCTTTCTCCTCCCAAGCTCGTGGATCCAGTAAGAAGCATTAACACATTTCTCTGTCCACTCGACACGCAAAGTGAAATAATCCATCCGAAACCCTGATATGTATTTTTTCTCCCTTCTTCTGTCCTGCAGTGCTGAGTCAGCAGATGATGATCATGGAGATGTTCATCCTCACTCTGATCAATCGCTTTTTGTACCGTCGTACGTATGACGCAATCCCCTCTGAAGTGCTGGACAACGACCAGAACGGCAAAGTGGAACCCTGCCAAGCTCTCGTGGAGCACGACGTCTAGAAGAAAGACAGTGACAGTGCCAGCCAACACAGCGCTGATGTGTTGGATCCTATAAGTTAAGAGATCATCGAATAGTCAGACATGAGTCTGATAAACAGGTTTCATTTCATATAACATTTTACCTCATTCTGTCTCTCAAATGTAAGCAGAGAGAACATCAATGTGGGTGATTAACAGCATTATTTCTTTGTACTTTCCACACAGCACTCACTGATATTTGTCCACTTCCTGTATCCTACATATGACTAAACTTTAGGTTTGCTCATTCAAATGATCCAATTGTAGATTGAGATTCTTGTTTGTTGAATCCAGTACTAAACTACTAAACAACAAGTTTTAGTACAAGTACTAAAACAACCCATTATGGTTTTACAGGGGTTAGGTGCAGGACTATTTTGTGGCTAAGCACTGTGACTTCCTGGAGTCTTGATAATACATCTCATGCAACATTTATAATATTACAGTGGTATCTGATCTGAGTCTCAGCAAGACAGCACATATGAGCATTTCCCATAATGACAAATTCTTTTTTTAAGCTTTCCTGTTATCACAAAATAAGGGGAAACGTTATAACTACAATCTGGAGGAGAGAAAGAGAGCTGCTCTAGTCTTAGATAAGTGCAACATCATCCTGCATATAACAGAGGATGAAAAGTTGAACATCGGCAAAGCAGCCCTCTAGACATTCTTCAGGTTTACAAGTATTTGTGTGAGTAAGAGCAACATTTTTACATTTTCCAAGAGAAAATAATAATACCACATATTTATTTGTATTAATGTGTGTGTGTGTGTGTGTGTGTTTGTGTGTATGAAAGAGAGAGAACGTGACAGAGGGACATAGTCTTCACAACAGTGGTGAAATTGTAAAGATGAACTGAGTTGAAGTCAGGCCTAAAATGACCTGATATTTTTTTTATGTCCTGATGCAGTATTCAGCTGGTTGTGTATGTGTCTGTTCATTACATTATACAGGTTGCATCTATTGACCAATACTGAGAATCAGAACATTTGGAGCAAAACATAAAAGCATTAAATCAACAAGACCGTCAAAATTAAAACACAAAAAAACATCTAATTAAGGAAACGTAATCGGTGTGATACACTTCTTTGTCCTCTTCAACTGCGTAGCAGTGAGACTGTACCCTTAAACCTCCTGCTGTGTCTTAACACAGCCTAGAAAACAGCCAGATTTGTTCAAAGATTGCTGACCCACTTACACAGACTTATTTGGAACAGGGAATACATGTGGATGAGACAGCAGCTTTATTTTCAGACACAAGTTCATTTCACAGCCGTCTCCAGCCAAACTGTGCCACGTGTTGTTTCCAAAGTAACCACAAGAGGTCGTGCTTGTTCCACACCAAAACTCAATTTAGTAACCTGGTAATAAAGATCAACTAGTCACCTCTCCTTTGACTCACATGACTAGTCTGTACAAATAAAAAACTCTCGTCTAATTCAAGTGAACGATACATTTATGATGGGGACTAAGTGTTAATAATAGCAACTGTAGGTCTGGCCGAAAAGAAATTCTGAATGCAGATTATTTGTTTTTAGTTCAATCTGACCAAGTTTTACATTTTACAAAACAGATTCAGCAACTTAGAGTCTTTGAGTTAAACTACATTTACAGGAATAGTTCAAGTCATTTATAAATCCTCGTGCCAAGCAAGTATCTATTTAACTTGCAGCACTTACTGATTATCGTGAACATCTACTTATAAGATGCACATGACTCCTTTGGACTAAATTCAACTTACATTTGTTTTGTAAGTACTTTCACTAAATGCTCGAATAAACAACATCAACTTTAGGCATAATTCTATCAACCAAACCAGACAGTATGAGACACAACAAGATTAACACTACTGTAGTTTAATTTAGTTGAATGGCAATTCTTTCCCTTTTCTCTTCTCCCTTTCAATGTCTAGTCATTCATTTACAGTTATGTAATTATTCTCAATGGCGTGATTGTCCTCAGGACTGTTGTTGACTCAATGTTCAAAAGGTCATGGCCTTGATCAATTTTAATTTGATCCTTTGATAGTAATGTTAACATTCACACTTCACAGGAGAAGTTACATGTTGATATGTTCTGTAATAGTTGAAAGTAGTCATTTTAAAGAAATATGCACCATAAAGAATAGAGATAAAGAGGAAAATACTGTACAAATAGGCAAATAAGTCAAAATGCTAATTATCTCCCTAGCATGAATTTAATAAAGTGCTGTACTAGACTGCAATGTTTGTTTATGAAATTGTAATTTTGTAAAATATATAAAAAGACTGAGACCCAAAAGTCTGGGTTAGCTTATTGTAACTTGAGGCAACAGACTATACATGAATAAGACCCGTTTATTTAGAGTAAAAGGAAATCTGCTCCATTAAAAGATTATTAGGCTGCGTATAGACATAGTACATTGCAGTAATCTGGATGAGATGTTTATATAAAGCCAGATAATTTGGAATGCAAAATTTGGCCCTATTAATGGAGTATTTGTCTTTGGTGTTTATGTAAACAGAGTCATCAGACAGAGAGGAAGAGAGAGCTGCGTTCAGGGTGGGTTGATGACAGCCCCTGGCTCTGCATTGCTGACGAAAGCTGCTTAGCTCCTCAGTTGCTATGGCAACCAGGGAGAGCAGCCAGACAAAAAAAACGAGGCAAAGGGGAGGGGCTTTCAAGGGAGAAATAGAGGAGAAAGGGCTGGATGGGAAAGATAGAAAGAGGGAGGGATACAGGCAGCCGATAAAGAAACGCACTGTGAGAGAGAGCAAGGCTGCAGACGGAGATAAAGATAAGGACTGGATGTAAATGCTCCGTCTACAAGCTGAGGAATAATAACAGCAACTGACAGGAGGATACAGAGAAAGGGGCTGAAACATAGAGAAGATGGATGTACAAACGGATAACATGGACCCCTCGCCTTGTGAGTCCCAGTCGAGTGGAAAAATCAGAAAAGGATTCAAGCTGTTTGGCAAACGCAAGCCAGGTAACATCTTTTCTATTCGAAGCAAAGGGGATGGGAACAACAAGTCACCTGTTAACAGGAGCAAAACCCTCGATGGATTATCGGAGACCGCTGCACCGGATTCGGAGCAGGAGCCAGACAAGGAAAAGGGACAGGAGATGAGTCAAGGAGAGAGGGAGGAGGCAGAGGGGGAGACGCTTGGCGAAGATGGCGTTCTGGCTGCCGCCCATGCTCGCACCTCCATTTCTTCAGCCAGCTCAGCCAAGTCCCTCAGCTTCCTCTCATTACTGAGGGGTGGCCGGAGAGGAGTGGGAGACCGCCGAGTCCACACCGTGTCCCAGCCGGTGGGTCGGCATCGTCGAGGGCTGAAGGGTCTCTTTGGGAATGTTAAGTTCCGATCAAAGGATAAAGAGGACAAGGAGGAAGCCCCTCCGAGCCCACTTCTCATGTCGTCCCGTGCCAACAGTGTGGAAATCATCAAAGAGGACCTCACCCTCACCCCTAAATCCCAGCCTCGCTCTCTGGACAGCCCAGAGACTGAGAGCTATGAGCCTGTCAAGAGCTTATTAACGCAGGACAGTGCAGCCACGACCCCATCAGAGACCGCAACTCCCCAGGCGACAGCAGACAATGTGAGTAGAACTAATGAGCATGTGCCGCTTTTACCCACCTCTCAACCACCAATGGTACCTGGTGAAAACAGCCTGAGCTCCTTGCTGGCAGACATCTCCTCTCTCCTGACCTTTGACTCAATCTCAGGGGGTGGAGACATCATGGCTGATGTAGAGGCAGAGTGGGGAAAAGCCAGCAGCGCCATTAGTCCTGTGGTGTCCGAAGTCACACCGTCGTACACGTCTCTCTTCTCCAAACCCGCCATCTCTTCTCCGCTGACTTCTACCTCTGTCGGCACTGCTGCTATGGCAAAACCTGCTCCGGTAGCTGTCCCCACAACAGCCTCGACCCATTCCTTTACTCCTCTGGCAAAGACAACATTGACCTCTTCTCCTGTTGCAAAGCCAAGCACCATCATCACAACATTGACCAAAACTTCCACTCTGACTACTGATTCAGTCAAACTGAGCTCGGACTCTACTCAAGCCTCTGAGCCTTCGACCAGCATCAAAACTAGACCAACTCTGACACCCACCACCATGAAACCCATAACTACCCCTGTGACTGTAACAAGCCTTTCGGCTCCAAAAATGTCTTCCCCTTTGGTGGGAATTGCATCCACACCAAGCTCCACCTCGACTACTACCACAGCTCCTCCAAACACCCCGGCCACTGTGGTCAAGGCTCCCTCAGTAAGTCCAATTCTTACATCTACGGCTGGCAAACTGGCTTCAGAGATTTCGATGCCTCCTCAAATGACTTCTTCAGTGAGTAAACCCAGCCCTGTAGCTACTGTACCAGCTAAACCTCCACCAATAACCCATAGTCCTCCGACCCCTGTTGGCTTTACCCAGCCTCCACCTGCTAAATTGGATTCAGCCAGTTTGAACCTGCAAACTTCAACTTCCTATAAACCTTTCACAAGTTCATCTGTAGGAGAGTCTAAAGACCCAGTGACTGTACCATTGGCCTGTGGTGTTACAACAAAACCATCATCTCCTGCCGTGGCTACCCCCTCCAAGATGACAACGGTTCCCACAACAACCGTAGGCTCAGTATCTGTGGACCTTCCCAAGCCTACAATCACATCTGGCCGAATGGACTTAAATAAGATTCCTCCCACCTCTGTAGGGGTCCCAGATCTTTGTAATTCCTCTAAAACCCAACCCTGTCCTGCATCTGTCCCAATTCTGTCCCCAGCGTCTTTAGATAAGATCCCACCCACCACTAAACCCCCTCCTGTGCCGGCCTCTTTAGATAAGATGCCCCCTGCTCCTGCGCCGTCACCAACCTCTACCACTCTTGCTGTTGTTTCTACAGCATCTCCAAACCCTCCTGCACTGGGTCAGATCCCGGTCTCTCAATTTAAAGCCCCTCCTGCTCTGGGACAGATCCCAGTCTCTCAGTCAAAAGCCCCCCCTGCTCCTGCCCAAATCCCAATTTCTGTATCTAAAGATCTGCCTGTTACTGCTCAAATGCAAGTTTCTCAATCTAAAGCTCCCCCTGCAGCTGCTCAAATCCCAATTTCTGTGTCTAATGATCCCCCTGCTCCTGATCAAATTCAAGTTTCTCACTCCAAGGCCCCTCCTGCCTCTCCTCAGATCCCAGTTTCAGTATCTAAAGCCCCTCCTGCCTCTCCTCAGATCCCAGTTTCAGTATCTAAAGCTCCTCTTGCCTCTGCTCAGATTCCAGTTTCTGTATCTAAAGGTCCTCCTGTTCCTGTTCATATCCCAGTTTCTGTGTCTGCTGACTCTACTCCCCCTGTTCGTACCCCAACTTTCGAACCTAAAGACCCCCCTGCTGCTGCTGAGATCCCGGTTTCTGTATCTAAAGCCCCCCCTGCGTCTGCTCATATCCCAGTTTCTCAATCTAAAGCCCCCCCTGCACCTACCCCTGCCCCTTGCCCTGTCACTTCTCTTGCTTCTACCCCTGCACCTTGCCCAAGTGAAGCCCCAGCCTCTGCTAAGATGAGAGGCAGTGGGCAGGCATCAGTTGATGGACAACTGGCAAGTCCAGGTAGCACAGACGGCATCCAGACTGTGCCGTCCAAAACAGAAGAACTGCATAGTGAGTCACGAACAAGCCTCCAGGGCCCCTCTAAAGAAAGGAGGATACCACAGTTAAAGACATCAGGACTCAGCAAAATACCTGTAGTTGGAGGAGGTAGAGCGGGCAAGCTACCTGTTCGGGACAGTCAACATAATGATGATGAAGCAAGCAGAGACCCGCCTACTCCTGTGCTGGAAGAAGAGCGGCCCCCTTTCAACTCACATGATGCAGGGAGTAAAGATAAAATCTGTGATGCTGGGGTTATTGTGCCCACCTCAAAACACACCCAGGAGGAGAGTCAGCAGCCTCCGCAGCCGAAGGTTCTCACCAGTTTACCGCGTGACTCAAAGATCCCTGTGAAGCATGGTGCACAGCCTCACACTGCCTCCCAAATCCCTCAAGCAAAAGAACCCACTCGCACGAAGATACCCGTGTCCAAGGTTCCTGTCCGCAGGGTTGGTAATAAACCTGCAGCTGCGGGCGGCAGCAACCAGATAAGAAAATAAAACAATGGACTGAATGGATCAACGTAACAGATCACGGCTTTGACTGCAACTATTTTCCAATATAACTACATCACCACTCTTTTTTAATTCATATTTCTATACTGTACTTCTCTGCTTGTCTCTCTGTCATCTCTTGGCTTCACTACACCATAAGCAACAGTAACAGAGTCAAGGAGGCCGACAGCACTCAAGCACAAAACATCTCCACGGGGGGCCAAAAGCAACAAGCCTGGCTCTTTGGTGCTGAGCCAACTGGACACGCACTCAGGAAAGGTTCGGGGTCACACCTGAACACACAGCAGCATCAGAAACTAAGTATAAGCAAGATTAAAGGTCTTCTAGGAACACAAGTCACACACACATAACATGGGTGAGTGCCTTTTTAAAAGGTGCTTTTCCTACAGACTCTCAGAATTTGTTCAGTCTTTTCTACAGTACTTTTAACTTTTGTTACACCCACTTTTTGTAGGAACCGTCAAATCTTTTTGTCTTTCTTTCCAGCAAGCCTCTTTGATAATAACCGGTCCCTTTACATTTTATTTATGTCGAGAGAAGAACCACAGGAGCTCTATAAATAAATGCAAAACAACCAAATTTACATTCCGCACCTATCTCTGGACGTATGTAGCAAGAAAATGTGCCATTATTTTTTGCACAAGATGTTGAACTGTACAGCGCCTGTGTGTCTGCCTGCTCATATGTAACATGGTCAGATCTCACTGTGAACTATGAGAGAGACTGGCTCTGAAGGGAGGAATGGAAATCCAGTGTAATGGACAGTGGACAGCAGCCATTATGAATGGCACTGTGGACATTTGAGCGAGACAGAGAGGATGCTGAGATGAGATCTCCAGCTCATTCACTGGCACATCCTTATCCTTACCCCACTTACACTCAGATGAGAACAATATCTCTGTATAGTCTCATCTATGTTGTTCTGTTTCCTATTTAATCAATAAAACAATATGAGTACTTCGCAAGATGACATCTGCTTAAGTTGTGAGTTATATCCTGTTTTACACAGTTTGCAGACAGATTAGAAATATCAGAACCCATAAAAGGATTAACTGGCTCTATGTTAAGTAGGAATATATCATCTCCTCAGTTAATCTTATGTGGAGGTGAATTACATAATTCTGTCATCTAGAGGAAAGCTAAAGATCAGAGAGAGAAATGTAAAATATTTTATATTTCCACTGACAAATCCCCACAGTGGCTCACCATCTTACTCCAGCCTGGGCTCAGATTGCCCCCAGACGAACACGATTCCAGCATCATCCACACTCCAAGCTCACTGACCTGAATAGGGAGCACATGAATGTCAGCAGAGCCTGGCCAATCAGCTGCGAGGGAAAACTCTTAACATGCATACCTTATTATCAGGAAATGGGTTTGGGAATGTGTGTCATTGCTATTCTTAGTGTGAATTGCCCCCGATGGATCAGCTGAATAATACCCCTCAGACTGAGTGGATCATTTGATTTGGACATTCAGTAGCTAAGTAGTTAGGTATTAATGTAGGAAAGAACAAAAACACAGAAAGCAGTTTGAATGAAAAAAAAAAGGCTGGAGTGAACTAAAAAGACTCTTGCAGTGTTGCACAAAGAAAGAAAAAACAACTGTAATAGCCACTAGTGGTGAGAGGAAAATCTGAGGTTGAGGATGGGAAGCTGATCTGAGTCACGGGGCAATGGTGAGAGGAGTTTGGTGTTAGGAATAAGAAGTAAAGGACAAAGCTTGTTTTTTTTTTTTTTTTTTTTTTACAAAAAAGGCATTAGCGAGGTGACACAAAAGGCCTCTGTTTACTTTAGAAAGCCAGAGGCTGCAAGCTGAGAAGAGAGGACCATCATTTTCCCTGAGAAAAACACGAGGATTTCAGCACATCAGGTGCTGATACATTTACGGAGGGTAAAACCATCTCCATGAGAAAAGAACAGTTTCCCCCCGAGGCTTTGACACAACACAGGTTTGCCTCTTAGTAACACCTGCAATTTGGGATTGAAATGTTTTAAAAATCGACTTAAACAACATGTAGATTTGCTATCACGCCTTTTAGAGCAGAGGTCAGGCTGGAAATGAGGGCTCGTGTTGCACCAGTGTGATAAATTACATTATGCTCTCCATTATAGGAAACGCCTGGTGTGAATATGATTCCTGCAGCTTTTAAAGAGGAAACATGGCACAGTGTGTGAATGCTGCCTTTCTTC
Source organism: Amniataba percoides (assembly GCA_037176925.1). NCBI lineage: Eukaryota > Metazoa > Chordata > Actinopteri > Centrarchiformes > Terapontidae > Amniataba > Amniataba percoides. The sequence goes on from JBAJHX010000067.1 coordinate 9,999,031, forward strand.
AACATCCATCCACATGATTCCCAGCAATGGTGCTTTCACGCTTTTAAGTGATAGTGACAACAGCCTTGAGTAAAGTTCAGCCAGGGAACATGTTGGAATAAACGTCTGAGCAGTACTGCATAAGCTGTGTCAGAGTACCTCTGTTTATAGGTTGCTTCTGTGCCATTGAGGCCAACTCGTTGCCCCAAATATGTTTCACAAATTACAGCACCCATGATGCACTGAGGCCACCCTGACTTTCTCAGGTCTGTACGTGTTTGTGTCTGCTTCAGCCTCTGGAGAGACGATGCGCCTCTTTAGAACCTAATTTAGCATGCTTCATTCTGTGTTTCCATGCCAACCCCACTAGGTCAACCAATAAGAGGCTGCGATTGTCGGGGGGTGGAGTTTGAGTGCTTTAATGAGCACACTCACACTATACATGCTAATAAGACCATTTTTACTTCATATACAGTTTTGAATTACATTACTGAGTTATAACAATTTAGGGTATCTTGATAATGCTTTAATCTCATTTTGAGACATACTTGACATGCATGTTCAAATTAGTTTTACACTAATTTGACTTTTGCATTGACCTGAGCTAAACCAGTCAAGTAGAAAAAAAAAAACCCAACAACTATGCTTTGCTTTTTGTCTGTGAAAGCAGACAGAATCACTTATCAGAGCAGAAGATATCCATCCTGCACACCTATCAGTGTGATGCCTAAAGGAAAAATATTCATCTGATATGCTGTCAAACAAGCTCTAAAACTGCAGGGTTTAACAGCTCCTGCTTCCTCTGAAAAGGGCCCCATGCACTATGTTGAACTGTAGATAGCATACCAGACAATCTTGTTTTAGATTCTGGGTCATCTCAGATACTTTTCACATAATCTGAGAATGAGTTAGCACAAAACGCCACAGTAATGGAGGTACTGACTCTTATCAAAGGTGTCATAAGAGAAATAAAGGGCAAATTCTTTTAAGACGTTTGAAGAAAATATCGAGTTACATTGCACTGCAGGGGCATTGTGCAGTCATATAAAATAAGGCCATTGATCTCTGTGGTGATACATTACATAACAGTGTAGGAATAATGCAGTGAGACTTAATATCCATGGGAAAACACATTTTGTCACACTGGGAAAGCTTCTTTTCAGTGCCCCAACACCCAAAGCTAAATTACAGTTTATCCTGCACTGTTTAAGTTAAGCTGCCTCTGAAACTTAACATTCAACAAAGTAACCAAAACATTTCACAAGAATGATTTATAGTTGAAATGATTTATTCTTATTCATATTGAAATATGACAAATGTCAATTATAAAAAAGCATAGTGTTGATTAAAATTATGGTGTTTATACACAAAATAGAAAATATTAAATTTCCTAAAAAATACATATAAATGCAGTAATTTGGTCAGCTTGGTCAGCTGCTCACTTGATGTTAAAGTGATCTTTCATTGTCAGATAAAGCCACATTATGTGTCATTAAAACAGTCACTTTTTAAGAGGCATTACAAAAAAGTATTTTGTTGAAAATTGCCAAAGAATGTACAAATCAAATATATGGATTTTATAACCCATTTAAAACTAAATTATAATATTAATTTGTGCTCAAGATTAAAAAAAAATGACGCTTTCTGTTTTCCTTCTTTAAAGCGAATCTTAAGACTGATATACATGTGCTCATAAGAGAACATATTTAATAGCATAGCAAATACGGATCAATGATGCTCCACTCTTTCAGTAACCGCTCATTTATCTAAGTGGTCCGACCAGCTAGAGCATTACGTCATTTGAGTGCAACAGCTTTACACTGAGGACCTCTGCTGGTGTAAAAGCAAAACGACATGCTAGGGACCATGTGGGTGACGCAGTACATGCAGCATCACACTGCTGCACAACATGGCCTCATCATGTCAGGCCTGCAGCCTTTACTATAGAAAGAGGGAGCTAGCTGCACAGTGGTAGGCATGTAACAGTACCATGTTTTCTACTTTTATGAGCAGGCTATTTGCAAACAATTACAAATAAATCAAAAGTGCCAATAGTCATCTCTCCTTCATGAATGAAGTTTGCATATGCCTAAATTAAAAGCCTAAACTGAGACTCATTTGGAATATAAGTTATGCAAAGAGAGATGTATCTGTTTGAACAATACTGATGGTGGACATTCAGCCCTGCTTTAAATAAGCAGAAAAAAAAGCTTATTATGTGAGTCTCTCAGCAGCAATCAAAATGCTTGAGTTAACAATGTAAGACAATACTCACACAAATTACAACTGAGTGTTAGAGACATTGAATAAATTTCAGTTAGAGTAAAAATGTGCATTCTTGCAACCAAAAATAAAGGAGGTTTGCAAGACGTTGTGACCCACTGATACAGTTTAAAGAAATACAGTTCAGTCTGACAGAAAGATACAGACAGTGCCCAAGCAGGAGTAGAGAGGAAGGAAGAAGAAGAACATGAAAATACAGAAGTGGACCAACAACTTAAAGTCTGGTTTGAGCATGTTGGATAGGCTACAGATTATCGGGGGGTTGTTAGATAGATATTCTGTTGTATAGAAGCAGTATCACGTGTACCGCGATTTAAAAGTGTCTTAGATGCTGAGTTCCTGATTGTTGAAAAGCTTCCCTGATACCTGAAGTGCTGACAGAACAAAAGCCAGGGAGAGTGTGAGAAAAGAAGGACAAAAAGGTGGAGACTGTGACAGCTAAATTATTGCGAGGTTTACATCATACGCCAGCCACTCAAGGAACATTTAGAAATACAAAAATAACTAAATAGCTTCATTATGAAAGTTGCATATCAATTCATTTGATCTGTTATACATGATTACACATTTTAAAAGTGTGGTTTTGAGCATGAGCCGTCTTTGCTGGCTACAAACACAAATGCGTGCGTAAACGGTTCATTTCTTGTTGACCTGACGAACATCCATATCAGCCACGTGTTCGCTGTTAACGCTCATACAAGCAAACCTTCTCATGTGACACCAAGGTAATTGAGCCGCGATCTGCTGGGATCAGTTACACCATGAAATGCATGTGTCCCTCAGCGCCCGTAACCATGACGTCCATCCAGATACGCATGGCCTCTGGAGACGGAGCCACCATGTAGTACACCCGATCGTGGGTCTTCACACTGAAGGTCAGCGAGGGGTTGGGGCTCTTGGGTTGAGGGGGAGAAAAATAAAAATTGAGAATAGAAGGGAGAGGGGCGAGGTGATGCATGCGTTGGTGGGAGGGAGAAAAGCAGAGGATGAACAGATGTGAGCAATATTCAAAGCAAATGACGCATGTTAAAAGTTAAACAAGCACGCGCATGCACGAAAACCGACTCACTTTATGCGCATTCTTCAGATGGTCATAGTACACCTCCTCTATGGCTTGGAAGTAAATGACTCCTTTCATCTTGGTCTCGTGTTTGTCTGCAGTGGAGAATGTAAACAGAGCGGTTTATGGGCCGGCGACACCGTGATCAAAGCCCATCATGCAAACAATCCCAGCTCAGTTTAAGAGTGACGTGACTGCGGCAGTAACTTCTTCTCACGTTCTTGACAGAGAACATGGAAAGAGGAGTCACCGACCTGCGTAGTAGGTGAGGGTCCTGCGATTCTGGTCGAAGACGAACCAGCGCTTCTTCCAGGTCTTGATCTTGCCGCCCATTTTGACCAGGAAGCCTCGGCAGGTTTTGTCGGTGATGGCCAGATGGAAGCAGGCGTCTGGGTTGTGTCCAGCCGCCTCGATGTGGCCGTGAAGATCAAAGTCGTCCTTCCTCACAGGGAGGTAGCGACTCAGCAGCCGGGACTGCGGAAAGAATTGTTGAAATGAAACAGCAGATGTAAACACACCACGCTACTTTGTTTCGACGAGTAGTCACGCGAAGCTCTTGGAGTTCCTCTCTGCAGTTATACCTGGGATCTTTGCTTCTCCCTGAGCTTCACCTCTCTCTCTACAAGTCTCTGCCTCCTGCTGGTCTCCTCCTGCAGCCGTTTCTCCAGTTCCTCTCTCCTTCTTCGCTCCTCCTCCAGGGCCTGCCTGCGCATCTCCATCTCGCGCTCCTGCTCATGCCACACAGCGCAAATTACATCCATCATCAGGCACACACATCCATGTACACAGTGGGTTTTTCTTGGGGTTTGGCACGTTACCCGATGCTCCAGCAGCCTCTGCTTCTCAGCCTGGGCCTCTCGCAGTAAACGCTCCATCTCCTCGATCTTCGCCATGTTGGACGTGCTGGCACTGATGATAAAAGGGAACCACAAGCCATCAAACGCAAGAAGAATTTTTCTCCCACACGTGACGTAGAAACTAGTAGATACATTATACATAATGAAAAATCTAGGTGATATGAAACACTGTAAAAAACATGAAAATTGGACCAAGCAAACAGAAACTCATTTGTGTAATGTAATGAATATATAAGTTTTTAATAC
>JBAJHX010000067.1:10003555-10028257 GCA_037176925.1 Amniataba percoides
TGTAAAAAACATGAAAATTGGACCAAGCAAACAGAAACTCATTTGTGTAATGTAATGAATATATAAGTTTTTAATACTGGTTACTGAGTTTCTGAATTTGCTGATTATGTAACTGTTTGTGACAAGCTGTGTGAACACTGAGATGTCATGTGGATATGATTTTCTCTCATCTGACACAGATACAGAGCCTCTTCAAAAGCATTTCCTCTTCCTTCTTTATTTTCAGAATATCTCTCATCCTCTGCCGCGTCATTGCTCCAACTTAATTTCTAACTTATTTTCTCTTTTCCTCTCCTTCAGATTTGCACGCACGTGCTCTGTCTTTTTCTTTTTCGTCATCGTGGTGTCTCTCTGACCTGGAGATGTTGTCTGGGGAGCAGGCGGAGAAGCTGGTCTCCAGGCTGTCAGAGCTGTCCACACTGACGGTGTCTGAGGCCTGGCTGTTGTCCGGGTAGGAGAAGGAGTCCAGGAAAACGTTGGGCTCAGAGACCATTCTGCTGCAAAAGTCGCTTCTCCTCTGCCTGTCGTCATTCACGTGCGCGTGGCTGTTGCTTGCTGACAGAACAGATTATTACAGTGACTAAATGGCACTGATCTAATGTTACAGCACCAAATAACAACAGAGCTGCAACTCATTAACTGGATGGTCAAGTGGATAGCATCTTGTGATCATAATTTCATAAAATGTGTTTGTGGCAGACTTGCCAAGTCGCACTGATTACAGTGTAGACTGGAGGAAGGCTGTAGTGATTGGAGAGGTAAATAACAGTACCTTTCATGAAAAATGTATTAAGCTGATTTGTTTGTCAAGGAGATGTTTCGCTAAAAATCCTCAAGAAAAACAAAACATACAGCTATTACTAAAATAGGTCATTTCAAATGCTGCAATATTTCAAATTTTCTTGAGAATTTTGAAAAGATTGGAGGGTCATTTAAACCTCAGTTCACATTTCAAAGGAGCACAAGTAATGCTTTAACCAGTGCAGATACTTTGAATGTGTTTCTTGTTTGGGGCAAACTGTGCAAACAAGTAATTTGCCTCAAAATCACAGATTCCTATCTTGCATAAAGTAGAGTACTTGATTTTAAGACAAACATTTACTCTTTGATATCAGATCAGGACTAAACGCGGCTCCCTTTGTGCAGTGCCACAGATTACTGCACGGCTTCAGCATTTCCTGCTCTGATACATGTGTAACGCCTGAGGTTGAGAGCTAGTCATCGTGCAGTTTTGATGCAGACAAGATGCGACGGACTGGTAATCTGACTCACTCTTGGCCAGGCGGCGGGTGCTCAGGTCCCTGGGGGAGAAGCTGAAGCCCTGTGGGATGACGCTGCCACAGCTCGAGCTTTGGGACAGAGGCAGATGGGCCTGAGGAAGAGGAGGGGGGCAGCACAGATGCCATTCAGGTTTAGTATCTTCACACAGATATTAAGTTTTCTCATTCACAAAGCACTTGATGATCTAGATGGGTGTTGCAAGCCCAAGAGAAACTGTTGGGGTGGATCACTCTCTTGGGATGAAAAATTCTGGAGGCAAATGAGGGGAAAGAAATCCCCTCTTCTGCAGGCCAGAAACAGAATGAGCAACTATATTTTGAAATGTTTTATTCGAATACCCCGATCTCAAGCTTTCAAAATCTGGGATATTTTTGCTAAAAGGCTTCTACTACTTGTAAATTGTGCTTTACATAATAGAAATACTAATAGTTCTGTAAAGATCAGTTGGCCTTTTGAGCAGGTTTAAAACATTTCACTTGACATTATTTCAGATTTGAACCACCTATTTTGATCCTGCTGTATTTAACCTTTAATGTCTGCTAAGATTACAAAGTAGAGACCTTGGGAGGAAGTGTGCGCCCCAGGGATCTGCCATAAGAGGTGAGGAGCTGCTGGCTCCTCTTGTGAGGTAGGCTCTCACTCGGGTGGGAAGAGTTTTCTTTGCTGCTTCTTCTCCTTTCCTTCAGAGACTGTAAGTGCTGTAAGTGATCGCAGAAATGAGAGACGCTGAAACTTTGGTCGCTCTCTGTGTAAGATACTTGAAAGACAGAGAAATCTGCTGGTGCAAATAAAGTATAACTGTGAACCCACCTCTGTGACGGCCACAGGGTTGTTAGTGAAGGACTGCCCCTCAGACAACTCTGCATACTTTCCCTCCAGTGACGCCAGTTTCTCTCTCTCCTGTGGACATCGGGATAGGATGTTCGAGTAAATAAAATTAAATATTTACCACACCAGCGCTGCAAAGAATTTTATTACCTTCTGAAGCATCACGAGCAGATTGTTTTTCTCTCTCTGGAAACTCTCCCTTTCCTGCTGCGCCTGTGAGGTAATCTGTGAGGACTGTTTCTTCAGCGTCACAATTCTCTCCTGCGACAACAAACAACACAATATCACCACACAAAATCCTGCTAATTTAAATGGGACAAAATGCCACGTCAGCAGAGGTGTGTTATTATGAAGCAGCTGCAGAGCCAACAAGAGCAAATCTCATTTTGTGATATAGCTGCACATGTTTTACATATTAATCTTAATACTCTCACCCCATCTCTGCTCCCTCTGTGGGGTTTTGCCCTCGACTGCACACTCAATGAATCCTCTCTGTCTTTCTTACCATGCAAATAATACGTCATGCTTACCATCGCTGATATTGTTGCTTCTTGTAATTAGTTCATGCTTTGTGCTGCAAATCTCACAATTTTGCAGCTTTATTTTCATGCACAACCTGCAGTAGGATTAATGACAACAAATGTAGTAACTGAAAAAAAATCACAAAAACTTTTTAAAGGTTGCTTATATTTTATTTTTCTTTGATTAGGTAAATTAAGATCAGATTAAACACTAAATAATTATACACTTTCACTATTTTTATCAACATTGCAAACTTAAAGTAGGCTCAAACTCTGCACTTTGGTTATTTACAGCCTACTGGCAAGAAGTGTGCCTCTAAAATGAGAATAGGAATATTTATGTGGATCTATATCTGCAACCTGAGAACAAGAAAAAGGGCCTGAACATCTGAGATCATCATTACACAGTATCTTGGAATGAAAATGGACTGAAAATCCATACTAACACTAAAGATATACTTTAGAAACAGCACACATTTCAGATGTGACTTTATTGACCCTGTTAACATGTGCCAACAATACCCGGAGCTTTCTCACAATTTCTGGCAAAAAAAAAGTGACTTTAAAAGTGATGCCAGCACTATCTGCAGTGTTAACCATGCACTTCATGCCACATGCTCATTCACAAAACCTTGCTCCTTGTACCTTGCGTGTGACAGAAAGACGCTGATACTCTGCAATCTCTCGCAGCAGCTCCTGGCTCTGATTCTCCTTCTCCTCGCCCTGATTAATTTCTCTCTCCAGTTTCTGAAACTCCAAATCCTCCAAACTTTTAGTCTGCTCCTCAGCCTCCTGAGAAACAGCACAGATACAGTTATAAATACATTAGATGAGAATACACTGTTCAACAAATCGACCTACTATGGCACACAGACTTGTTTCAATGCTTATTAACATTTAAGATCAAAGCATCTAACTGATCATCTGCTTCGGAGCAATGTAAAAATAGATTTAATGTTAATGTAAGTGTTGGAATCTGATTGATGTCGGGTTTCAGGTGATTTTAGTTTTTCTATAGATTGCAGTCAGATGCCCTGACAATTGTTTTCACACATGGTAACTATTTGGGCCCCCTCCCAAATGCGGTACTAAGGGATACCAGGGTTGAGAAAAGATGTGAATGTGAGGCAGGAAGTAAAGGAAGGGATCCAGGATTACAGAGAACAAGGTCGAGAGGGATAAGGTCCACGAAAAAGAAACAAGTTGGAAAGAAAAGAGTCCATGTAGGTGAAAAATGAGACCTGAGCCATTTGTTTTTCACGTGAGCCTTGGTGGTGCTAACATGAGCTAATTTAGGAAAATAAATGGGAGTGCACTCTCTAGTGGAATTGGTTTAGGTGTTATGTCCAGTAGTTTATAAAAAAAAAGAACACAGATGTGATGAACAGGTCCAGTTGCAAAAAAAAAAAAAAAAACACAAAATGTTTTTTGTCTTTACATTTCCACTCTTCAAGCTGCCCTTCAAGCTGTTTCACTCATCCCATTTGTGATGAAACCCTTTGGTCTGGTGTTGAAAGCATTTCCTCTTGGAGACACTATTTGTTTGCTTGGTTTTCAGAGGAAATGTAACTGAACCCATTTTAGAGGAAGCTGTGGTTGAACTGAGCTGATCCCTGAGAGTTTGCTTGAGCTGTGGCTTTAGTGTGTAAGGACGCGTGTCCACACATCATATCCTGATGCCAGCATTCCCCGTATGTCTCTTTGACCACTGTGTGCTGAGTTCCTAATGAAGGACAAACCAGTGAAGGTGTGAGATTTTTGGTTATCATGGCTTGACCAATTTAACATACATTCACCTGTGACTTCTCAGTGTGGCTCTTCTTCTCACTACTGTGATTTTTTTCCTTGAGTTGGTCCATGAGCTCCTTTTCTCTCTGCAACTGGGCCACCTCCGACTCCTGTTCGCCCTCCAGCAGAGCACACTCCACCTCCATCTGCAGGGAACAGCAGCACAAAGTAAAAAAAATCCCACCATAGCAAAACATTGTCATTTAAAATGAAGCAAACTTAATAAAAAATGCAGAATAGCACAAGCACAAGCCTTGATGAGCCTGAGATATAAACTACTGTGCAATCCTCATTATGAGAAAGTGTCTTTATCAGATATGAGATAAGAACAAACACTATGATGCTGCTCAGGTGTCGGTGGAGTTTATGCACTGCACTCTGCTGTGTACCTCTCTGACAGACTCCTCCATCTGGTTGTCCAGGTCTTTGATCTTCTGTTCCAGTTCCTCTATGTTGTTCAGAACTTGAATCCTCTCCTCCTCTATCTGCGTTACTTCCTGTTTCAGCTGCATGCTCTCCAAAGCCTGTTGTGACACGAGGAATGCGTACAAATGTTTGGCTTTACTGGAGATTTCAAATTAGACAAAATACACATGATAAATAATTAAATAGTGAAGCACGTTGTACATTTAAGAAAAGCATTCACACAAAAATCTCCTTGCTAAAGTTTATTGGTAGCAGCTTCTCATATTCTGAGACACAAAAGCCATTTTTTCCCATGCATCCAGTAGGTTGTGTAACTAATATGCCAATAGAATAAATTTTTTATGAATTAGACAGCAGCTGCTGTTTTAACTCATCCACAGCTGGATCACTGACAACAGGATTCTTTTCCACTTGGAGTAATGGAAAGCTCTATCAGTGCACTCCACTGGCAGCCATGCCCAAGTACTGTCATAATCCACAATCATCCTTCAGACAACTTCATGCTTACTTAATTCACACTGATACAGCATGTGGGCACTTTTGAGAGATCCTCTTTTATCAGGTATTCTTCCATTTAGGAGTCAGGAGGGTTGTTTTCATGGACAGAGCCTCATGTGGCCAGCAGCTCTAAGATTTATAGTTTCCCAAGCGGCTTGTGAGTGCTCTTTCTTCCTGCACACATTGCTCTGAGGAATGCAGGAGATGGAAGAGAGGGTATATGGGGTCTGTAAAACTCTGTCACAGTTGACACATCACAGAAATGTCGGCCTCAGTCTGTAAATGTATTTTCAATAAACACTAGGTGTGCTTCCAAATTGTGTCTTTCACGTAAAAAATGACTAGCTGATGACCTGCGTTGATGTGTTGAGTACATTTGCATTTTCACAAGGCCTTCTATCCATTCAGCCTCACTGTACAGTTCAAAACATCTGGAAAAACGCATGCCTTTTCCATGCATATACACCAGCATTCTTCCACTCACACACAGTTGTGCACGCGCGTGCACACAAACACACACATGTGCGCACTAATTCTCCGTGGGATAAAGTCATTTCCTGCCCCCCCCCCTTCTCTTAAAGGAGTTTGAATGGCTGAGTGCTGAAACAAAACTAGGACTTCTTCATTAAAACCAGACACACCAATAGGTTGTTACTGCTCTACAGTGGAAAAAAGCTGCACTTTTACAGAGACAGTAGAGACAGTGGAGGAGGGGGACCGGCTTTGGAGCGAAAATCACAGTATTTGACACATTTGGTGGATTTATTCTTGTAAACATGTTCATTCATTCTCAGCGTGCGCGGCGGGGCTTCCCACTGTGACACATCCAAAAAAGCTGATGACAGAAAAGACTAGGTCAAATCATAGTAACATCAGAGCTGTGAGGAGGTCTCTGCTTGTTTGTCTGAACAACCCGCACAAACAGGAAATGTAGAAACTCCTAACTGCACAAACTTACAGTAATTCTGACTAAAAGACACGCTAAATGCAACCATCCTGCCACGGATGTGCTGTCAGCGTACTTGCACAAGAGCTTCGTGGCACACGTGTGCATTTCTCATCCAGACAAATCCAGTTGGATCCAAATATAAAGCAACATTTGCCACTTAAGCCTCTCGGATATTTCTTCAAATTTACCAAGGAGAAATGGCTGTGGCTTTAATGTAACTATCTACTTTTCCTACATAGTTCAAACACTTAGCATCTCTGGAAACGGAGCAATTAAAATGAAGTTCTGTGGAAATGTGAAATGGGAAATTCAAAGTAACCTGGGAGTGGAAAGTGTGTACTCTCATATTACAGTAGGTAAACAAACTAAGATCAACAAGCTATCAGCAGTCTGATAAAACTGCATTCCACAGAAGAGGCGGTGTCTCATTAGCTCTGTTTGCTCACTTTAACACTCGTTCTGTGGAAGGGAGTGAAGTAAGGACAGGAAGAAAGCAAGTATGTGAAGGACAAGATGTGGGCAGACGTCTGTCCAGGTGGTGCAGCCTCATCAGAAACTTTATATCCTACAGCCGGACAAAACAGCAGACATTTCGGCTTGCCATCGCAGCAGAGGCATAGTTGTTAAATAATAACATTAACAATGGCTCTATTCTATTCAACTGTACCAGTAGGTCATGACAAGTAAACCAGATGTCTCCGGATTGATCATTTTCTTGCTACGAGCAATATCAAAATACAAAAGCTGCTGTTACAGAGAAAAAATTTCCACTTATCAGTGTTACATCAAGTGTTACTTATATAATACCAGCAAGATGTGCTGCTTGCTTGCAGTGATGCACAGAGAATTATGAGCCAGTGTGCACTTCCACGTTGCTCGTCAGGCTGATTTAGATAATTTTTTGTTGCTGCAAATTCACTGTTTCGGGTCACTCCCAACCTCATGTCCAGCTGCAGCAAAAAAAACCTAGTAAAAACCTAATATATGGCTGGTGAGTGGTCAATGGCCTACAATGTGGGCCATATTTTAACGGGCATATTCAGCGGTGATCTCACTAATGTGAATTCAAATTGTCATTTTTCTGTGGTGGCCCCAGTAATATTTGTTCTTAAAACATACTGAGATAGCATATAACATATATGCAGGGGCAAGAACAAAACATTTCATTTTCATTTTCATTTATTCTAACTATAAATTATCTATGAACTTTTCTCTTTCATTCGTTTCTATCTTGGAGCTGTCTGTGATTCTCTCTGTGCTGAATGTTTAGTCATTGTGGTTGGTATTTGTGGGGTTTAACTTCCACTCTCAGCACATAGAGAGCTGCTTTCTCTCCTACGCTGCTCTGTGCTGGACTCTTACTGTATGTAAACATCGTCTCTACTGCGTCACAGCTGCATTTTTTTCCCCCCTGTCTGATTTCCTCATGTGCCACAAAAATCTACATTTAGGAAGATTATAACGCTTTTGACACTGTCATAAAGTTGTTAATTCTACTGCAGATTACAGAGCTGAGGTACAGTTACATTTATGATTTGGTATTATGTATTGAGGTATTATTGTGAATACGACTGTTTCATAGCGACAGACACACTCCTCTCTGCTTGTGTGTACATGGTGTGAAAGGAGAGGGAGAGCCGCTGTGCTGTGTCTGTCTGTCTGTCCACAAGCTGTCAATGTTTCTTTTCACTGCTTGGTGGGAGCTGATTATTCAGTCTAAGTTCAAACACTGCACAACAAGGTGAAACCCAGTTATTAATTTGGCACAGATTAAGTCTTTTGAGTATCTACTCCTACTTTTAGAGTGCCTGCACTCGTAGTGTAAAGGTATGTTCAGTAAAGGTCCCACCTATTCCTTTTTAAAAAGCACTACCTGCACAGCACCAAAGTTTGCAAACCAGACAAAGTTTGCAACTAGCTGCTGAATGTCGTGGAACATTTTACAACTAAACACTTGTGGAAACACAAGGAATAAACATGGAGTTAATACCGGGTATAATTTTGTCCAGTGGTCATATAAAAGACTTCAAATGAACAAAATGTAAAACAAAATACAACTACTACTTATCAATAACTAAAATGCAGTTTTGAGCTTCTTTATTTTCTGTTTTTTGTTCTGCTGTAAAGACCTTTGAGGAAAATGAGTCATTATGGTCAGGATTTTCAACAGTACAAATAAAACTGACCCTACTAATGATGAAATCATTTAAATATCACACTTTTATAGCACAGTCCTTCCACTAATTGAATTTTAAAAATGAGACAGATGAGATGAGATTCAGTCGAGATAATTGACAGAGATTTCATTTACTTCCGCATTCCTTATAATTTATTTGAGCTTGATGAAACTTACTTTTGCTCTGTGACGGGTGGAGGGTGAGGGGGCACTGCTGTTCAGGCTGATGGCAGGCGAGTGCGACCTGGCATCTCTGTAGCCGCTCTGCTGACGCTGGCTGACCTGCTGCTCCTCAGGGAGCTGGAAGTCTCTGGCTTTGGCCCCAAAGCAGCTCTCCAGAGCTGGGCTGCTGGGAGAGTCAGAAAACACAGACTCATCGTCTGACACCTGCAGCTTCTCCAGCTCCTTATTGATCTTCTGCAGGTCAGACACAGCTGAACCTGCCGGCTCTCTCTCCACATGGCCCAGCTCAGTGCACAGGTTCAAGATGGTCTCTAGACGCTGGCACTCCTGTAAACATGACTGAGTTATTTGACTTTTAATGATGGAACAAGGTGTTAAGAAGCTCTTAAAGTGCGATGAAAACGGATGAATCGGAGAGAAATTCAAAGAGAGACTCACCAATCTCTGCACTTTCTGCTCCCTGAGTCGCTCATCTCTCTGGTGCTGGTGATAGTCTCTCAGCTCCTCTTTGCCATTCAAAGAGCTGATGCTGCCCACCCTCTGACCTGGACCCAGCCCGCCCTTCCCAAACGACAACCTCCTCTCTCCAAAGCTCAGATCTAAGCCCGTCCCATCCACGTCAATTCCCAGAGAGCTCAGCGAGGCCAGGCTGGCCCTCCTGGGAGTGCTGGGCATGCTGGCTGGCACTGTCACGTCTGGAGGCTGCTCCAGGGAGGAGAGACTTCGCCGCTGTCCTGCGGAGCCGGCTCCTCTGTGGGAGCCCACTGAGTGGCGGGACGGCAGCGACAGAGCGGGGGGGTCTATGGCGTTGTGAAGCCGTGGGAGAGAACGGCTGTGCATCCCGAGGCTGGTGAGGGAGCCAGTAGAGTATTTCCTCTGCCGGGAGTCTCCCGCTTTGCCCTGAGAGTAGAGCCTGCGTCCCATGCGAGGGCTGGACGGCACGCTGGCAGCTCCACTTTTGACCCGGGGAGAACGAGGTAGGGGCTGCCCATAGGAGGAGAGCAGAGAGCTTCCATCTGCTGCGTTGGAGAGCAGCAGGCTGTCTTGTGACTGGTGGCGAGAGTGCGAGTGGCGGAGCAAGCCGTTGGAGCTCAGCTGGCGCTCACCTTGGCGAGGCGACGGAGGCACGCTGATGCTGGTCATGTAGGAGAAAGACCTGGAGGCAGACGGGGGCCGCTCTGCGTTGCTGAGGACTGACAGGGGCCTGGCGGACTGAGATCCAGCAGGTGAAGGCACGCTGAGGTACTTGCGGCTGCACTCAGCGGCCCTCAAGCTGGCCTCCAGGGCACTCTTCCTTCGCTGCAGCGTCTCCATCAGTTCCTGGAGCTCTGCTTTGGAGCGGGAGCCCCTCAGCAACGTCCCACCCACCGAGCCACTGCCACCGTGCTCAATCTTCACACAGTCTGTAAAGAGAAGAGAAAGCTGTCAGAGCATGAAGTCCTGCCTCTCTTTGGACTATGCGATAGAGTCAGGTTTTAATGTGACTCTTTTAATAAGCCCAGCTAAGAGGAGTGCTATCACACATGTGCTGAGTAAGGAGGGGGAAACCAGCGAAGAATGTACGCTCATACAGTTCTGAGCCCAACACAAACATTGGCTCAATCAGTGGTTAAGCTTCTTCTAAAAATGGAAGAATGCTGGTGGACCAAGACAAGCCAGAATGCATCATAGTCTGGAGGAGAGGAGAAATCATGAGGACAGCTTCTCCTACAGCCCAAATATCTCAGCAATCAGTGTGAGAACAGAGTCCTGAGTCATGGCTGGCTGGACGCTGGATACATTTATAATTGCAGAGTTCATGTGATATTGAGAATGTCCTGTCCTCCTTTGACATTAAAACTCCTTGAGAAATTTAGGCTTTATGAATTAACTCACAGTTTTCTGGGGCAAATAAAAAAATTAACTTAAGATCTAGACTTCCTGTCAGAGATCATGAGGTATAGCAAATAGGATTTGCCATGTTGTATTTTGTAAACACAACACTCAGTCAAGTTGGCCCCTCCTCCCCAGCTCAAAGTGCACATGAGTCTGGTGGTCCCACATTTTTATGATCCAACATCTGGGCACTATGTTTTTATAGCGTCTCTTCCCTTACACGCTGAGCTATTAGTGGCTGGGGGTTGATGTCCAGAAATGTCCTGGGCACAGTAAAATACTTTAATAATTAATAATAATTTGACACCACAACACACTTCTTTTGAGTCATAAGTGATGATTGAGAGGGGCTCTTTGTTTTTTTGTTTGTTTTACAAAAATGTGCCATTATACCTTTAAGTTCCTGAGACCCTTTGCCCACATATGAGGACATTGCAAGATAAAGTACAAGACAAAGTTTATTTATTATAAATTGGGTCCTATGAATCCAAAATAGCAAAGATAAATACAAAATACACACCAAACAAAGACTCGGGTCTCAGGAGATTAAGGGACATGTAAAAAAAAAAACATTAGATATTATATGTATAATATATTACTGTAAAGCAATTAGTATCTAGGACCCATCTAAATATCACTGAAAACGAGGACGTATCTTCTTACCTGAGCCGTAGCCCAGCGTGGCGACAGCGCTCCTTTGAGGAAGCATGCTGTTCATCACTCTGACCTCCTTTCTCTGATTCAGTCTGAGGGTGCAGGATTCAGCTGGGCCTCGAGTGCTTTGTTCCCTGAGAAGAAGAAATCAATATGAAGCTCACATACAAAAACGAGACTGAAAAAAAACCCTAGCCATATCATCACAAAGAGTCATACCTCTCAAACTGGTTCATCCTAATCTTACACATTGGAAATCAAATACATACGTAACATATGTAACAATCAGTTCAACTTTCCCTCCCATCATCCTGAACTTGTAAATCTGCTACATCAAACAGTAGCATCTTTCAATCTAAAAGCAAAGGATTCAAAGAAAGTCACAGGAAGATGAATCCGTCCCTTGAGATCCTTAGTCCTGTCTTCTGAAAACTCTACAATTCCTCAATTCAAGCAGATATTTCAGATGTGCATATTTAAAAAGGAGGGGAAAAAAGATTTTCCTAAAGACTAAGTAGGAAAACAGATCCAGAGGAAAGTTTTCATGCCTGGCTCAGTGTTACCAATAAAAACCAAGTCTGCAAAGCAGCACTTGGTGCCTTAATTGATCTTTAGCCCCAAACTCATGACCAGGCCTTGAAAGTATTCCCTCTGAGCCCCAGACGCAGACGGCAGCCAAAGTCAGAGGTTCAGACTGGGTACATCTGGACTGGGACTGCTCATGGACCCGACGTTTCCTGCAGCTCAAGATGAATTATTCATCTATTAACTGAAAAATCATTACAGTTTTAGAAATTACTAAACATGTTTCTCATTTATTGATCAAAAATAACAAATATTTGCAGGTTTTAACTTCAAGTCCTCTTCATTATTTTATATAATTACAGTACTATTTTTAAACTCAGCCTCTGGAAGATCAGAATTGTTGACATTTTATTACATAAAATTACAACATTATAAAGATAATCAATAGATTGGATGATAATGACAAGATCATTAATCCAACCTTGTGTTTTTTACAGCATTGAGAAAATGCTGAGCACAAAAAGCGCTAAAAGAAAGTATTTTCTCTCTACTAAGAAAAAATGAAAGTAAAAAGAAATAAATGCATCAAATAAAGAGAGAAATCCATCTTCAGGTCCCCTCGCTGCAGGTCATAAATCAGACAGGTCAGACTGAGTGACTGAGTGCAGATATTATTGGGTCTAGTGATACAATAGAGTGATTTTAAAAGTCAGATGTTATAGTTTCCTGAATCCACAGACAGCACACACACACACACACACACACACACACACACACACACACACCGCAGAGACACAGACGGCTGATCCAAGATTTTCTGGTCCTGCTGTCTGGAGAGAGGGCCTACAGGAAGTAGGGTATCCTTTTACACAGTCACACAATCAATCAGCATGAGTTCATTCTCCAAACCTCCTGAAAAAAAGGGGTAGGGGGAAAACCACCCCCAGCCTCATGTCAGGAGTTTTTACCGCAGCAGCCAGACTACAGGCCGGCAGGGAAGTGCAGATCATAAATGTAAGAGATGTAAACAGTTTGAGGAATGAAGCGCTGATAAGATGTTTTTCATCTCTTGTGTGGTAAGAGTGTGAGGGTAAGTGCTTCCACATTGCATCAAGATCTGATTGCTTTTGCCTTACAAGTCTCCAGTATCCGTGCACACAAACTATGTTTATTTCCATAAAAAGAAGAAAAGAAGATGAGATGTTTTAGGGGTTCAAAAAGCTTTGAAATCAACCATACCAGCCACTAACAGTTCTTTTCATTTCTAATTCACCTACTGACAACATTTTGGATTATTCATTGGGTCTATAAATGTTAAAAAAATGGTGAAAAGTAGCTGTTCTATTTCCATGAGGTGACTCCTTCAAATAGTTTTTGACTGTCTAACAATCTGGAAGCCAATGTTTTATTTATAGTGGTTTAAAAACAGAGAGAAACAGCACCCTCTCTCGAAATTTATCCTTAAAATATCATTATTCCATTATCTAAATACAGATTCATTTTCTGTTGATAAGTCAGTTCATCAGTTGACTTATCATTTCAGCTGCAAACTTAATGCGCTGCCTGTACAATATTCTGATTCAACATCAGCATTCATTAACAAACTATGGACACAAACCAGAAGGATCTCACAGAAATATCTGATATGACCAGGACCTTTGACACAAACACACACACAGGGATGTAATCAACAGTCTGAAGACTTACTGATAACCACTGTCAGCTGTCAGCAACATCATTTTCCAGAAATGTTCGATCAGTGAAGCTAAAGCCAGCACAGTTTAGCCTCTTAACAAACCTATGACAGCTCAGAAGTGATTCACTTGACTCTTGAGATTTGCAAATTTGACTTGCAAACATTTTTTTTTTTAAAGTTAGAGATACTAAAATAGTTTTATACAGTTTTACAATAGTATCACATCAGCTCTCAATTGGGCAACAACTGTATATGCTGTGATGTGTAAGAAACTCACTAAAACTTAAAAGTGCTTCAGAGTCTGTTATAGTGGTGTAAATCAGAGTAAATGCAGCCATGTGATCTTCCCAGAGCATCTCAATTTCTACATTTAGGAGGTGACTGAATGCATTTGTGCATATAAGAAAGACGACTGACCTTTATTTCTGTCCAGTTCACATAGTTGCGTGTCTCTGAAGCCTTCAGACGTGCTCCCTCTCCTTCTCACTCTCCCTCTCTGTATGAAAAAGCAGAGTAGAGTCTTCCCATGACAAAGGATCAGACAGGAGACCCCCTCCCCTCCCCTGTCCTCCAACCTCAACTCTCTGCTCTGACTCTCCTCCCCATAAGACAGGGAGGGGTGGGGGGAGACAGAGTGTGTTTACTTTTCAGCATCAGGCCTGGTTGCTGCCCCACTCTGGTTAGAGAGAGAATTGCTGTTAAGAAGAGAGTCAAAAAAGCAAGAATCATTCTAATAGGTTTGATTGTGAGGGCGTTTAAGTGAATCAGTAAACCCTTCTACCTCCAGAGATTGATTTTCTGTCTGTATCTGACTCCGCTGACCTCACAGTGATCAATAAGCTCCAGTATCATGTTATCGCTGTATCATGTTCCTGCTCGGTGACACAGAGTTTGAGTGAGTTACAGCAGATCTGAATATGTTTTGTGAGAGTCTCCCTCCTCAAACCTTCATGGACTGTCTGCACTTCACTTTTTAGAACAGATGTCCTGCTGTCTGGCCAGTTTTGTTTTCATGCAGAGGGGTCGTCACACAGAGAGTGTTTTCTATGGGAGAAAAAGCAAGAGTAGACATTAGTACTGAAAGTTGTAAAAAAAAAAAAAAAAGACTTTTAGATTGTTGTTTCAGCAGTATGCGGAGGCGGGAGGAGGCCCCATCGCTGTGTTTGAAACAGAGCCAACCTCACTCCCCCTCTTCTCTGGCAAAGAGTAAAATCCCCTTACGGTCAGAGACATTACCCACGCTGCAACATGCAGAAGATCTAATGCTCTGATCAGTCTTTGAGCCAACAGAGTTCTTATAGAAACTGATCACAGAAAATAACATGTGAGTATATAGGAAGTAAATAAGATACAGAGAGCAAAGCTGCGAGTTCAGATAGTAGAATGAATGAAAAGTTACTTTGGAAAACTCCCCCGAATACCACTGAAAATCTTGAACCATCACACGAAAAAACTCCAATTACATCATAGGGAGGGGGCTGGACGAGATGATTGCTTCCAGACTCAGAGCTGGGGTCTTTGTCGTAAAAACACACACACACACGCACACACACGTACACACGCACCTAGACACACACGCACAGTCTCTCTCTCCCTCTCTCTCTCTCACACACACACACACACACACAGGCTGTCAGCCTCTCGGTCTTTTTCGTTCTTTACAATTTCAGGAAAATTAAATGACATATAAATCTCAGGAGGGTGTCATTTGTCGACTGGGACATTTTAAATTTATTGCCAACACAAAGGTTTAATTGTCATGGAGCGCTGGAATGCAATTCCACTTCCTGAAGGTTAAAAAGTAAGAAGTGAGAAGAAACCACACCAACATTTGCTTCAAACTGCTCCGTGTGTTTGCATTTTTCTTTTTAAACTATAGACTGAAACCATGTGCGGAGTGATTCTAATGATCCTGAAGGAAGGCCGTGGAAAAAGTGGGGAAGAGAGATGGAGGAAAATCTGGTGTCAAATTGTGGCAGTGGGTGTACGATCAGCTCTGGTAATTGTCGGTAGATCTGAGTCACGACGTGAGAAGCCTCAAGTGTGTCACCCAATAAACTTATTAGTTGTTAAAAGCAGATGTTTCCTTCACACCGGACTCGTGGACTCTTCTTTCACTTTGTTGTGTCTGGTTTGACAGAGTGTCCTTTAGAGAAATAGGAGCTTCTCCACTTTTGTCACCTGCCTTTGATACTTCAGCAGCAAACTTGCACCCCTCATCTCAACTTTCACACACCATCAAATGAAAGATCTACTTGGGTGACCACTAATGACAAAATGAGCCAGTCCCAAAGCCATGTAGCAGTGTCACCCCACAGTGATGGAGGCCTTAATATGAATATAACCAATCAGAGATGTTTATCTTGATGACCAAATGAGGTTTAATTTGAAAATTGGCCTACGGTCCCCGCGAAACCACAAAACAAGATGTCTGATGTTTGTTTAGCCGCTGAGCCTGTAATTATGCAGCTGTGGTGTACTGCAGGCGGCTGTCCGGACATCTTGGGACAGTGTCATGTTTGTACAGACAATTTAATCATGTAACAGCAACTTGTCCATAATAACAATCAGTTTCCACTTCTTGACATTACCAGTCGTTTCACTGAGTTTTCTGAATACAGAGTCAATTTTAAAAGATCACTAGCAATGCCAGCGGGTCAAATGCACCATACTCTCCCGGGTTTACCATCCTTTCAATGGGCAACAAAAGGATTTTTTTTACCTAGGTGCAACCCTAAACCCTCCCTTTTAGGAGGGATTAAAAAAAATAGAAATGTTGATGTGTTTGTTTAAAAAAACAAAACAATCAGTCTTGAGTGAATCACTCACACCTTTGTGGCTATCTTGCGGGTTGTTTAACAAATCAATTGGATGATCTATGGCTTGTACTGTTTTTGTTGGTTTGGTAAATAAATATTAACCCTCTCAGGTGCCTACTGGTCTTGCTTAATCTAAAAATACAAAACCAAATAACTCACCAGAATAATATACTTTGTAGAACAAATATCCAGGATGTCCGACACCAGAAAGTAGCTTGCTGTGAGAAAATCAGAATATCACTAACAGAAAAACACAACCAGCAACAAAAAATCTGTGGCAAACATGGACTCACAGACAATGTTGTTTAAGTTTCTTTTTATTTCAAAGGCAGACAAATAACACACTCAATTTTAACAATAATGTTTATCAGTAATTTATACAGGTACTGTATACTGATGACGAACGTATCCTGAATTTGACTGAATCCCATCCATTTGCTCTGGATGTGAATTTCTTTGTTGTAAGTGGGTCATTCGTTTCTGTCCATTATCCTCCACTGTCTGTTGCTCATTTAAGTCCAGAAGATTCAAACTCATGTTCACGCACATGTTCATGGGATATGGAGTCCGGGCTCAGTGCTTCCAAATCCGTCCCCCGCGAGACTGCTGGATTGCAGCCCATCATTTCCTTCCCCAGGTGGTCCAACTGGTTTTTCTTCTTGTTCTATTTTAGTACCTGATGTTAAAGCCACAGTACAGTCCTCTGCTGTGGTTGGCGTGCTGCCTGCCAGTTCATCCAGTGCTTCAAACTGTAGCTGCAGTCCGCTGCATTCGACTCTGTGTTGTTCGATTATATATGAAGCTTCAGCGTTCAGATCTTTGTGAAGTCCACCTCCAACAAAACCTGCTCCATTGTGTCTGTGTGAGGCAGATCTTCTCTCAACTGCTGCACGAGGAAGGGAAAATAAAATGAGTAATTCAGCAGTAGAGAAAAGACATACTGAATACTAAAAGGACAAAAGCCAATACTAAACTCAAGTTGTGCTGCTGAGTTTGAGTTATCATTGCTTTCAAAAATGTTTGTTTAGTTGATTGACAGGATACCTTAATAGTATTTTTGAAAATGAGTTTTTGAAAACAGATGAGTTTTTGGTGCAGACAGTGCCACCATGTGGTCATTTTTAACACACTTGCCGGTTTCAGCTTCAGCTGCATCGTGGGGTGTAAGAGCCATCCAATCATTTGCATTTTTTGCTAAACACTGTCAGCACTCCTACAATTTCTTATAAGCACAGCCTTTTTCAACACTTTGTTCAGTTACAAACAAACTCAAGCTGAGAACTGTGTGAGAGTTAGCAAATTTGACAGTAAACGTATTTGTGCTTGTAAACATTGCTTTTACATTTAGCAGCAATGGTTTGCTTTCTAAGTTATAATATTGTCAAAAAATAAAAAGAATAGCTTTGGACCACTGAATTCTGTCTCACTCGTAAAACTGAACATTGCAACTTTTACTCCCTTTTTGTCACGAAGGCTAAAATATCTTACAGACTGAATATCATACATACCTCTTTGCCTTACACATTTTGGGAGAGTTAGAATTATGGTGAACAAGAAAAAAGCCACAGAAGCTGCAGTGCTCCACCATGACCTCTGCACACTCTGATCGTTCACACCTGCAGAGCAAACACGCACTTTAGTGACTTGCATCTATTTTTCTGCCAGGATTTATAGAGTTTACACCCCCCGAGAAAAAGAACCATCTGATACTCACTTATGGATGAAATAGTGATGTTTACTTTGGTTTGCATGGTGTGTTTGCTATGCAGGCCGGAGAGGGTGCAAGTGTACGTCCCGGAGTGCTCTTCGATGTCTGGCTTGTGAAGCAGAAGGGATGCGTCCCCGAGAGACAGCTGGTCCTGGTCCAGCTCAGCTTGACCCTCCCACAGGTTAAAGGTGTGTCTGGTTTTTGTGTCATATCTGAAGATGACTGTGGGCTCAGTGGACGAGGAGAAAGTCCAGGTGAGGGAGAAGTTCTGGAGGCCGGGCGGTGCGATGCATGGGATGCTCAGTGTATGACCCTCTTCCTGCGTTATTGCCTCTGTAAAATATTGTGCACACACCTTTTTGCTTTTTCTGTTGGTCAGAAATGATCCTCTTTTGAAAAATGACATCATCACTTAAACCAGAACACACCTTGATTTTTCCGAGAGGCAGTCCACACCTGGGTCTTGTCAGCCGATATGAAGGAGCAGAAATAGGTGTAGTTGGAGTGATTACCCAGAATCCTCAGCATGCTTGACACAGTGAACAGACTCCTGTGGTCTGTGGTTTTGATGGTTGAGTTTTCCAGAGCCTCCTGGGCAGAGGGGGGGTCTGTGGCCCACATCACCTGAGGGACAGGGTAGATGTTGTGAGAGGTGCAGGTGACCATCTCGTCAGTCATCTCCATGATCACTGACTGGATGAGAGCTGCAAGAAAAGCAGAAAACACAATTGAACACATTGGAATAAATGAGCTTTTATTTTGAAAACTGGACAGTTTTGTTTTGTTTTGTTTTTTTACTATGGGAGCATTCCTTATACATGCCTAATAATCAAACTATTAATCATCCTTTTTATGTGGATGCTTATTGATGTTATAACCTCTTATGATCTATTATATTATTAAATATAGCTAATATAACATTTCAATAAATCTTTTCTGCAATAATTAATGCTTGTTTGTAGAAATTTTTGGTTCTGTTCCTAATGCCCAAACATTTCACTAATGAGCAGAATGGGCGTCTGTCTTTAAAAGAATGCATGAATAAAGGGCACTGCAGACAACCTGACTCAAAATGACCATAAAGTTGAATCAGCACCTCTCTAAAACATTTTTGACAAAAACCTAAATATTGTACCCTGCTTACTTAGCATTAAAACAGAAGCAAAAGCCCATCTGCTGGGCAGTAGTGGAAAAAAAAGAGACCAAAATGTTCCACCTTGTTGTCACGTCCTTGAGACTAATTTATGAATGGAGACGCTTTACTGCCCAGAGCTTCATTGTGCTGAATTCACCACTTTTAAACCATAGAAGAATGCCAGAAACAACATAGAAAGGTAGAGCAATGGAGAATGGATGATTTACTGGCTGTAGTGCTGTGAAACTGTACTGACCTTTCACCTCCAGGTTGATAAAGATCTCCTGGTTGCCCTTCCGTGTGCTCGTGTAACATTTGTACCTGCCCTTGTCTTGAACCTTGAGCCTCCTGAGGAGCAGGGAGGCATTGCCATGAGGGATATGCGAGTTGAACAAACAAGTCCTCCCGCTGAAGTGCTTGTTCTGGAGCCCAAACTGATC
The DNA here is from genome assembly GCA_037176925.1 of Amniataba percoides. Taxonomy (NCBI): domain Eukaryota; kingdom Metazoa; phylum Chordata; class Actinopteri; order Centrarchiformes; family Terapontidae; genus Amniataba; species Amniataba percoides. The sequence goes on from JBAJHX010000067.1 coordinate 10,023,058, forward strand.
CTTGTTGTAGTAGTAGCTGTGAACGGGGATTTGCTGCTTGTACCAGTGGATGACCACAGTGCCTGTGGGTCTGAAGCTGCAGGGCAGGATGCAGTCGTCAGGGATGATACAGGTGACGTTGGCATCTGGTAACAAGACTGTCACATGGCAAAGCTGCTGTCAAAACTCAAGTTAAATTTGCTATTATAACTAAACAATTTCGAGTTAAAAGCACTTCTACATCTGACCACCTCCCAGTTTCATTATTGTTTCGCTGTCAAACACTAAAATAATAGGAGCGTTATTCAAACTGTTAAATGAAACATGAACCATGTATATTTTCTTTATATATTTTAAGACATCTATATTACATGTTTCAGGATTAGGACTTTAAGTCTATTCTCTACAGCATGACAATAACAAGTAAAGCAGTCATGATTTCCCTCTTTTTTTCCCCATAATTACACATTCTTGCAGGCATTTTTATATAACCCTCTCTTGCCACATCTGTGGTGCTTTGGGTTTGCAATTTTCAAAAGCATGTAGTCAACAGACTTCACAAAATTGTTTAAAACAAGCTGAACAACTGTCTGAGAAAATCTGGGACTAGTGAGTGCAACATGCAGATTGATTTTTTTTCTATATTACAAACCACAAGTATATATTGTCTGTAGTATATATCCAGATTACAAGCAAAAGAACTGCATTTGTTTTTGATCAGCTGGACCGACATTGCTTTCAGTATTTTTTCATTTGACCTCTAAGACACATCTGCTGCAACAACAAAACAGTGTGTCACAATCAAGAATACAAGACTTTTCCACCATTTCATTGATTCTCATATTTTACAGCAGCAATAAACTGCACTAAAGAGAAATGCACATTTTGTCTTATTTCTTAAAAAAAAAGCTTAGCTGATTTTGTCTTCTGTGGCTACTTAACATCTGAGGCATTTGTTTTTCTAGATTTTTTTTTATTATTTTTTATCAGTCACACTTACTGGGAGCTCACTTTTCCCCCAGACGTGTGCAGCTGTCACAGCTGGGTAACACGGTGCACTGAGGACACAGTGCAGCTGTTTTACTGCTGCTGTGGAAATATTAAGGCAGATTAAAGTCTTGCAATGGTGTAATGTGTAATAACGTGTATAATGTGAACTACTGGGCTGCAAATGATTTTTGACACAGTGTGAATGATGTAGGAGGGACACATCGCATTGTCTTGTTTGTTAGATAATCAAAATCCCCAGTGGAAGAGTCGAGGTCTTGAAGCAGTGCTGACAAAGAGAAAATTGATGAACTGATATCATATTGGATAGATGGTGTATCTTTAGGCTTTCTACAATGAAATACATGTCTATATCCACACACACTTTAGGGTACAGGACGATGTACACACAAATAAGCACCATGATGTATAATAAACAGTGATGTTGGTCAATGTGAATGTTTCCTTGCATGAGAGTTGCATCATCATTTGAATATTTAATTGAACTGATGAATGATAAAGATTCCAAAATAAATTAAAACTTTGACAACTTACCACAGTTTAACAGTTTACTATTTCTCATGTACATTAGAAATATACACAACAGAAACTCTTTAAAGCTTCTTATCTACTCAATTCCCTTTGCTCAGGATAAATGACATAGGTATAATTATAGGAACAGAATGGGGAATTACCTTTTGAGTCAATCAATAATAATTTCTCCAAGAAAAAAAGCAGCGTGATCATGAGTCTGTGTGTGTCTGCCATGTTGGATGGCTGAGTCGTTGATCCTGTAGCAGTATTTGGCATGTGTGAAAGCACGCCGATGTGCAGTGAAGTGTTTCTGTGTGATTCCACTTTACATCCTTCCTGACACTAATGAAACACTGACTAATTAACCAGGTGGGTAAAAGTTTAACTAGCCCCCTTGTGAATGCCTCACGACACCTCTACAGAAACAGTTCACAAAAACACAGCAACACCTAATATCCTATTTATATTCACAAAATGAGACATCATGCCATCTCCACAATCTAAAGATGTCCTACAGATTACACATCCATCCATTCCATCCCTGGCAATCTCCTGCATGTTCACGTATCTAGCACTCACTGTGTGGTTATACATTTTCCATATCCACAAAGAAAATAATTCCTCTATTAGGCTGATGAATGGATAGTAAAGAGTTATGGAAAGTTAAACCACCACAACAGTGAAACTCCACATTGTCCAATAAAACCTTCTGTATTTCCGAAAGCAAAATGCGTGGTACCAACTCCTAAAAGTGGTAGTGTCAGTAACTTTAAATGCTGTCCCACAGGAATGAATTTTCCTCTTATTTAATATATGGATGTTTCCTTTCAGTTCAGCGCCAGCTGAAAGAGATTTCAGTCCCACGTGACCCCACACAGCCATTAGAGTATAGAAAATGAAAGAAAATATACAAAATGAAAAAAGTCTATAATACATCTTTCATCATATTGTTGCTTTGATATTTTGGCATGAACACAAGGCATGTGCCTGGTAAAGAATAAAATGCACATTGCAGACAAGCATATTTTGACAGATGATGTTTTGCCCTTCTGACCTCTAGAGGGCACAAATGAGATGTCAATTCAACATGTGGACAGCTGCTTGCTGTCCAGCAGATGTGGGGTCACATGTACGAGTGAACCAAGGTCCACGTGCATGATTCTTTAAGATGGCAATGCTCATGTCTGTCCTCAATCAATTTTAATCCCAGATTAAAGGGACCATGCCACTAGAGTGGAGTCATGCTGTCCATGTTTTGAAGTTTCCTTTTCTCTGTTGCAGGTTTTCATTTCTGTCTTGATATAATGCATTGCCTTGCGCTTGTGAATACATCACATGGGCACACACAGACCATTAGCACATTAAATCTTGTCATGTTGATATATATTAATATGCAGAATGCTGCAGATCCCCTGCAAATAGCTGATGATGTCATGGTACATTTAAACGCATTAACTAACTTACCATTAAATCAATCTCGTGTTTTGTGTTTTCCAAGGTAAATATTTTGCTTGTTTTATACCTCCAACCATACATTAAGTAGAGTTACATAAGTACATTAGAAAAAACTTCATGGAATTTTTAAAGTGACCTAAAAGTGCAAATAAAAACGTCCCTGAAATAACAATGAAGGACCTCTGGGTGGGGAAAGGGGACAAACAGCTTTCTCCTCTCTTATCACTGCGCAGTGTCCGTCAGTAGAGGGTAGCCAGCTGTTTTTTGACTGGATATGACTGTGTGTTGATGGAGCAACATACTGTATAATGGCTGAAAACCATCATAAACATCCATAAAGGATGTCACATACAAAGGGTTGAAACAAGTCTGCTACAAGTGTTGCTTTCAAACTGCTCTGATTCTGAAATCTGACATTTTCAGATGACACTGTATTTTGTGGTAGAAGAGGACTGCATTTTGTTATGAAGGATTATTTTTTATCCACAATGTGGTCCTTAAACAAGGTCTAAACCACAACGCTGGATAACAAAGGATGGTACAATTTGATGAATATTTTATTTCTATGATATTGTGTTGCATGGGATCATTTGTTCAGACAGTAACACTGACTGTATTCTTATCCATTTCTCCAACATCTGATGAGGGAAAAAAATAGTTTAAGGCCTCAGTTTAGGAATTGCATCCTCTGCAATGAGTGATATCTGTTCAGGAGCCATAAGTGCAACATTGCGGATGTGGCCCAGACATATGCTTGCATCTGTCTGCCCTCGATGGGATCATTTGCGTCCTCCCACCGCCACAGTGCGCAACTCGAGGGAAAATCCTGCAATGCATAAAAGTAGGCTAGAGGCTTTTTATTTTTATCTGGTCAGAATGATGATGAAACTGCTGGTTGTATTATCCCCCTCCCCGCCCTCTGCTGCCTCCAGTTTGTAGGTTACTGAAAGATTTCACCAACCACAGATAAGAAGATTAGAGAGGAATTAATGGTATTCCTTTGTCATTATAGGAATAAATTGATATTTGGTTTTAAATCAGAGGGTGGGGACAGTGGCGAGTCGGAACGACATGTTGTGTCAGGAGACGTAAGCAGAGGGATGGCACAGTGACAACCAAACTCAACCCAGGGGGATGGCTGTGCACTGGAGCTAAGCACTGGATATCTCTGCCCATGTTCACCATGTTGCAGGAGATGAAAGGGCAGGATAACGCAGAATTTTCCGGGTGCGTGCGTGGCGGGGCAGAATGAGTGCCGCCGGGACATGGACGCGCCAGTAGAGGACGGGGACAGCTGTGGCATTCCCTGGGCGAGACACTGACGCAGTGGGAGGAACGTTTGGGTTCCTCTCACCTTTCCAGCCCCAGCTTAACCATGAGAGTGGCCCTCCTGGCCTTCAGACTGATGTGCTTGGCCTGGTTGTGGCCTGTCACTCAGCTCAACAGCAGCCACTTCCCAAACAAGAGGAGACACAAGGAGATGTACGTCGGCGAGAACACCAAGCAAAAGCATGGAGGGTGAGGCAAAGTGCGATCTCTCGTATGGCATATACTTGAGGAGCTGACATCCATCTTTTGCGGCCTTACAGGAGGCTTTTCTGTGCGCTACTTTATAATGTCATGATGTAAATGGTTTGGAAAGGTAACAGCAGGTGATAGTAGGATCATGTCAGGCCAAAGGTGATCTGTGCTTGCAATAAGTGATTCAGCTTTCTTTGTCTTTTATAATAAATGTAAATATTCAGACTTTCTCTTTTATAGTAGACATGTACATATTATTAAAGAAGATGTTGTTTAGTTACTGGAAAAGGAAAAAAGATTTCTAAGAAAGACCGTGCCAGTGCCCTGAAAGTAAAAGATCTTTCATTTCCTCCAGACTCAAGGCTCTTTGGTCGTAATCAGAGCGCTCAAGTCCAATCAACAATCGCTAACTCCCTCGACCAGATGTCAGCTCTGTTTGTAGTGTGTGTCTGTGCTAGAAAGAGAATGGTGAAGCTAAAAAAAAATGGAGTTTGTACACAAGCTGTTATTTGTTCTTTCTTGTCATCAGACGGGTGGATCTTAAGTTGAAAAAGATGGACAGCACCAAGTCCATGCTAATTAAATCTGAGCAGCTGCTCCGAATTGAAGACCATGACTTTGCAATGAGGCCAGGCTTCGGAGGTAAAACACAATCTATCTATCTATCTATCTATCTATCTATCTATCTATCTATCTATCTATCTATCTATCTATCTATCTATCT
>JBAJHX010000067.1:10051112-10092372 GCA_037176925.1 Amniataba percoides
ATACAAGGTCAACGGACTAATAACAATAAGGTGTCACAGGCCTTTCTCACTGTCGATATTTTGACTTAAAACATTAAGTCTCATATTATTTTAAACATAGAAAGCGTTGTGGCGCAGGTGGCTCAGGGGTAGAGCAGAGACTTTTCTGTTGATCACCTGAATATTTCAGTCTGATTACATTCACTGAATACTTTTAAAAGACATGACCCACAACACAACTGCACAAAACTGTTATTTTCCTGACTTGTTTTCATGAGTGTGTCCCTAATTATTATTCATCAAATCCATTTGTTTTAGAGAATAAAAAAGGTCAAGATGTTTTCCCCCAAAACATTTTATTTGCAGATGTCACAAAGCTATCTCAAGAGGGGCAGAACAGCATTTGGTGAAATCATATATAGAATAAATAAATGTAACCCAGTCCCACAGAGCTGATCACGCATCAACAAGCTGTGTACTGTATATGCAAGCTACATTCAGTGTCCTTTACATGCACCTAATACAGTCTTAAAAAACTTAAAATATATCAGGAAAAACCAAAGGTGCTAATAAAACATGACATGTAAACAGCACAAGCACAAAGGTGGCATTAAAGTGGTCGAATTGTTTCCCTTTTAAAACACATTTGGACTCAAACATTTCAGTTTCACTGGACATGATCACATTGCCTTGATACAACCTGAAAGAATCAAATCACATTTGAGAGGCTGTAACAAAAACAGAGCTTAAAAGCAACTCAGATCAGCTGCACTGAACCTTTAAACTGCCCTATCACACAGTTTGAGCTCAAAACTCAGAGTAAAGAAAAAAACCTGAAAGAAAACAAGAGAACACGTGCCTGTTTGTAAGAGGAGTTACACCACATATTCAGTGTATCAAATCACTGTTTTTACATCTAACAGTTTCTTCAGAGTACATGCAAATGGACATTCCAAATCAAGTAACACAAACGAAATACAACTTGTAAGTTGTAGCAAATGATGGTAAAACACAACTAAAAACAGGGACGAGAAGGAAGATTAGCGTCGAACGGGGCTAAGAGAAAGGGGATAATAAAACTTTCATGTGCCCTTAAAGCTGTGTTCACACTGAACGCAAAGTCAATTTCAAATTTGATTCATTCACACTAACCCGACAGCTGGAGTGTTTTGAAATCCGTCCTTGTGAACCAAAAACGGCCAATTGCAGCACAGATGTTAGCTGTAGTCAGTCAGCTGTAGTTTACCAATATTAGACATAGAGTACCATGAGTGTATGGAACATGCTTATGTAAGTATGAACTACTCAGACTTATAATCAGACTCATTTTTGAAGTTGTTATATTTTTCCAAATCCAATGCTTTTTTTAAAAAAAAAAAAAGCCCAAAGAACACAGCATTCATTTAAACTTTGTGTTGCCTCTCATTTTCACATCACGTTCAATCTGAACACACTTTTCAGGCCAAAGCAGAAATGAGAGGAGCATTCACATTCCAGCTGCTGGGGATTGAAGCGGAGAAAACGCATGGTCTTTATTTCTTCCACACGGTGTAGAAAACCCATCTGACACAATACAGTTAAGGATCGAACACAAAAAATATGACAGCCTGCAAACAGGTACACAGTCACTTTATCCTTATTCAGGACAAATCGCTTACTGTGGATTGTTTTTCTCTGTAACTCCACTACGACATTAGCATATGAGAAATATTTAAAAAAAAAAAAAAAACTTCTGAAAAAAAAAATCTGTTGAAAGGATACTGCTCCGAGTAGGAGGGCACACACACCACCTCTTTGGAAAACTCCACGGGACACGAGAGCTTCCCCAGCTGTTCCTCATACAGACTCAGTGCCTCTGTCAAGTTCACGCTGTTGCCCTGGTGACCAGAGAGCGAGAGACACGCGCTGTAGCTGACAGTGTTTCTGTTTTTTCCAACCGTAAGTGGCCACATAAAATGAAAAATGATTTCTCCCCTTGGTTGCTGATTTCTCATTTCATGAATTATTCCTCTCCCTGACTGATATCCAACTACTTTAACTGTGCTGTGTTGCCTCCTTGCAGTATTTCCTTTATGCACATCCTGTTTCAACAGGAAATACATAAAATAAAGGAAGCACGATGCAGTCTCACCAGAGTTTTAAATATCAATCCCAATTTGTTTTAAACAAAGCAAAGCAAGTACAAGCAGTTTGAAGCAGGTTTAGGATTAAATGAGGGTGGGGGAGAAAATGAACGAGCGCAGTGACAGTCTGAACACGCTCTGTTAGTAAAAGGATGAGACTCACCTGTGTGAGATACTTCCCAGAAGGATGCAGGACTTTTATCGACAGATCTAAGATGAGACGCAGGAACTCCCATGTAGAGTCTACGACAAGTGGTTAAGACACGTTAAGATGTTAGCGGCCTGTTTAACTCGAACAGTGTGCAATGTACAAGGTGTTAATCTGTGAGAATTAGATGTCGGTTGGCCAGTGTTATTTCTGAGCTTCAGGCAGAGTCAGGCTAGCCGTTTCCCCCCGCTTGCAGTCTTCATGCTAAGCTAGGCTAACCACATCCTGACTTAAGCTCCACACTTAAATGGAACAGTTCGATAATCCTTTACTTCCTTAATACTGATATATCTGTACATGTTAATCTCTTTAGCTTTTAAAAAAAAATACAGAAACCTTCTTCTGGCTCCGTGGATATTGGGATTGCAGTGAGGTCATTAATTACGTAATCAAACACCTTTCCATCCTGGACATATTTTTTCAGCACAGGGACACAGTCCTCAACTAGCACCTGTAAAGCAAAAGACAAAATGAAAACCCACTCGACTCTCCTCTTCTTTCATTTGGAAGAGAAGATGAGAAGAGAAGATCTTATGGCAGTAGCTCATGAATATTTATTCACCACTCACTTGGTAACAGTCTCCCTTCAGGTTGTCCAGGATATGGCCGCAAGTTTCTCTCATGTGCATTTTGCATCCGTCAATCACCTTCTGGTCAATGTGCACAGTTTGTCAAAGAACTGAACGATTAAGTGCAGACGTACAATTATTAGTAAAGCGCTGTGATAAAAAAACTGCATCAATTTAGAGGAAAAAAATAACAAAAAGTCACAATACAGGAATGAAAAAGGTTCAGCAAGGCAGAACCATAAAAGGATATCTCCAACATGGTGATCATCTTTGGCTTTTGTTTGACCACCTCACAGAGGATGCCACCATCGCCCCCTCCTAATATCAGCACCTCTTTTCCAGCGTAATTCTCTTTTCCGCTGCCCATGATGGCTTGGGTGTAAGCCAAATCACTCTCTGCCAGGTCTGCAAGGTAAATGAATTATTTACACACTAAAGTAAATGATCAATTGTTATATATAATTCAAACTAACACAATAATCACGATCAATTTAAGTGATGCAGGTTTAATCTAGTACATTAAGCTTTTTAACACTCGATGTGTACTTATTTATTTACCATGAATGTATTTGCACTTACTAACGTCTCCATTGAGAATAAGGATATTTCCATACTGCTTTGAGTGCAATATTTTTATGTTTTGGTATTCAGAATCTTCTTCGTAGACCACCCGGTCAATGTCATACTCGATGATTCTGCCGTCAGCTGTGGGCCAGTATCGGTCAATTTCTGCTCCTCGTACGAGGGCTGGGAGCCTAAGGGTGAAAGAAACAGTTAATCAATACTACTGCAGCATGCAAGCTGCATGAAATATGTTTCTGTTTCTTTCTATAACATTAGCGAGGAAAGGAACCTGCGTGTGTGCTCACCTTTTAATCCTTGTAATATTGCCATTTAAGAGAACCTTCAGCTTATTTTCCAGTGCATTTAAAAGCTGCGGAGAAACAAATGAGTGTGAGAAAGCATAAAAGCCTGAGTGCACAATATTTTTTTATCTGCCTTACAATATCTTTTGGCACATCACAGAAGTTGCAAAAATAATTTCATGAGATAAAAAATGTCAATACACATACTGGGCTTCAAAGATAACAACATCACATGACATGCTGCTTCCTGGGACTTCCTGTGTGTTTTGGCTTTAAGGAAATGTATAAAGCATTGTGGCTTTTACTTTTTTTTTTTTTTTTTTTTTAAATTGAGTCACTTACATTGTCTAGTTGTGCAATGTTATCCTCTTCATAACACTGCAGATCAATGGTGACCAACCCATGGGAGTGCACGCGCAGAATAACAAGCCTGAAAAATGAAGCAAATTAATAAAATGCAAAATGCACAAAATGCAATGAGCAGAACATTTTTATTCACAAAATTTATGACGAACCTAATATCTACATTTTCAGAAAGGCACACCCTGCTGTCTAGATAGGCGGCTGTAAAACGTTTGTGCTTTCATCGTACAATCCATCCACTAAATACAACCCTCTGTTCAGAGCAAGTAATATTTGCCTAAAAAACTATTTATAGACTCATCCAAACTAACCTCTCGCAATCATGAACTATGAGCTACTACAAGTGTGTCTGAATTTGCAGAGACGCTGCCCTCTGCCTGTTTTTAGGGCCCGAGCACCGAAGGGCACGGATGGCGGTGCAAGGCACTCTTCAATGTCTTCAAATGTTTATTATTTGTTTGCTGGATATCACAACTTCCTCTCCACGAACGACAGTTAGTTTACTCTTCAAAGAAGAAACAGAGTGTTTTAACATCACAGTTTTGAGTGTCATTCTCATTCATACTCAGGACGCGCTTACAAACAGGAGAAACTAGTGATATTAAAATCCCTCTTTACACTGTCATAACAGCATCCAAGGTTCTGATCAAACATTTCTGCCATATTGACGGTTACATTGATGGTTACATTACATAACCAGGATACTCCAAAAACCTGATGACAATCTAATGCACAGTCTCTATTAGAGGAATATAGTAAAAACACACTGCAAAGAGCAGTCCTCCTATTGAGAAGTTGCATTATTAAACCTAATGTCCATGTTTATACGCAATGTGTAACTACTATCATGAACTAAATCTGCTTCTGTAGCACACACCAAACACAACACAAAGCTTCTGTTTTTAAGAAAATAAGATTAAAAAAAAAAGAAAAAAAAAAAAAAACAGTTGTTCTTACCGGCCATTCTTGCCTACAAATGTAGCAAGGTATCCATGCCCATTTGTTTCGTGGACAGTTTCTGTCATTTCCTGCTCATGAAATATGGACAGCAGACCAGGGACTGTCGAAGCAGAGTCAACTGGGAACAGAGAGTGGAATAATGAAAAATAATAATAATAGCTCATGTTTTTGACACAAGTGGTGAAAGAAGTAACAAAGTATCCTCAACAAACTGTACTTACACATTTAAGTGCTGATTATGCAGGAAGAGAGGCCCCTGACAGTGTCATATCATTATATTTTATATTGCTGGATTATGATTTGATTATTAGAGATGGATTAACATATGTAAAACATTTTAGTATACTAGCCGGTAATGGTTGAGCTCATTTGAATGATTATTTTTGGATAGTATGTACTGTACTGTGCACTGTGTTTTATGCTTGTTGTAGCATTTTAAAGTTTTAATACGTAATGCAGCAACTCACTTCAGCTGTCAAATGAATACCTTGGCATAAAAAGGTCACTCGAAAAGAGAAACTATAGAAAATACTTTACTTAAGTGAGCAACAACTATTAGTCAGTCAGGTAGCTGTCAACTATTAAATGAATTAAATTTTAATTCATCTTTAGCTGCAGCACTAACTTAAATGCTAAAACATACGTAACATTGCATTCCTACCAGATAATCAGAACTGATTTAAAAGCTCCTCTGTTAAGAAGAAACCTTACAATGAGGAATATTTCCATTTTATACTACTTTATATACTACTACTACTTTTCTACTTTTCCCAGCAGTAGGACAGACAGATGTAATGCAAAACCAATATGTACTTCGTATTTTTTCATCATAAAGTCACACATTTCATCATTTCATCATGCCTCTGCACCTGACCAGCCACGGTCCCACTTCAGCACAGAAAACTACAAAAATGGCCAAAATACGTCACTTCCTGTGCGACAGCGCTGAGCAGACTTTATTCGCATTGTTAGCCAGACAGGTATTGAGCTGTAACCCAAGTTAAAAAAAAATGTAAAAGGTCTAACATCGCACCACCTTGCAAATGACATTCAAATGAAACCTTTCAGCCTGAACGACCTTCAGCCACAAGGCCAAACTCGTCGTTAACAAAAAAAATAAGGCGAGTACGAGCCCCCTGTCAGCTATGTTTCACCCGAATCGATACACCGCGTCTGTTTTGAAGGGCAGTGACAGAGGGGCAGGTTGATATTAGCAGGCCGGTCTCCGGTTAGCATGCAGCGCCGATGCGGGGGGGCGGGGGGTGGCTGTGAACCGGGGCCACCTCCGCCGCCCCGGCTCTTCCTCTCTCTCACTTACCTGCCGCGGAGAGGTTGAAGTCGAGGGTGTAATGTCGCAGTGCCATGACCGAGAGCAACCGTCATCCATGCCTGGGACAGACGGGCTGCTGCGGGTATTTATGTGCAGAGACAGAGAGAGGCCCGTTGCTGCTGCTGCTGCTGCCGGCCCTGCCCACCGCGCTCCCCTGAGCTAGGCGGGGCTTCTGGGACAGCCCCGAGGCGGAGAGCAGCCGCGGGAGCCAAGAGAGAAATCCTCCCGCCCCCACTGTTTGTCAAGATACTAAACAATAAATAGCTTAAAAAAAACAAAAATGTCTGTGGCAGTAAAGTGTCTTTAATATTATCATAACATTTGTATTGAATTTTTTACACTCAAGTATTTAATGACTTTCTTTTATTATTTTGATTTCTACATTTGTCTATATGTTACTGTTGTTATTATTGTCTCTAAATGCCTTTTGTTGTTTTTATTTTTATATGACTACATGTCACTTGTATATAAATATATACATATATGTGTATATGTATGTATATATGTATATACATATATATATATGTGTGTGTGTATACGTTACTGTTGTTGTTATGTTCACATATGTCTACATGTTACTGTTGTTGTTACATGTTGCTGTTGTAGACTTTGTTATCTCTGAATGTCTACACTTAAGGACAGCTGTGCTTTGAGCTAAATGCTAATTTGCCTTAAACACTGTCGAAATATTTCAGTCTGCCCAGGCTGTTTCTTTACCATTTTAATAAGATATGTTCATCGCTGATAATTTCTTAGTCTTTTAATCAATCTTGTTGTTATTTGTATGTATATATTTACAGTAAATATAGCTTTTAATATACATTTATATGTGTACATAGAAGTTGCATTTTCTAACTTACCTATCAGACACTACTATGGCAAAATATGAACAAAACCAAGCACAACTGACTCATTTCCACTTGTCAGTTTTATTCATTTAAGTGAAATGGGCTCGAATAGACACAACATACATTTGCTTTTAACCTAACATAGATATAAAGCACAATAACAGCTGGATATTTGAAAGAAACACAGTACATGCACAAAAGTGGATGGTGCTGAGATTCAGAAGAGCCCTGAAGTAGGTTAATGTGTCAAAACCAGAGACTGTAACTGTAACTAAATGAGAAATCTGATGCAGATCTATTTTAATTCAAGGTTATAAAATAAACAAAATGCTCCAACAGCATTATGTAGAAATTGGTACACAAGTGTTGCAAATCTTCCTATAGAGTAGAATCTATAATCAACGTACATTCATTCACGGCTTGTATCAGTTTATAACACACACAGAGCACATTATGCATTTTCATATATTCTCATCACATTCACAATCACTGACAGCTGATAGTGATAAATATAACAATTGATGCACATACAAAGGGTGGGCAAAATGCACAAAATGAATTTCGCAATAATGGTGTCCATATAACAACATAGGTGTTATAATTTAAAATCAAATGGTAGCAACTTCTTACTTTGCCCCACTCAACCTGATATTGATATTGCAGAGTACTGAATTAAAACACAGGAGGGTTTTACGGTCGTGGGGTCATGCTAGTTACTGATGTGACTAGATTATATCATCCTGGCTGAAAAGATGCAGTTTGCATTTAGTGTGCTACCTGCTCAGCAAAAACTGCAGACAGACAAAGTTAATGCCTAGCTGGTCAGCATGGTGTAGTTAAAGAGAGAGGTATTTCTCTCAGGATTTGGTAAAGACCAAAAACTGAATTCAAAGAGACCAAATATTGTATGTCAGTGTTTGTTGTGTTCACAAGAGAAATCATTTACTGCAGGTTTGAAGCATTGACTGACGTTCAGCGTCATTACAGCTGACCGTTTTCGCAGCCTCTGAGCAACACGACCATCAGAAAGTAAATCCACCACAATCAAAAGCATCAAAATCAGAGTCTGCCACTTCAAAGTCGAAGCTGTTAAAGTGAGGGGAGTCGAGGGCAGGGCTGCCAGTGTGGTATGCTCCTGCAGGTCCCATGCCAGAGAAATCCGTGTTGAGTGGCAGGTCTGGAGCTTTGGCTTCCAGATTAGAGAGGGAGCATGCCCCCAGGTAACCCATCGCAGAGGAAGCAGCAGCCCCTCCCATCAGCAGATAAACCGCCCTGACTGCTTGGGCGTTACTGATAGTGCCGTGGCGCAGGCACCCTGCAGCATGTGCTCCTCCTTTGTAATACTTTGACCGGGGAGAATTTCTTCCTGTTGGATTGAGTGGTTTGAAAAACAAACATACATGCTGTTGAAATCATCAAAACCCTAAAGACCTGTTTGTGCAGACCAACAAGTGAACAACCTAACCTCACCTTTTTCCCTCGGGGATGCGCAGGTCATGGGCCCCGGGGAGGGCGTCTCTGTGTCGCTGAGCGGTGGAGTTTGTGGATCTTTGTCCACGATTTGCTCAGGCACCAGATCCTTAAGAGTAATGCGAGGTGGTGGAACGTGATGTCGCTGACAGGGACTGAGAGGTGATGAGAGACTCTGCAGAAAGAAATTAAATAAGAGCACCGTTCAGGAAAAAAAGAGGTTTCTAAGAACAACAAAGATTTCATACAGTGATTGTTTAAAAGACTAACAAGTGTATGCATGATGACTGAAATATATTTGGGGCTCATAAGTTTTTAGCTCAAAGCACAGATGTTCTTAAGAATAGCCTGACAGAGCGATGGTAGACTCTAAAACAATATCTCTTTCTTATTAACTCACCGATTTCACTTTTCTCAGCATATTCAGCCATTGACTAAAAAACAAAAATAAAAAACATATTGTTATCTCCATACCAATCATACACCCACCAATACATGAGTTAAAGTTAAAGCATACCAATGAAATAACTGGGAAGTTTGTAGGAGTGGAATGTGCTGTGCAGTTTCTGCTGCACAATACGGTGTATTGTTGTAGGCTGTGTGAGCGGTGAGAAGAGGCAAGGTAAGCAGGAATGGAAAAGTGAGTTAAAGATCTACACTGTAAAAACAAAAAAATGTAGAAGAAAAATATGCTGATGTGCATGTAATATGGAATTACAACAAAAAAGATATATGAAAAAAGTCCAATAACAGCACAAAATGCCACTCAGTGTTGTTTACAGCAAAGTGACACCAACACTGAAAAGTTGTGTTCATCTTTAGAAAGTGGAAAACTCTCTGGGGATCTGCATACACTGCCGAAACACTTTTCGATCTCGGCACTACTGAAACATTACAACTTGTTACTAAGTTTCATATGAACCAGAAAATGAAATACCCCACAAGTCATGGGAAAAAACAAGGATGAATGCACCACACAAAGCCTGAGTAAGCAGGGTGGATGCATGATGAATGCATTATCATGACTTCAGAGCAGTCAGGATGAAAAAGAAGAAGAAAAGGAGAGTGGGGCTGACAATTGTAGTATTGAAACAAACAACAAAACCCCATTCATTTCCTTTTATGATTAAATTTGTTTGTAGTTTCAGTGGCAAACTACACAAAAAATAATGTAACTAAAATATAACTAGAATCACTATGTAAATATGAATTGCTTGCTACACTTGCTAGCTGCTGTAAAATGTAGTTAACTAGCAGCAGTTTAACTAACCCACTACTCTAAGTTAGAGTAAAACTATACGTTCATTTTTTACAGTGGTTTTTCACCAGACTATTTTTTGTTTTGTTTATGTGTTTGGAGTGTTTTCTCCTGTTCTCAAGACATGAGAGTAATATGAATTTTCTCGTCCAACTCTTGGCAAAAATGTGAAAAGGTGTAATCGAAAAAATACTTAACAATTCCCAGAATTCCCACTTGTGAAACTACAATACAAAACATTTTCAATGCAGTGTGTGGGAACTATGTAATTCTACTGGAACAAGACAGAGAAATCGGTAGTAAGAATAAGCAATAAGTAAGATAAGTCATGAGCACAGTGACCACCAGACCTGCAGTCTGCAGAGGTTTCAGCCAGCAGCAGCAGGTATTTATTCTGGGGCAGGATCAGAGCAAAGCAGCAATCTCTGCATCCACCGGAGGGTAATTTGGGGAGATCTAGTATCTCCTTGCCTTCCACAATCGCCTCACAACTGCTCTGCAACAGCACCAGCTGGTCAGGGGGAGATGAGGCATCGTGGCACACAAGGAGACTGCCCTCAGCTGTCAGGAGCAGAAACCTCTTCTTCCACTGTTTGAAAATAAATCCACCTGGACAAGAGAAACTGGTTGTGAATGAGCGGAAATAGCACTGAATGGTTGATTGAACTTGTTGGAGAAACACCCTTTATCTTCTAATCATAACTCGGCACCAAAAGCTTACTGACAATATTAACCCTGGTCACAGTGATCATGATAGCAGAGGAAGCAGTGTTTAGATGGATTAACGCATGAACACTCGGTCATTCTGTCATCCCCACAGATTAGAGGCTGTCAGATGGTTGGAGAATCAGGGCGCTGCGGATGTTGGGCTCGACCAATCGGACGAGACTGACCAGCGTGATCTGGCACAAACATACGCACACATCTGGATCTACTCATTCTATAGACGTACAGTAAAAAACACATGGGCACACTTTATTAAAGCGCATAACAGGATTACAACACCAAGAGCTGGTGAAAAAAGACTTTGGCGTTTTAATCTTTTTGTAGAGTATTTTCAGCTAGAGATTATGTTTTTTCACCAGGGTTTGCCACTCAGCTGTGAGTGTTGATGTGTTTGATGTGTTTTACATTTTGAAAACACATTAAATTAAAAAAAACCCTGATAACTTGGTTGATAATAGTTGATTTAGAGGTGAAGATGATTAAGATTCTTTTCTCAAAAACATGCTTACAAATCTCAGAGATCAAATGTATTCATCATGAAACTAAACAATTATCTAAAATCATATCACAATAGAAATTCTATGACGTTCTTATTCTAACAAGACAGAAAATCAAAAAAATATCAGCATTTATAAAAGCCTGACTTCAAATTTGGAAATTCCCTTTAAATATACTGAGAAACGCAAAACTAGTTATTTATAAGAAAGGCATTTTTGCTCACAAAACATCACTTGCTCAGTGAAGAAGAAAATCAGCTCACCATACATCCGGAGCGTCCCACGATGGATCCCCGAGACGTTCATGTTTAGCAGCCGATGTGTCCCGTGCTCGGAGAGAAATGTTTTGAGGACAGGATGGGTGAAAAGCACATGAGGCTCAATGTGAGTTTTAATGCTCAGCCTTAATCCCCATTCAGCCGGGATGTTCCGCAGTTCAACAGCTTGATACGAAAATGGGTTGCGATGAGACGTTACATGCAAACTGCTGTAGTGCGTTTGTGTGTGTGTGTGTGTGTGTGCAGAGTCGCTGTCTACAGTGAAACCTGTTTTTATCTGTGCAAATGACAAAAAAAAACGCTTAAATCTTGAAAATGACTTGTCAGCATGATTCAGCTCTTTTCTTTTCATACATTTTTGTCTTTAATATCAGTTCAGTTTTACATACACAACTTGAAATCAGTTTCACTAAACTGCTCATTCCTTCTCATTCAAACAGAAATCAATTACTGAGATCTACTTCAGTCAGCAAATGTAATAAATCCATCACTGAACAATAAGCCAACACTATGGCCCCAAAACGCACGTCTCTGCCCTCCTGTTTTAATCTACCTTTCATGAAAAGTCTGTCATGTTATGTCACGTCCTTTCCTGTGCAATTTAATGTCTAGTCATCTGTAATCCTGCACAATTAGGTGGCTGTTATCCAATCAGACTGCAACACTGAGAGCTATTATCACAAACATTCATTGTCACTTAAGGAGAAAAGATGCAGATTTGTTAAAACAGCATCATGGTTACATAAATGTAGCTGACCCCGACAGGACCCTGTGGTTGCATCACTGCTGATCACTCTCATACATTATACATACAGTCTGATGCCAGTGAGTACAAGATTGAATTAATGTCACATATTCAAACAAAGCTTATTCTAATACGGACTATTCATCATCACAGACTTGAAGTTGTCTTGAAAAAACAATAAATAGAATAATTTAAACTCAAAGAGTACCAGAACAAAACTAAATTGAGACACATAAATACGCCAAAGTGAATCAGGAAGGATAATGAATCTTGAAGAAAATTATTAAACACATATAAAGACAAAAAGTCAAAGTGTAAAGCTAACTTCCTAGCTGCTAAATTGCAGGTGCCAGTCTATGCACCTCTGTTACTGCCCAGGCACTTGATCACATAAACTGTGGTTTTGGCTCTCTTCAGCAGCACACATGAAATGAAAAATGCTATTTTATAGAAACACATAATGTCCCTACATTTGTGAAAGAGGAAACATTATTCTATCATTATTCAGTTTGATATGTGATTAAATAAATGAACATACTTGTGCGTGAATTCTGTTATATAAATAAAAGTGTCTTCAATGGCAGTTTCTTGCTGTGTGCTAAATATGACGTTATTTTGAAAAGAAAATCACCCGTTTGGGAGTTACCAGTGTTTCTTGTAATGTTCATGCTGATAATCATTCTCATTCATAAAAATGACTTTTTTTGTGAGAATATAAATCTGCTGTGAGTTTTGTCCGGAATGATGAACACAGGAAGCAGAACAAAAGTTGTTGTTTTTCCTCTGCATGTGTCAAGTACTTGCTGGCTAGGACAGCTGATCCTCATATTGCTTCCTGAAACAGTCGCCAGCAGGGAAGAAGTCCCAGCAACGCTCTTGGTACATCTTCCACACGTACGACTCCTTAAGAAAACAAGAACACATGAACAAGAATTCACAGCGTGAGACAAGAAACTTAAAGAAAAATGATGATAAAAACTGTGCAATTCAGACTGACCTGCCCGGTGTGCTCTGTTTCATCTTTGTTGATAAGGTACATTAAGAAGAACCTGAAAAGCACTCAGATGTTAGCATTTTCTCATTTGTTTGTGAGCACACTATAACAGAGAGGAGGTACACTCACATGTAGTTGGCCAGGTTGTGTTCATCGAAAGTGTGGGTCTCAAAGCCGTGTGGTGTTGTATCAAAGTAGTCACTTCCAATTCCACATATGAAGCATTTTGTCTGCACGAAAACCAGAGATCAGGATTAAAGCCATGCTGTGCATGTATTCGGCAACAGTGTCAACTTAAAGGATTACACTGTACCTCCATGTCCTCCTTGACCTGCTCTTGTTGGTCTCTGAGTTCTCCAAAGGCATCAATGATGAGACCTACAGTTACGTTATGATTAGAAGTTTTTGTGAAATTTCTCTTACAGGTAAGTTGACTCAGATATTAGTACCCAGTAACATGACATTTGAAAAATGCCATCAAGGCCAGTGTCATCTTTACCCTGAATGATGGCCAGCAGGATGACAATAACGAAGAAAAAGAAGGTTATATCAAAGACCACTCGATAGAGCTCGTATTCATCTCCAGCGGGATCCTCAATCTCGTCTCCAATGCCTCCACCAGCCCGCACCCCCACGTACATGTGGAACAAGTAACACTGTGAAAGTTAAGAAAAACACACATGGTTTGGGAGGAGGCACTGACATGAACGTAACAAAGTGCTTCTTTTTAGATCAACTGTAACTTACAGTCATCATGTCATCACATTTCATGTCTGGTTCATCTTCATCCTCACTTTTGTTGTAAAACTTGCGGAAGAAATTGAAGGCGACTACAGTGTAAAGGTACACCACCACAGCCAACAGGCCCACTGTCATCATGAGCTGGCAGACACAAGAAGAAAAACAGAATTAGTACGCTCAGACGAAAACAATGACCACTAATGAGTTTGTTCTGCACTTGCCTGTTTGCCATTGTGTGTGACTGACGACAAGATGGTGCGCAGAGTCTTCACCCCCATGGCAATATCCAGCAAGTGGCAGGCGAAGAAGAAGTTGTTGTAATGCCCAAGCAAGGACATGACCGTGTACCAACAGAGATATAGGAACGTCTGCAGAGAGATAACAAGGAGGTTTTTTTTCAGGTAAGATCATGTTAACATATAGAACAGGACTGTATTTTAGCATATTGTGCAACATACAAGTAAATATGGGTTTGCTTACACCATCTGTGAACACAACACCAAATTTCCAGATCTGGTACTTGATGTCGATGGAAGTCAGCCTAAAAAGATACAGTATTGGTTGATATGCATTTTAAATAATAATTTTGAATTTAAAGACCAAAATCTAATCTTTGTTGTATATGAACTGTACCATGCAAACACAGAGCTGTCTGGTTCCTCCTGTTTCTTCTCGTGTTGCTGACTCACATCCAGGGAAGCTAAATCAACACCCAGGAGTTCGGCGATTCTTTCTCTGCCATAAATGTCTCCGTACTTATCCAGCACCTGGACACCAACATCACATCACATGACATGCTCTGCAGGGCCCATTTTCAAACCCACCACAATCAAACACAACTTACCTTTCGTTTGACAAATTTGTCCCAGTAGTTGTTTGGGAAGGAGCTGTGAAACAAAGAGATGACATTTATGAATTACATGTATGAAAACGTCTGTTTGAAATAGTTTCCTTGAATGCCTGCGTAATCTTGATGCTTTAAAGAGACAAATAACTCCTTTTTCCACATACGGTGTATTCAGGACCAATCGGTCCCACTGGCCCTTAATGTCATCGTCCTCAGGCTGCTCTGTGATGTAGAGGCCGTCAAACTCCAGCTTTCTTGCAAGTTCTTTCTCCCTTTTGAAGATCACCAGTGGTATCTGACAAAAACAATTACAAATGCTGTTTATTGAGTTATGCAAGTTTCTGGCCTTATTTGGCAGAAGCCAGACCACGTTTCACAGTGCACTTCAACAACACTTCAAGAGGTCAACAGTTTATTTTTAAAAATTGTGCCAAATTTCTCACACTAAACCAACTGTTTTTTACTGTGTCAGACCTTGAGGCAGTTGTAGCCGATGATACAGATGAATGAGATGACTGTGTGCAGGGCAGCAAGGAAGGCCAATGTAGGCTGCATGTAACCCGTACTCTCCTCTAAATAGTAGTAAATTGGGACGTCCTCCTCATCTTCATCTCCTCCCTCATTCATTCCAGATCCCTCGGCCTCTTCCCCTGAGCCTTCAAACAACCCAGAGCCTTCAAACAGCCCGCTTCCCTCTGCCAGTCCAGATCCTTCCATCTCCTCGCCCTCAGGTGGGGTTTCAGACACCTAAACAGAAAAAGGGAGAGACAAGGCAGCTTGGTTCCGTGGAACTTTCTTTGAATGAACCTCATTGGTAGTGTATTAAATAGACATAGTTAAGTAGCAAAGAGTTGAACTCAGCTGTGGACAAAACATAAAAATATACAGGCAATGACTCAAATACCAAGTTATCTTTTTACCTTGTAGAACAGCAGAATGAAGTTCAGGGCGAATGCAATGAACAGAGCCAAAAAGCGCAGGTTGTAGAAGTTTCTGGAGAGGTAGTTCTACAAAAAAAAAGTTGAGGTGATTAATGAGTTAAGTACAGAACACATTAAAATGACACTAGCACACTAAGTCTAAATCTAGTAAAAAAACTAGTAAATGTATCACCATAAATTTATTTCTTTGGGTTTCCAGCTCAGTCCAGATTTGAAAACCTCCTTCGCTCTTTGGTTTCTTTTCTTTTTTTGTCGCAGCTTTTTTTGGTGCTTGTGGCTCTTGTTCCTCCTTGCTCTGGGATTCTTTCTCTTCTTTCTCTCCAGTTTCCTCACTGACAAGCAAACATAGTAGGGTTATTATTGTTCTTTGTATTTCTGTGTTTCATCAACACCAAAATCAAATCATGGTGCAACCCTTCGAATTTGCCATCTGTCTGCCTATGTCCTCTCCACAGCCCCTTCTATACTGTATAGTAATATAACAACTGTACTATTATATACAATGTTACTGCAATAAATAATGGTGATGGTGCAGTGCTTTAGTTGGTTGCACAAGAAATAAATGGTCCAAGGTGAGTACCAAAGCAATGAACTGCAAACTATTGTAACCAAAAAAACAAGACAACACTCGTACTCAGCCTTTTCAGGCTCAGGAGGAGGCTCCTCTACGGGAACAGGTTCAGGCGGTTTCTGGCTTGCATCAGTCTCTTCTGGCTGCTGTAAAACACACACACACACACACACACTAGTCACCAACACTATAACTTCCCCCTCTATTTCTAATTTAGTTATTTTCTTCCTTCTTGTTTAAGAAATAAGAAAGAAGTACAAGACTTGATCTTTTTCTTTTGCTCTTATTTTTGAGAGATGTAAATGTAGTCAATGTTTTGTTTTTTGGTGCAAAAAACATACCATTTTCCTCTTTGTTATGGGAGTTCCTTCAGGAGTTGGAGGTTCAACAGTTGCCTCTATTCCCATGTCTCCAAGTCCACCTGGAGCATCCATGCCTGGTATCCTCCCACCCTCTTTTTCCTGGGTGTCCTCCTCTTCCTCCTCTCCACTCCCAGTCTCCCCAGTGTCCGTCACTCCACCGGTGTCCTGTTCCTCCCCTGTTCCTGGGTCCCCTGGTCCATCTCCATGCACATCATCCTGTGTGGGATCTGGCATGCTCGCTAGAATCTCAGTCACAGTGATGTTTTTAGCTCCCTCCACTAAGCCCCCCCCGAACAGTGTTTGCCAAATGATCATAAAGAAGCCTTTGCACACGTTGTAAATGAAGTGAAGTATGCTCATTAGGATGGTCCAGAAAAAAGTGGACAAAGCCACTATAATCTCCTTAATGGTCATCTTTCTCACTCTGCGATACTGCCTGCGAAGGTTACGGAAGGTGAAGATGCTGAAGAAGCTTAACATGCTGTTGATGAAGTCTGCAAAGGCAGAGCTTGATTCAGGCTGGCCTTCTTCTCCGTTACTGTCCTCATCACCTCCTCCACCCGCTCCTCCTCCTTGTCCTCCGTCACCTCCACCTTCTTCGACTTCGTCGTCTTCTTCCCCCTTTTCCTCCTCCTCCTGCTCTGAAATTTGAGAGGCTATGTTCATCTCAAAGATGGTGTCCTCGCAGAAGTTGACAAACATCTCCATCTTCTCGGATTCACCGCCTTCATTGACAACATCAAAGATAAACTGCCGTTTGGACTCCCTGACCTGGGGCATCTCCCACTGTCTGCGGTTTACTTCACTGATTTCAAAGTAGATGCGCTCAATCTTTCTGCTGGCGCCCATTATTTCAATACGGCCCAGGAAGGGGCGGAAGTAGTTCAGCACGCTCTCTGCTTGCTCCAGGAAGTTCTGTAGCCTGGTGTCATGGGGGACATGCTCAGACAAGTTGGTGAGCAGCACTGCGATGTTGAACCCAATGTCCTTGGCAGGTTCCTGGAAGCGATTGGCGAACTCCTCGTAGTGGATCATGTCATTCTCATCTGCTTCTGAGCAGGACAAAAGAAACTGGATCTCAGATGGGGAGTACTGTTTCTGACTGTCCATGGCCTTCTGGAAGTCCTTCTTGGAGATCAGCCCTCGAGGGTCTGTGACGTAATCTCGAAAAGCATCTGAGGCCACAATGTCTTTCAGCTTGAGGAACATGTCAAAGAACTTGAGGATCATCTCCACATTGCTGGAGGACTCCACCAACATGTCAACCATCTGGCGGGCAATTGTGCCATTTACCACATTCCCTGAATAACACAGAGTAAAAACCAAACAAAGGTTTGACAACACAAGATGGAGGAGGGAGGGATGAAAAATGAAACTAAACACATGTAAACTATTTTACCCTCTAAGAGTGAGAGCAGCATAACAACCATGTCTTTCTGCAGGTCAAGAAGTTCCTTCAGCAGACCGATTTGGCTGGAGTCCTGTGATCATAAAAAGATGCACGAGATTACAGTAATGGTAACAGATTATTGTATCATTTTAGAATATTAGGGGTTTGCACAGATTTATAGAGATGCAATAGTCACTGGGGAATTGGAAAACACAAGTCAAAAGTGTCAACAGTTATTACACAACATTATTTTCACATATAGTGATTCCATACATGTTATGATATGGGGTGTACATTCATATATTGTGTGTTGCATACACTCACATTCACAACAAAGAGGGTGCTGCAAAAAGAAGTTAAATAACCTCATGCTGAAAGAAAAGATGACTGTCAAAATCTAAACTTTACTACTATCTCCTCCAGCTTTATATACACTGTGTACATAAAATTATATCATACTATTATTATTTCTGTAGTTGTGTATGAAACATGAACACAAAATAAATGCCAGTCTTACCTAAAAAGTAACTTTAAAAAAATAAAAATGAATTATTTCATTAAATTAAAGAATTCTATCTACAAGACAGTGAGTAATAGAGTCAGTAAGCTTTCAAAACACGTAACATCTTGGTTTGTAACAACCCATCAATAAAGGCTCAATCTGCAACGCTGTTGTCTCTGCCTGCACAATGAAAGAAATCTATAGATTTTAACTGTAAACCAACACTACTCCTCTTCATTCAATAATCAATTAAACATGGGAAGCAGCAGACATACTCTTCATGGTCTGATCGTACTCTCTTGATGAGGTTTGTTTTTTTGGATGAACATATATAAAAGTTCCTAAAGGTTCCATGAATTGCTATAAACCATAACAGAATTTCCACTTGAAGAAGAAATCCAGGAAATACATGTTCAAACAAATATACTGTACATATACCACTGATGTTATATTATGTTATATAATATATTAATACTTTGTGTTATAACCAAAGCAACAGAGGCCACAAAGCAACACAACACAAATAAAAAGCATATTCCTTCTGGTTAATTATTAGTTACTGAAAGTGGCCACAGAATTGTAACCCCTGTTAAATGTGTGCACACAAAGTGGATGTCACATTAAAATGTATATTCCAACACCAAATAATCTCATATTAAAGTGTTTACTCCAACAGTGGAGGTTAAAAGTTGGTCCCTGTCTCAGGTAGTTTTGTAGTCACCTGCTTCTTTGTTCTTTGTTCTTGAATCAATTAACTGATTCAGCAAAAACAGCATTTACTGTCATGAATACTGTTGGTGCTGTACATAGTGCTGGAAATGTCTTAACATGGTAAACCTCTTTGAGGTAGAGAGAATATTTCCATGTTGGGAAATGCATATTCATTATGTCATTCCTGTGGCTTTATGTGGTTCAGTATGCATAACTAAGAGTTGTGATTATACCTTCAAGTATTCCCTTGTTTTTGTATGTGTTTTCCTGATTTATGAGACACAAGTTGATGTTTTCCTGCTTTTTATGAAAAAAAAGAACAACAGCATTTAGATTAATTCTGCTGAAAAGGTATAATAAGCGATTGGTGTTTACCACATATTGAAAAAATGAAATAAAATAAACTTGCTTCTTGCTTCATAAAAAGATCAGTTATTTAATTACCTGCACAGTACAAAAATTAATTAAACTGATTGATTTGACTTTCTTTTATTGCATATGGTTTTACATAATGCAACAAGATCTCACAAATATTAGCAATTTTCAAGTATGTAGTCAATCAAAAGCTTTTTGTTGGTTGACATTATATGGGATGGTTGTAACTTCACAACAATTCAACAAGGTGCTGAAGTATCTGACTTTTGAAACTCACCTTCTACCTGGTATTCTGCTTTGTTTGGAGGGATATTGAGCTCATTGTTGAAAAAAATAATTGGCACTCACTGAGTCCTGTTTCCTGTGGAAGCTTTAAATGCCTACAATAAAATATATACACTTCTACGCATATGTAAAAAGGAAAAAATATATGCATATAAGTAACTTTATTTCTTTGCTCGGCTTGTTTTAATTTGGGTATTTTAGATCTTCCGTTATCTAAGACATTTAAAATTTAAGAATTTTTACTTTAAAAGCAGGTGAATAGAAAACAGCCCGATAAGGGAAACCAAGACTGAATAAATTACAAACTAGTAAACACAATATCACATCAATAGATAAATAAAATGGATACATACTTTACCCTGCATTGACCATGTGGAAGACAGTTTAAATAATAAATAAATTATTCAGTTGTTAAACAAGTCAAAGCATTATTACATTTTCAAATATTTTCTTTCGCTTGACAGTAAAACAGTGTTTGGGATGGTATAGATTAACACATTAAATAATACATCACATCTTTACATATTATGATTATACTTTACTTTTTTGAATAACACCTTTAAAATAAGCTCTGTTGGTGGGTTTACCATAGTAGTTCAAATATGATGACTGCAAAACAGAACAATGATATTTGTGAGAATATCATGTCAGGAAGGACAGCGCACGGGAAAGTAATTTTATGTTAGGTGCATCATCTGTGTTAGGTGTATGCTGAGCTGGGAACTTATGGGATGGAGCATGGGTCGGCTCTTAACCTGAGTGTATGATTAAAGGGTTATGCATGCAAAACACTGTGCTGATAATAGAGGTTTGCCATTAGCCTCAGTCATCAACGGAGGATGACTGCACGGTATAGAGTGGAAAAGCCTCAAAGTATTTTGACCTTTCATCTGTAGCAATAAAGTTCCTCCAGTACATGCATTTAAATGCCTTTCTCACAGCAGACATTTTGATTTGTTATAGAAAAAAAAGCTCTGGTGTTTGATAATAACATTAAAGATGAGTCTGCACTGTTCAAGTGTCCCAGTATGTCATGACAGCATGAACAACACCAGGACATTGAAGCAGTTAAATGGAATTCAGCCATCGCTGACTTTACTATTTACACCTTTGCGTTTCCTTCTGTGACATATCAAAGTTTGTTCCATTCACGATTAATGGGAATGGGAAGAACCAATTTGAAACCAACCAGTCCTGGAGGTACAAAGAAATAGTTGAAATACTTATGGTATCAAGAAATCCAAAGTGACTTTGCTCTCTAAATGTAATATTCAATATTCACTGTATACAGTGAATACTGGCTACCTATTAAAAAAATCTGCAAGCATGTTTACAATTAGGCTTATGACAACATATTTATTTTCATGCACATGTAAGGAGTCATCGTATGGTTTATACTGTTATAACTATGTGTGCCCTGTGGAGGAAATGTCCACTGAACATCCACAGTAAGACATTCCTGGAGGACTGTCAACAATATACTACAGAGAGCCAAAAATGAGACAGAAAATGAGCACCAACAGGCAGCTGGGACAACACTTCCTCTCTCGGTTACCAGTGACTTGTCATGGTCACTGAAAATAAAATACGTCATGAGACCAAAGTTACATAACAGATTTATTCTGTCTATATTAATCATAATAATGTAGATTTGAGGTCAGGGAGTTCAGGCCACACTAGTTGCAGAAAGGCATCAATGTCTGGGTTTGTGCTTCTTTCATTTTACATGTTTAGAGCGAATAAATATTTTTCATTTGGAAAGTACAGTTAATCAAATTACATGTGCGTACCTGTGCCAGCTTCATCATCATGTGGGCAAAAACGTGAAGGAACCCAACAATAGCATCCCAGAGCCTGCTGTGGGCCAGGGACTGCTGGTTGCCAGTGCACGGGCCCTGAAGGGAGAAACTGTGTTTTACACATATAGCACACAAACAACCAGCTCAATGCCTGATTTGTTCAAATATTACCTGAATGTATTCAGTTAGACTGTTGAAAATCTGTTTTGCCACTGTCATTGCTTTGGAGAAGTTCTTTTTGCCTGGTTCATCGATGACGTCCTTGCCGGAGTAATACCAGTAGAAATCACTAATCGACTCCTTGATTGAAAAAAATATAGATATAAGTAGATTATTCTCATAAACATCAAGGTTAAATATCTTGACATACAAATCCCTTCTTAAGAACTTCATATTAATACTAAATACCATATATAAATATAAATATATACAAATTCTGATCAGAATTTCTGAATTTTCTGTGCTAAATCAAAAACTTTTGAGAACTACAAAATGACCAAGACTAAATGGCAAGGCTGAATGTGTACATGTTACCCACACAGCTACACATTCGATTGCACATCCCAGTGAGGTTGTTGTGACAATATAATCTCAAATATTTCCTTTCAAACTTTTATTAGGCTGAATCAAAAGTTGCACCTGAAGTCGAAGTAGGTAATCGACAGTGCAGATGATGATGTTGATGGTAGTTGTGCTTCCTGTCTGCGTCCGCAAGTAGTTCTGAAAATCTGTCACAAAATAGACTTTGTTTTGCAAAAGTAGCAACATTTCATAATATTTGCATTCCTGAAAGTTCTAACTTGAATCTAATTAAATTTTACTCTCATTCGAAACATTCTCACCATTATTGTGGCCCTCACAAAGCAGCTGCAAGAAACGGAAGAGGTCACAGGTGAACTCGTCATCTGCCATCACTTTCTCATCTAAAAAAGAATTAAATGAAATGAGCGAAAGTGCCAAAAGACATCTTAAAATCAGGTGAAGAAAAGACTAATTATAATGGTAAAATGTCTTATTGTTCATTACTAAAACTGTTTGCCTGAGTTTAAGCAGTGTGACGCTGGCAGATCAAATTCATTTCTCATCTTACCATCGTTCTCTCTGACAGACACTCCTATAACCACCTCTGGCTGAGTGTTACTTTTTTAAATTTTTTGTACATCAAATGAAAAAATAAGTCACACTAAATTGTACAAATAATATTAATATAAGAAATACAAATGACTGTGGTCTGACAATGGTGTGACATACAATCACATGACAAACAACATACAGGAGGCGTCACATGCATATGGTTAATGTAAAAACAAGTTGCAGTGAAAAATATAACACAGAAACAGTATCAGACATACAGCAACATTAACAACATATATAAACTAAGCAGACTAAACTGTTGTGCAGACACAAAGACAGAGTTAAAACATTGCAGTGCTCAGAGGTGGACTGGTGTTTTACAAATGAGCTGACTAATCAACCTGCGCATGTTAAGATGTTCTTAAATAATCTATAATCAGTGTTAAAAATGAGGATTCAAAAATTTACCATACATATACAACATATTTGATTTCTTTTTAAACTCCCAGTCCACCAATGGCTGTAATAAATACACACACAGACACACAAATGCAGATCATGCAACGCACACGCCAACTTTGCTCTTATGCGGCAGAGTTAAAGGTCAGAGAGGTTGGGGCATTGTCCATCAAAATGTTGAAGGGAATCCAGCGCGTGATAACAATATGAGTCAGGGAAAACACATTCTTCAGCTAATGACTTCCAGCAGACTTGTACTTGGATGTGTATCTGGATTCATCTTTAAAATTAAACATCTCCATGGGGTTGAACTTTCAAACTGAAATTAGACTACAGTTACAACAATGATGATGTGGCTTTTCGGGATAAGGGCATCTTCTCTGTGAAATGACGGGACTGACAAACGTACTGAAAAAGAAGTTATTACGGATGTGAAATGAAGAGCTCCATCACTATTTATACTGAACATTTTTCACTCTTAGTTTTAGTAGTTTTTTACAAGCAGAAGAGGACCAGATTCCATTTGTTGCCTTTTGAAGTGAACAAGAAATGTGAGAAGGGACATGAGCTATGACCATGAAAGATGGACAGATCCAATCCTCTCTTGGTGGAATTTCAGCGTTAGAAAAAGATGTGATGGAGCAGGAGGGACAGGAGAGAGAAAGAGAAATGAGAGAGCAGAGAGGCAGATGGACGGAAACATGATTTACCCCGATCTAGGTTCATGTCTGAGGACCATGAAAGGAGGGACAAGGGAGAGGTGGCAGTGATCGTGGGGAAGGGAGAGAGGATCAGTGTGTTGACAACAGTAGAGGACTAAGAGATGAGGAGGGGGAGATTAACAACATTCCATGGCAAATTCATTCAGGAAGAATTTCAAATGAACCTCCAGAATTAGATGACAAGAGTTGGTAAAACAGAAGGTCAAGTCCAGTCAACAAGTCAAACTACTAGACAAACTAAGAGAAAACTTACACTAACTCAAGTTAAACCAAAAGTCCTTAAATCTAATCCTTCCACAATTATCAAGTGTTAATAATATTTAATGTTAGGAATCCAATCATTCAATTAAATTCCAACTTTTGAGCTAAATCTTGCAGATGGAGGACGAATTAATAGATGCTCAGAATGTCTTAAATGTATCTATTAATTCATTTCTTAATTTGATTGATTAATCTATTTTCTATGTTAATGGTGATGAGGCAAATATCTCATTTATAGTAATCAAAAACATCAGTCATCACTCCATTTCTTAATTTGGATTTTGCATTTTGAACTTTCTGACTACAATCTGATACTGCATAGGGCAAAAATATGAAATCCCCTGTGTTTTTGACACATCTTTGTCTTTGCAATCCACTGAATGAAACTACTTGAGATTTTCTTTTTTATATATATACAGTAATCAAGCGAAGACACCCAGACACAAGGGGAACCTATTTTTTAAGACATATCAAATACACAATATCATTTCCAGTTAGCTTATTGTCTAAATTAAACTATAATATCTGCTTAAATGCCATAAGGAACAGCAAAGCATTCAGCATATGCATCAGATTCTTCACACATTCTAAATGTGAGCCATCTTCACTTGTACTCCATCGCTGGTGACTGTGTATTGTGCAGTGAGATGGGTGAGGGGAGTATATTCAACAATGCAATGTGAGCCTGCAAACGATGCAGATAATGTATAACATGATAATACCAAACTGTGGTGTGTTGTTTCGCCTGCTGAGACTTACTAGTGCCTTCCTCTGAAACCATGCCCAGCCCCTCCGCCTTGTTCTGCCTCTCAAAGGCATTTAGATCCAGGACACTGCAGAGAACATCAACATTTTCAGATGTGCAACATCAATATTCAAACTAATACAGCCATTTTATTTTACTATTCAAAAGTTGAAAATTGCATGTAGTGATTGAAAACTGACCAGCACGTCTGCATCAACGCCTGGACACTCAAAAAGAAGCCTACATCCTTCTTATCCTTCAAGTACTCCAGCATTTTCTGACAAAAAAGAACATGTAATCTATAAAGAGTGCTACTTTAACTTCTTTAACGTAATTTAAAAGGTCAGAAAACATACCCGTTGAACTTCACTGTTTCCGCCATTAAGGATTGAGATACCCAGCTTGAGGGTTGTTGTCACCATTGGGCCAGTTTCACCTAAACGGGAAAAAAAAGTCAAAGTCATTAATGACAGTTAAACTCAATCACAGTACAGGTTTGTTTTCAGGCAAAATGTGCTGACTAAAGATAGTCAATAGACAATACCTTTGCAGGCACTGATCATTTGCAGGACCATCTCTGCAGCGCCACGATTATGAAGTCTGGACTGCTGATAAAGTAGCCTTTGCTTCTCCATTTCCTTTTCCTGAGGTGAACACAAACACTGTGAGTATTTACTGCTGTTACATTCACATAGAGAATTGAAATGGATAGATTGGACTCTTTCCGGTCACATTTTTGACTAAATATTGTGGCAGCCATAAATACCAGGATTGGGTTGAAGCAGCTATTCATAAATCCACTAATAATTCTGAACTAAAATTCCCCCCTAAGTTATTAGTAACTAATAGCTAGTTTCAAACAACTGATATGCTACATCAGGGTACATCATTAAAACCTTAAAAAATTAACTTAATAAATGTGTAAATGGGTAGCTCAGGAACATCTATGTCCCTGTACATTCACAAGCAATGAAATATGTAAACAGGAAGTCACTGTAGCAGGATCTAAAGACATATCTTTTGTAAATAAAGGTACACTGTAAAGACTTTAAGAAAGTGTTTCAGAGTCAGTAACATGGAATGAGAAGGAAATATTACGATTATGCCATTACAATGATGCTCTTCAATGCTGTAATCAAACAGTATTTATAAAGCTAGTTCAGTAAATAAACTATTTTTAAATTAGTCGTGTAAAATTTAATTTAGCTAGCATTTATGCCTGAAATAACTAAGGTTTGAGTTCAGAATCAGCTGGTGCAACTGGCTCCAGATGTTTCAATGTAAAAATAGTGGTTCTTAAAAAGCTGTCCATTCTATCCATTCGCCTTCTCAATTTCAATACACATTCACTCTCCTTTCACTCAAGTCCCTAACTTAGCTAACTTCACTTTATATCTTACTAATATACTTACCATGTTTATTATCAAAAGAGATCTATTATTTGGAAGATTGATATTTGGTACATTATATTACATTAGATTACAGTACATTACATTATTGGCATATTCTGTGAAGAACTTATTAATAGGTATCTTCTTCTATGTATAATAATTTGTCTTTCCATAAGAATTTGCATTGTTAATGTATATTTCAAATTCCTGTCTTACTCTCGCACACATTCTGTCACACTTCATTAGTCATGGACTTGTTACACTACTTTCTCACGTTTGCTGGCTAGAGCAAGCGTTAGACTACAGGAAACAGCCCCATTGGCTTATTTTGGTCATAATGCTTCCCAAAGTGTCTTTATTGCAAAAGGTCAGCAAAAAACATACTTTGGACAAAAGCTGTATCCCTCTGTATCGGAGATATTTCTTTGACATTTCATAACTGTGTGCCTTTACATTTAAAAATGGTTCAAAATATTAATACAAAATTTAAAAAAAAAACCTTAAACATTGCTCTGGCTCTCAACGACCTTTAATTTCTATTTTATTCTTCATTTGTAGAATTGAGCCAACTGGGAATGAGGAAAAAGGAAATCAAATGAATATCTCTGACTCAGAGGACAAACAGACATTCCTCTGTTCCGCAACATCACAAATCAATGTGTAACATCCCACATCCTGACCAAAACGCTCCACCCACCCCCAAAACCCTCCCGCCGCCCAGTATTCCCACAACCAACCCCCCTCCCACCCACCCACATATGCCTGGCCTAGCTCTACCCACTATGTGTCGTGTGGTCAGACCTCAAGCTTACACTGTAGTCCCTGACTATCTAATGAAACCTAACTATTCACTACGCACTACAAGATGTATGCGAATTGACCTTTACATTTATAACTATGTGTATGCATGTCCTACACTGGCTTTCACTGTAGTCTGTCAGTACGCTATGTGAGTGGGGGAGGGGAACATTGATCAGTAGCATTCAGTTAATGAAGACTGGTGTTATGAGGGTGAGAGGTATTACATGGAGCAATGGGGAAAGAGACAGCGAGAGAGACGCATGGTACAGCTATATAAACTGGGAGGAATGACATCACGAGTCAGTGAGTTTGTGTTAAATCACATTCACAGTCAACAGTTTTAGAGATTTGAATTTCAATGGCCTAAAAAAAATAAAAAATAAAATTTCATCTCCAAGAATTTGGCATGTCTAACTCCCCAGTTTGATATGAGCCCTCACACGTTTTGAAGGCATTTATAATTGTTTCTAGTAGTTTGAAGCCCCCATACGTGATGACAAAGCACATAAACTATTTATGGTCAAACAAACACAAAATATTACTGCAGTTCTCTAATAGTTCAGTTCCAGTTGCTTCTAACAGCAAAGTCAGCACTGGGTGTATCAATGAGAACAGTGTCTGAGACTCATAAACGTGTCACAAGGAATGTAGCAGAGGCCTGAACAGTGGCAGCTGGTGTTGCCTTTCAAATGAACCATAAAGTATAAAAAGCCCTGTCACTATAGCTATATATATCTATATATGTATATCTATAGTAGAACTAGAGGAACGGCTGTGTGGTGTGACAGGAAAACCTTTGAGCCACTGATTTTAAAAGTTATCGTAACTATTATTTTAAACATTAGTATTATTATTGTTGTTGTTATTATTATCGTTGATGTTAAATTACACTGAGTTAACTGAATGTAATTAGACCCAATCCAGATTCAAGGCACAAAAAAGTGTAAACATAACTAAAGGTCTTTTGAAACAACATATTTAACACCTGTGCAGGTTTTAAGTGGAGTATAATAACATTTTGTCTCCTGTTGCAGTGGGATTTGAAAAGATTTGGGTAAAGAAAATCTGGATTGGAGCTTTGGGTTTCTAAATCAAGCAACTCACAATGAATGAAGCACAACATACAAACAGAGGAGACAGAGTAGACAGAGGTGACAGAGGTAATGAGACAACACAAAGACAGAGAGAGAGAGAGGTGTGGCTGTGAAGTGATGTTCCGATGATGAGGTCACTCAATGCGTCGAGAGCTACCGCTCCACTGTGTTCCTGGTCCCTATCCCCTGGTCGCCCATTACCAGTTCTGACTGTCGCACCTCAAAGGACATCTCATCCTCAGCATTTTCCACCATTTCCTCTCCCCCTTCTTCTTCCTCACCAATATGACAACTCTAAATAAATGGAGAAAAGAGAAAAGGCATATGAGTGTTCCAAAGTACATTATATGCTTATCGAACCTCAAGTCAAAGCCAGATATCTCTGCGGTGACTCACCTTTGCCATAATGTCGGCATATGCCATATAAAGATGATCTGTATCAAGTTTACTGAAATGGAGACAAGAGAAGAATATCAGTGAACTAAAAATTAGGTGATGTCCTGCATTTATACCACACCAAGGATCTGTCTAACCTCTTTTCTGTTAGAGCGGTACGGCTGAAATGTAAAATAAGCTGGTGAAGGGGATCGGGCTTTGTTTCTTTCTCCTCCTCTTCATCTCCTTCTTCTTGCTCCATTGCTTTCTGGGATCCACAGGGAGAGGACAGGTGAGTGACTGCACAAAAAAACAAAACACTTTCAGATTAAAAACGGGTGTGAGATGACACTCACAGATAAGTCATCTATCATCCTGTCTTCAAATGAGTAACCCTCAGAGTGAAGCCAGTTGCGTTTGTATCCCTCAAGGAACATGTTTGAAGCTCTGTGCCTGCAATGAAATACAAAACACCCAAAACAAAATAAGCAGAACTTCTAGTTACATTTCAGTTATGTTATGAACACACCAAACTGTACATGTCAGCTGTCTCACCTAGGAATGTTGTATAGTGGTGTCATCCTGAAGCAAGCGACCACAGCCCTGCGCCGCTGCTTGGACAGCAGTTTGTGCCACACCATCTTCTTGGATTTAAATGGGTGCTCTGTCTGTACCAGAGAAGGTGGGCATTGGTAAAGAAGCCAATAGAGTTCCTATGGCAGTAAACAAACAGTATAAGTCCATTCAGTGTGGTGATGAATGGCCACTCACCACTTCAAGGTGGTAGAGGACAGCAGAAACCTCCTGCACTCTCTTGACCACTTTCATTGGAGCGTCAGCATCTTCAGCCTTCCCTGCCATCTCCTTGTACAGGGCCATCTGCCAGCGCATGGATGGGTTGTCCACCTTTCCACAACACAGGCAGAGAGAGATATCTGACATGTATTGTGGCAATATTTGTATTTGTGATTATTGATTATCACAAATCCTGTTTTCTTGAAAATAAATACAATCTACAGTCCAGGAATTATACCTTGCCTTGAAGATGAAGGTTGTTCTGCAGGAACTCTCTTACTTCCTCATCAGTGTCTCTCTGTAAAGTAAAATGTTTTATCACCCTTTGTCCTCTTCCAACTGGTTTGGGAGATACCTGCACTACTGTATTTAACACGATAAGAATCAACAAGAGACAACGCCTAAAGAATCAGAAATAAAAATACCAAAGAGTATCGGATCTTGGCCAAGTTGATAAGCTCTTGATCAGCAGGGGAGCACATGTTGAGGCCTATGGGGAGCATCTTTTTCAAGGCAGCCACAATAAGTGAAGTCTGCACAGAATAACGATCACCCCGTCTCTTCTTCTTGGTGCGCTCAGTATCTGAGCCTCCACCCTGAGGAAAGGGACAAAAAACCAAAAAGCAATCACAGTATTTCATAAAACGCCAGATGTATGACACCACAGTTAACACTGCTTTGTAATAAAATGGCCACAGCTTTGATCCACTGCCAGACAGTCGATTTCATGGATATAAGCCCTCATTAGTAATGAACTGGTCCTTTCCCAGTAATGGTAGGAATGACTGCAACACTGCAGAATCATATATATATAAGTTAAGATACATCACACCAAGTAAATCTAAACATAAAGTTTGTCAACACAGTTTGCATTTATTAACATTTCTGACAAACCTTTTAATGCTAACAGTTGGACATCATCCTACCCAATGACTGAGCACTATACAGTGCTGCAAGTTGCAGTAGATCTCTCCATGTAGAAATACCTGGCTACATTCACTGGGGATTCTTATTAAACGTCAGGAATGTGAGAATAAAAAGTAAGTACCTACATTTGAATGTCTATCTGCTGTTATTCCCCAAATATAAAGATCATTGTCTCTCTGAGCTCAGACTGGTAAGTACAGGGTATAGTGAAAATGTGAGGGCAAAGTGGGGATATAGCCAGCTTTGGGAAAGGGAAACTGAAAGGAATGGGTCTTATAAGAAAGTAATTCAGTGAATCTGCATTTATAAAACATGCAACAGAAAATCTCATTCCAGTGACAACCCATTCAGCATTCCATGATCAGGAGAAATAGCTGAAACAAACAAAAATGGTTTTCTCGAGTTGTGAATTAAATTCTGTAACAGCAGCTTGTGACATATTAGAACATTAGATGAAGTTACAGATCAAAACAAATTAGAGTTAGACCTAGTAGCAAACAGGCTGTTAAAACCACACACCACTAGTTAAGGGATATGTCCCTGTGCTCGACTCCTGAACTCCTGCTCTGTTTCCATGAGAGTTCAGTCCTTCTGTTATCTGCTCTTTCTGGAGTCCTCCAAGATGTGAAAAAGTCTGTGAGAGCTTTCAATATATAAATTTGTTTTGCAGTATGAATGTTAAGTCTATTAAACGCATGCTCCATGAATAGGTCACAAGATCCTTCTATCTGAGCCATAGAAGTGAAGATCACACAGTAACCTAGTGATTGTATTGGTGAGTGATATTGACACTACTCATTACTCATTACTTATGAAAGTTATGGCGAGATTTTACAGGTAGGTCTATTCATTTATTTCTAAGATAATAATAGATGAAATAATAAAATGAACAAAAGAGGCCAGACACAGCCTTTCTAACAGCAATTTGTCATTATAGATGTTTGTTGGGGTCATACTGTCAGAGATGTACAGTTAAACAATCCCAGAAGCCCTATGACCCCCTATCAACGTTACAAAAGTGCATCAACCACTGCTTTTGCTTCAGTTCAGTGCCAGATGCAAGTGTGTTATGGAGAACTAGTTTAGAGGAAACAGGGTGCAAAGCATTTCGGGGAATAATTTAGGTAACAAGAGTGAATTAATGTATTGGTTAGGTTCATGATCACTTTAAGCACATTTTAAAGAGGGAACCCAACAAATGTTTCAAGAAATCTGCTTCAGTGATGTTAAGCATCAAGTCGTGTGTTAGTGTGGATACTGGGGAGTGTAAAGGAAACTAAACCATGATGTACCATGGCATTTCCAGGGAGGAGAGAAGAAAGAGCACAGAGAAGACTAACATCATCCCCTAGTGGCAACAAGCTGCATTACAAAAGCTACAGGTCAACCATCCTTCAACGAAAAGAGACAAAAGACATACTAGAAGACTCCAACTCAACTATGATAAAAAAAAGAGCAAACTCAGTGACAGGATGATGGCACTGTGCTCTCACTGCCACCTCGGGCTTGGTGCAAAGCCCAGTGCCATGAGCCCAACTATACAGCTGAGTACTTTCATCAAGCGCCTCCAGACTCCCCCCCTCACACACTGGCAGGACTGGGGATGGCCCACAGATGGGGCTTGCCCTTTTGTCCAGCGATCCTTTGTGGAAAAAATGAGAGTGTCTCTTCCTAGTGCATATGCATTACAAGTTTCCTTATGTATAATCTTACACTAGTTAAAGTCTAGGGACACATATATCCAGTGTGAGAGTGTGTGTCAGTGCACAAGTGCATGATTGTATGCTGGGGTACACTTATGACAGTGTAAGTGGATCCAAACTCCATCTGTTGCTCCTTTGAAGAAACTTCTGGCTTGGATTTTCACATTCTATTAATATAAATAACTATATATTTATAGCAATGACAAATTCTCAACAATGTTTTCTTCCACTCATAATAGACTGCAAAGTATTCATGACTAAGCAGATACTGCTGCATGTACGGAAAAAGCATTTGTCGGGTCATGTCTTTATTAATGCTATGTGCACGTCTTGTGGATCTGCGCTCATGAGTGAATAAATGTTCTCTGTGTGTGTGTGTGTGTGTGTGTGTGTGTGTGTGTGTTAGGAGTATTTGTGGATCAGATGTGCCAGTGTGCTGGAGAGGTTGATGAAAAGCTCCCCCAAAGTGAGGTGCCATGCGGTCAGCACAGCGGTCGTGCAGGAACAAAATCTAACCTCTGAGTCCCCGCCCTGGAAACCCAGCCGCAACCCAAAAGAAGAGGACAAGGGACAGCCAAAGAGAGAATATTGTTAACACAACTGCTATGGTTCTCAAAACTGGGAATTCAAATTAGACCTCCAAAAGCTAAAGCAGGCTTTGCTATGCTTAACCAGCCCAATAAACAAGACTATCAAAAAATATAGGATATACAGAAACTACCAGAAACTTAGGCATAGAAAAAAAAAATCTGTGCCTTGTCAAGATTGTGCATAAGTGCCTTTCTGTTTTTGTTGTATTTTAATCAGTGATATAGTAATCAGAATGTTTTGAGTTCAATAAATCTTGTAACTGAAAATGGATTGGTAAAATTGAAATCTTAAAATACTGATAAAGAAAACCACAGCACAAAGAAAAGAGTGTGCATAGTATGCCTGATTTGAGATCTGACACTATACCAGCCTCACTGCAGCACTGGGTCTGTCCTTCACTAACCCACCTTGCTCATTTTGCTCTTGCTGTCAGCGGTGAGGAATGACATGTTATTGATCTCATTTATCACCACAAAGTTCTGTTCCTCTCTCTTGAAGTTCTAAAATAGAGAGAGAAACGAGAAACACTCAGTAAAAAGATGCAAGCTGCTGCAGCAAATGACTCCATTCAAGGGGAAAAACGAACATACTCACATGAGATTTGGACCAGAAAATGAAGACCTCCCCAACCATTCGGAAGAGCTCTTCTGCATCTGGATCTGGGCAGGTCAGCCACCTTGCTCTATAAGAAGCAAACTGATTTACAGCTCACCAAAGTCACAAGTTTTACTAATCAGACTCAGAATAAGAACATACTTTATTTAGAGATTTGGTCATGAACAAGATATGATGATATATTAAGTGCATTAAGTTGCGATTCTAGCAGTGTCAGGAAGGATTCACAGTTTTAAATGTATAATATGTTGGTGTTTGTTGCTGAGCTGTACCTGTTGTTGTCCACATAGCGAATAAGTAGAGGATAGAGGGCATACAAGTCTCTGCAGAGGACAGCAAACTCATCACGTATGGTGCCGTCTTCCTCATCCCCTTCTGATTTCCCCTCCATCCGCAAATGGTCCTCTTCAGCCACCACCTTCGAAGTGCGTTTCTTCAGCTTCTCCATTGTTGGGATGAAGTGGGACTTGAGCATTTCTGGCTTTGCCCTACTGACAATAGGCTGTGAAAACACTAGGCGAGAAAAAAAATGTTGAATGAAAACAAGTGTCATCTGACTTGTACAAAAACCCACACAGACAAATGAATAGCTTAAAACAGTTCTCACCAGCCAACCTCTTCATCCAGGAGGCCTCATCAATACCCAAATTGTTCACTACAATTTTCATGATGCTGCCCAGTAGCTGATTAAGGTGTTCTGATGTGACATCGGTGCATATACGGCCCTCCATCTCAGGAAAGTTCTCAAGTCCTCTCTCCCACCAACGAGGCAGGTAGTTACACAGCATGGGCAGAGTGATTTCAATCACATGAGGCATCTCAGTATAACGAGCCCCTGACTCCGCCAAGTCTCCGATCTCTTTCAGCAGAGCATCCAACTCTGGAATGTCCGGGCACAACTCCTGGACCTCATTGGGAAGGCCCAGGACTGGAATTCACATGTGAAGTGGTGAAAAAAGTTATTTTTAAAAACAAGACTTTGTTAGGCAGAAAACAATTCTGAGGAGAGAGCAATGCACTCACTGGCTCTTTCCCTGGGTGTCTTTGTGGTATAGACAGAGAAAGCGTTGAATTCATTCAGATTGGGCTCTAAGAAGGCCACTGGCATAGCTGCTGCAAGGTGAGCCAAACACTCTCCGAGAGCCGGCCTCTGCCTGGAGATGATGTAAAAGAAAAGTGCATTCAACAGTCTACTTCCAAATTACTTTACAGATTGTAGTACATGCAGGCACAGAGTTACCTCTCA
Source organism: Amniataba percoides (assembly GCA_037176925.1). NCBI lineage: Eukaryota > Metazoa > Chordata > Actinopteri > Centrarchiformes > Terapontidae > Amniataba > Amniataba percoides. Next base: position 10,085,650 of record JBAJHX010000067.1, read on the forward strand.
ACATGTGGATTCTTAACAGTGCCCAGGGAGTAGATGCTGCACATAATGCGATAGCAGGACATCTGTAGATCATCCACTACATACAAACAACAGTTACAGGTACAGCGGCGTCAGGATAAATTCATTAATAAAAAGCATGTAAATTCAGAAGGAGTAGTGATGTAGAGCACTCACAAATGACATCATCTCCAAACTGGTGCTGAGCGATGTGATCAAACAGGGAGGTCAGCACTGGAAGCAAGGCAATGGTTGTATAGTTGATGTTCTGGGAAACACCTTTTACTTGCTTTAGAGGGGAAAGGCAGAACATGATCATGGATGGTGGAAGATCCAGTTTGAACAAATCATCAGAGACAGCAATATGTCCAAGAACCTTTCAAATATTATATTACCTGATTGCCTTTAGATACTTTGCCCAGTTTGAGGTTCTCTACCATCTTCTCTATATCGTCAGCAGCACTCTCAAAGAAGGACCTTAGCCCTGCTTTCACAATCTCAGGCCCAGACTTCATTACAGTCCTAATAAAGCATGTAAGAAATTAAAATTATCATGAAAAACAAAAACAAAACACATACTTATCTTTATGGTGTTATGCAACTTGTGAGAAAATGAAAATAGTAAACCTTGCATCCAATGACCGTGCCAGAATGTGAAGACAGTTAACAATTGCTGGAGCATCCGTTCCTGCGCATACAAATAAAGCTCTGTTTTTATGAGGTGCTTTATATAATTCAGGTCACAACATATGGTATATGCATATAATACAGCATATCTTAAAGCATCTATTTAAGCCTACATAATACAGCTTCAACACGAGAAAGACAGAAAAGAGTGAAAAGTCCAGAAAGATTGATGTCAAGAAACTGACGTCTTACCAAAGAGAGAAACTCTGTGTCTCACCAAAGCAGACATTTTACAGAAGATGCTATAAAGAGAAGGCAAGGAAAGGAAAGAGAAGAAAGGGAAAATGCAAGCAATAGTGATAAATGAAAACAATACATAACATATATCCATGTGTTATATCTGCTTTATATAAAAGAGAATTCACCTTGCAATCATCTCCTTCTCCTTATTGGAAGAATGGCCACCACTGCCCAGAACTTTTGCAGGTGTCGATAAGAAGTAGAGGCAGTGATTTTTGAAATACTGGTTGATAAGAGGCATCAAGATCTAAGAGAGAGTTTTTAAAGAGAGAGTTTTAACACTTTGTACAGCGATGAGGAAAAGTTTGTTCTGTGGCCACTCTAGCTTTAAACAATAGTCTTACCTTGGCAAAGAATTTGATTTCTTGCTCATGAGGAGACTTTTCCACTCGTCCACTGCTTACCACAGCCTCTGTAAATCACATTTCAAAATATGATAGTATCACAATAACACTGGTGATAGTAGTCACGTTTAACACCACAGAACGTCTATCAGATCTGTTCTTCATCCTTGCTCCACAGTACCGAGATGAGCGATGAACTCCTGGGCAATTTCCATCCATTTCAAAAGCTTCTGCAGGAAACCATAAGCAAATCTCTTCTCAATGGATGAGATGTCAGACTCCATATCTTTCAGGCCCCTAAAGTGAAACAGAGCGTAACTTTGTACTTGAATGTAATGAAAGGTTTCCCCTAGGAGTATCTGAGGCACTTCTTGCAGCATAATTTCAGAAGGCATATCTCAAATTACATGATTGTTTAATACTGGATCCATTATAGTCAAAGAACCTATGATCATAATCTGAAAGTATAATTTAGAATAAAACAATCTACATAAAATACTGTTTTCTAAAGAAACTAGTGTATTTTTATTTCAAGCACTGGTATGGCCAAACAATTAACATATTCAACTCACCATATGTTAGCAAACTAAATAATAAATACAACACAATTCCCTGTTATTTGTTCTATATGAATTTTTCTTTTGGATTACTACCTTGTGACAGCATATCCATTAAGCTGCAGGAACTTGAGCAGCTCATGAGCCTTCTCTCTGTCTCGGGCCTTTTCTTTTGCTGTCAGAGTATCATAGGGCACCAGCAGAGGATGTGTTCCACCTCCTACAAACACAAAAGCACAATCAAAACTTGAAGAAAAGAGGTTCACTTCAGGTCAGTTACATGTCTAGGTTTCCTCCTCTAAAAAAACCAAAAAAACACTTTACCTTTGGCCTGCAGTTCCAACTTTTTCTTCCTTCCCCAGGTGTTGTGGTAATTTTCTGCCAGTTGCTCTGCCATAGACTAGGAACAGATATTAACTATGAATATTGATGCTAAGATTACAGCACAGAAAGTTTGAATATTTACTGCCATACCTGCAGGTCTCTTGAAAGAGCCATGTGTGTGATGTCAATGGGCTGTGGGCTGTAGCCGTGGCTTGGGTCATAGGTCGCCTAGAACATAAAGCATAAAGAGTTATCATTATATACACATATACCATATATAAAACTGTTGTCATAAAGGTATTAAGTATACATTCACATAGCTTCTCTATACCTGAGCAGTCTGTGAGATTTTTCGTGATGCTGCCTTCTTCTTCTCTGACTCCTCTTCCTCTCTAGCCTTCTCTATGTTCCACTCCCATGCAAGCATGGCTTTGATTGACTCTTTGATTGGCCAACGGTAGATTTCTTTGTCCTGCCAAAAGAAACGTCAGTGTGATCAGAGGCACAAAGTGATAAAGCAAAAAGGACAGAAGGAGTCAATGCACGACGTGATCATGAACCTACCTTCTCCGAGAAGGTTTTGTATGGTCTCAGCATGGGATGAGTCTTTGCATTTTCATCCAGCACTTCACCATATGACCAGTTATTCTGGATCTGAAACATATATGAATTTATAACATCATTCATATAATTACAAATTACTTCTACTTGCATTTCCCATTTTGAATTGTAACACATAAAGTAAAACAGTTCTGATCACAAACTAACCCAACATGTTGTTCCTGAATTAGTTGAAGAAAGGTTTTATACAACAGTATTATGAATGATGCCAGTGAGTGAAAACAGAAGTTCTACCTTTTCAAATGCCCATCTATCATGTGTATATTCAGCATATTTGTTGATGAAGGGATCCAGTCTCTCTGGGATGATAGTGCTGTGGTTGAAGGAAAAATCAGAGTAAATTTAGTTTCATTTACAGGGAGATACTTCTTGTCCTGGCAGGCATAAAGACAAAAAAAAATCTCTCACTTTGTGGTCTCCACTGGTTTAGGATCAAAGTTTCCCTCCGCATCTACTGAGGCCTTTTTCTCTGTTTTGGAGGAGTAGCTGGCATCTACATAGTCAGGAGGAATGGCTCCAGCAATGGCACAGATGCATGGCATGGAAATTTTGAAAATCTCAGCATCAAATTTCTGTAATCACAATAATAAGATGTTACAAAATACCCATACGCCATCTAATAAGAACAAACACTTATTGCCAGAGCTCCACCTTGTGAGCTAATGATTCAAAGATCCCCCAGAACAGTTTGCGGGTCAGATGCAGCTCCTCTTCTGATGCAACTCCAAAGTTGGCCCAGCCATTAGGGAGGCAATAGTATTTCCAGCACCGCTCATAGTGATTGGTTAAAAGCTGCAGGAATGAAAAAAGGAACACCAGAAGTCTTAACACATTAACTCAAAGGGACATTTTGTTTCTAATAGTTTTAAATTGTCCCCATACCTTCAGTGGCATTTTGGCATACTCATTGAGAATGGGCACATCAAACACCAGCCGTCTCAGCAGGTGCTGAAGCATGGATGGGCGCAGATGTCTGAAAGAACCATAAACAACGTTCAACCACGAATCTGGCTACATCAAATGATCGGAAAGTCTGCCATGTGGTTAAACTCACTTGCACAAAGCCATGAGGCACTCTTCAATTATGTCTCTTTGGGCCTTTGTGAAGGCTCTTCCGCGAGACAGCCGGTAGATTGTGTGCAACATGGAATCAATCATTATGGCTCTGTGGTCACTGCCAGCAAAGAGTGGGGCACACTTGGTGATGAGTGGCAACACAGCAGAACACAGGTAGCGGTTCAAGGCCAGGGCCATCTCTGTGGTGCTGAAAGCAACCTATTGAATGTAAAGTGAGTTAAGTCTTCTGAACTTTTCCCCAAAGACCATGTAGAACTGCATGCAAATTATTTGAGGCTCACCGTGTCCAGAGACGCAGCAGCTCTCATGTCGGGCAAAAAGCCCACCTCCAGCACATGGAGCAGGAAATCCTGGTTGTCAATACCATACACTCTGTCCAGGAACAGAACCATGGGGGCCTTGTGATCGGGCACAAAACTAGCTGACATCTTTGGTTCTATGATGCTGTTGTCTAAGCACGATATAAAGAAAACATTTTGGAAAAATCATTAACAATACGCAGCATCTGATCTGATGGCAGAGGAAGCTGTCAGCATACAGCTGTGTATATATAACACTACATATACTTAAACCTTGATTTAGCACTAATCAGAATACTGATAATACTGAATATCACACTGCATGTGTTGACTGAATGAATTAATACCTAACTTCATACATTCAGTATTCTCTTAAACATTTACCCTTTCCAAAAGAAGGAATCTGAACAGGAAGGCTGATAACTCCCACCAGATCCTCAATAGGCACCAGAGACCTCAGGATAGCCCGTATCCTCAGAGCCTCACCCTTACCAGCCTGGATCAACTGCAGAGATATAAAAAAAGACATTTTCAACCATATGCCGCATTCTTATATCTTTCTTTCTCAGTCTGTGCGATAATTCCAGTAAACTACTAAATGGCTTACGTGCATCTCTGGAGCACAGCGTCCCAGCAAGTCAATAAGGGCAGAGTAGAACGACATGATGGCATTTCCCAGGTGCACCCTGTTCTCCTCATGCTGCTCCTCTCCTCCAAACCTTCCAGAAGAAAAAACAATAGGGCCTCTAAATCTTTCTGCTACCACAACACTGGAGGAGATTATGCACTCTTTGTCACTTAATTAAATACCAAAGAGGGCTCTTACATGGGAAAGCGCCTGTCCTTCTTAACACTAGGGCCATCCCTTGCAGGGTCTTCCGATATTTTAATGGCCTCTTCTATTGCAGCGAGCAGACCGTTACCACCCTCCCCTCTCAGGGCTGGACCAAAGCACTCGGGCCTGCGAATGAGGAGACGTACCACCACATTGGCATTCTCCTCTACGCTCTCTCCTACAGGAGGAGAAGATAAAATCTGTCATTAATTTGGGAGAAAAACAGAAAGGATATGTACATTAGAATCAAATATTGCATTGCGTAAAAAATAAAAAAAATCTGACCATTGACAAATACGGCAAAGCGAAGAAAGTCGAGATATTTCTCTCCACCACAAGGATTCCAGCCGATGTCAGGGTAGCCTTTAGCCAGTAGCATTGGGCAGCTCTGAAGTCCACATCCAGCTAAATACTTCACCACCTGGAAAGGTACGGGTGCACTCAAGTGACAAAGGATTTTACACAATTCTTGCTTTTTTTAACATCTTGATTGCACTTTACCATTTCTAGGTCCTGCTCCTGGAGAGCCAGTGCCAGCTCGTTGTTGTCGATGCAAGAGGCTGCCGCCACGTCCAAGGGGGTGGAGCCCCGCATTCCTAAAGAATACATAATGTCCAGCTTTATCGCAGTTGATCGAGAATACATTGTCAAGAATAATGCTGTAACTCAACAAAGACAATCACCAAGGCCGATGCCACTGTTCTGGAGGAGGTAGCTGAGGTGGTCAAACATAGAGCGCTGATTTTGACGACTGATGCGACAGAAATAGCAGAGGAAACGGCAACAGTTTGTCACCACTCGAGGGAATCTGATCTCCTATTGGGAAGAACGTGTCACAAATGTGGTTGTAATGTCTGCTTTTGACTACTAAGTGCTAGTGACATAAAACAATGTCGATCTGTATATAAAATCTACTCATAGTACAGTTGCGGGGAATAAAAAAACAATAAAAAAAACAAACCTTCGAGTCGCCACCGCCAAGTACATTGACCATGACTTCCATCACGGTTTCATGCATGCCCAGAGCTCGCATCAAGTTGGGGTGCTGGTAAAAAACTTTGTTACTCATGATGTTCCTAAGCAAGACAAAAAAATAAGTCATTACATACATTTTCTGTTACATGCATATAGAGGAGGATATTTAGAGGAGATCAAAGTGTATATCAACCCAATGCTTTGAATCATAAGCCTCTCCTCCTCTGGACCCATCTGGACAATAAGCAGCGAGCGGATCTGGCCCAAGCACTCCAGCAGATCCATGGTGTCGTTAATTGACACTGCATTGATGGTATATGCCTTTGGAAGGGCGCGCATGAGCTCCCCCAGCCCATCATACTGCCTGTGAAGGAGGCTGAACATCATACGCACTAGCTCAGGGTTTTGGATAAATGACTCCTGTGCCCAGTGGATCATAGTATGGGAAATCAGCTCCTGCAATGTGCCTAATAAACAGAAAACACAGTGTTGTCAAAGGATAGACCACACATGTTCAACAATAAGTATTTATAGTTTATATTCATTATACAGTAACAGAAACTACCAGTGTAGTTCCTAACTATCATTATGTCTGCTTATTTTTGCCTTTGAGATTAATGTCAAACTTACGAGGTACAGTCAGTGGCAGATGTTCATCATGGGTTTAAATGCATTTAATGCTTTTAAAAGTGGATACTAATGATTTTAGGGTGCTGATACATATTCTATTATTCTTTGTTTTTGATCACTTAACAAGTACATATATA
>JBAJHX010000067.1:10092485-10142767 GCA_037176925.1 Amniataba percoides
TATATATATATATATGAAAAAAAATGCTCTTGTATGTGTTTTGCAAAAGATGTGAGGCTCACTTGGTTTTTTATCTTCCTGTGGCTCAGGCTCCACCTCAACCTTCTTCTCACGAAATTGTTTCACCTTCTCCAACAAACGGAGAAGTCGTCCACGGAGAGAATTATCCACTTCTTCCTCTTGTTCCTCTTCTTCAATATGGACACCTGAGAGTAAGATTTTGAATAAACAAGATACTGTAACGTCTGTTTACATGTTATTTTTAAATGCTGATATCAGTAGACTTGATGCTGTAGATGGAGACTAACCACAGTGTGCCAGCAAAGCAGTGTGAAAAGTCAGCATTGATTCGCGGACCTCATCAGGAACAGGGCACTCTTCGTCCTCAGCACAGTTCTTGAAATTCATGAGCATGTTTACCTACACAACAGTAAGAACAGTATGAAGGAAGCATGTTGACTTTATATCTATTTCCACAATGAATAATTTGGAAACGAGGATGGAAATCTTCATCAACTTAACAATTCTCAGCACAATTAAGAAATGAACAAATGTCCTCTTTTCTGAATAGATTTGTCTGGAGTACCTGCTCTTGTGGTGGGGAGCGAAATTCACGGGTCTTGCGGGCAGTCTCAGCGGCACTCATGGTGAAGGCCAGCATAAGCTCATTGTAGCGTTGCCTCTGGTTGGACTGTATCTGGCTCACAAACTGGTCTGAAAAAGCGGTGATGGCCTCCACTCTGTGACGTAGCTCACAGTCACAGAAGTACTGCAGAAGAGTGCACATCTACAGCACAAAAAGAAAAGTGATTCACTAATACTGACAGTATCACTAGAAAGACAACATTTTTGTATATTCAAAAGAGACCAGCCATACCTGCAGTTTGACAGACTCTGGTAGCTTCATCTGAAAAAGTCCTTGCTCAAGATGTTCTTCTTTAGTCTCTCCAGGAGCCTCCACAGATTTCTCTTTCTCTGTTTCCTCTGCTCCTTTCTCACCATTTACTTGCTCTGTCTCATCCAATGCGTCTTCATGTGGCACAACTGATTCTGTGTTCTCTAATTCTTCCTCTTCCTCCATTTCTTCCTCCTCCTCCTCCTCTTCACCCAAGCCATCATCCTCATATTCCTCTTCTTCCTCCTCCTCCTCCACAGCTTCATCCTCTTCTTTTGCAACTGCCCCTTTTTCTTCCTTCTCTTCCTTTGGCTTGGTATTCTCCTCAACAGGCTCCTCTGCTTTCTTACAACTGAAGACTGTCGGCTCAAGCATCTTCAGGATGTGTGTGACGTCTTCATCGTCAAACACGCCCATGATGAGGAGGGTACTGATGAGCTTCAGGATTGGAACAAAATGAAACTCGACGCTTCCTCCCACGGGATCTCTCATGGCTTGGCCTCCATCTTGCACAGCCTCAGTCAGCATATTCAGGGCCTTCGTCTTCAGCACCTGGAAATGATCATCATTATTATTATTATTAGTATTAGTATTAGTGACTCAAGAGCTCCCTAAGATGCCAAACCTGTTCAACCTCACCTGTAGGGGAATGACTGGACTCAGAGTGTAGATGTCTGGATCTGTTCCCACAAACCCGACGGCAGAGAAATGGAGTTTGGGACGGAGACATGTAGTGAGGCCAACCCCTGGTAAAGCATGAGACTTGTCAGAGTAAAGAGTGATGCTGCGTGTATCGTCTGTCATTGGAACTATGAATTCCTTGTTGGTTCCTAGGCGGTTCCTTTTGGCTGACTCCAGGTGCATGCTGATGAGCAGGTCATAGAAGCCGCTTCTCATCGGTCCAGGTAGGTAGGTGTTCTCTATGGCATAGAAGAGCTGGGATTCATCCACATGACTGCACAGAGCATGAGCCACGCGGTTGTTTCCCAGAGCACACACTGAGCCATACAGCTTCAGAGTGTGATAGTGGAACTTCAGCAAGTCCATTCGTTCAGACAGCTCAAGGATGTCAATACACCTGGAAGATGAAAAAAGGGTTCATTTTGTTTAAAACATTTTTTTTTAAAAAAGCAACACTTTTTTGTCATAATAATGCAACAGATGATGGAGCTCTGACCTGTTCTCCTCTGGGATGTGGAGAGCCATCATGGTGAGTGGCTCCTGACACTGCACCCCCCAGCCCAGTCTCTCATTAATACGCCCCGTCTCTGGAGCCAGGAAGTGGTTGGGCATGCGGCTCCAGATTACCGGTGTTAACATCTGGACATCCAGTCTAGGAGGGCACTGGGGGACTGGGTTCTTACGTTCACTCCGGAACATGGCGGCTGAGATAGGCATAATGTTCTAGCAAGGCAAGTAAAGGCAAGATAATTTGTTTATTAAATTAGACAGTTAAACAGTTGGTCATGTGTAATTGTACTCTCCATTTTGAAGTTTTGTTCAGATCAAAAGTCATCTTGACTGACCTTGAGCTTTCCTAGTTCGAACTGAATCATATTCTGACTACCAGGAAGGACAAAGACAGCTGGGAACAGTTTAGTGTTGGGCTCCACCTGTAAGAAGGGCACATGACATGGGTGAATTAAATGACCAGGACTATAGAGAGTCATATAAATATCACACTGAAGCTTATCTGACCTGGTAAAATGTGTTGATCTCTTTTCCATTAGCAGTGAAAGTCATGAGTCCTGTGTCCAGATCAATAAGACAGCCAATCACAAAATCTTCTTGACTGACCCGGGTCTGCTGGGAGCTGCTGAACTCCCCTCCCCATACCATGTAGCAGTTACTGCGTTTTATACTGAGGAAGATGGAGGGAAATGTGAAAATCAATATTTATTGCATGTTTATCATTTTAAATAAAAACACACTATTGTTTGTATTCTGTCTACAAGAGTAACCAACCTGTCATGAATGTTTCCTTTATCGTCACCTACAGTGACAGTTACATTTCTCACTTTGCTGATGTCAAAATGAAGGTCATACTGGTGATAGTCAGGAGTGATCCAGCCCACCCACACGCCACTGGGCTCCTGCCCCGCAAACACTCGCACAGAATAATAGTACTGGCGAAGGAAGGAGGTAGGTGGAAATTAAATACTAGTACAGTTTCAGGTGATAGATGTAATGTTAAACAAAGTTGGAACTGAAACACACATGTTCAGTGTGAATTGTAATAAAAGCATTGGCATTGAATATTGAATCTACAGTTACAGCATGAATGAGCAAAGTGTGCATTATTTTATATGGTTATAACCATGCTGAACATATAAAGTAGTCATACTGTGGTGGTGTTTAGGATGATGTCGACGTCATCCCTGTCATCTGGCACCACATCTTCTACTAAGCGGGGCATGGTGGGAACAACAGGAGGTGGAGTTATTAATGCAGCTTTCTTGGCCTTGAAAAGGAATCTGTAAAAAAACAGCAGAAATGATTCACTATACATGATGAAGTACACAGTATCCCAGATGTGGCCTGTTAAAATCCCATAAACGCCCCCCCAACAAGTGATTCTATATGAATCTTTACGAACCCTTTCTTCTTGCTTTTCTCAGTTGAGGCATCCTTTTCATTCTCTCCATTTTTGATGGCAGGGACCTCTTTAGGCACAGAGGGTTCTTTCTTCTCCTCCTCCTGCTCCTTGCGAGTAGCTGACTTCTTGAGTATTTCAAAGTCCGAGTCTGGGTCCACTTCTACCACCTCATCCTCAGGGATTGTCAGGGCACGTGTGAGAAGGGTGGTCCCAGCTGGCACTTTGAAGGTCTCATGAAATTCAACTGGCATACTAAGTCTGAAGAATAGCAGATCTGTGTTGGCATTCTGAGATCCATATGTCTTGTGGGTCACTTTGAGACAAGGGGCAGTTTCCACTGTCCCATCAACTCGGGACACCTGGAAAATAAGACGGCCAGGTGGTGATCTAGAAAATACTGCATTAACTTATTCATAATGGGAAAAAAGAAATATTTCATTAAAACTCTGCAAACAGTCATAGACAATACCTCTATGTGAGGATGATCAGTAGGCACATTGATGTACTGGGGAAGGCTCTTGCTGAACCACATGGTAATGTCTCTTTTCATGTTGATAGCAAAGGGTTCAAATCCCTCCTGCAGGCCACAGATGGTAAAGTAACGGAGACTGCTGACGTTCTGACCCAAGTTGATCCTGCCGACCTGGGACAGGCCAAGACTGCACACAGGTATGAAGCCTGCGGGTGTTTGATACATGCATGAACATATATTAGAAACAAACCTGCATGTCAAACTCAAATACACAGTGTCTTCATCTGAGAACTTCATTTTCCATCAGTTGTTACTGTACTTGCCTTCTCCTATTTCTATATCCTTAAAGGCCATCTCCGAGCCTGAGTCACTGATCAACATTTCTCCATTAAGTGTAAACATGATGTTCATCTCTGTGAGGTCGATCATACAACCCACCACATCACCAGATTGCCACTGACGACCAAATGGCTCATTTCCGACATGCCAACGTTGGGCCTATGAAAGGAAATTGTTCATTATACTTTTGTATTACAGAGGCTTTGAAATCTTTCACAAACACATTAAGAAGGTTTTGCTCCCACCTTGAAGCCATTGAAAACATACGCCAACTCATCTGCACCAAGTTCAGTGTCCGCACGAACACTGGGCCTGGCCCAGCCAACTCTCATCTCCCCGACTGTCACAGCCTCAAACTCAAAGTACCACTTCCCCTGTGTGACAGCATAAGATTTCTCTGCTCTGAACACTCTGATCTTATCTCCACGGGAGCTGCCTGGTCCATCCCCACCTACGTTAACACAAACACAGAAATGAAGACTTACAGATGTTACAAAACACATTAGCTTTAAAAGACTACATTATACATATATGCATATATTGTTCATTTTAGACTTTTGCATTGCAGAGGCTATAGCAGGACAAACTCACTGCTCTCCTGGTCAGGTGGTTCTATGTTGTAACCATATCCAATAAGAGTGCGAACAGCAGCGCAAACTGTGTCCCTGTTGGTCTTCTTAGTCTTTTCATCCAGTAGGTTGTAAGGGACCAGACGGGGGTTGCGCTTATTCATTATGTCCTATAAAAAAATAATGTGAAACTGTAATGAAATAAACTTATAACCTGATATGTACACAAAAATACCTACCAAAATACCTACACATTTGTTATCATTATTATCTTTAATTTCTCCATAAAAACAATGGTTGTACCTGCACAATACTGTATGTCCAGCCCTGGCGAACTCGGTCCCTTGCCCACACATTGTGTCCATTTTCTGCCAGTCTCTCCACTAGTGTGTTCTGATTGGGAGTCAGCTTGACATGGTTGAGGTCCAGAGGGGCTGGCTTATATCCACTACTCTGCATATAACTAACAAACAAAGCTATGTGATCAGAATCAGTCCCAGAGACACCTAGTACAGTTATTAGCAGTGTCAATGATAAAAGAGAAGCAATGTCACAAAATGAATCAAAATAAATGAAACGCCCTGTAGCTCACGTTTTGGGGAGCTTGGTCCTCTTCAGATTCTCTTCTGCTTTCTCATCTCCCATTCCTACGTGACAGCCTAGTGCCAGCAGAGTCCTAAGAAATGAATCAGATGAGTCATTAGAAATACAAAGAGACAGTGTCACTGTTAATTAAGTGAAGGCACTGACTTACTTGAGTGTCTCTCCCGACATTGCTAAATTGTAGTTCTTCTCTGGTTCAGGCAGACTCTGAAAATCCACCAGGCAGGGGTGCAGCTTCTTGTTGTCATCACGAAACTTCACGAAGTGAAGGGCAAAGAATGACTTTTTAAAAGACGTTGTTACAGCATTTCATTTTCAGAAGACTACCAACACTTAAAACACTTACTGGTCCATAGGTCCACCCTTGTTCAATACGAGTGACAGCCCATAACTCATGGCTATTTTCTGCAAGCTTCTCTCGAATGCGCTCCAAATGAGGAGGAAGTACAATCTAAAAAAGTAAATAAATTCAGTGCAGTTGAAGAGATGAAAATGAAAAAGAAATGGAACAGAATTTTACCTGAATGGTGTCCACAGGACAAGGAGTGAAGGCTGTATGTGAGAGGGACTGAGTTGGACCCAATAGGTTGCGGACACCATCAAAATCATGCTTATACTCCTTGATGGGCTCAATACGCAAACGGTCTCTGGGCAGCACTGCCTCATAGCATGGAGCATAGCCTGGAGGTGGGAGGAACTTGAAATCCCCATGACGCCCTCCGAGCAGAAATCGCAACCTTGCAGTAACAGTAAAAATTAACATCAGTCCCATATGTCAAACCCGTCCTTTTCTGCAAGAAAAGGTAAATTCAGGATATCCAGTTTTATAATTCACAGTGTCCTACTTGATGCCTGCAGAGAAGCTGACAACAGGGAAGAACAGGCCGTCCAGGTTGAAGTTCTCAAACATGCCCTGAACAGGATGCCCGTTGATACGAAAGGAAATACTGGGCACGCTCAGATCCAAGCAGCAACTGACCACGTCTTCTGCTGCCAGGACGTGCTGATTAGGTGTGGAAACATGACGCGGAACACGTCCTATGGACACAAATATAAATATAATCAGTTTACCTGAAATATCAAGGACTTGGGTCTGTATTGTAGGCAGTAAAGGCACCAAATTAAAGAAACAATTAAAACAAAATTAATAAATGAAATAAAGCATCCAAATTTAAACTGGTGCTGTACAAATGTATGAAAACAACTACTTCTTAGTCATGCCATGTTTGCCTTACCTGACCAGAGGTGAAGCCCATCAAAACCGTAGGAGTAGAGGTCATCCCCAACTCCGTTGCCCCCCCAACCCTCCCCTCCGCCAGGGTAAGGACTGTAGCCCTCTGTCAGAGCCCAGCCCACACGCAGGTGATACGGCTGAGCTGTAAGGAATGGCTCCACATGATCAACCATCACCTCAAAATACCACTTCTTATACTGAGTGGATCCTTCACAAGTTCCAAGGAAAATGTTGGGTCTCATGCTACAGGATAAAAAGGATAAAGGATACAAAGGACACAAAGAATAAAACATACACCTAACTCAGAGCAGAGTTTTAGATAACTAGGCTTCAGCAAAGAAGAAAGAACACAAAGCATTTTCAGCTTTCTCTGAAGTGTGCTCATACAAACTGACCCACCTGGTTACGTAGTTGATTATGTTGGTTTGAAGTAGGAGGTCACGACCTGGGAGCAGATTCTCTGTGATGAGATTCTGATTTGACCTTACAGCCACGCCGTTACACACGCACAGAGAACAGAGCACATCCAAGACCTGCCAAAAAAAAAAACAAAGCTGAACGCTGGCTTGTAGATTAAGATTTCATATACTACTAGATTTTCCATGCAAACTGCAAACAATCTCACATGCTCCTGACCTTATGATTGCGTCCATGTTTATCCAGCAGAGAGATGATTGATTTGATGTGATTCTCCTGGATAATATTTAGCACCTCTGGACTCTCAATTAGAACACAGTACAATACCTCCAGGATCCCTGTAATAAAAATGTAACAATGAATAAAGTCATTAGCATTGGCAATATATGCCTATATGGTATGGTGAAAAAGCACAAGACAAAGTAATACAGCCTCGTGAATGTTATCAGGGATACATTTAAAATATAATGCAGTCAAATGCAAAACAATAATCTCCATCTTTAAAAATGACAAACAAAGGAATGAACTTTTAAGAGTGAACAAAACAGTCAGTTTAATACATGTTGGTTTCTGCAGAGAACAAACAAGAAACAAAGGAGTGCACATTTCAATGAACTTCCATATGTTTTAGATACCTGAAGATGCCTCCAAACGATCCAATTTACTGACCAGCCAGTCGAGGTTATCACAGAACAGGGCACAGTTAGCACGATTCCCTCTGATCAAAGAAGCTTCACACAGGAAGAGGAACAGGGAGATTGTTTATGCATCACATTCACAGTCAAGAATGGTGAGTAGATATAGGGAACATAAATTACTGATCTAAAATCACTATGAATGCATAGAACACATCACCAAACACACATACCTAATAATTCATACAGTAAATTCACTATCTCCTTCCATGACTCTGCAGCTTCCTCGCCAGCATACTCTGAGAAGTGGGCTGCTGTGTTGTACACATTGAGCCGATCAACACAGTCCAAGACAAGAGTAATCATCCCCTGTTAAAAACAATAAAAGATACAATACTAAATGAAAATAAATCAGCCAGACTAAATTTACATCCAAACACACAATAGTAGTTACACAATAGTCATTGCTCAGTAATGGCCAACCTCTTCCTGGAAGAGGTTCTGTCTGTTCTTGAGGGAACGAAGCTTGAACTGTTTGTCCTCGTGCTCCAGCTCCTCCTCAGGGGGTCGGAAGTAGAAAATGAGGTCCTGCAGGGACAGCACCACTGTGTCCATGGGCAGAGATGGGGGGTTAGCAGATTTGTTTTTCCCACTCAGAGCATCTAGACCCCTGTAGAAGTGAAGGAGACATCATGAGAATGACAGTGAATATCACATGAAATAAACTATTTGGCTATTAACAAAGGTCTGGATAAAATACAAGTGAAGTAGTGTTACTTGATGAACTGATTGAAGAGGCCCGTTGTGCTGTAAATCATTCTGGCAGCTTGGGACTCTTCAGTCTGAGATCGAGCCACTGTGAGTGCATCATCCATGTGACCTTCTTTATGGAGTATGGCCTAATAATTGAACACAGCTGCTCTTAAAAAACTTGTACACAAATATGATTTGCTCGAGCACTCATTGGTGGTTTATATTTTTATGACTATCTTGCATAAATCTGCTTTACCTTTCTCTTCAGAGGACCCAGACGGGCAGATTTGGCATCAACAGCAGCATATGTAAGCCAGAGGCCAGATGAAACATGCTGTACAAAGCACATGGACTCTCCATACTTAATCTCAGGGATGCCCATGCCTTCAACATCTCGCTTCTGGGTCACTTCAATTTTTTCCTGTAGTTTAAACACAAAGTATGTTCTTTATAGACAACAACCTCTTTACTGCACAAAAGAATCGCAAAACACAGGTCTGTCACCCTTGACTTTGCATGACAATGACCTTTGAAACCCTGAAGCAGAAGGCTGACATCTTAGAATTTGCCTTCTCCGCGTCCACCAACAGCAGTCCTTTCTCTTCGTCCAGACAAAGGTATCTGCCTGTTGTTATGTGACGTATCCGGAAAGACTGACCCCATTTAATGTGACCTCCGCTCCAACTAGCAACAGGAACAAATGACTGAGCATCAGCACACTATAAAGTCACTTAAAGTGTATGATTGTAATAAACATGTTTTAAATCCAAGGGATTAAAATACTCACGCAATACGTAGTGGCTCAAGTCTCCATAAAGATCGTGCATGGCTGCATACAGCCCCTCCTTCATAATGAGCAACTCTGGAAAGAAACAGAATGCCAAATAATGATGGGCAACATGTATCTGGATATGACAGGTCACAAAGTATTTTGATTCATGGCTTGCATGCAGCCAGTGATTTCACACAATAACAACTTGCAGACATTGCAGACTGGTAGCATGTCAACATTTGGTAGTTTTGAAATCATCCTCTGGTGTGCTGATAATTTTGCAGAGAAATCAAACAAAAGAACAAAAAACAATAATGTACATAATATTTCCTGAGAAAGAAAAGGGCCTGTCTCAGTTGTGGAAGAGCTTTCAAGACAGACCAGAGGTGTGTTTTATGATCTAGTAAACATAAAAACATACAGAATGCTTTGGAAATGTTTGAGGGTGACATTAAGGGTAAAGCTAAAACAATCAATACCTATTGATACAGTGTTTTAATATTTGATGCCATGTGCAACAATGAAAGGTCACCTGCGCTGGTCGTCCCCTTGGTCAGCTCCTGGGATCGCCAAACACTCGTCCATGTGACCATGAAACAGCCTGAGCACATACCCTCCGGTCAGAAAACCTAGAAGAAAAGAGTCACATTGGTAAGAGAGCGGGTGGACAGGTTTACGGACAAAAGAAATGTAATTTTCTTAGCAACACTACAAATACAGACCCTCAGCCAGCTCACATCCTGACATCACAGGGGTCATGGTCCACAGCGTTTGCATGAAAGAGGCATCTACCATCAAGTCACCACTGGCGTAGGACAGATGCTGAAAAGAATGCAGGTTGTGATATTCGTAAGTAAGAGCAATTGACAAGAAATATATGGTGTTACGGTGTAAGTGAATAAAGTCATGTTTACCAGGTATCGCTCGGAAGAAACACTGACAAGAATGAGGTCATCTCCCACCCTGACCTTCTCGCCTTCAGACCTCTGCTTGGAGGCTGGATGGATGGTCCACCAGCAGGCCTCTCCTGCAGGAGCACCAATAGATTTAGAAAAGAGAAATCTACATCTGTGTGTGGGGGACATAATGAGCTGTAAAGTTCACAGTCACCTGTGGAGTCCTCCTGCAAGCCCACATCAAAAGCCAATTTGTCTGTCAGTGAGCGCGAAGTGGTCAAACAGCTCAGGTACTGGAGCAGAAAGAGAGGGATAACAAGTCTGTGAGATGCTTAGAGGACAGGATGGAGCAACAGGGTACAGTACTTGACTGTAAATGGGCTCACCATGCTGGAGTGAGTGTGTTTCAGGAGGATGGCATGTCCGTACAGCAGCGTTCGGTGACCCCCGCCTTGTGATGACTGGAGGAAAGAGGTCCAATTAAATGCACTGGTTGTCAAGGTTATCATATTCAAAGTTGTCCCTCATACTTTCATTCAGTGTGACAGCTGTTGTCAATATCAAAATAATGGTAGGATAAGATTACTGAGTCTTAGAGCAACAGGAGGAAGAAAAAACACAGACATGACTTAAAATGATAAAAAGCAAGTAAGATGATAGAAAACAAGCACAAAGTCAAGGCAATTAAACAAAACAATGACTAAATTGCATTCCCCACTAAAAAGGATTTTAGCAAACACAAAAATAACTATAGCATTTTTACCATCATGATTAATAGATTTACAATGTCATTACAAAAAATGCTGAAGCAGAGGTTTGTCTGTTGTGAGGTAAGTTATCTATGATAACACTAATTTGGTTTGCTTGTAAGTTAGCTGCCGTGCAGTTATGACACAGACTTCCAGACAAACATTTCATGGGACAATGACGGACATACCCATTTGTCCAGATCAACGGCCTGTGGTTGGCAGGAAGCAGAGTGAAGGAGCATGTTGCAACAGGTAAGAAAAGAAACACAATAAGATTCAGTGACTGAATGAGCGATACACAATAAATTTGTTTGATAAAAGGTAAATCACCATACAAAAGAGGCACATTTTATCCAAACAGCACTACTTTCCCACCTCATCCACAGAAGAGTTGGACAGCATCTCCTGCAGTGCTCGCACAGACAGGGACTGCTCCAAAATGAAGCAGCAGATTGCCAAATCTGGAGGGACATTCTGAAACACAGGGCAACCAGTGAACCTGCTGAAGAGCACCAAATAGAGTTCTCAAAGATATTACATAAAAGGCATTAAGCACTGTAACCTTCTGCTACCTGAGCATTTGAGGTGGTCTCAAGGAAGCACAAACGATTCCCAAATCCCTCGCAAGACAGACACAGCTTGATCTGCTCCTTGAGAATAGATGCAGTGCACTGCAGCACCACCTGATCGTCCTGCAAAGACAAACAAGTGCAACTCAAGGATGAGGATTTTTCCAGGGTATTTTGGACACAGAACAAGAAGGACCAGCGTTCAACAGGGGTCCGCCGCTACATTTGTTTGAGGGAAACATTGCAGGGAAAGGAGCCATTCAAGGGAAAAAATGTATTGAACTTATTGTAAAAAGACATGCCGTACAAACACAATTTACACTTAGAAAAAAAAGTGTATCTTCTAGTGCTACCCAACTTTAATCGTAAAATAATACACCAATGTTTTAGCATTCCACTCCTGGCTATAATATAATATCAGACTCCTGATGGACAGGCAAAAGTTAAAAAAAAAATACTTGCAGTAGAACAGAGACATAGCCTTTTTTATTCAGTATTGCTTTATTCCTCTCAAATCTCTGACCAAACTGTTGGCAATTAGGTTGCATTGTATCTTTGTAACTCTGGTTCTGCTGCACCCTTACAAATAATATCAAATGTTTTTTATAGAAAGAGTACTCCACCAATTTAGCAAAGCACTCTATGAACTTAGTTGAGACACAAATTACTGGAGATATTAGACTTTTGATTCAACACATTATTCTTTCTTGTCAAAACCTGGTGTCCACAGTGCAATATGTCTACTGTCAGTTTGGGTGTGTTATGCTAGTAGTGGCAAATGCAACTTTGAGTAGCTATACTCCAGCAGAAATGACGAGTGAGCCATTTTCAACTGCCATCATAAGGACATTAATCAGGCTTCCTTCACATTTACTGTACTGTTGTTCACTCCAATACCCGTGAAAAGACTTGATGTGTTTAATCAGTGGTGCTCCCCTTTGATGCATTCTGCCAATCTAAGATGACATTATTAGTCTTACATTTCACCCTTTGACATATCAAACTGACTCTCTGATAGGTCAAATGCATATGACCTATGTTGGACTATATTTGCGAGGAGTGACATTAGAAGCTAAACTAATATAGAGGTGACTAGGTACCAAGGAAGCAGTTAACAAAGGAACACAGAGAGTGGAGATGTCTGACTCGATCTCACCACAAACAATCATTTTATTTTCATATAAGAACAACACTATGGCCAAAATAAAAAAAACATTAACTAGGGTTGATGCATAAATAAATAAATTCACCTAATAAAAGAGCTGTTAACATGTCCAGTTTTTCCTAATCTTCACACGTTTCTGTCCTGTTCATGTATTTCTATGTGCTTGACACTGGCACAGCTCTAATCTCCCCGCCTCTCTGGCTCCATGACACCAACCACTCCCCCTCAGCTCTCTATTTCAGGCCGCTGCACCTGCTGTTCACACATCCCCCTCTGGAAAGCAACAGATATTTAGGATTTGACTGCCAGGAAAAAAAAATTGGCCCACATTGCGCTGGGTCAATAATGCAATTAGTCATCTTGCTGAGGAGAGGGATATTCAAAAATTAACTTTGAGCCACCTCAGCTCAAAACATCATGCTCAGCAGTTTGTGTTTTTATCTGCAAATGCTTCATTCATATCCTTAACCAAGGCACATGGCAGTAAGTAACAAATGTCAATTCAGAAAAAGAGTTCAATATAGTTGTGAATTATGTGTCAATTGGTTTAAATGGTTATGTTATTTAATTTTGTTGTATCACGGCTGATATGTTTGAGGATTTTAACAACTCTTAGATGTAAGCTGTTGTTGACAACAAAAAAAAACTTGCTACAGCACAGAGCAGTCATTGGCAACACGTAGAAATTTGCATCCATGGAAATTTTTGAGTGTTTACTTTGGAATAAAAACTGAAGCAAAGCTGAGCAAAGTATGGAAACTCCAGACAGAGAGGTGCTGAGATCCCACCTGGGACTTTTCATTATACTGATATGCTTACAGTCTCATTACAACACAACTTGGATCAAGTCAACTTGCTTCAAGTCAAAGCAGCACAATGAAACAGTACTGCTGCTGTGATCCATATTATGTGCTGCTATGCTCCAGAGATTAAACATATATAACAGTTATGAGTTTTCAATGTTGACAAGGGGGGTTGGTACAGTCACTTTCTTGTCATGTGCTCAACTCATGAACAGCTGAAACATCAATACCATACGGCTCACATAAAAGTCAGGTAATTAACAGCAACCATTAGACTGAATCAACTATGCAACTCCAAGTGCAGGTACTTTAAAAAACATTCTGCTAAATATTAGGAACCACTGGACAAATTCTTAGTTGTACCACAGCATGACAGCTTTCATCTTCTGCTACTCTCTGTTCCTAAGTTACTATGTATACTAGAATATGTCAACAGGCAGACACACCGACCGACTGACTGACAGACAGACAGATGAGGCTAACAGTTGGGTGATTAGAAACTCCATCCGCTCTTTGCCAGAAGATTTGCAGCATAACTATGAAAAAACACTGTTGAAAGCAGAATGTGATAATAAAGATCGCTGGTAAAACTTGATTAGTCCTCACATGGACTGAAGTAAGCAGGTGCAGAAATGGGCCAAGCTTTGAACCTGTTAATCCTCACACAGTAAATATAGAACCCAGAGCAGTACGGGGTGAACAGCAGCAGACTTTACCATGCATTGTTTAAATATTTTACTTTGACAGCTGAAAACATGTGTTTGTTAGATTTAGGTAGCTATTACATATGGGGAAGACATGTTTGGTTCAGAATGTGCCACTTATTATCATTTGTCTACCAGAAACTTATAACACAGTCTATAGGTAATCAGTATGTAGCTTATGCTAACATCAAGGATAGAGTTACCAGGGTCTAAAGAAACTCAAGTGACACTATGTGGGACATCTACAATAGCTGAGTGTCAATGCTGTCTATCCAAATACAGAGTGTTGAAGGCACTAGATTGCCTGCAAGGCCACAATGCCCTTCTGCAGACTTTGGCACAGAGATCTGAAGTGAAATCTGATAGCTCTGTGGTGAGTAATACAGCAAAAATAAACTGATTTAAGCACAACAGACTGTGTAATGTAACAAACTTGAATGAGAAAAAATTTAAACTTCTAAGTTAAACTTCAAAATATGCCAAAGTCTCCCAATGCAGGGCATTTATAATCAAATACAGGTTATCTAAATCACAAATTGGGGCTGCACAGGAACTTGAGAAGACCATATATATTAATCCGATAATACCATAATTGAACACATCTTACAGAAATTTGATGTAGGACATGGTCACTGACATCATCCATAGTAAATGATCTATTATGTTTTTCAAATAATTATGTACACAACAGTCAAAAATGAGCACTCTGCAACTGACAACCTCTATATTTAACATTTTAAAGGAGCAGCAAAATGAGTATATCTTTCATGATATTTAGACTAATAAATCCTTATGGAATAATCAATCACACAATTTAAGTTTAGGACACTGCAATCTGTAAAATGGTGAATGATGGTGGTTATATGGAGATATTGTAGATTCTGGAAGTTGTTCCTTTTTAAATTTTTTCAAAAAGTAATGGAACCGATTATCTAATATGAAATAATATCAAAGAACAAATCTGGTGATACTGCGTTGACAGTAAACTGGAATAATTTGTAGTTTCTTTATCATTTTTGCCAAATCTTTATATCCGTTATCCTGTTGTAAATCTTCAACCTATAAGCCAATTAAATTAAAACATCAACTTTCCTGACAGAACAGTAGACATGGTGAAATTGATGACCATTTACCATTAATAAATCATTAGTTCAAGCATGTGTCATCAAATGAGTGTGGCTGCCTCCACTCTTGTTTTAATTAGGATGTATTGAAACATCAGATTCACCAAACTGCCTCTTAGACAAACTTTTCATAGCAATCATACCAGAGCTGATTGCCGTTTGATATTTTTCCTGTAAAGCCATTGTAATCCTGTCATTGTAACCTGTCACATGGTAACAGAAGTTTCTTCTCTTTGACAAAACAGCAACACGTAAAGTACCCATTAGGATATAAATAGATAACAATGCTGACAAAAAAAGAGCCACCTGTCCTTGTCCATCTCTGCTCAGTCAATGTAAAGAAAGTAACCCAGCACAGTAAAGTGTCATCTATTGTCTGTTATGAAGTAACAATTCAGCATATACAAGAATATTTACAGTACTTAACTGACTGAAGAAGTTTATCAACAACTGTTAGAGAGGAGGCAGACAGCATCACTTACTGTACGCAGGAACTGAATCTCTTCCTCTCCATCTGCACCTTCTGCCATCCTCCCACGGCATAAAAGCAAGACCTAGAGAGAAATGGAAAATAGTTTGTCTCTCAGTTCTGTAACTCCTTGTGCCCACCACATGAGGTGAGACAATGCTGGTGAAGGTTTCTGGAGGGCAGTGTGGGTCCTGTGCCTCTCTGGCTGTGTAGTGAGGCAGAGGGATTGACTGCTGTTCATTCCTGTTCATTACAACATCATAAAGAGGAGGAGCAAACTGGCAAAGCTCGACCAGCCATTCACACTCCCCAAAGTTATGGTATTGTTTTGCACTATGTGGTTACGTTGTAAATGGCCATATGGCCAACTATTAGTACAAAGATATTCCAGTTAAGCAAGATCCTTCATAATGGTATAAATACAACTAAATAAAATTTCTTAATCGTTTTAAGTGACTTTTTTTCCCAGGAAGAAACTTTAGCCTTAGGAGTATAACAAGTATTATTTCTTTTTTAATTTAGTTCCACCACTCCACCAGGCGACAGTAAAGTATACAATAAGTTGTAAAATATATTACTTTTAGTTAAGTATTCTGTTAAAAGTACAAGTAAAGGAACTCTAAGGAGCTTTTAAGTGGTTATGAAACAGTCTTAATTTAACATGTATAACTCTATGTGACCTACATTAGCAAGCAACACCTAAAGTGAGAAGACTGGCTATTTCTTTTAGTTTAAACAGTTATTGTTAATGCCTGTCAGTGGGGGGATTTTTCCCCAACATCAGACTAGACAAGCCTGGGGTTTGCTCTGGCTGAATTTGAGTTTCCTCAGACACTACAAAAAAGTCCGTCATTATACCTGCCACCTGCTCACCTCCTGGTGAGGTAGTCTCCTTGCTGCTTGAGAGAGGAGGGGGAACATGTAACTTATTTATTAAGAGGGACTGCTAAAATCACTATAAATTTTGCTTTAAGCAAAAAATATTTATTGTATTCAGTAGTATTCAATATTCATCAAGAAGAATGACTCATTCCAGGATACTAAATATTATATTATTGAATTATTACTAATAATAAGTGTTATTTTTTATAATAGTAATTATTATTATCATTATTGTTATTATTATTACATAAATATGTCCATCACGTGAAAGTTGCAGTATCTGTGTCTCGTTTGTATTATTAATCTGAATCCACAAAGTAACTATACTCTTAAACTATTACATAAATGTAGTGGAGTGAAAAGTACACCTTTTTGCTTCTTAAATAAAGTTGAATAGAAGAAGTAGAAGAAATATTAAAGTAAAAGTGAAAATACAGTTTAACAATGTACAAACATTAACTTTCGTAAACTAGTTAGCTAGGGGCCGTTAGCATCTGTTAGCTAGCAGAAAAGATTGATTCGTTAATCAGTAATTATGAATTCTCAATGTTATAATTATTAAAATGTAAATACTAACAATAAAGTTGTTGTTATTATTATTATCAAACAGAGCAATATTAAAATAATGTTACTTTTTTATTAAAGTATATAAAAATGTATACATACTGTTATTTTCCTGTGGGGGCAGCAGCGCCTGATCGTCCCTTGTTGTCGTCGTCATAGTTCAGTAGAAGAAGAAATGGTTCGTCGGTCAAACGGCTCCCTCTCCACTTCATGAACACAAAACGGAGTCAGGTAAGAGCTACCAGCTTTATCAACTTGGTGTTAATACGCATAATTTGCCAGCATGCCGTACAGAAACAGCTTGTTCGCTTAGAAAGCTGAAACACGGATCCAAACGTTAAAACCGGCTCGTTTGCTCACTTAGCTTCTAGCTTAGCTCGCTAAAGTAGCAGCGCTGCACAAAGTGGTTGTTTTGACATTGGTGAAACACTAGCCACGTTTGCAGTGCTGTGAGACTCAAGCCATTGTTTATAATCCCAACAGTGTTTGCGAGATCAAATGCGGAGAAGAAAACGCATCGGTTGGCATCAGTCTGCAGATTAAAAACTGGATAATATAGTTTTGCGTGTGTTTGTTTGCTGTGTGAAGCCATTGAAGGTTGGCACAGAGGAGGAGGATGGATGCCCTCACCCACATGCTGACAGACCCTCTTGATCCTAAAGAGGAAGGCGATGGTCAGATCACAGAGGAGTGCATGCTGGGGACCTGCAGAGTGAACCTGCCAGAGGACCTGCTGGAGGATGTGAGTTATCTGCTGCTCACTGTTCACAAGCGTAATTCACACTGCAGATTATGCTTTTGGCCTCACAGTTTTTCTTTCTTTGCAACAGCCTGAAGTATTCTTCTCTGTGGTGAGTGAAAGCACCTGGAGTGAAGTATTGTCTGATGCCCAGAGGCAGCATCTTCGTCAGTTTTTGCCCCAGTTTCCTGAGAGCAACGTAGCGGAGCAGGACAGCACCATCAATGATCTATTCAACAACAGGAACTTTAACTTTGGAAATCCCCTGCATCTTGCACAAAAACTATTCAGAGGTGCCTTTCCGTTATCAACGTATTTATCTACCAGCACACAACAATGTCATGCTTAGTGAAATTATTCTGATGAAATGTCTGATCATGACTCTCATTATCTCGACATAGATGGTTACTTCAATCCTGAGGTGGTCAAGTACAGACAGCTGTGTGCTAAGTCCCAGAGAAAGCGACAGTTGTACTCCCTTCAGCAGTATTATCACAGGCTGCTTAAGCAGATCCTCGTCTCCAGAAAGGTATTTATTTAGTTTTTCTGTAAAACCTTCATGTATGAGGCACATGATATTTTGCTGTTATTCTTAATGGCTCTTCTTGTTTTAGGAGCTGCTGGAGTTTGCAGTTCACAATGGTTTGGATTTTCCACCGAAAAGAAAGCTACCGACCAAGACCCAAGCTGAAATGCGGGAGCCGAGGGTGAGAAGAAGACTGAGCCGAATATTAAAGGAGGTCAAAGCTGAGTGTGGAGACAGCAACGCTTCATCTGATGATGATGGTCAGTTTATCTCTGCTCATAACTGTCTAATAAGATGCTGACATAAGAGCTAGTAAAACAACTAATCATACAGTAAGAATTATGGAGATGAAGGGAAAAATCAATCACTAATGAAAAGATAATCACTTATAAATTAACTGCAGAAAGGCACATTTTATAAAACTGACTATACCAGAGTTTTTGCATTTCTTCTTTTTATTGCATATGTTGTAGATATATCATTATGGACTCCAGCACCACAGTCACCTTCGTCTCCGACGCCTACTATCTCGCTCCGATTTCTTCCGAGCCTCTCCACCCAAGACATGAAGACTACTGGTCAGTGATTCCTGTAACTTCCAGGTGATGTTTATCCAATGTTTGAGTACAGCATATTTGATGTTTGAAGGCATTTTATGTCTTCACAGAAAAAATGGAGCTAGAGGAGCGAGACTTGAAAACCATGCTGCAAAACCATCGGGAGAAGAGGAAGCGACAGCCAGTAAGTTGTGTCTGAAGACAAGAAAACACACACATGGTTTTTAATTTGTACAATATCACTTATAATAATTGATTTACTTAGGATCATCCAGACTTGATGACTTCTGATATCCACCTTGGAGATATACTTGCAAGAACAAATATTGGTCGGAAGGGGACTGTGCGTGAGTAAATTAATTAAATGAAAAAAAAAAAAGTCAGAATAAATCTTAAACTGAAGTATTGTTTCTGTTGATTTCATGACAGATGGTTTCCATTCTTTCTTTTTCTCGTCTCAGCACTGTTTGATCTGTGTCTGCCTAAAAAGAAGATGAAAGATGAAAGAAAGAAGAAGAAAATGAGGACAATAAAAATGGAATCTGATGATCCCTGTGAAACCCTCGCACCCTCAGACCCTCCATCAGCTCCAACAGCAAATATCATCAACTCCCTGCCAGACACACCGTCTACTCCACTGCCCAACGTCAAGGAGGAGTGAGTCTAACCCTGCGCTGGTGTCAAGAATATTTACAGAACTGTGTGTGCGTGTGTATAAAAACAAAACAGAACAAACAAAAAAAACTATTATTGTTGCAGAATTGTTGAGGAGTGTCAAAGCAGCCCAGTTGCTGTTGAGGAAATAGCCATCAGTTTCTTCAGCTTGCTGGAGTCCATTTTAAGGGCAGAAATCCTTGCCAGTACTTTGACGGTAAGCACTCATCACAAAGTCTCCCACTCATTTTATACAACTTAGATTAGTACTGACTATAAACAGCTACATTTTCAGTTGGAGGAGAAAGTTCAAATGTGGCAGTCCTCTCCAGCCAGCTCCCTCAATGTGTGGTTTTCATCTGCCTCATGTTGGTCTGATTTGGTTCTTCAAGCCCTGCAGTTCCTTGCAGGAGAGACTAAAGGTGAGTTGCGGTAGTCTCTCACAATCAAATGGCAAGACTTTATTTTTCGCAACATGTTACTCGTGTATTTTCCCTTACACTCTGCATTTGTTAAATAGATGGCATGATGGCCCTCCCCAGTGGCTTTTCTCCATTTGTGGAATTTGCTGATGAATTTCAGCAGTGGAGGTGGATCGGTAAGATGGATCAACTATTGAAATTCCTTATTGATGTAGTGGTTGATATTTGGTATTCAAATATTTAAGAATACAGACATATGGTATTCTTGAAGATGAAAGTAAATCTCTTATTTTAGGCCCCACTCAGGATACAGAGAAGGATCTCAGCGCACTCTGCCAGCTGTGGTTGGACTCCAAAGATTTAGTTGTCAAGGTAATGCAATTATTATATTACAAATTCAGCATGGACTCAATTGTGCTCTATAATACTATATTTATAGCTCTTTTATTCATGACTAAATTTGCTTTTTTTTTTCTCCCACAGACAGAAACTGACGACATGTTAGAGATCACTTCCCCCACACCAAGAGTGTAAGATTCAGTGATTCATAAAGTGTTGACAACACTATAATTGAAGAAAATGTACAAATCAATTAGTTGATTAATTTTTGATGACTTGATCAAAATATAATTTGCTTAATTCTAAATAAAGCTAAAAGTCATATATAGCCTTACCATGACATAATCCAGTAATCTGTAATCAATATCATGGCTGTTTAAGTTGACGGTGTTATATCTCTGACCAAACAGTTCAACTGACTATGTGGTGCGGCCCAGCACTGGGGACGAGAGACAAGTGTTTCAAATCCAGGTTTGTTTGTGCTGCTGGAATAATACTCTTATTATTTAGAGGATTTAGCCTCTTTTGCTTTTTTTGCACTGACATGAACTCTCTAAGCTGACTTACTTTCTTTGTGTTTATTAGGAGCAGCAGCGATACAACCAGCCACATAAAGCCTTCACCTTTAGGATGCACGGCTTTGAATCTGTGGTGGGGCCTGTCAAAGGAGTTTTTGATAAGGAGATGTCTCTTAATAAAGCCAGGGAGCACACACTGCTCCGCTCAGACCGACCACCATATGTCACCATTCTCTCTTTAGGTTAGGCCACCTATTTTACTTACACTGTAAGCGTGTGCAAAGGAAACAAATCACATAATATTGACTTGTAACTTCTTTCTTTCATAGTGCGGGATGCAGCAGCCAGATTACCCAATGGAGAGGGAACAAGGGCAGAAATCTGTGAACTGTTAAAAGACTCACAGTTTCTTGCTCCAGATGTCACAAGCGCACAGGTGGGATTTGTAAACATTTTTTTTTCTTTGTCATTCAGCTTTGCTTGCTCTGACTTTGTGTGGATCTCACCTTGGCCTTTCCTGAGGTAGATTCTTTAAGTTGTTGTTTTATGATAAAAGCTTCTTTTTCCATCAAGGTGAACACTGTTGTCAGTGGGGCTCTGGACAGACTTCACTATGAGAAAGACCCCTGTGTGAAGTACGACATTGGCCGCAAACTGTGGATTTACCTGCACCGCAGTCGCAGTCAAGAGGAGTTTGGTAAGCAGTGATGTGCATGATTTAAGGGTTTAGCTGTCCACCACAGAAGATTTGTAATCTTGTTTTTGAGTGGAGGCATTCAATAAGGAGTCATTGTCGAGCCTGATTATGGACTAAATAGATCATCTGTAAATGTGCTTGACACAATTTTAGTAGTTTGCTCTGCAACATGTAGAATCTGGCATTTTTAAGTTGGATGCCTTTTATTCCTTCATCTTTCTATCACCATTTCCGTTTTACCACACTATGATTGTGCTTGCATGTAGATGAGCAATTAGTCTCATGGCATATGTTCTCTGTTTTTAAGATTACTGTGTAAATGGGAGACAGTTAATGTTCACGCTTTTTCTTTCTCCTATCCAGAGAGGATCCACCAGGCTCAAGCTGCTGCTGCAAAAGCAAGAAAAGCCCTACAGCAGAAGCCTAAACCTGCATCCAAGCCTGTGAGTCAATCATATCTTTTCCTTTTGTTTTCCACTGTAGTGGAAGTAATTTAAGGTGATGTTTTGTTGTTTATCAGTGTTTGTTTGGAAAGTGTTTACTATTGGTTATGAATCTTAAGCCTCATTTATGTTTCAGAAGTCTGGAACTAAAGACAGTGGCAGTAAAACTCCTGGATGTCTGGAGGCTGGACAGGATATAGGCTCCAACCCCATGTCACCAATACCCACAACCCCCACCCCAAACACGCCTGGAACCCCTAAATCACCCTTACCCTGCACAGCCACCACACCAACAAAGACTGTAGTCCCAGATGCAGTCAAAAGCAGCCCAGGGTCAGTGTGACACAAGATTTTTTGTTCTTATTAATATTGTGCAATACATACGCCATGTTGTGTCTGTGTATTTTGAAATAGACTTTAATCTATTTCTCTTGCCCCCTCTCGGTGCCCCAGAGTTCTTCTTGTGTCCCCTCCCTCGTTGCCCCAACTGGGAGCCATCTTGCCCACCAGTCAGGCTGCTCCACCGGCTTCACAGCCAGTCACATCCCAACACACGGCTCGAATAGTGAGTCATCTGGCAGCAAGCTCCCTCCCCCAGGTACGGGTGGTTTCTGCCCAGCCTGGTCTGGGTTCTTCTGCAGGAAGTCAGCAGGCCACACTGGTACATCAGACCCCTCACCAGATCAGGATGCCGGTGTCGGTGGCAGCCAAGGGCATTTCACAGGTAACCAGAAAAAGAGCTGCGTGTGTTGTTCTGTGTATTGAAAATATAACATAACTAATTATCTCTGTTTATCATGTGTATAGACAGTGGTTTCTGTGCCTCTGAGGAATCAGTCTGCTAGTAGTCCAGTCCACGTGCCCACCACTTTGTCTGTGTCCGCTGTGGCTGTGGCCAAATCTCAAAGTGGATCACCCGGTAGCCCGGGTAACAACCCCGCTTCCCCTGCTTTGCTGCAAGGAGTCACCAGCCCAAACATCAAACAGGTGAAGCTCTTTGTTCCAACTGTGATGTCGGTCAGTTAGGTCAAGAGCAGTGATGAGTGAAGAAATGAATCTTTTGGTTCCTTTTAGTTTATCCTTTTTCCTTCACAATATATATATCTTCTTGCTTTAACAGGGAAGAATGTCATTTGCTATGATCATACAATGTACATTCATACAGTTAATTTTTTTTCTTCATAGGTGTCTATCACAGGCCAGTTAGGAATGAAGACGTCAGGAGCGGCAGGAATTCCAATAACAGCCACAAACCTGCGTATCCAGGGTAAAGACGTCCTACGTCTTCCGCCGTCTTCCATCACCACAGACGCTAAAGGGCAGACGGTGCTGCGGATCACCCCAGACATGATGGCAACTCTCGCCAAATCCCCGGTTGCAACGGTCAAACTCACCCCTGACTTCCTGAGCACTGCCACCAGCAAGAGCATATCGGCCACACTCCATGTGACGCCCCCCCACGCGTCACCTTCCTCTGTTTCCAGTGCAATATCCTGTACTGGGGAAGTACAGACCACTAAAGCAGGACCCGTTACCTCCACCTTGTTGAAGGCTGCTGGAGACACGGCCATACGTCTGATGCCAACGTTGGCCGTCTCTGTGGCTGATCAAAAAACGAGGACCTTCTCCACCGTGACCTCCCCTGACAAGAGTGGCGCCACCATTCGGATAATGCCAGGCCTCGGCGTTATTCCACAGAAACAGGGTCAGACCATCACAATGACGACCACCACTGGCAGCAAACCTCTCACAGCATCCACATGTGCTAATGTCGTGACCATGGCTGCCAGCGTTGTGGCTGGTGCTAAGGGGATCACAGTGGCTTCTGGTGCCTCGGGCTCACCTCTCACACTGGGAACAGCTACAGCCACTGTGAGGCAGGTCCCTGCTACAGTGGTTTCTACACAAACCGTAAGAGAAATGTTTAGTTTCTGAAAATATTTCAAGGAAATTGCAGTGCATTTTGGCCATCACTCCCATCAGATTAGCTATAGTTGCCTTTTTTAATCTTGATCATTTTACCCCTATGTGAAGGAGTATGTAGTGCTAAGAATGTCGATTTTAGCCAGCCAGGTCAAATTATTTTTGGGACAAACATGTAAGAAACAGCTGGGCCTCTAGGGGCCACTGTTTAGCTGTTAAACTCCTTGTTTCACTTTGTTTTCTCCTGTGGAAATATTATGTTTCGTTGTGCTCCAGCTGACAAAAGGCAGGAATTTGATATGTATTAATAGATGTTTAAAGACTACACAACACACATCTCTTAGATTACAGAAAATCCCAATAACATTGTACAAACAAAACCGCTCTGATAGCCCATTGTATGATAACCATTGTATGATAATAAGTGATGTTGATAAGCACTGTTTTGTCCTGCGGTTTCGAACAAATGTTTGTCTAGGTCACTAACTCAGATCACACAAAGATATCAAGTAATAGAAAAGTCAAAAGCACCAGCAGCACCTGCAGTAAGGCAGTGCATGAAACCTCAAAGCAGGTGGGAACTGGGATTTATTTACAGAAAAAGACAGACATAATTGTAGGATACTTCCTCCCAAACGTCTCTCTGAACAGTTGATTTATTTATTATTTTCAGTCTTTCCTCTAGAGAGAATCACACTTCATCAAGGAGGAACTCATTACTTAATAAATCAGTTGGGCTGTAAATGATTTTTAGGCATTTGCAGTACTTAGTTGAATGTTCTGGTCTGTCTATTGATCCGTTCTCCACTGTTTAGAAACTCTCTGAAAACATTTCTTTGTGCTTAACCAAGCCATCTTTTTTTAACAACACTATAGGGGAAGTTACCTGCACGGATAACTGTGCCCCTCTCTGTCCTCAACCAACCACTGAAGAGCAAAAGTGTTGTGACCACACCGATTGTCAAAGGAAGTCTCAACACAAAGTAAGTTTCACTTCTTCACAATTCACAATTTCTTTTTTAATTTTGGTACATTTCTCTTGTTAAAACCTTTCCCAGACAAAACAAAGACAGAAAACTGTTAAATTTATTAAATTAGTGACATTAGTTACAGATTCATATTTTTGTCCCTTTCCTCTCTCTTCTGATCAGCATCAGCAGTCTGGGCAGGAACATCATTCTTACCACCATGCCTGCTGGCACGAAGCTGATCGCAGGGAACAAACCGGTCAGCTTCGTAACAGCACAGCAGTTCCAGCAGCTTCAGCAGCAAGGACAGGCCACACAGGTTAACTTCCTTTTCTCTTTTGTTTGATGTCAGAAGTGAGTCGGGATTGTCGAGAAATCAGTAATAATGTATTTTATAACATTTGCAAGCTTTTATATAGTTTAAATAGATTTATGAGTTTTTATTTGTGAATAATGATTCTTATGCAGTGTTGTGACATCACTCATACACTGCTTCATGGCCAACTGAGGTAAACAAACGGTCTTTCTCCTTTTAGGTCCGGATCCAGACGGTCCAGGCGCAGCAGCTCCAGCAGCACATGGCGGCGAGCTCGGCGAAATCTGTTTCCACAGTCGTAGTCACAACAGCGCCCTCTCCTAAATGTCCTCCTGATCCCCCACCTGCACCTCAACAATGATCCCGTCTCGTCAGCCAGCAATGACTTGTACACTTGTACTTGTCCAGAGCACAAAATACATGTGCCTATATCTGGTTGTTGTTGTACAAACTTTTTCAGGATCATCTGACTTGTTTCTACTCCCGCAAGCAAATTAATCTGACTTGATTAGGATGATACCCTCAAACGGCAGAAACATCATACTTCTTTGTAATACATTATGGCTTATGCTCAAATTTACACTCTGTAATTTTACCTCTGCAAAGTTACCAGTATATTGTCAAAATTATCCCTCAACTAAATGTAATCTTTTTAATTTTCCATCCTCTACTTTTTACAGCCCAAATACTATGTAACAGCTCACCAGGCTGCAGCCTTTCCAGAGAAATTATGGTTTTTCTTTCAGGGGTTTACACACTTTGAAAGGTATGGTTTGTTGATTTCACCTAAATATGACCTCAAACCACAACTTGGAATTAAACTACCAATTCAAATGTCTATATCAATGTCCATAAGATTTTGTCAATGTCAGTTCTCTTTTTGATAGGAAATGATGAGATAGGAAAAATGTGAAGTAAGAGGGGAAACAAATCTGTGGTTTATTTGAATGTTGTGACTGTTTGATTTTTGTTTTAAGATGTTATTTTGTTCTCCTGTCAGCTGTTTTACCTTGTTTGATAGCAGGTCATACACTTTACCCATACATTTCCGGTTACATTTTATGTAACATGTACTTTTGTGTTTTTATAATACTTCAACACACCGTAATAATACACCTGTTCAACAGAATTGTGCATTGTTGAATTTTATTTTTTACAAAAAAAATTAAGTACATTGTGCAAGACAGCAAACTTGGTCTTGGATGCAGACCATCAACACAGAAGTGAAATTGAATCTCAGCAAAACTTTACAAAATTTGCGTTCACTCTTCATCTGACTCTTCAAGCAAAGCTTTCTGGGAATTTGTTTTTGAGGATGTAGTTCGCATTCCAATCTCTATGTCCCTTCCTCGTCCTGAGAATCGTTTCACCGTGCTAAAGGAATTAGGAGAACAAGTTTTTACTAAACACATCAACAACATAAAATTACAAGACCTATGCTAGCCTACGTAACATGCTCTTGTCAGTTTTATCTGGCCAGGAGAAGAAGACAATAATCTAGTCCTCAGTTTTGACCAATATTGTTGCTGCAGAGCAGTTTTTAATCATGTGTGCATCTCCTATTCTACCAGTGTGACCATGAGGGTGCACAAGCACATTTCTGCTGACTCCTGATGCACAAATAAAAGTGGTAGATACAAGTTTCAAAAGGGCTCCACAGATACCTTTAAGGCCTAGTAAACATTTTAATCATTCAGCATGACCAGTTTTCCTTAGGCATAGAGTGTAACTTGCTGAAAAGTGTAAACAAAACCGTGTTGACTATAAAAACACCACAGGGTCATCAGTGGTTAAACTAGTTATTGTTTACTTCTGCCTCAAGCTTCCTCCAAGAGCTACCAAGCTATCCAAGCCACCATGTTATTCTGAACACTGAAGTAAACTTG
This sequence comes from Amniataba percoides, assembly GCA_037176925.1. Taxonomy (NCBI): domain Eukaryota; kingdom Metazoa; phylum Chordata; class Actinopteri; order Centrarchiformes; family Terapontidae; genus Amniataba; species Amniataba percoides. The sequence goes on from JBAJHX010000067.1 coordinate 10,119,684, forward strand.
TGCATTTAAGCCATATAACACAAAATATGTTAATCACCCATCATCTGTAATGTAATTATGATGAAAGTAAAGAAGTGGATAATGCATACCACAGAATATAATTTAATTGTTTTGATTCCAAATCTTTATTATGAATTTACTCTGTCTTGCGTAAACCCATGGTTATTGCTTTCAAAATGATTTTACCTCTAAAACTTGTTTAAGTAAAGGATGGGATACTTACAACCAAACCACAGCGGAGGTGCAGGTGACTAAAAGCAGGGCCACAGCTAAATGCCAGCAGAAGCACATTGTGACAAACATGATGTTGTCATGTAGTTTTAAGTCCCACTCTGGTCCCCGCGGAGGGTAAAGTACAAATCCAATCTAAAACAAAAATATCTTGATGTTAAGTAAAATACTCTGTCAAAAATTGCGGTGTTTACAAAAATGGACATGTTTGAAAAGGAAACGGATCAGAAATCTGCGTGATAGATGCCATATCTCTTCAAGCCAAGAAGGGGTCGAGATTTAACTCATTTAATGCTGAAAAACGTTGAGAGTATTTGCTGTTGGTGTAAATGTCACCTGGTAGAACCACGAGCCCTGCAGGATGAACATGCACGCTCGGAACAGCTCCAGAATAATGTGGTCTCTCATGAACACCTCCAGCATGGTGCTGGCCGACCCGCCAAACACAGCCATCAGCAGCAGGGAGTGGATGTGAGCGTCCAGAGGCGGGCGACTGTGCACGTGGTAGTAGAACAGAAACCCTGGATGACGGGGGAGGGGAGGGGAGAGTCAAACACAAAAAGTAGCTCAACTTCACATGACACATTTTTGATGTAAAATAAAATGAACTAAATCCGGCTTTGTCACTGATACCTTCAACAAAGAGAGCCAAGGAGACAGCAAGGCGGTCAACACCAATTGGAACCAGTCTGGAAGCAGTGCTGACAACCAACGCTATTCCAGAGATCCCAAAGAACAGATACATGGTGCTGTGCTGCCAGTTCATCAGCTTGACCCACGAACTGTGCTCTCTGTCTATGAGACGGGCGTGTGGCCCATCCACCACGAACTGCTCCACCATAATGCCTGAGAGAGCACAACGTGAGACAAACGAAATGACTCAAGAGGGTTTTGCAGAATTTAAGTGCGCAGAGAGGTTGAGATGGGAAACTGACCGACAAATGAAGCAAAGATCATAAATCCTCCCTCGATGTAGTCCATTCTCTTGTATACAGGCGGCCTAATCTGTCTTCCTTTAGGCTGATTTGTCCTCCAGTAGTGCTGGAGAATGTGTTTCACCGTCAGCCAGAAGCCATAGAAAAGGAAAAAAGAGCCAGGAATGGCATGTCCTCCAAAGTTGGCCATCCTTAGGCCTGAAAACAAAAGAAGCATACTTATTATCAACAGCAAATATTTGAGACAAACACAACGCTTATTATTTTAGTTCAGTTCATTCCTTTGACTGTGAGAGGACTAAACTTTGAGGTTAAAGTGCAGGCTCGTGTTGCTTTACTTTATGGTGTTTTAGCCATGTAATGATTACAAACAATCAAGCGTCTATTAAAGGGGAATAAAAAGGAGCAGCTGCCAACAAGGTACCCACAGTCATGAGATGGCATACAAAGGTTATTGAAAAGTAAATGTCATGATAAAGTTACACCATCAATGCCTGAATACAGTGTAAACTTGTCAGATATTTACAAAGAGTATGGATGAAATATTCCCAAATGAAAGCATTACATGTAATATGAGGAGTTCATTCTGAGTCAAAACTTCAGTTTTGTCTAATAGCAGTAGGTTTCGTGTTATATTAATGATTAAATCAGCAGGCATTCACCGTAGAGTAGGAACAAAGAAATGTTAATTACTCTGAACTAAATCCTGTAGTCCATCTAATCGGGCCAGGGTGGTAAAGTGAGCCCTTCAAGCTACTCATTTGTCTTGCAAAAATGAAATTCAAATGAAACAGGGTGGTTTGGCAAATGAATGTGTTGGTTAGCTAAGTTTAAAAAAAAGAAAGAAAGAAATTTCTACTTCATTTTTAGCAGTACTGGTCACAACCACCTAAGAAATAAAATATGAAAAGCTGACCTACATGTGTGAATTAAAAATTCAATTAGTCTCCTTCATGAATTGTTGTATAGTGTATAGAGCGAGTGTGAGCTTGTGAATTAGTGCTGTTTTCGTGTTCATAGCTGAAACAGTGCTCTTAAAGTTGACCTTCTGTAACTTCCTCTTACTGTCCACAATATATCAGTGTACAGCATGGGTGTGTTCGAGATCTGTGTTTTCAGTCAGACAAGTTTTTCTTGACTATCCCTGTTTGACTAGAAGGGGCAGCGCAGGATTCTGCACATTTTACTGTCACACGCTTTCACGTAAATGAAACAGAGGCACAGGCCTGTAGGTAGACGTAGTTTTCCCCTAACATATGGATCATGCAATTTAACCAAACATATCTTTTCTACAGTCTGTTCCCATACGCAAGCTCCTTCAGGACTGTTCCTGCTCAGACAGTGAATGTGAAAATGAGCCTTTTCTACCACAGTCATTACAGAAGACGAACACAGAGTACATACCTTTCTGCCTGCTGCTAATTCCCAAAGGCTCAGGAGGTTTTTGGAGGTCTGTGACTCTTGGCAGCTGTCAGAGTGAGAGCACTCTGAGTCTGTGTAAACTGTGCACACCTGTTGTCTGCACCACTAACCTGCACTGACATCACCACATAGCCCCACCCATTTGAATTGGTTTCTGTGACTAAGGGACATCCTCCAGAGAGACAGCTGTGACGTTCAGGCACAAAAACAATACCTGACTAAGGATCAGATTGTTTATTCTGGTGTTTATTAATAAGAATACAAAAACCTTAAAGAGGACTATTTTTAAGAAAAATTAAATGAAATGAAAATATGCAAAACAAATAACAACAAATGTATAATTTACATAGATTTTTAAAAATGATGCCAAAATGTAAACAAGCGATGAATTAAAATTGTTTTAAAACTTAAGTGCACAGAAGTTATGTAGTGAAAACTTGTGTGTGCACAGGGAGGGACGACAGGCCTGCTTCAATGAACTTTGCACCTGTTATCAATAAATCTTTATTGCCGTCATTATCATGTTCAAAGTCTTCATTATTCAGGTAAAGTTATTTGCCAAACAGCTACCTCAAATACAAAACTGAGGGTTGATTAAAAGCAAAGCTTGTCTTGTTGTGTTTGTCATGAAAGCCCAAAATGAAATTCACACATTAAAATAGCCATGAACATTTGTCTTGGACATGTGGGGATTATAGTATCACACAGAATAATTTCTTCTCTCGAAACGGGTTCTCGGAAGAAGGGACCGGCGTCACCAGGGGGTCCTCTTTGGCGTGAGCTTCACAGTAGGCCATCAGCTCAGCTGCTGCTTTTGATATCTGTACAAAAAGGTTGGGTGTGGCAAAAAGAGGAGAGGAGGAGGGGAAAAAAACATTTTAAATTCACTTTATTTGTAATTCTTTTTTTCCTCATTGTTCAAACACCCAAAGAATACCTTTTGCCCTCTATCAGTAAAAAGGAAAGGAAAGGAGGACTATTTTGTTTAAAAAAGTTTGAAAAGAGATGGCAAAGTTCAGTGATACTCCATAACCAAAGCGAAAGACATTTTGCCCCACTCAACAATCTAAAACTAAACTTTCTCACCACGGCTGGCTGAATAGTTCATGACGTGCTGGCTCACCATCATCCTCTCTATGTTGACCTCCAGTTTCAGTTGTTCTACCGTCTTCCGAGCGTCTGCGATCTTGGCCATGTTGTTGGACATCCTGCGCCTCTCCCTCTAAAGTCAGCTGGCCTGCAGGAAACCATCAAACGACTGAGTTATCAGCGTGCATCACTGCTGACGAAAGTGAGCTGAAGGTGCCGTGGTTAGAGTCTGTTTCAATTTGCTCGTTAATTCTGCTCCCCGGGTCTCAGCTGCAAGGTGCACAGGGAGGGTCTCAGAGGAGGAGGAGGGCAGGGGAGGGGAGGCAGAGCAGCTTTCCCAGGGGAGGGCATCCGCTAGCTGAGAATGTAAATACACCTAACATTATCATGAACATGTTGCTCTTTCAAAATACGTTCACTGCAGATGGAGAGTTTATGTCAATGCTTATAATCGCCCCACCGTTGTTTCTGCAAAGCTGCTATTGTACTGTTCAGCTGCACAGACTGAAGTGAGAGATCAATTTTGTTGAACCTCTTAGAGAGCAGTAGGTGAAAAGCATTCATTAGTCAAGAGGAAGATACAATTTATTTATTCTACTTACATATTTAGTTCATACTTCTAAAATATGCCACCAGTGTCAGCACACATATACATAGAGATGTACAGTCTGATATAAAATGCTTCCATAAATCAGCTATACTGTTTGAATTCAACAGCATTGTACCGTTTCTAAAGATTTGTACTTATTGTAGTAATTCACAGCATCACTCACCGCAAGACCAACAGCAACCGTTTGGGCTCCTGCGATGAAAGTCTCCTCGCTGTCAACGGGGTCCTCCGCTGCAACTTACAGCAACAAATGAAGTGAGATTAATGTCAAAGATGAGGAGGAAAGCTTCAATAGGTTCCCTCCTTCAAATAATAAGCTGTGGTTCTGCCCCCAGGATGGGCTCAGTGCGGCAGTTAAAGGCAACATGTGGTGTGACCTTCATCTCCTGAGTCTCTATCACTCCCTTACCTGAGGTGATACCAGAGCGGCGAAAGGGAACATACAATGTAGTTTTTTAAGATAAAATACAAAATGCATTTAAAAGGGTATTTAATATTCAATAATGAAAGAGTTTTCTTTTGTTACTTTAACATGAAAAAACAGTATACTGTAACAAGGAAGCTCTCAAGAGAATAGGCCAGCTTGTTTCTAGAGTTTAATTAATTTTCCTGTTTGTAATTAATTCCTACATGAATATTAAATCTCTAATACTTGTGTACTTACTAAGCGCAGTTATCTGAAGCATTGGACTGGCTTTCTAACAGGATGACTCAATAATAAATAATCATTATTAATAACAAGTTCATGATGTGGCACAATTGCCAAACAAAAAAACATCATCAACTACATTTGTGTTTCACGTGCTTTTTATACTGTAACAAATGACAAAAAAGAGAAAGTCTCAGTCTTTACAAAGAGACAGACACATGTATGTCAGCAAGGTGTAGTCTGACACAAAGAAAATAAACCTGGTGTCTCATAGTGTGTGTTTTCTAACGTGCTTCATTTTGATTTCTGTTTTTTATGTACTCTGACAAAGTTACCTGGAGCTGTTCAGAATTACAGTATAATAACATTAAGTAATGGGAAATATTGAATATATAGAAATATTTGAAGAGCCAAATTCTTTCCTACACAAAAACACTGACTATTGTGCAATATATCCAACAGTGACTTTGCAAGGTAAATGATTGAGTTCCTGTTTCAAAGTGTGATTTTTCTCTTTACACCACAGAATTATTTGTTTCATGCCATAGCTTTCCTCCACAAGGCTGCCAGTCTTTCCTGTAGAGCTGACAGCTATTCCGCGCAGCAGCAGGGGGCAAAGTGGCGGTGTTATGGAGTTAAATGTCAAGTGCCTCATTAACATTTGTTTCCCTGTAGTAATTGGTCTCTCTCTGTGGAAAGATGTGGGACCGTATGAGTAGAAAGAGCTAGCCGACCTCTGTCACCAAGGACCCAAAGATATAATTTGTCCGAGCTGAGCTGCATAATTCAGTGTTGAGATTTGGTGATCCTGCTCAGGAAGAACCTAATATTGTTGCCTGTGTTTGACACAAAAACTCTAACCATGCATCCAGACAGAAAATCAGTATGTCTTCTCTGTCATACTGTTGGATCGATGAAACCAGATGAGTGTCTGCATGTCTCATCAACACTGGGGTACACATGTTAAGCACAAAAGAGTAGACATCTGCTGATAAACATATTTAACCCAGCTTTAAACAGCTGCAGGATCACTGTCATCTCAGCTAACTAAAACACAAGGACTGTGCCAAACATATGCTGCACACATTTGAAGGATTATGTGGCGAGTTGTGGTGTTGTTGTTAACTGCAAATTCGTTTCCTCGCTTCTGTTCTCAGATCACAGGAAGTGGTGAGTGTAAGTGTGCACAGAGATACAGTACATGAGATGGCTTGTGTTTTTCAGTCAAAAAACAAAAATTATATATATATATATATATATATATATATATATATACACATGTACATATATATATTAAATACAGTATTTATGTAGGGTAGTAGCTTTTATTTTAATTTTTAGGTATACTAACTGAAGCTAATGTGGCTGAAGACGAGACTAATCTAAAAAACATTAGGTGGTATTTGTATTGTTATATTTGTATATATTATTTAAAAAATATATTTAAAAATCATATAAAGATTTATACACAGTCCATGATATACAATATGCATGCTAGGTAAAGAGATTGTAAGGTGTGATGCTAGCAGTAAATTAAAAAGAAATTATATATATGACATAATTTGAGGGAAAAGTGTGCGCATCTTGTGCACATCATTGTTTACAACTCACTGTATAAAAGTCATAATGTGCAATTTTGCAAAAACGACGTTTAACACGTGACAAACTCAGAGCCCATGTATGGGTGTTCACTGGAAGTATTAGCTCTATTTTGTTTTTCTGTGTTCTGATTTATTTTTAATGAGGAAAGAAAATATTAGTTTATTAATTAAGTGAAAAGCTAAAAAAAGTTCAATGTATTTTAATTTTAATTGCAACACAGTAATTCTCTAGATAAAAAGGAGGTAATATAAAAGGTTTTTAATTTGATCTCTTTGCCTGACTTGACATTTTGTGTCTTCCATATTTGGAGACTTCATGTAACTGGCTCTAGTGAATTTAATATACCTGTACAACATACAGTTGTTTCTTTTTTCCAATATAATGAATATCTATGATTCATTTGTCTGACATTACAAGTATTTGACTCAATTTTAATCTAACCACAAAGAAATGGCATCAGACATCTTCCATACTTGTTAAGCCTCTACGACAAAAACGTCTATTTTTCAAACGCTCACACGTGTATAATAATATTTTACTGCTGTTCCTGCTCTACAGCCACACTGAAAAAGTGTATTTTTTGCTGTGTAAAACTAAAAAGAAAGATCCATGTATTTAAGTCAGCGCTGTAGTCCAACATGATTCAGGGCTGTACCATCACTGAGCTGCTGTGGTGGGCGTGTACCAACGCGCCGCTGCTAGCTAAAATCTGAAATAACGTGACTGGCCAGCTACTGTAAGCTAAAAAAAGACAAGAAAAACACATCGTCTGACTGCTGCTGGTTTCCTCTGAGCTTGAAACTGAACCGAGTCTCTGCAGGGAAAAATATATATGTATATATATACGCACATATATACATATATATGTATATGTGTGTGTATACACCCCCTGAGCTAGCTAGTTCATCTTTAAGTTAACAGCTAAGACGCACAAGACTTTGACGGTGATTCAGCCTTAGCTAGCTGGGAGGGAGGAGAGAGAGAGAGAGAGAGAGAGAGAGAAAGAGAGAGAAATCCTGCAAAAGCCTCCACAAGGAAACAACCATTGATGATCTTCGTTTTCGGAGCTCGCCGGTGTTGTTAAGTGTTCAGTTTCTGTCCGCAGAGATGTCGGGATGACAGGAAGATGGCAAACGGGGTTGGAAGTGAGTAGCATGCATGGTAAAATAAAAATAAATAAATAAAATAAAAATAAATAAATAAATGTGATGCTATGTGTTAGCGTGTCGTCCTGTTGATGTTACCATCACCTCTTAACTTCCTGCAGGGGAGGGGGGCATTAATGGCTGTCATCTCGAGTTCACAGCTCTGTTATGCGCTGCTGCTGCTGCTTCCTTGTTTTGCCATCAACACTATAAGCTTTCTGTTTTTTTTCCCTCCCCCCTGTCTCTCTCTCTCCCCCCTTGAAGCAGGAACTGTGTGGCACAAAGATGAAGGCGAGCTCAAGAGATGAGCAGTCACACCAGGCCTGGCAGCAGGCAGCCACTTAAACACACATATAGGAGTTGTTACACTGTATGAGCATGTTTTCTCCATTTTTCCTCCTCACGCCCGCAGAATACAAGCTGCTCGTCATCGGACCAACCGAGCCATGGTCAGTGAGGGAGAAGCTGTGTTTGGCCACGTCTGTCATGAAGAGCGGGGACCAGAACTGGTACCGTCGGGTCTTGACACTGCAGTCAGATTATTATTATTTCATATGTCACATGCATGCATTATCTATAGTGCTTTTATCCTGAGAGGGTCTGAACCTGGCTGCGCCTTGGACGGGTCACCAGTCAGTCTCTGGGGCTCACATATAAAGATAGACGCCCACGAATAGTTTCCATCGTGGATGAACATAATGTCTTTGGACTGTGGGAGGTACCGTGCAGAGATAAACTCCCGACACACAGAAGAGCCCCTGCTGGCTGGGGGGTTCGAACCCACAACAGCACAGATCGCTGAACTGTACTGTCTGTATGTCACGTTTGTGATACAGCCATAAGCAGTCATCTGCACATGAACATGCTGGTGAGTCAAGTTTCGTACAGATTTACCATGCAATCGTGTCACTAATCGTGTCTCTCTTAGCACCGTTGCCCTTCTGTGTGCTCCAAAAAGGTGGTTGCTGTGGTTTCGTCTCGCAGTCCAAAGACATGCAAATAAGATGAATCAGCCTGAGGCCGGCGTGTAGTTGTCTGTGGTTGTCTGTCAGTGCGCACGCCCTGATGGACTGGCATACTATCCAGGATGCTGACCAGCTGGCTTAAATTTTGCATAAGTTTTGCATGAATTCACATCTAAAAGACTTCCCAAAAAGGACTGTTTGTGAGTTTAGCTGAGAGAAAAACAAAAGCTTTTAAGGCTGTAATGACTCAGGACAGCTGTAGTAGCCTGCTTTGGATTTATATGTGTCTTTCATCTTCAATTGTCTTGCAAAATTTCAACAGGGTGTCTGTCAGTCGGGCCATCAAACCATTTGCAGAACCCGGGCGACCACCGGACTGGTTCTCTCAAAAGGTAAGGAAAAAAATCAGAGCTCAAAGATGAAATTCATGGCCTTTGCAGCAGGTACACCACATTTTGTGTAATCCATTTTCACAAAGCTGTTCCTGATTGTCTTCTGTGCCCTTCACAGCACTGTGCCTCCAAGTACTCTGAGCTCCTGGACACAACAGAGGCCCCAAAGTGAGCGCACGAGCGACTTTACATCGAACATGTAGACTTGCAGACTAAAAAGATTTTATAGCTCTATACTTCCTGACACATACATCGAGAGCGTGTGCCAGAAAACAAATAATTCACTTGTTTCCTTCAGGCGGAAGCGCGGCGAGAAAGGTGAGGTGGTGGAGACGGTGGAGGACGTGATAGTGCGCAGGCTGACGGCCGACAGGATTGAGGAACTAAAGAAGTTGATCAAAGAAACACAGGAGAATCACAGGTACGCGAGCACGGCCTTCAGTCGCACAAACACGTCACTCACCAAAGCTCGGCTGACGTGGTGCCGTTTCCACAGGCAGCTGAAGAGAGAAGCTGAACTGATTCAAGCAGGACATCTAGATTCCAAACTAGAGGAGTTATGGGAGGAAATTTTGCGGTAAGAAATGTTTTTCCAAGCTTTTCTTACAATAACACAGTGCATCTATGTTTTTCTCTGTGAAGCTTGGACGTTACACACTGTAATCTGATGTGTGTCTGTCAGGAAGAAGAAACTGGAGGAGGAGGATGCAGAGTTTAAGAGAAAAAACACAGATGCTACATATCAGGGTATCTCTGTCACTTTTGGTATTTTGATTATGTTTCAGTAATTTACTGTATTTTCCGCACTATAGGGCGCACTGGATTATAAGGTGCACTGTCAATGAATGGTTTATTTTCGATCTTTTTTCATATATAAGGCGCACCAGACTATAAGGTGCATTACACACAGTACATATCACTCCACGAGGCTCCTGACTACGGTGGCCGTAATGCTCCAACAATCCATCAAGCAGTGCAGCTTCGTAGCTTACCAAAGTCGTAGTAAAACATTTTGACAGATTTTTGAGTGCCGTGTGCCACATAAAATCGGTTCGAGCTCAGTAAGCACAACCAGAATTCATACATAGGGCGCACCAGATTTAACCCTAACCCTAACCCTATTTAAGGATTTTAAGTGCGCCTTATAGTCTGAAAAATACAGTAATTTATCAATTTAATTGATGCCGTATAAATACTGTGTTAACCTCAACTGAGATTCAGGAAAATGATTCAGCTGAAACATCCTCAGCTGTTCAGTCTACAGTCTCTCGGCCCTGTGTTTTTAACGCCAGCTACTATTTAACTTCAGCTGAGAGAGATTTTAGAGTTGGCACATTGATTGATAACATTGTATAGCTAAGCTGTTTTGACTGGGTTACTGTAGGGTTGCTATAAAAAATGCACAGGAAAAATAATTTGTTAGATATTTCTTATTTGTTGGAACTTGGAGCCTGTCCTCTCATAAATCAGCTCAAAAAGAAAAAGATACTTTCTCTGTACGGTGGGCGTTTCAGATTAAACCCATCAGGCTTGGCTCGGCTTAAGCTGTCAGTCTCATGCCCACACTTCAGAATGTCGACATGGTAAAGTTTAATATGTTTTGTGAATTAGCATGTTGAGGTAGGAACACATTCATTACATAGGCTAATGAGGATTTGATCAGCTGATACAAGTATTCTCTCATGAAGGGAAAAAGTTGACCTGCGGGCAATGCTAGAAAGTCTGTGGATCAGTAAGGTTCATCATTTACGGGCCACCAATATTTGAACCTTATTTCGTAGAAACAACCACAGAGCCACACTGCAAGTCTGGCTAAAAGCAGGATAATCATGGCACTCTCTTTCTTGCTAAAATAAAAGAAAACAAAGAAAGTGGAACATCAGCATTTGTGTGACTGATAAGAAAGTCTGCGCCGCCCCTTCCTCTTCCAGCCAGACAGGTGGCAAAGAACATGCCTAAGCGAGTGCCCGGGGTCACCATGCATTCGCCCTCAGGCTGCAGCTCCCCGAACCAGGAGCTCTCGCCAGGCGACCCACTCGAGTGCTTGACACTGGATCTTGCATCAACAAAAAATGTAAGTCACTGAAGGTCCAAAGGTAGTAATAGTATCCGATACTTTTCAATAATCATGCCTCTTGAGACCTTTAAAAAGGTGTATTTTTCTTAATATGCATTTTCCTCTTTAAACTGGGCCTTATGTGCCTCGTGTTGCAATTATAATTGGAAAAAACAGAAACTCTGATAAAATAACCCTGAATATTCACTTTTATTTTACTTTTGAACTTTTCAGCACTGCTATAAGGCAACAAGCAGAAATAAAATGTGACTTAATTATTTTTTTGATGAGACAGAAACACATCAGGGACACAGTGGAGTTGATTAGAGGTTTGAACATTTCCTTGCATTGGCATGGCAACATGACTTCACATTTCCCTCTCTCTGTCTCCAGGGGTCTGGGCCAGCCAGATTAATCACAATCGCCGAGTCTTCTGGACCCATTAATGAGGACATCAGCCACGGATCGCTTCTGGATGATCCCACCCAAAAGAAGCTACTGTGCCAGAAAGCCACACCGCCACCGTCGCCACTCCTGTCAGAGTTACTGAAGAAAGGCAGCATCTTGGCCACAAATTCCAGACTGGTACGTGGAGGAGACTCACTCTAATATGCCAACAGCACCAAGCTCCATAATTAATATATTCGAGCCTGCAGGCCATCCCATCTTCATCTCAAGTAGTTTATCATTTTGTCTTCCATTCTGCTGTGTGGATATGGTGGCTGAGGTTTGTTTTGCCAATGTTGCATCATGATTTTAGTCACATTTTTGGCAAATCTGTAATTAGGAATAAAGAAACACTGTTGGATTTGTAATGCTTAGCCTGTTTTCACCTCAGGACGTCTCAGTGTTTGGATTTTCTCTCAGTAGATTTGCTCAATCTCTGCAAAGTTGGACAGGGTGCGTGTGTGAACAGCCTGCTCTAGTTAATTCCCCCCATTTTGAAAAGGATACGGGCGTTCATATTCCTGTTTGAAGCCATCGCAGCGTCCTGAACATGCTCTGTCATCGTCCTGTTTTTTTATCTGTGCTCATATGCGCTCTGAATCCAACACTTCCAACACTTCTGGCACTTTCTTGAAATGAGTTGAATTAAAAAATAATGTTATTTATAAATGTAAATAAATGTTATCGACTGTCAATTAATCTCTAAATCTGTTTTGCATTTGTGTTTATGCAGCTTCATACCTCTGTATTATAGCACTTTATTGTACCACTAAATGTTTATTGTCTCTGCAAACAGCAAGAAGTTGGTTTTTCCTTCCAGGCAGCTGCTATGTTTTGTTTTGCTTGTTTTTTTTGTTTTTTTTACCTCCATGCTTTTTGTCATATGCCATCAGTGACTCTTTTGTGACATAATTTCCCATTGCAGCCAAGGAGCTGTTTGTTATTCAGTCAGTCCCTGACCAAGGTTCCTGTTGAATGGCTGCTAGACAGTCACCTCCTGAAATTGTCGGGCTTGTTTTGTGCTTTTCCATTTTCATCTGATGAAGCCTTCTATGCTCTTGTGAAATCCCAACATGTCAGAATACGTTTATCCTTCACTAGATCTTTGCCTCCTCACATTCCTCCAGTAACACTTCTGCTCTGACCTGCAATGCTGCATGTAGCACCCACTGCATAAACATACACAGGAGGAATACAGTCAAATTATAGGAATATTTGTATTGTTTATAAAATTATGTGTAGATGTTTTTTTAATATGGGCCAGGTTATAAATAATGAAACTTATTTACATGGAAACACAAAATGTTTGATGTGTGTGTGTGTGTTTGAATCCCAGATTGGGGAGGGCGACGTGTCCACTGGTAATATGACAGGAGCACATGACCTGCAGCTGGCTCCGCCTGGTCAGCCGCTCTCTCAGGCAACAGGTACAGAAACAATGGACATGACTGACAGGTTTTTCACCTCGTTTGAGTACAGTTCGTTTGCTGGACACTGATTAACAGAAATGTGTAGCCAAAGTCAAAACAAACATCTCACAGAATAGCTGATTGCATTTGATCTGAATCATGATATTTAATCCTAAAAAAAGAGGAATGAATATTGTTTTGAAGCATTCTATCTTTATGTTTCATATTTATCAGTTTTCCTTCTTAAATCCTAAATGTATATAGGATTTCTATATGGATGTGATTCTACTGTTTGCTTCTGCATTGGCCAGGCCGAAGGCTTTGGTCTGCACCCTGCACATTGTGTGAGTAATATGTATGAATGCTTGTGCGGCAGGTGCTCCGATGTTGTCTCGTCTCCTGGAGGCAGGTCCCACCCAGTTTTCTTCCCCGTTAGGTTTCATGGTCAGTGCAGACTCTGCCTCTATTGCTCCTCTCTCTACGGCCACTCCTGTCGACTCCACTGCCTCAGCACGTACAGGTCTGTCCTCTTCGACCCATATCCAGGCTAGACCTCCTCACATCTTTCATCAGCTGCTTTGTAGCTAGTGAATGTCAGACTTGTTGTCAAACATGTAATGCACAGTTATTGCCACAACCGTTAAAGGTTAAGGTAATGGGTAAAGTTAGTTAATAGTTTATTAGTTTAAACTGAAATAAACTAATACAACTAATGATAAAATCCAAGCTTACTGTGCTGTGAAACAGAAATGAATGCTTTTAAAAGCTGCTTCTACCGCACCTTTCAAATTGTATCTGGAAAAAAAAAATTCTGTGGAAAATCAGTTAATGTCTGTTTGCAGAGGTGGATGTGATGGTGCCATCTGTGCTGCCTGGATGCCAGCCTGTGTCTGCAGAGGATAAGGTGTCAGAGCTCAGTGAGGAGGACGTGACTGTTTCCTACATGGGAGATGAGCTGGACTTGAAGACGGTGGGGGACATTATTGCCATCATCGAGGACAAGGTATCATGTATTTTCACTGCACGTGAGATCAGCTGTACACAAATGAAAGCATCTTTAATGGCTGTCTGGGGGGTTTAAAGAAAGTTAAGTTCTTTTAAAATGTTGGGCTAGGTTTATTATTAAACTAGCAAGTTATGACAGCAGTTTACTCACTAGATAATCAGATTACTCCTCTATGTAGTTATACAGTCATATCTGTTCTTCTACAGACAGATGAGACTGCAGAGGCTTTGGATGCAGCAGCGGTTGAGGCTGCTCTGTCGCTGTGTGAGGAGAATGGTCACACTTTGTCCGGTGCCTGGGAGTCTGGGCCCTTCCAGCCTCACGAGTCTCACGCCGCGCTGCCCACAGTGGTCCCACAGCCGTCGTCCCTTCATGGTAGCCTGGAAGGGAAGACACAAGTGTTAGAAGTTCAGGGTGGGCATTCGGCTTCACTCTCCTCTCTGTACGGCAGTCAAGATAACTGTCTTGCAGCATTCCCCATGGGACTAAGGGGGCTTCCTCCCACCTCCCAATCCTCATGCAGCTCAAAGAGGTTGGAGCACTGCCACACTGGAGCACCTCCACAGCCCGAGGCAATGAGAGAGACAGGAGAGATGGTACACCAGAAAAGCCAGATTTCTCTGGATGTTACCATAAAATGTGAGAGTGAGAGGTGGGCACAGCAAAGACCTGATAAATCCCCTGGAGGTATGTACACTCATGCATAAATACTTGTGTTCACTGTGTTCACATGCAACTATGCATTCTGCATAACCATTTCCTTCTTATTATTCATCTTTACTATCTTTGCAGACTCAGTATTAGAAGATAGCCCACTGACAGAAAGGCATCCCAAGGTATAGCGCCCCGACGAAGGACAGAGCGAACATGATGTTTGTGATTGCTGTACTGAAAATCCAGTGCGTAGCTCCACAGTATTCCTGCACCGCAAGATCTGTTTGAATCCCTCTGTGTTTTTCTCCGTGTTCACAGGAGATGAAGGCGGAGGATGGGATAAGCGTTGGACGAGGAGCGAACGCCTCAGGGACTAAAGCGCACAACGCGGTCAACGGGCCAGAAGTGTGCGGAGAGGAAGAGGGCGACGGAGTGGAGGGCTTCCTGTCTGAGCCAGACGGGGAGACGGAGCTGGAGCCTGCGGCCAGTGAGAGCGAGGACGGGTACAGCCTCCACACGGCCTCCTCGTCTCTGCAGCTCCACACGACCGCAGACTCCATCCCCAGCAGCCCTGCCTCGTCACAGTTGTGAGTAAAAGAAAACGCGTTCGGGCGCGCACAGCGTGAATTTCTCGCCGTGCCGTGTTGCAGGTCGGGGTGTGTTTGATGATACATTCTTTGTAGGCTTTATGTGTGTGCTCCCTTCCTTCTTACCCGCCGTTATTGTGCAGTTCTGTGAGCAGCGAGGACCTGGAAGCCCTACAGGCCCACAAGATCTGGAAGAAAGCCATTATGCTGGTGTGGCGTGCAGCGGCCAATCACAGGTCAGAATGTGACAAGTAACAGTAATGCTAGCAGCCATATATATATTTCCATTTTGTATGAATGCTGAAACATGAACTTTATCTGGTCCTGTCGTAGGTATGCAAATGTCTTCCTGCAGCCAGTAACAGATGAAATTGCACCTGGGTACCACAGTATTGTGCACAGGTAGGTAGATGTTTAGTAGTTTTATGGTCATTTTAAAAATAGTTTTTATAGTGGTTGCTTGTCACTTTGTGCAGAGGAAAAACACATTTTGCTGGATGACACTGAATTATTAAATCAGGAGAACATGTCATCGTATCACACAGATTTGACTCTGCTCTCACCACTCTGATCCCTCTACCATCTCCCCTCTCCCCTGCAGGCCCATGGACCTGGCCACCATAAAGAAGAACATCGAGAACGGTCTGATACGGACCACCGCCGAGTTCCAGAGGGACATCATGCTGATGTTTCAGAACGCTGTCATGTACAACAGCTTGGACCACGACGTGTACCACATGGCTCTGGAGATGCAGCGCGACGTCCTGGAGCAGATCCAGCAGTTTCTGGCCACCCAGCTCATCATGGAGACATCAGAGTCTGGTATCAGCGCCAAGAGCCTGAGGGGCCGTGAGAGCACACGCAAACAGGACTCTACTGACAAGGTGCTTCACTAGAATTTTGACAAAAGCAGAGAGTACAGAAGAAGAGACGAGGGTGAGACAACAGGCTGACTTAAAGGTAGAAGAAAGTGATGCTAAAGTAGGCCTGCCTGACATTTTCCAAAGCACAACTCTGTTTTTTTAGCCTCCTTTCAGGCAGTCATTGGTTTTGTACGCTATCGCAGTCAACTTGCAGAAACCTGAAACTTTCATGTACGAGGTAATCCATCACAGTGAGAATCTTTACGACGGACACTGACTTTTTTTAATGCAAAAATCCAGCAAATCCGCCATTGTCCTCTTCAGGGTCTTTATTAATCTTAGGGCTCTGACTTTTCTCACATCAGTAAGCAAATGCAACACTTCATTTTTTCTGACTCTAATATTAGATGGTGGATTATCTTTGGACGCATTACTATACACAGATTACTGAAAAAAGACACTGCATTGTGCATTGTGGTGATTACGGCGTCTGTCTCAAGTTTCAAACCAGTGGTTGACTGGAGATCAAGAAAATTACATTTTAGCACAAGTTATGCTTTGGAAAATGGTAGGATCTAAAATGTAATAATAATGTAAAGAGCATAACTGACAACTATTTACCAAAGCATACAGTAAGTTTTTACATTATATACATATTCTACCTTCAAGAAAGCTCTTGTTTTCCATTCATATCACGACAGTATGGAAATGAACTGTCAGATCATTGGCCCAATAAACCACAACTAATTGTTTTTTTTTTGGGGGGGGGGGGGAGTGGGTGGTCAAGGATGCATTATTTTTTAACAATAATGTGACTGAGTGAAGAACTGCTATTGTTGATGTTGGAGAGTTGTACTAACACCTGATAAATAGGTATTTTGAAAACACCTACCTTACAGCTACATTGCTAAATATTTGGATTTTTAAAACATTCTGTAAATCATCCTGATGAAGGCCCCAACGCATTGGTGAAATAAAGAAGATTTTCCCAGTTAGTCGGCTAGTGTTGACGAGTTGTTTTTTTCACATTTGCCTGGCAAAGTAGCTGCAACACACTGCTAAATATTCTCATCACAAGCCACCTATCTGAGCCAAGTTTTAAGTCGATATTTCATAGCATACTGTCGTTCACTGTAATCGATCATTCAAAGGAATGTTGGAACTGATTGTAAAACTTCATGCTATGCTTTGAAAAATAGTTGACAAGAAAATACACGCGTAGTTTATGTTTTATGTAGTTAACAAGCTAAGTGCTGGCATCGTCCTTAAAAACATCTCATATGGATAAGTAGTGCAGGACGTAAATGTTTAAATTGGCCACACACATCCCACTTCATGTAGAGACGTGTTCTCGCAGTAGTTCCTGTCTTTTTCCTGAATATATGGTGTCTTCTCTCTTTCTGGCATTATTTTGCTTCCTTTGGAGACTTTCAATGCACTTTTGAGTCGCAGCTCTGATTTCGTTTTCCCCTTACAGGACACTGTCTCCATGTCCTCTCCTGCCTTCCTCCTTTCTCTTTTTGTAAGTACCAGTCCTTCAGCCATTTAAAACTTTTCCTCGCTTTCTTGCCTTTCCCCCCAGAAGCAAACAGAATAAAAATGACAGTCATCAAAACCAAAAAAAAGTCACATAAAGCTGAACTTGAACAAACATGATGAAAGTGATACATGGTTCAATGTGTATCAATGCGGTGTAACAGGTTGTTTCTTCCTCTGTTTAACTGCAGGATGGAGGCACCAGAGGGCGCCGTTGTGCCATAGAAGCTGACCTTAAGATGAAGAAGTGAATGCGCAGTGTGAAGATAGCCCGAGCGTGTCCCCGAGTTGAAGTGTAAAGTGTGATGTCAGAAAACTGATCTTATTTTCTGTCAGTTGCGCAGAATCTCACCAAGCATAACATGCAGCGTAACCCTCGCTTGCACTCTAGATTAAATGAGTAGACTGTAATGTCTCGCTCATTTCTTCTGAGACAGCCGTAGACATGGATTACATACTGTATAATCCCAGATTACAGCGGGGCATTCAGAAAGACTAGGTCAAACCTTTCATCGACGTAGCTGTAGGAGACTTAGCCTGCTCTGAATGACGTCAGGTTGTTCAAGTGAAGGTAAAAGTTACTCCCAGCCTACAAATAGGCTGACATTAAACCTCCAGATTAGTGCGGATGATTTTGAGAAACATACCACGGTGGTGACAATATGTGAAACCAGAGGCCAAAGAGTCAGATTAATCCTGAATATCTGAATGATCAGGAGTGGGGGTGTACACATAATTTCAAAACCATCTTCAATGCTGGTGTGAAATCAGTTTTTTTTTTTATGTTTTCTAATTTCCATTTTTAAATATGGCTGTATTGTTTGTGATGAATTGATTTTACTCTATGCTACACTTCCTGTGAAACAGTACCTACATGCATATTCTGATTCATTTTCAGTATTTTTGAGAAAAGAAAATGTCACGTTAATGAACTGTTTTGTGGACTTTAAAATGTTTAAACAATAAATCTTCATAAAAAGCTCCCAACCCATTATGTTAAGCTTGAATTTGTGCAAGATTCTTTCTACAGTACCGACACAGAACACACAGTAACGTCTGCAGGTACTTGTTACTGTTGATGTGCATCTTCTTGTCTGTTTTCTGAAATCCAACATTGCTCTTTAACAGCAGTCAGCTGTTAACGGCAAATGTGCAAAAATCAGTAAGTAAAAGCTGAGTTCTTTCTGTATGGAGCTGGAATAGTTGGCGTTTCATGTGCACATTTCTTTTTTAATATAAAACCCTGGATTGCCTAACTTATGACACTGATATTTAACGTGCTGTTTGTCAGCAGGGGAAAGTATGCAGTTTCTCAGGAACGGGTTGAAACAGCCGCAGCCACATAGCACAGAGATGTTAAGAGGGAGTGTTACATGAAAAATAAGTTTCCACTGTTGTCTTTCATAGAACTTGTTACATACACACAGATGGGACGCACAATCTTCCACAAAGCTCCCACGCTGTTTTTACATTTGGCTTTCGTTTAGTCACGTTCAGCGTTATGTAAATTAGTCTGATCAATAACATTGATTTGTAGCTTTTATTGAACCGAAGAAAACTCAAACATAGGTGTTTCTATTTCTGCTCTATCTGGATGTAACTAATTGGCATTGAGGTGAGGATATATTGCAACTCAAATGTCGACTCATTGCTGTGAAACAGAAAAAGGATCACATCAAGTCTGTGAAGTTACAAACATCTTAGACTCTTACATTCAAAGGAACAGTCAGTGCAAAAGTACAGAGACATTGAACTGAACCAGGTGCGTGATGCTTTTCTGGTAGAGTGGCTCAGACACCGTAAATATGTTCAGTTGAGATTTTATGTCATTTTTTCCCCCCAATATAATTTAATGACTTTAAATATAAATATCAGTTCTCAGTATCACTGCCCGATCATCTGACGATGGCCCACCATGACATGAGCCGCCTTAAAACCTTCTACCTCCAGTAAGATCGTGTGTAATCTTCTCACTCGGGTGAACAACAGTCACTGAAGGTATTGCACATTCAGATATCCTTCACCTGCGTCCTCTCATTTGCTCAATAAATGACCAAACACAAACCATTCAAAGAGTCAAACCACCATCAAATCACAAATCCACAAATCATGACAGGCCAAAATATATTCTGGTTACAACTTTAATGTTTCAGGTGTTTTGGCTGAGTTCGTCACTGTCCCTCGTGTGTGCCACCAAATCGACTGAAACCAAAACCTGATTTTTAAAATTTTTTTCTTGTGTATCACAGTAAAGTTTTTACATTTTTGTGAGTTACAGTGTGGACCTGAATTTTCTATCATTAGTGTGTCAGTTGTCATGAAGTTATGTGTTTCACGCAAAATAAATACGTAACTAATAAAACACTCCCACTGGGGTGCATGCAACGGTAACAATACAGAACACAGGGTTAAATATGAACTTAAAAGTGCTTGAGATGAACCTGAATATAACAGAAGTATGAAAACAGCTAAGGCAGTATGGCAGTCTTAGTGCACAGCAACATGTATTGATGTCCTTACAGGGTTTGAATGATCAGGGGTTGGTTGTATAAAGAATTAAAATTTTAACTCCACAAAGTTGGCATCCTACTAATCACAAGACCTGACAAGTAAAAGTGGTTCCTCGCTTTGGAGGAATTAACGGAACGGATATTTAATATATTTCATTTCTTAACAGGATTTAAACTGATAATTCTTTTAAAGATTTCAAGAATATGCTTCTTCCTTATAAAACATTAGTATAAATTAAAAAGGTGCAGGACTTATAAAAGATCTTTAAAATATGGGCCAAGAGAAAAACGATTTAAGCTTGTGCATGGTTTAAGAAAAGAAGGTACTGCATGCCCCTGCAGCTTTACAGATATTGCTCAAGCAATATCACGATTAAAAACCCCAGAACGCTGAGCGCTGGACTCCTCGCGTGTGACAAACCCAAACGACATCATCTTCTTTCAGTGACACACATCTGTCATTTCTCACACTTTGCACCTCAAACATGACTGCAGATAAAAACACTGGTTTCTGAATGGCAGAAGCTTAATGACCTATGCAATAAAATCCAACGCAAGCTGTAGTGCAGAGAGCAGCAGGCCCTGCTGTAGGAGACAGCTTTGATTTGTTTCTTTTTTTGGCAAGTACATAATAAGCACAATTACCTGACACAATGCAGTCATTTTAGTTTTTGAATTTTTTTACTCTACGCTGCCTCCTATTTCTACAGTGCCAGAGCTCAAATTGCCTGATTAACCACAGTATAGATGTTAAATTTTCCTAGTTTCTGATTTGTCTGTCTTAATAATAAATAATAGGTCCTCTGTCATTTCACAGTACAGAAGCTCTCAGATTTGTCCAAAGACTGCAATATTATTTAACTCACTGTACTTAATTATTTTCCTACAGAGAAAAAAAAGAGAGTAGATTCTCAAGTAACATTCACTCTATTAACTATTAAATAAATACAGCTAAAATTTCAGTGAGGACACAAAAAGAAAAAAAAACATTCAAGAAAATAAATACACAACTAGAAAAGCTAAACAAATAAAACATGTATGTGTGAACATACAACTGCCTTCAAAACCCCAAAGGGAGACTCCGCATGTCATGCCATTTCTATAAGAAAGTTTAAAAGGAGCTGAGACATCGCACACGCTGCCTGCCGCAGTGAGTTTTGCACTTGATGCTGCCACCATGACAGCCGGAGGGGGGAGGGGGAGGTGGGGGGGGTCGGCAGCTAACATGCAACGCTTCTGCTCCTACCGTCAGAGAGGGGAGAAGGCACATTGTTTCCAGCGGCATCATCTCCCACTGACTGCGCCGTACCTAAAAGAGATTTCTTCACAAAGTTGCCAGGTTGGATGAATTACACACTTTTAACAAAAAATGCGTAAAAAGTCTGTAAAGAAACGCGTTCTCCTTTCCGAAACAGTCCTCATTTGCCTCTCTGACGCCCCACCAGCCGCTGCAGTTTCTCACAGTTGTCCAGCCTCATCGTCTCCGCCTTCTGCTTTAACCGCTCGTCTCGGTACAGCTGCCCGAGGTTCGCCAAGTCCGATTCTGGAAAGGAGAACAGAATGACAAAAGACAGATGTATGTATCATTTTTTTACACTTAAAAAGGGAACAGATCTTTGTGAGAAATACACTTTCTTCACTTTCATTCCGAGAGTTCTATGAAAAGATCAGTCCCACTCTGGTGTCTGTACGGTAAACATGAAGCCGGGGAGCTGCTTGCTTACTTTGCTGCTTCTCTTTCCAGCAGCTGTTCTGCAGGTATTCGATATAGTCGCTCTCGATGGTCTTCTCGAGCTCATCCAGCGCAGCCCCGCGGTATTCCTTCTCAAAGCTTTTATCCACGTAGTACGGCACGCCCATGTGCTGCGTTTCCCTGGACACCACCAGCCCCATGGCCCTGAAACCCAAACACGTCATTTTGAAAACTACGCCGTCATGAAACATGGCGGGCCGACCCGGGGGATTTGGTTAAAAATGTCACTGTGGCGAGGTTGATGGTGCAACGGACTCACGGCTTATAAAAGAGACTGTAGGGTGGGTTAGTGGCCATCATCTGAGTAAACACTGATATGAGGATTAGCACCAGCACGGGGAGAAGCTGCAGGAACGCTGTGAAGGTGTTCTGTGGGAAGATAAAATCAGCACAGATTACAAAGCATATAATACTGCATGTAGGCTGCACTGATACACTGTGCTCATGCCAGCACGGTACTCTGGTGTCTTTGAAGCAATCTTCCAGAGCAATAAAAGGCACTTCAGTTATGAGGAAAGTACAGGAAATCAATCACTGTGGGGATCAGTCACCAGGGGGGGACTGCAGCCATGTTAAAAAAAGAAAGAAAGAAAAAAAAAAAAGCTTCCCCTAAAAGTCGCACTTTACCCTGAAGCAGGATCAGAACAGTGCTTCATCTCCACACTAAGATCACAACACAACGCTGCGGCTGTTTAACAGGGATTTTGTCTTTGTGAGTCACTGACCTGACTCTGGTTTTCCTCCACCACCTCCTCGCGCCTCTCATAAGCACGTCGACGACGAGGCTGATAGAACTGAGAGTAGGAGGCTCCCTGGTTGGTGTACACGTGAATATTTCCTGTACAGAGACACACGCACGGTGATATACCATCCACACTTCCCTATTATAACAGTAGATAATATTCCTGAACCCAATAATAACAACGATGACCAACACTGAAAACAAATATAATATGATTACTATTACTAATAACTGATAATAATAAAACAATAATAATAGATTGCACTACTTTAGAGCATTTAAAATTAAATTAAATATCAGTACACAACTTCATCACCGTGACTCTCCACCACAAATACCTACTGTAATATTGCCGGCTATTTTGAAAAATATTCAAATTTCTGCTCTAAATAATGACTATCAGTAGCTCTTGTTTTGACACACCGTCTGCGGAGCTGCAGCCACCGTTGACACAACGCCATGAACTCATCCAAACACACAC
>JBAJHX010000067.1:10144438-10165084 GCA_037176925.1 Amniataba percoides
TCCGTTTCTCACTATGGCATCAATCAGCACTGCAAACAGGAGCACAGTGACTGAAGTCAACCAGAGTTCAGGTGTAATTTTCATACTCAAACCAATCAGTGAATTCTTGTGTGAAGGCATTTACTCATGTTTCCCTCTCATTTATTCAGCATGTTCCCTTCAGGTGTCACTCACACATCTATCTATCTATCTATCTATCTATCTATCTATCTATCCATCTATCTATCTATCAGTCTGTCTGTCTGTCTGACTGACTGAAGTGATACTGACTGTGCAGCAAAAGTTCTTTGCACTTTAATAAAAACTGCTGCAAGATGGACCATGCTGGGTTGTGTTCAAAGACCTAAACTCAATCTAGGACAACTTCATTACCTTAGCTGACTATGATGCCACTACTGCAGAAACATATATCTGCATTATATATATATATAATATATATGACAAAGCAAAGTAAGTGTGGTCAGAGTCAGACTTGAACACATGCTGCCTCACATTCTGTGACCTGTAGAGGAGGGGGGAGGGGGGTAGTCTTTAAAAAGCAGTGCATTAAACCTGCAGCCCGATCAGACACCACGCACTGAGCTAAATGTTTGCACCCCCCTCCCTCTAATACTGAAAACGTAAAATCTGTGCATCCATCCTGACATCTGAACAGGTTTTAATCGCGGTGATCATGCCGGTGTAGGGGGGAGGGGTGTAGGGGGGTAAGCTTGCCGTCGCTGACAGCCATTGCTCAATGTGCGTCAGCTAAATTTACCTCTGGCCCGGCTGCTCGGGTAAATGTTCTGGGCTTCGTGCAGCAGCTGCAGCGCGCGCTCCTTCCGCCCGGACCGCAGGCACAGCTTCGCCTTCTCGATCAGCCGGTCGGCCTCCTCTCTGTCCATGCCTGCGGCTCGCCGTGTGTCGCTGCTGCGCGCCGTGCGTCGCTCTCATGTGTCGAGGCCGGGCCGCCGCAGGGAGCCGGGGCCGTGCCGAGCCGAGCCGGGCCGGGACGGGACGGGCGCTTTTTTGGCGTTGCTCGGCCGCGGAGTGTTACTCAGGCGCGGAGTCCGCAGTCCGTCAGAGTCCTCCGCGGTGTCCGGTGATGAGGCGGCGCGCCGTGTCGCTGCTGCGGCTTTTGTTGTTGTTGTCGTCAGGCTGTAAACAGGCCCGCAGCTGGCACATGTTTTAAACAGCTTTCTTTCTGAAAGGTTTGTGCTGTTTTAATGGTTAAAGGGCCGCCGTGTTTAGATTTGTGCGGAGCTGTGATGGAGACGAGGTGGGGGGGTAAGGCGGACTGACGTCATATCCTGTTAAGAGAAAAAAAACCTAAACAAAACACGGTTTAGGGAGGAAATATGTTATTTACTTATTTTGTTTGTAAGTGAGATGGGCTATTTGATGCATCTGCACCCGTTTTTTTCTGTTTGTTCCATATTATATAAGTTATACAACTGCGCTTTGAGTGAAATCAGCAGGTGGACAGTGATGATGCTGCTGCTGCATTCACGGTCCTCCTCTGAAGTCGTTTCGCTGATGTTTACTGGTGGTGCTTTCAAGTACCTATGACGGAGGATCATCATGTTTATTTTTTATCATTATCGTTATTATTATTTTCCCATAAATTGGACAACTATTGCATTTTCACTGTAGTGGCAGATTGACAGACAGCAGACATGTAATGGTTGTATTTTTTAAATACATGATTAAGTTATATAAAGGATTTTCATTTCATTGTTGAAGTTTCATCATCTGTTGTCATCAGTCTTTTCTTTCTTTGTTCAGCCATAGTAAATGTTTACTCACAGCTCTTGCACAGACGAGAAAAAGCAGTCTGCTGCTCGCTGTATACGCTGGTGAGTTGAAGAGCAAGTCTGCTGTGTTATGTGTGGTCTACAATCCTGAGCAAAGCTTGGCGACAAATGCTCTCCTCCTCTCAGTGCTCCTTCAAACTCCTGTGAGTGATGCACAGCATTGGTATAGGCTGCAAGGAGATATTCCCTAAATCTGACAAAAAGTGTATTGGAATAGATTTGTAGACTGCACCTTTAGAAAGCCCAACTGTGTGCAGCTTGTGCTTTTTTCCTGAAAAGCTGCCACTGACACCCAGCACATTCAGGATGTCTTCAGTGGGCCATAGGCTCAGTCACCACTGTGTTGCCTCATGTGATGATTGAGTGTGACTCAACAGATATAAAAGAAAATCCTTGAGATTATAACTTTAAATAGCCTAGAGACTGTCATCATCTCTGAAAGAATTGGTCACTGACGAAAGGCATATTTAGTTTAATGTAAGATATTGTAGTGTGACAATTAACTAACTTAATTTGTATAATATTCACTGTACACTATTTATTATGTATGCCTATTTATTTATTTAGGCATTGTATCTGGATTAAAGTCAGGGTGGAATTTGAAATTACTATTAATCTGTGAGTTAGAAACTATTCAACACGTTTTTGTTCATGCATATTTTATTCAAGAGTAAAAAAATGTGATTTGTCCCATAGGGCATGCTTACAATGTGTGTATCATTTAGGAAGTCAGATGCGAAAACATATTTCCATAGATAATAAAAAATGTTGCAAGATAAAATCCATTATAGTTGTTTGTTGAAATATGCATGTAGACCATACAAGAACCAGAAACAGAGGAGGGAAAATAACCATAAGCTAAATTGTAACAATAATAATATCAGCAGTAAATATAACCAGAGTACAATGTTTCCTGTTAAACGTAAGTGCGACACATGATTTTCTTTGTGTCCAATTCATTTACATCTGAAAACCATGCTATCATGCTTTGGCAGCCTGAAAGTTGCTTTTCACTGAGATTATATTCATTCACACTATTGAACATTTTCTGTACATCAGTACAACAGAAAAAAAAATGAACACAAGGCTTCACACCTTAGAAGGGCATCTCTGCATACAATAAATTAATATAAAATTAAAAGCAGTGGTAATAAATAACAGAATGAAAAAAATGGACAAAAACAATCAAAGGAAGCCTATTTATAAAATTTATAAAACAAGACAAATAAAACTACAAATGTAATCAAAAAATAAAATAATTCAAGTTTACTATTTGAAACACAACTATCACAATTATAATCTCACATAACAATTAGGAACTTAATTGCATGCATTGATGCGTTCCGTACCATAGATGCTGTGTTAAAAATCACTTTTTGACCATCCTGAATTCACATACCTTTATCATTTAATAGAAAGATGAGATATAAAGTAGAAAAAATATTAATGTATGAAAGGAAATTCTAGAAATTCATGTGATAGTATGTGTTACTTGAAGATGGGGCTTCTCTGGTACTTTCACAAATTTATTCATTTTGAAGGGACCAGAATATTTCTTTTTCCTCTGTGGGTCAAAAAGACTCCTTCAGTGCAACATGGCATTTTTGAATAAAAATGGACAACTTTTAAGGTATTGTAACATATTATGTGGACTTGGGAATTGACATTTAATTTGGATTACAGTGTGTGCAGATTTCAATAAGATTAGAAAAAATGACAGAAAAACAAGAAAAAAGTTGGATGCAATGTAGATGGCTCATAAATGTCAAATGTCTGGTCTGTCTCCACTGTGCTCATGAAGGAAGTATTTCTGACAACTTTAAATTTATGTAGGGTCAGTTTTATGTGGAAAAAGAAATCTAATCTGTTTTGAAAATTACCTTAATTCTGGCCAGGATACATTCTTCCAATAAATTTCTGGATCTAAGCCTCTTTATTCCAAATGACACAATGGTGTGTAGTTGTTAAATCCTCTTTAAACAAGAGATCTTTCAAGCGTGTGTGTTCACAAATTTGTAGAATTTCCTTCTCTCTCTCTGATATAGTACTTTGTGTAGCTCTTAGGCATGAAATCTCATTGAAGTTGCAGCACAGCAAAAAAGTGCAAAAACTCAAAGGGCGCCTCTGTATGCTTGAGTGACTGCACATATTCTTTCACTTCCTCTTTAGCAACAAGCAGGTGAGAAATAATCAGGCAGTGTGTGACAGCAGGGTATGTCCCAAAGTCTCTTCTCTTTTCCTCCGTGGTCCAGAAAACTGGTGTTTAATGCCGCTAGATGAGATTAACCACAATTCCAAAGCCTCCTTCAGCTGAGGATGCTTGAGTGTGAACTTTCCAGAAAGTCAATTGCATGATTTTTGGACACGCGTGAGGTATAGCTTGATCAAATGCTTCTGTGATGTGAACCGCTTAAACATTTAATGGAAAGGAAGGAAAATCATTGTAAAGATGGTCTGGATAAAAACAGAAACCTTTGAGATTCACCTGCGGCGATGATGAAGTTGCATCTCCATACGGGATGGTGCGTTCCTTTCGGGGACGTTTTCAGATGTTGAGTCTGTGATGCTGAGGTACCGTGAGTATGGAGTGGTGCCAAATTTCCCAAATGCTCCTTTCACTGCCTCCCTTTCTTCCCTCATCCCCTCCAAGTTGCGTCTCGCTAGGAGATGACTGATAATAAGGAAGGCGATGAAAGGAGCATACATAAGATGGAGTTTGAGCTCAGACTGCAGTGGCTTCAGCAGTTCCTCGTTCCCCCCACAGCCGCATCTCACTACGAGGTAAATCAATAAATTTAAGTCCACTGGTAAGATTGCACTGTGAGTTATAAGACATGCACATTTTGCTTCCTTTCTTTTTGCGTTTCTCTCTCTCTCTCTCAAAGTGGCGTGACTTGTTAATACTAGCAAAACATGAAGGTAAACGAGAGCTGTTCCCTCTTGAAGTGAATTTGTGAGTGATTCATAATAAACACTTCATGAAACAGTAAAATGATTCGTGTGGCATGGATACTGCAATTATGCCTTCTGTCAGGCCCTGAAATGAAGGAGCAGACGTTTTGTCAGCACTCAGAACGACACAACCGCCAACAAATCAGTCTGTAATTGAACTGAGAAAGGGAACAACAGGCAGAAACAACTTTCAACCACACTTTTTCAGTCAAGCTCCTGCTGGCCTCACCTCTCCTCAGCTCCCACCCCCTCCCCCAACTGTGCGGTGACATACCGTCATGAAAAAAATGACCTTTTTTCGCCCGTTTTAGATTTGCTGCGGATTTCGTGGTCTGTCTGTGGGCCTGGTTTATTTCTATGTTCTGAGGCCTGAATTCCCGATTTGGCAATGTCTTGCTGCACAGCGCAACAGCGGCATGGTTCTGAGGCTCAGACAGCACATCACTGGATGTTGCTGTTGTCATCCGTGCCGTTCGCCTCCGACATATTCATCTTCCCCATGGAGTGGCCCACGTGGTTCACCCCGTCCTTGCGAGGTGGCATGCGCTCGTTGATGCGGTCCAGCCCTTTAGCCTCCTCAAAGCTGGTTATCTTGTGCTGAGGCGAGAAGCCACGGATAGCTGAAAAGAGAAAACACATTTAGTGTAAGATCAGGCTTCTGTTGCTGGGATTTTTCTCTTGACTTTGATTTTTTTTTTTAAACTTTTGATTTGACTTTGTACCTGAAAAAGACACGACAGGTTCAGTGGGTCAATCTTAATTAGACACAAAACAAACTATAACAATAACAAACAAGTGAACTAGATGTATTGTATGATGAACTACATTTCCAATATATGTTACTATATTAAAAAGCCTCTGCACGTTTGTGCCACACAAACACTAAACAAATGTAAAAACAGTCAAGTGGTAGTCCTTGCCTGCAGGTGGCGCAAGTGTAAAAATGAAAGTTTTCTTTGAGTGTTTTGGAGGCCTATATGTCATACGCATGTATGTAAACTCTTTACTGCGTATGTTCCTATGGTGGTACAGGTTGACGTGTTTCATAGTGTATATTTGTCCCTCCAGAAGTGATATCCTGTTGTACGTGACATCAGTCCAGCATCCAGTTTCATCAGGAAATGCATTACATTAAGCAAGGGACGTGTTCTGTAGTGTTGTATTGTCATGTCATCCAAACACATGTTGTAGCACAAATTTAGCCAGCTAAAACTCAATTTACCTCCCCTCAAAAAACACAGTTCCAAAGAATCAATGCAAATGTTTATTATCCTGTCAATGTCAAATATATATATATATATGTACATACAAATATATATGTGTGTGTGTGTGTGTGTGTGTGCGTGTGTGTGTGTGTGCGTGTGTGTGTGTGACATAGTGCTGTACATTGTTGTCTCATACTGAAGGTTTGGGTTAGTTGGAAATGATTACCTCAGACATATCACGACGCTTCAGGATGCATATTTCATGTTAATGCTCTGGTCTGTTTCTTGTTCTTGTTGCATGCAGCACTTTTCAGAACCAGATGGAGGCCATTTACAAGCCAAACCAAAAACAATGTAGTATTTTACTCATGCATCTCTTAGCAGCACTTGACTTTGCAGTGTCGTAATGCATCATGAACACGCCATGATGCCTTAAAAGCTATTCCTTCTTAATTGAGCATTTTCTTCTTTTTTCCCCCCCAGTTTGTCGTGTCCAACTGAAAATGTTTGCTGCACTCTCTGTGGGTGCTGAGCCTCTCTGTGTGGGTTGAGGCAGTGAGTGCGGGTGACAGCTAGGGGTAGATTGATACGCATGGAGGAACCTTGGCCCTCTTTCCGTCTGGTCGTGAGGGGCAGGAGAGCGTTAAGTGTGCCTCGTTCATGTCATCCAGTCGGTTCCCTCCCCTCTCAAACATGATCTCTCATGAGCCCCCCCCCCCTGCAATACTGCCAAATGTGAGATGCTTTGCCATCACTCGAAAGCTCATTAGAAATGAGCTTTCGAAAAAATCTTCACCGTGCATGAGGTGGCCCCCCTCTAATCTAAAATTTGAAATCTAACCATCTAGTTGAATTTCTGCTCTAATCAATGCTACTGCAAAGCAAAGTGCCAGCTATACCAGCGAGAGACCATCCTGTGAAATGTGGCTTGATGGGAGGTATTATTGTGTGAGCTGCTGTGTGAATGAACTGTCAGTGGCAGGTGGCCTCCGCAGCGGGAAAACCCTGAGAATATGTAGAGATGGGTGGAAGAGGTTTACCTTCACCGTCCTCATCATGCGGCTCGATGGCTTCAATGGCTTCAATGGTGGCTGAGGGGGGAGGAGGGGAGCAGGTTACTCCTGACAAAGCCATGCAAATGTAAAATGCAGCCCCAGCGAATAGGCGGCTCAGGTTAGGCCAGATGAGGTATACGTGTTCACTGGCAACGCAGCCAAACTCGGAGGAGTGCCATGCATTAAGAAAGTTAGTGTCAGTATAGGAGAGCGTCAAGACAGATCAATAGAGAGAGTGTGACAGAGATATTGAGACTGATAGACTGATTTGAGAAATGACTTGGTCTGGTGTGTGCTTGCACTGTATATTTCAAAAGGATTTCACAATTTCAAAAATGTTTAAGTCAAACGAAAATAATTGTGCTTTTGTTAGCTAACGAGCGTTCTTGCTCTCAGCACACCAGCAGTGACATAAAGTCATAGATCCCACCTTGGTTTTGTTCACAAGTGCAATCACCAGGTTAAAGGTAGCAATGATAAACATTTTTTTTAAATTAAGAATCAAATTAGAATAAATTAAAATTAGATTTCATCATAGAATAAAATGGCTCCCACTGCGAATCAACATTGAACTCTATGGCTCTTCACAGCTCAATATAGTCCTGGTCAGTGGTTAGCTCTGGTTAGGAAGAGCCAATAAAGAAAATGTAACATCTAGCAAGATGAAGAGAAACAACATGAATACACAGATGAGTAAGAAACACTGATTGAATTTCCAAGTCATTCTGTTTCGATGTGTGAGAAGGTAATTGTCACTTAATACTGTGGCTATATATATATGTATAATTTGTCTTTATCTGGTACTATGATGGGATCTATGCAACAAGTTCTAAAGAAGTAAACACTATGATCCAAGTGTTACACTATGTTATGTGCCCTCTGTAATATGTTACTCTAGACAGAAATATAGAAAAAAATTTTGGTTGGGTCTATAACATTAAGTTTTTCTTCCATATCTTCATCACTAAGATCCTGAATAAACAAAGTTTGCTGGCTGCTCTATATTATAGTTAGAGAAGGATAGAGAGAGAGAGAGAGAGAAAGATAGAGGTAAGACCAATGGAAGGATTGGAAATGGTGATGAAGAAATGAAACAAACAAGATGGAGTAAAGGGTAGAGAGAGAGGGCTTGTGCTGAGCCTTGTACTCACCGCTCTGCAGTGTCTGTCTTCCTCCAGAGAGAACCCCGCTCGGCAGCATGCCAGTGGGCGTCAGGCCCTTAAGCGTCAACACATTTTCACTTTCCTCTCTGCAGGAAACACAGAGACAGGCAAACAGGTCAGAAAACTTCCTCGAACCCTAATCAAACTGGAAAAAAACAACAACTTTGTGTCCCCTCTTTGACAGCAGTGTGTACACACACGCGCAAAACACAGTTGTTCCACACTCACACACACACAACATGGAGCCTACCTGAGGACTGAGAACATTTTGGCCATTTTCCCAATAGCACGAATCTTGTTTTTGATGACCTCCTTGCGTGCCGCGGCTGCGTTGGCTGCAGAAATATAATATACACACTGTCATTACAGGCCACTCACTAATAATGCATAATGCATAATGCACAAGAAACTGTGTGCAGGGTCCTGTGACACATAAAATGCTCTGATTATATGTGCTTCTTGATGCATAGGTTACTATGATAATATACTTTAGGTTATTATGAGCCATGGTAATGGATTAAATACTGTAATTATATGCCCTTGTGACTCTATAGTATAGATTCTGTCATCATGGCCTGCATGTAGTAAATCACAGACTCTGTTTATTGGCCTCTTTGACGTAATAAACAGTCTTAATACATTTTGTGATGCAATAAAGCTCCAATCTTTATTTTACTGATGAGCTATAAGTTGTTTTAGTTTTACACATAAAGATCAAGGGACAATTTACTGCACGCACTGCAATAACAGTGAATATAACAGCATCTCATCACATGAAAGATCATTTGCAAATCATTTTTACCATCAAAGATCTCATCTTCATCGTTCATGAGTTCATCATCAGAACAGATGCTCAGCACGTTCACCAGCATTTCTGTGACTGAGGAGAAAATGGAGTGTAGAGGTCACTGAGCGATGAGGCGCAAAGATAACAGATTACTTGTGCGGCGTATTAAAAACACAGACATACCTTTCTCTCCAACGAACGGCAGAGACCAGGTGAAGACATCCATGAAGTTGGGCAGCCAGTAGGGATGGGGCGAGCAGTTGAACTGTCGAATGTTCATGACATTATTTTCATATTTCAGTACAGCAGCTGTTGAGGACGTAGAAGAGAGACAGTGGAGTCAAATGAGAGTCTGCGGATGTAGTTACTCACTTATTGCACACTTCAGACAATCTAGATTTCCCACTCCAAAGTATCATTTTTGTATGCGACAGAGGTCTCGAGAGCCAAAGTGAGTCTGCATTGTTGCTGCCCGACTCATGAAAGCATCATTAAGTGCACAATGAGGTTGAGATAAAAAAAGCCTTCCTTTAAGATAAAGGGGACACAGACAAGAACATTTAATGATGCATATAGGCAGTGCAGCATTACAATAGAGCAGTGTATGCCTGATGCAGTCAGTCCGTTTATGGCGTATCATGCAGAATCACATACACAGCTGTTGTTTGACAAAGGAACTGAGACCTTGTGATGAGAATGATTAAATGACTACAAATCCAACAGATCTTAACTCCAACTGAAACCCAGCATTGATTTGGCTTATTTGGAGCATGTTTCTCTTTTTAATCTAATTTGCAGTATTCATTTTCCACCTGACCTAAATTAGCCTCTGTTGCAGCTACATTCACACTGAATGACCAAAGCAGGTACATTAATAGCCTGCTCGGTGCTGCTGTTCCCTGCTACTGTCTTTTTTTTCTGTGTGTTACAATGTGGCATGCAGATCTATACTTACATCTTGAGACATTTAGAGCAATGCCAGACTGCACAAGATCCTGCCCAGTCTCTAACTAAACTATCTAACTCGAAATGTCTCTCCTTATCTCGACAACCTCTCAGCCAATCGACTTAACACTTGGCGGCTATATTGCTGAGGACCGGAGGAAGTGCGGTGTCAAGTGTGAACTTGTTTGGATCAGCGCTTCTCGAGAAAGCTGCAAGCAGCAAAACCGGAGGCCAAGCAATCGGCTGTTACCAAACAGCCATATTTTGAACGGACACTGCAGTAATGAGACAGTTTGTGCACAGCGCAGGACCTTTTCACTGCATGTGCATCACTCTGTACATGCTCTCTTCAAATGTGCTCATGTTCAGCGATGTTAGCCAGTTTCTTTTTCAGACAGCCCCCTCTGAAAATGCAGAACGCAGCCGGAGCAGAAATTGAGACATTCAGCCACTAGATGGCCTAGCTGAGGCCAGGGATTGCTGACACTGTTACATCAAGAGGGATAAAGCCACATGGAGATAGTCAGCGATGCCGACAGTCCCTCCCACGCTCCCCATCTCCCATAGCCCATGGCAACCAAGACACAGATCTCGGAACACAAACAAACGGGGGCTCCCTGATGCATTCTTATGCCCGCTCACAAGCTAAATGCAGTTACATTAACCCGTACGCTCCAGTCTGTGCTGCTGAAACCATTTTAATGGTAAGTCAGAGGAGCTCATGGTAGGCATTTTGTCAGAGGTGAAGTGTTGTTTATAAAATCTAATACAGATGCAGTTACAGTGTCAGAGGTGCAGGTGTTACAGAGATAACAGACCTGAAGCACCTCTCTCACACAAACCAGCTTTTCCTTTTCCAGTACTTTACTATTCTACCATTAATTAACAGTATATGAATTTCTTAAGGCTGTCCTCCTGCTTTACACAGTTTAGGAAACTATACAATTCATGGCAATGGTATAATTTTCTCTGCAGGAATATGTTTATTTTTAATAGATTAATATCACTCAGGCCCATTTCTGTGATTCAAACAAAACACTGTTACTACGCAAAAATACAATACAGACAGAGCTCTGAGCCGACACACAGACTCGGTTATAAACAGAACAAAGAGATTTTCTGACCTTTGTTGTTGTAAACATCCAGGTAGTTTGGTGCTGAGAAGATGGTAATGAGGGACGGGAATCCAGTAGTCTGACTTTTGCGGTACATCCGGTAGCTTCAAGGCAGTCAGGTGGAGGTAAAGACAGAAAATAAGTCACATCTTATATTTATATATGTAAATATGAATCTGTTTTTTTGTTTGTTTGTGGCTGTGTGTGTCTTTTTAAAAGTGCTGTAGGGGTAACATACCCTGCATCTTGTGCTTCATGCGCTCGGATAATTGATAATAGGTTATTGCTCTGTAGGAACTCGCAAACAGCTGGATAACTGCAAGAGAGTAAATAAATATTAGGTTAAGAGATGGAATTAAAAATGCTTTCGATGCACTGTAAAATAAACTAGTAGAGATCGCAGCAGAGTATGACAGTACAAATCAGTTCAGCTGTGCAAACTTGACAGAAATGTAAAAAAAAATGTGGGTTATTTTGCCCATCACGCCATCAGAACCACGTTTAAGCTGCGGGTTACTAATTTCACATCCAGTTTCACTCACCGCTAAAATGAACAAAGATTTATCGCTCATGAATGCATTTATGAACGCGTTGCCGAGGATGACGCAAGGGCGTGAAAAACCAATCCAGCAGCTACCTGTTGCAGTGAAAAACCAAACTAGCCCAGTGGGCATCAGTCGGAGCTTCCTGGCCCCCAGCACCGACCTGACGGGGAATGTGCCTGAAAGGGAGTGAAGCCTGCAGCCAGACAGCTCGGGCAGACAACTGAGTGCACTGCCACGCACACACATGGCATACAATGGCTGCTACCTTTGTGTTTCAAATATGCCCGTCTCATTAAGCTGTCTATGTACCTCCAACCGCCCCCCCCCATTCTACCGTGCTCTGTTACGGCTGACGCACTGCGAGCTCCCTTAAACAGTCTGATTATGTTGCCTCAGGACACCTCTTTGGGAGAATAATTTGGTTTGCCCCACCTTTCCCACAATTTCACAGACGCATTCATCGGTCATTTTGTCAGCCACAAAGATGCACTTCAGCCCATTAGCGGAGACTTTTGTTCGTGCTGTTGACAGTTATGGGGACACAGCGACTCTCATCAAATGGTTTGCTGTCCACTAAGACGGTTAGGTTCACACGCTGGGGGCTGAATTGTTTTGCGACATATTTCGCCCAAAGTTATTGCAACTCTTTTGAGTCTTGGTAACATTGTAATCTAATTGATCTTCTCAGTTTCATAAAGTATTTGAGTGTGATTTTTTTTATTGTTTTGACAGTAACAACATATACATATCATATTGTGCAACATAATTCAATTCAACATATCATTCATCATGTCAAACCTCCCTTGACACCACGTTCAACGCTGACATTCATTCTACCAGTAGACCAGTATCAGTTTAAATGAGTCTCTATCTTGATGGACATAATCTGACTGTCGACCTGCTTAAAATACTGATTAAACAATAGCATAACCTCAACATCCTTTCTAGACTACTGTAATTAAAGCAGTGATGTTGTTATCTCTCAACTAGCTGCACGCTGGAGTCGTCCTCCATGGACAGAGAAGATAAAAACCACATGACTTCCACATGACAGTCCAGACTAGAGTTGCACATTCTGGTTATGGATCGGATATGGAGCAGATGTTGGACCAGAATTTATTCCCAAATGAAAAAAAAAAGAAAGAAAAAGAAAACGCAAGTTTTCACAGTGCACAGGAAACATCAGACCTGTGTCACACGGGAGGGACAGACAGCCAGAACTGGGACACTTCCAGCTGCAGTGCGAACAGTGGCCGACCATTTAGCAGCCCTCACCACAGTTTGTTATGTAATACCTAGAAGGTTGTGTTATGTCATTCAGAAACTGTATCATCCCTTCAAACTGTGTCTCCTGGGTTAGGAAAAAAAAGATTAAAGATTACTCTTTGATTAGCTCTTTTAAAATGCAACGATTAATTAGCACCACCTCCATCTGTCACTTCCCTCTGGGTCAAGAGTTTTGAAGTCTTCTATTTCCTCCTACTGCTCTATTCCAGGCACATACCTGAAAAAATATCCTCAATTCAAATCAGTTGTAAGTACCAACCTCTTAACAAATTGTGCCGTTTTCAAAAGTTTGCTTGATTGGTATTTAATCTATCTTAACTATCTTTCCAAGTAATTCCTTCTTTAATGACTTTGATAGTTGCTGAAAAAGCCAAATGAACAAGGCGTAATATATGTCCACCGACGGCTGTGCGTTCAATTTCAATTTATGTTTTGGATAATTAGCTCTTTTACCAGTTCCTGTGCAGGCATTTGTGTAAAAACATTCTTATAGCCTCAGTCTACTAATTATCACTTCATAGTTACTGTATTTACTTCAGAGGACTGACACAGTGATAAACAGACATCATGAAGCCCAGTAGACAATGTAAACCTACATTACCAAGTAATACCAGGATCTTCTCTCTCTGATATAAATAAATGATAATGTCACTTCTAGGCCTCCAACAAATGATAATTTTTGTTTTCAATCAATCTGCCAACTCTATTTTTGATTCGTTCATTATGCTTTCAGTCAATAAAATGTCAGAAAATAATGACAATGTCTATCAGAGCTTCCCAGAGCCCAAAGTGTCATCTTTGAATCGCCTGTCTCCTCTGAGCATAAAAGACTTAAAACCCCAGATATTCGCTTTTTCAGGCATTTCTTCTTGATAAATGATTAAATCGG
Source organism: Amniataba percoides (assembly GCA_037176925.1). Lineage (NCBI taxonomy): Eukaryota > Metazoa > Chordata > Actinopteri > Centrarchiformes > Terapontidae > Amniataba > Amniataba percoides. Next base: position 10,158,175 of record JBAJHX010000067.1, read on the forward strand.
TTATCAAAATTGTTCATTACTTACCGACTCTGATCAACTAAAAACATAACAATAACAATAACACTGATCATCTTTTTTTTTTTTTTCCAGCCGCACAATAACAAAGTACATCCTCCCCGGCAACAATCCTCTCTTCCGGCACTTTCTTAGAGTCACCGCTATCCACTGACCCATCAAACTTTCAGAAGTGCTTGAAATATTTAAGCACTCCAAGGTTTGTGCCGGAAGAAAAACAAGAGGCCTGCTGTGCCCTGAGCACCTGGCGAAAGTGTGCCATCCTCTTATATCTAGGTCACATGGTTAGCGTTCCCTTGGCGGCCACTATATAAATGATGGGAATAGCTGTGTTACGCACTCACATGAAATGTGCTGTAACTCTTCTCACTATGGCTGCAAAATGCTGGTCTGAAGAAAACGTTATATAACTGTTTCTATTAAAAACACATCTACAATGTGTTTCTAACTTAGAAATAAGGGCGATTTTTGCATCACACTTATTAAAGATTATGTTTGTCGCAGCAGCAAAACAGCTTTTTTCTTTTGCAAATCTCAACTATGTCATGTCATAACGTTAAAATAAAGATCCCAATGTACACTATGTACTAATTTATTTTTTGTCCACACCAACGGCATCTATTGATTACTGCGAGGGAACACAGCAAACACACACACACACACATTGCTCGCCCGCGGCTCACATTCCCTCTCTCCCCTTTGTGAAAACACACAATTATGTGTCGGTGAGCCTGTGAGTGAGAGAGAGCGAGAAATCTGACAAGTGAGGATGAGCGAAGGAGACAGAGAGGGATGGAAGCGCCGTGTTGCGAGTGTGAAATGGGAAAGCTTTTTTGTTTCCCTTAAGAAATTCCATCTGTCGGGCCGGTGGTCATCGCGTTCAGTCCCCACCGGCATAAGAACTCATGTTTACAACCGTATTCCTAATCACTAAGCAGAATCTCATTTTTCTGCACAGAATGTAAGTAGATCTGGTTAAGTCTGCGTTTGTTGTATGCCTCCACATAAATAAGATGTATGATATATATGCAGAATCTCTTTAAAATACTGGAGGATTTGTTTTTATGAGCAGTTATTTTTATCATTTTATCAAAAGACAGGGCAACTAAAATGTCTTATTCTGAAACAAGGCAATGATTCTTCTGCAAAGCATCCATTTGTTTGTTGTTTACCAATACACTGCAATTTAATATCTTGGAGACCCAATAGCAGGCATCCATTACTGTACATAACTCTGCAAGCAAGAAAGCTCTGTCTATTTCAAACAGCAGGAAGGTGCACGGCTACTTGTGAAAAACGCTTCGTATCGATGGTGTGGAAACACGTTATGGGAGTCAAATAACGCTGCCTGATGCATCAGTGTGTGTTTGCTTGTACAGTTCATGTATCGCAAGAATTGGTCATTGTCAGTGTGTAGCTTAAAGTCAATAAGTGCACTATATTTGACTTCATTTTAATGTGCCCTCCCCTTTTTTCTACCTCAACCTGCTTATACCCACTTCTATTTGAGATTTTTCTTGCACTTTCCAAAAACCCCCACGAGAATGTGCCTCTCTGTGCTGCATACATGCTGTATAGTTGGCAAGAGTCATAATGATGGAGAGGTAAGTTTGAGAGTGAAGGCAGAACAAAGCCATGGGGAGATAGATGACTATTATAGCTGCATCCTCCACACATCTACAGAATAATCCTCACTAAGCTCCTCTCTCACTGTGGATAGATGGTTCCCTATCGGTGACTGTTTGAAAGTGCTGAAAGGGGAAGTTAAGACCTGATCGCCTGCTTCTCCTTTCTCAGACGTTCTCCACGGGTACTAGTCAACATTACCTGAACTCTATCTTCCTGCGTCAATCAGGTGTCAAATGTCGTTTGGCTCAATAAGCTGAAGTTAAAAATCAACTTTCAAATCTTTTTTTTTCAGAGCTTGCTTGATAAAGTTAACACATCAGAATGAATATTTGTTGCTTTTATTATTGCAATGTTGTCTCAAAGATTCAAATAGTCCTTGAGGTGCTATTTATTCCACAAAAATAACAGTGGTGAAATGTAAAACTCAAAGTATCTCCATGTTCACTGTTTTGCAGAATAGTAACCAATAGGCTATATATTTCACATTTAAACATTTAACATTTAAAATGCTGTGTAAAAAGTCACACTTTGGGAAAAAAAAATCAGCAGTAAAGTCAACAGTGAACAAAGTTATCATGCTGAAAAGTGCAAAAGTGTCTTAAAGTAACAGAGTGATCTTGCCAAAGTGGAAATATATTGCGAAACGGAAACGTCAGCACTTAACTGAACTATTTCATCTGATATCGTTTCAAGCCAGCGGCACCTTTGACACCTCTCAGCGTGCCCTCAAATAAAACAGAAATGAGAATCACGCTCGGGTTATAACGTGAATCTGAATCGCAATTATTCCGCACACGCTGTCCGCAATGTCATAACCTCTTCGACGAAGGAATAAATCCCCCAGATATACTTTCTGTGCTTTTGAGATGAACTGCAGCTCCCGCTCGGTCGCCTGTGCCGTTCTCAGCCTTCATTATGAAAACTCGCACCACAACTGCCACCTAATCTCTTCTCCTCGTCACCACCCACTTTCACAGCTCTCTCCCATCTCACAACAATGATATATGGCGCTCACTCCTCCTTCTTTTACATGCCCTGTCACGGAGGTTGAAGAGTTGCATAACAGACCCATTCCCAATTTGCCTCGCTATTATGTTTTAGACTTTATTCCTCATCCCTCTCAGCCTCTATTTTTATTTGACTCTGGGTTCACCCTGCTAATCCTTTGTAACAATCTGTTCTGTAAGTCAAAAAGACAACTTTTATCCAAACATTGCTGTTAACCACAAGGAAATATGACCCAAATACTCATAGACCCAGATGTTATCTATATATTTCAATCCCAGATCATTCAGTCTTGTGGTCTCCCACACATCTTATTCCAACTGCGTGTCTATTGTTTGTTTTGCTCTTTTTGGTCTCAGGTAGCCAGTAATGTCTGATATCTATTTATACCTTATAATTGTAAGATCTATTTTTTGATATTAAGAGCTCAGCTGGGAGGCTTCTGTGCAACAATCAATTTCCACCCAGTTCTCTAGCAACTCCCTTGAAAGATTAAATTAGATCTCATCGATGCTGCAGATTTTGGGTGTTGTCCTTTGATGCGCGCAACTCCTCGTCTCCCATCATCTTCCATCTCTTAAATGCACCGACGATGCAAAAAAGAGGCGAGTTCCTGATCAATCAGCATGGCTGATTGCTGAAGGGTTCACAGTGCGAGCTGCATCCTTTCACTCTTTTAAAACTAAAGTGTAATTAGAGAACTTCAACGAGCCACATGGGTCAAGCTAATGGAATCAGTGCAGCGCATGAAATGCACTTGATGAACGTGATTGCTCGCAGCGCAAGGCGGCATAAGTGCACCGTTTGCGAGTGGTGATGCATGAAAGCAGCACTGCACAGCAACAGTCTTCGTGTTCTAACAACCCAGATGGTCCAGAGGACTGAAGCTGCTGCAGGGAAGAGGGCGAAGGAACAGCTCACCTGTAGAAGTAGGAGCAGCCTCGCACTGTGTTGTGGCTGAAATATTCCTGGGTTTTCTCATTGCCAAAATCTTCCAGAGGATCGGACCACAGCAGGTCACACATGGGCCCAAAGGCCGGCGGCTCCTTGAACCGATCCAACTTGAGACGAAGAAGCAGAGCGGAAGATTATAAAAACTCACATGTGCAAACACAAACAATTGATTTACAGGCAGAGCTGGTCGCGCTGAGGCGGCGGTGCGTTGTTACCTTTTTAATGTCATCTAAGGTGTGTATTTCAGGTGAGAGTCCTCCGTGGACACACAGAAACTGTTGGTTCATGAGTGCAGCCAGGGGAAGGCAGTCAAATGCATCCATACATGAGTCATACACCTGCTCTGAGTACTTGATTTTACCTGACGGGAGACAGACATGCAACCAGTGCAAACATGATATTTGCATACTATAACCCAGGGACAGGTTTACTGGATAATTACGTCTGCACATAAAATGAATATGGTTTGTTACTGTGACTCACTTTTGATGTAAAACACAAATTACTGTAGTACAGGTACTAGTATTCATAAATATTTGAAAGTAGAAGTTTGAGGACACATGCAAATAAAAATGTATATTTTATACTGCATGTACACAGTATGTATTATAAAAAATGAAAATATATATAAAATTACTGCAAAACAACATGTTTTTCTGTCACGTCTAAACTGTTGATTGTTCACAGACAATTTCACCCCTTTTTTCTTGTGCAGTCATACAGAATTAACAGTCAAGTGCATTAATTGTAATCTCTAACAGAAGTGCTCCAGGCTACACATGACATTAGCGAGACAGAGAGGGATAAAAAAAAAACAAAAAAAAAACAATATGATGAACACCGAGAGGTACTCACATTCTTGTTTGAAGGTGAAATATTCTGTCAAATGTCTACATTCATGATTTCCACGAAGTAAAAATAGTGTCTTTGGATAGAGGATTTTCAGCGACCAGAGGTATAAAACACACTGTCAAAACAAAAAAACAAACAAAATGTTACTCCGTGCAAAGAGATGTGAAAATCTGTATCAATGTCAGCAGTTTTATGCAGTTTGTTTGTGACACGCTTCATGTTATTCAGACGTTTCTACCTCAATACTGAAGTAGCCACGGTCAACGTAGTCCCCGAGGAACAGGTATCGTGTTGTGGCTGGTGATCCTCCTACTTCAAACAGCTTCATGAGATCAAAGAACTGCCCATGGATGTCACCACACACTGGAAAAACAACCAGAGGACAGCAAATGTTACAGAATCAAAGAATATGATCATATATATCTTTGTCTGCATCTTTGTTTTGTGCTTTTTTTTATATATACACACTCGTCATGTTCAGAGCAGGCCTGTACTGTCGTTTATTCATTTCACTGAAACAATCTCACTATTGATAAAAGTCTGCTGGAGCTTCTGAAACCAACTCAAAAATAACTGGAAACTGTTCTAAATGTTTTGTGATGAGGTTGAAAAGATGTTTTACTTCCAGAAAAGAGTTCTGGAGCTACAGTGTTTTCACGCGGCAGCGACAGATGATGTGCGAGTTTACGTAGATGTGCGTTTGTAAGGACAGCGGGAGACCCACTTCTCTAATTTATTGGCCCTGAAGGTTGGACGACGGTGGAGAATATTCTAGCAGGATCTCACGGCAGTACAGAGTCGCACACTTTGTATCAGAGGTGTACATCTCCTTCTACTGCTCGCAGGTTAGCTTTATAAATAGACGGACAGGTGGGCAGGCAGCCACCGCAACGGCGTGGAGATGCTACAGTTTGTGTTCAAATCCGTCTGTCAGCAGTCACACGAATTCATGTTTGATAAAAGTGATAAATAATCTTTGTAGTCATGATTGCTGTTGCTGCTATTAAGATAGTAAACAGCAGCCTGTCATTAATAGCGACATATAACATACAATGAAACAGAAATGTTATATAACCATAAACACCTCTATAAATTACCAAAAAATAAAACAGGGCGTATGTATCATACAGGTATTAAATGTGTTACAGCTATTTACAGGGGTGGGGGAAGTATTCAGACCATCTATTTCAATAAAAGTAGCAATACCACACTGTTAAAAATAAGTAAGGTCCAATATGTTTGCAAGTGAAATGATGTAAACGATTATCAAAATAGTTGCAATCATTTCATCAGTCAACAAGCTAGCCCTCTCCCAACATGCTTCACAAGTCCTTCAATGGAGAACATACGACAGTCAACACTATCACCTTGGTGCTATTAAAAAGAAGTCCAAGTCTTTGGGCCTCTTAAATATCTGAGCTGAGTCAAAGAAGAACAAAACGACTTCACCTTAAACAGTCAGCGGAGCAGCAGAAGAGGCTTTGACTTATGAAAATAATAATCCTGCAGCAAGAATATATATTTAATTTACAATTACAGCCATACTGCTGGTATTAAAACAACTTAATAATACTGAAAGTACTTTGAGCACTTTAATTTAAGAAAATAATGGTATGAATTTCCCCTGTCTGCAGGTTGTCGTCATGTTGAGATATTTCTGTGGTCTCAGGCTGCGAGGCCTCTGTCCTGTGCAGAGAAATGAGAAGCTCTCACCTCAAAGAGGTAGAAAAAGCTCGAGCCCCCCGGGGAGATACATACTTTTTTTTTTTCGCAGCGAACACTATGGCTCTGGAGTGCAAACCTACATCTCATTTCCTCACTGCCTTCAATTTTTCATTATCATCTTCCTCTGTCTCCTTCTCTCCTACTCATCCTCCATCTCCTCTCTCTTTTCTGTCTCCCCTATCAGCTCCACAGTGGCCTTCGCCCACTCAAAGCTTAGAGCAATGTGAGTGGGAGACTGCTTGTGTGACTAAAGCAATCAAACACACACATGCGCACATACGAACACACACACGCAAACACCCATGGCACAACATCCATGCAAGCAAAGAGTGCCTCATAATATATGACTACACACACGCACCGCTGCAGATACATTCAAACATAACTCACGGAGATATGAAACAGACCTCCACACTCACAAATGCCCGTACACAATACTCAGTTCATCATCCATATTTCATGTTTAATACATAAAGCCTCCATTTTCCTGACGCCGGTCAAAACGAGGGGCCCGAAACTCCTCCTCAAGTCACTGTGCATTTCATCTGTTTGTCACCTTTGTTTCGGCTAAACCCTGCGCTTGCTTTCAAGTAAAACAATTAAGACGATTATATGTATATTTAATGCCGATCAGTTTTAGGTGAAGCTGAGTGCCACTCACTGTGGCCTTATAATAATTTTACCAAAATCAAAAGTCCGTGGTGTAACATAATTATCGCCAAGGATTGGG
>JBAJHX010000067.1:10174483-10247220 GCA_037176925.1 Amniataba percoides
CACACACACACACACACACACACACACACACACACACACACACACACACACACACACACACACACACACACAAGTCATATAGTTAAAATGTTTTGTGAGTGATAACTCTCTAATTTTAATTTGAATTCAAGCAAAGGCCAAGACTGAGAAGCTTTCCCTTTCCTTAATTATACTGTGTCACGTGGTCCAGCAGGTTAAATCTGATTGTCTTCTCCATTTAACACTATCCTGTCCACAGCAGCTGTTTCCAGACAAAGAATCAGCGTCCGGAGGTGAAGAGGAAAAGACGATTCACATTGGCTTATCTTTCCATTTGTTCACCTCAGCTCTCATGACACATACATTTTATATTTGAGCAACAGTTACATCACCTTGTGTCCTGATATAATAATAAAAGGAAGATACAACTGCATTGTGTTTTACCATATCAGGGGAATACTCCTTGGGTTGAATGTTTTTGATGGCTGAGTTATTGTCACCAGGTCACCTCTTCATCTTCATCAGATTTAATGGCCTCTGTCAGCAGCGGTCATGACAGCTTCGCCCTGTTCTTAGTTTTCTCTGGGGCAGCACTTTACACACTGCAAAGTTAGGAGTTTTTGTAACATTTGTATTATTTCTAAATCAAAGAAGCCCTGAGCTGTGTGATGTAGAAGCACTTTGCTCGTGTCATCCATTGTGTCACATACTGTCAAACCAAAATAAAGGTGCAAAGTGTTTAGATGTACTCCAGGTTATCAATAACTGAGCACCAAGATAGTTTAATATTTGGGTGCTTCATTGTTTTGAAGTCTGAGAAACACAATTGTCCATACAGTGCAGTGCAGGAAACAAAAAAGCTACGATTATAGTAAATAATATAGGTCTGATTCTGATAAAATACTGTACATTTGATTGAAAAGTTTACTTTCAGATTCTTTTAAGTACTTTAAATTTAGTACCCCAGTACTTCCCATTTGGCATTTAGACTTATATATTATAATCAGTAAGTTACAAAATGTTGCTTGACTCTCAACACAGAAATTCAAAAGGCAGCTCTACTTCTAACCATTATTCCAATTCCAATTCTTAATTCACATTCGTTCTCTCTCTTACTTTTGAGTATTTTTGAATACTATAAATGAACCTTAAACTCCTTCCTGTCCAAATAAAGGCCACTCAGTCCGGCCAGGTTTGCTGTCCCAGCGTCCAGGTTAAGGTCAAAGGGTGACTGACTGTTTTCTGAGCTGGCTCAGCTTTGGGACAGTCCTCCAGTCAGTGTTTGGTCGACTGCACTGTTTTTCCTTTTAAAGTGTGTCTCATTTGTGTCACAGTTTTCACCTGCCAGCTCTTATTATTTGCTTTCATTATACAGCTCTGTTTGTGCAACCATCTGATTTAGCAATTTTTGACTTTTCTTTTTACTTATATTGTTTTTTTGTTGTTGTTGTTGTACTTTATGAGCATTGCGCTCCCAGCTTGAAAAGTCCCATACAAATAAAATCATTGCTGTTAATGTTAATATTTCTCAGACAGTCTCTGGGAAGACTTGCCACTAGATGGCGTCATCACCCTGATTATAACTGCAACAACAGCAACAGCTGGTCGGTTGGTACTGCTGCAAGAGGGGCAGTGTTTGCTCCTTTACGTTTGGAGACATGATAATTTGAGAAAGCAATGACACTACCCATTTAGTGGTACAAGCTGAACAGTTGTTGGTGCAATTTTGTCATGCTTTTTTGTCCTCATACTGTCAGTCAAGACAATGGGACCACTCGCATCTTGACAGATGAGGCTGAGCGTGTGATTAGTGGCGGGATGAGTAATAAATCTCTAGTAATGGAGCCGGCGTTGCTCATCAGGCAGCGGGCCTCTGCGGTGTGGAGCTGTGAGGCTCACACAAGGCGTGACTGACTTAGGCCTGTTCAGCAGGATGGGAAAACACACCACAAAATCTCTAACACTTTCAAGCCTCAATTGATGGCAGGGTGTTCAATACCCGTCCTGGGTGCACGTGGTATGTCCTTGAAGTTGCCAATATTGCTGGGAGAGATAAACCAGAGAGTGGTGATGAAAGTGGAGGGAAACGTCGCTGTATTTTGTGCCGGTTCTTTGGTTCTCCATCAGGTTTTGAGGCGAAAACGAACAATATACTTGAGCCGTACTGTATAATGTGTAATAAAATACAAAAATGACTATCTGCCATGTCTGATTTACTGCCTTTAAAAGCCTTGCATTACTTTGGAATGACACATTCTTGAAAGTGAAGTGACAGTCACACATGCAGGGGCAAAGTGAGATTTTTCTTTCTTTTTTTTTTTTTTAAAACTCGTTCTCAAGAGTATTTCTGTGGTGGCAATGACCCGTTGGCAGCTACATTTGTTGACCCCTCCTTTAAATGCTGTTGTTGCTGGCATGCTGTCCTGGCACAGCGGGTGGAGAAAATGGCACTGAGGAATAACCATTTCCAACATTATATACTTAGGCTTATCCAGCACTACGTTCCCACATAATTAACTCACAGTTACTTACTTGCAGTCACGTCAGCAGCTGTTAATTAAATCACGAGCCATGTTGTGTGCGATTCAGTTACATCCCAAGCAAAATCAGTCGTCTCGTAATTACAGCGGTTCACAATTCTGTATTCTCGGTTCAGTCGATTGTCCGTGTCTTGCTCAAATGAGACATCCTGAAGTATATCTGGATTTCCTCAGTTTTAGATGAGCTAATCTGGATTTAGCTGAGACAGAATGAGTTTGTTTGATTGTCATTGAAATGAACTGTACGTGCTGTCTATTGGCAGATAGTCACTGGGTTCAACAGCCCCAACCAAGTATTTCTAAAACTGTGATACCACCATACGTACACAAATAATTCAGTCGTTTTGTTTTATAATGCAATTACCATTCATTTAACTGATTTTGTTCAAGGAATAATTGCACTTTTTGGGGAATACGCTTATTCACTTTCTTTTAATTGGATGAGATGATTGATGCCACTCTCATGTGTGGCCATTAACTAATGGAGCTGGAGCCTGGAGGCATTTAGCTTAGCTTAGCATGGAAACAGGAAGCAGGGAGAAATGAGGGGGGGGCGCTTCTCGCCAAGGCTCACAAATACTCTGAAGCTCACTAATTAACACACTGTGTCTCATTTGTTTCATCTGCGCAAAACAAGAAAATATTAACACAACAAAACTGTGGTTTTGAGATGCTGGGCCTATTTCTCTCCCTTCAGTGGGAGGTTGTGAAAAGAAACAGCAACTGGAAAAGTCCAATGGCTCCAACAGCTGGTAAATCGTGGTGACAGATGATCTGCGGTATTCTTTAGGAAGTGACATCACCTGGCATCACGGACTAGCCGATCGGCCAGAGCGAGAGGCGCGTTCGTTGCCAGTAGATGTCTTGTTTAGCACATGTTTGGGTTTGGGATACTGGGGGTTAAAATTTTGCAAATGTAATTTTGTTGTTTATGATATGATTTGATCGCAGCTCCCCTGGACTGAGAGTGATCAGCAACAAGATGCCAAAGGGATTAAATCATAAATCAGTGCAAACACACCAGGCATCTCTCCAGCCTGTGTGATTATCAAACATTAGAAATCCTATACAGATAGATAGATACATAGATCCAGAGCTAAATGTTGGGGTGGCCTGAGGATGTTTATTCACTTGGATAAGGGTTAGAGGTTAAGGGATAACTGTCTCTGTGTCTGTATTTTTGAACAATGAGAGAGAGAGAAAAAAATTTCTATGTGTGAGCTGGGAGCGGTGAGTAGCAGAGCACGAAGCCAGCCTCTCAGAAATAAGGGGGGGATGTTGAAAGTGTGTTACAGTGATCATTTGGAGAGTTTACAGGGCTTGCAACACTCCTCTGTACTGGAGAAAGCCGATGTTCCTGTCTCGCCCCTGCTCCGTTCATCCCTTACGTACCTCTTTTTGGGCCGTCTTCGGGGGCTTTCCTACGGCGCTGGTCATGTGTGCAGCTGGGGACGGAGGCCATGCAACGCTAATCCTCCTCCCCAGCTCAGGAAAGTACCCTGCCTCCCTGTGCAGAACGAAAACAACAAAGAGCTGAGTGTGGCTGCAGCCTCCGGGGTTCAGTGCACCCACCAGAACATGTCCAAGAGTCACAGCTTGCTGCTCCCTCCTACCCATCTACCCATGCATGACTCTCCTTCTCTCTCGTGCTTTCTCTCTCTGACCCTCTTTTCAACCTATGAAAGACACGCGTGATTGCCGGCTACAATGTAATATTCCTCCTTTTCGAGGCAGGGATAGAGGACTTTAGAAGGTCAAAAGCGAGGACACACGGAGCGCCACAAAGGAGAAAAGAGAACGTGGTCAGAGTGGATTTCACGGCGGCAAAATTATTCCTGTTTGTGTTACATCACTCCATGTGACTGTCCTGTTAGAGTGGAATGGTCTAAATGGAAAAAACACAGAAAATGTAGAAACAAAAGTCAAACTGTAATGATGTGCCCAAAAATACAAAATAAAACAGCTGAAGACTCACAAGTAAACCAAAGCTTGTAATAGTAAACTGGTTCTGAAAAGTCATCATCAAATTAGTACAATTCTGGCAACGCAGTTCAGCCTAATGCAAAATAGAAGAATCCAGGGCAGCATCATATGAACTCTACCTTAAAACACATTATATAATGACAGCCATAGGAACCGCTGCATCCCAAAACATGTGCAGCTTTCAAACTAAGGTCACAGTTCTGGTCCTGGTTGCGGGTGACAGTGACAAGTGTCAGTGCATTGAGTGTGACGTTCACTGCAGCCAAAAGTAAAGTGTGGATGCTGAGGTTGGGTCTACAGTAGGTGATTTCAACACCTTTTTCACATACACACTTATTTTACCACCATTTTCCCAAATGTTCACCAGGTTACCAATCATATATAAGAGAGAACATTAAGGTCGACTCAGGTTGGATTGTCGGTGCAGGTTTAGCAGATTTGATATGTTCAGTATGAAGGTTTTGTCTGATAAAGTGAAAAAAAACACATAATCTGGGCAGCATTACAAAAAACGTTTTGCTGCTGAAAATGATGAGCTATTTAATAAATAATTCAACGTTAGCTGTGAAACTATATGCATTTTATTCAACTTTTCAGCTCTCTTGGAATTGTGTTGTTAGATCAAATTCACACCGCAAAACCGTGTTGCTTCTTTACGTGAGTCCGTTTTTAAAAAGTAATCTAACCTGAGACTGAAGGGATGAGTTTGCAAAAACAATCCGACACAGGCGTGAAAAATCTGACAGTGAACACACAGGGGACATGGAGTACTGAAAGCATCTTTGTGAAGAAAAAATGGATCTTTTCTGAGAGTTTTGCTTTGCTCATCCTGTAACACCCTCCCTTGTTGTTGTAGTTATTGTGCACAATGTGACTTTCCTCATCTTTGAGGCCACAGTCCAGCCTGCTGCTCACCACGACCACAGATTACCTTGAAATGTTTCCTACTGAGGATTTACTGACCATCCCTTCCTTTCCAGGTGACGTAGATTTAGACAGAAATAGACAATGAGTGCATTTCCAGCTGCTGCTTGATTGAGATATTGTTTTCTTTACATATTTTATGACCCATGCACTGTGCTCTGAACATATAGAAAGTGAAATAGTGAAATTCCTTACTTCTATGTTGTGATGTTTTAAGGGCCCTCGAGCACCTTTTCTAAGCAATACTCCACTGATTGATTCATGAAACTGATGTGTGTCTACAATGAAATTTTCTGACTGTATTCAGTCTTTTTGTACCACCGTCTAATGATATCAACTCACAAACTGCATCCACATCTTTTTTCCCTCTCACACATCTCTGAATTATTTGGTCACTTGTTTTTGTACCTCTCTTGTGCCAATCACTTCCTGGATGTGATGATGTCAGTACAGCCGGGTGGTGATTTCAGGGAACTCAGTAAATGCACAGCCTGCACAGCAACAGGTGTATGAAAACTAAAAAAGTCTAAGACAGTGAGGAGGTTTGTTATGAAAATAAGATTCTCCAATTTTACTTGCTTTTGTGAAGAAACTCTGTCAAGCTAATCCACAACCATTTACCCAACTTATATCTGAGGGAGGATTTCATTTGGATTTTAAACAGTGATTTATTGACTAAGAAGTTACAGTCCCAAATTAGACACCTTTAATTTTAATAAATGACACCCACTCTTTCATACCGACTGATGGAATGAAATTTTGAGAACGTTATTGCTTCGTATTGAATTTAAATGTCATCTGAAGACATTTTCCAACGTAACTGTTTACATTACTTCAATTCTTTATGATGAAATTTAAGAATTGTCCCAAATAAATATGAATCACTTAAAAAGTCATAAATATGGACGATGTGTATTGTATCACAGTTTGGCTTTAAGGTTACTTTCTCTAATCAGTCATTATGATGCTTTAAAGCATTATTTGAAACGTTACAAACAGGATATTGAAAGAAAAAAAAATCTAATTAGTGAGATTATTTAGACTGTCTGCTTTAGTGTGATTTTATTTTTGTTTCTGAGTGTAAAACAAGAGAAACAGCCATGTTCTCCAAGTTTGTATTAAGATCTTTCATTCAAAGCCATTAATTGAAATGACCTTACACTCAATAAAACATGAAATAACTTGTTAGGGTGGATTTATTTACTATTTACGCGTTTGAAACACAAATCCCGTGCGTAATTACGCATTTGGTGGCCTTTTAACTTTAGTATTTACTAAGTGAGTGTCATGTTTATGGGAGCCAGAGCATATTTGTTTGCAGGGAGGTTGGTTGGCTACTGGCAGAGTTGGTTGAACACCCCCTCCTATCTCTCTCTTTCTCTCTCTCTCTCTCTCTCTCTCCCTCTCTCTCTTCAGCTGCCGCGATATTTTCCAGCTCTGGAGCCTCAACCGCACAGCTCGATCGATTCGCATTGATTGTCCCTGACGAGCTGCTCCACTTTCTAGCCAATGTCAGCCAGTCTGCGATCGGGAAGGAGAGAAATGAAGGAAAATCTCTGCCGCCCTGGCGGTGTCATTTCCACACACTTGGGTTGGCCGCCTGCCAGCAGACAAGGCCGGCCGAAAGAGGTGGAGTGGACTCTGGGGCTGAGCGAGAGGAGGAGCTATTGGGGACGAGGCTGGAGCTCCGTCAGCCTCTCGTGGTGGACGCAGACCTCTGCTCTCCAACAAACTGATGGGTGACACGAGTTCAGTCAGTGTGCACCCTCCAGCACGCAATGAGGACAAAAAAGGTCAATGCGTAAAACCAAAAAAACACAATATTTAAAACCACACCTGTCACACAAAAAATGGGTATAATAATGCAGATAATTTCATTTCATCGAGGCCGTGTGTGTTTTCCTTAAATAAAAATCATCACTCAAGGCTCATCCTATAAGTTTAACATTTAGTCCTTTTGAAATGGATGACACCCCCCCCGAATAAAGCCTGACGCAGCCAGGAGCCACTCAGGCAGGACGCAGACACTCTTCTCTCTCTGAGCCCACAGCTTTATTCCCAGACATCCCCTCTCCCCTCTCAGCTGTCCTGAGCTCACACTGTGAAGCCCTCTCGGCCTCCCTCTCGGCTCTTTGCTGCCTCAGATGGAGCAGCGCGCGCCGCAGACGCAGCAAAAGTCCACTTCGGTTTTTCCGCGAAGCTCCAAAAATCTATGAAATGTGTTTGCATGTTCCTCTCTGCAAGCGGGGATGTAGAGGTGGGATTGCAAGGACCGAGAAAGCTGGGGGAACCCACGCGTTCAGCCTCAGAGAAAGTACGCTTTTCCAAAATAACTGACTGGCGAATCATTTTTTTTTTCTTTCCACATTTGTCACTGAGAGGCAGGCACTCTGTAGGATTGTGTTCTCGGAGAATAAGCTTTTTTTTTCTTTTCTCTCCCTGCCCTTTTCTTTTTTTTGTCACCATTCTGCACGGCAGGCTGAGAGACGGACCGCTCGGACTGTGGGAGCCCCCCCCTCCTCCTCCTCTTCCTCCTCTCTGCTCGGATCTGCTTTGGTAGGTGCGGATAAAAAAAATAGGGCCCCGTGTTTGCAAATATGCAGATACACGGGAAGGGGGAGGGAGGAGGTGGGATGGGATGGTGGTTGGAGGTGGTGGTGTTAGTGGTGGTGGGGGGGTCATACTTTGTTGAAGTCTGCTGAAAGTTGGGGATGTCATCTTCTTATAGGATCAAGTTATAGCGGCGCGGACCGGAGGGGGTGGTGTGTGTGTGTGTGTGTGTGTTGAGGAGGGGGGGCATGATCACTCCTGTGTACCCTCAAATGTGCGACTGCAGACCATATGCTGGCACCGCGGATCGGCTGCCGAGCTCGTCCAGACAAAAGCCAGATATTTTTGTTCGGCTCACACTAAAAAAAAATCAGAAAGGTTCACTTGAAAATAAACCAATCGGCGGTGATCGGGTCGGTATCGACGCTTCAGCTGTGCCGGGATGGAGGGGACGCCTCACAAGCTCCCCCCCACACACACACACACAACACCAATCATCATTTATTTTCTTTTATTATTATTATGATTATTTCAATGACTCCCCCTCCCCCGCCACACACACACACACGCATCGAGCACATGTGTTGTTGTGAATCAGCTGTTCACAAAACTTGACGCTCCGTGAAAAGAGAGGATCGGGACTGAGTGCGAGTCCGGATCGAGCTCACATTTTGTGACAACAGACTCTGTCCGAGCTCCTCCGCGTTCAATTCAAACTTTTCCGCGCAGACCTGGAGGACGTTCATCACCCGGCGCCAGCACATTTTTCACTGCGAATGTCATCTGATTTCAGCGTCATTAGAAAGTTCCCAGGTACACCGCGCTGCCCTCAGATTTACAGCCCCCCCCTCCTCTTCCTCATCTCTCTTCTTCCTCCGCTGCAATCGGCCACCCCGCGTATCGCAGCTCCAAGTGTGTGTGCGAATCATTTTGAAGTCACAGTGCGAGCGGAGGCTTTATTTTTCTCCTCCAACTTTTTTCTTTTTTTTAAAATTTCGCCTGTGTGTGTGTGTTTTGTGTGTGTGTGTTTGTGTGTGCGCGGCTCTAATTAGGGGGAAGGAGACGCAGCAGGTTATGGACAATGGATGAAGCCTTGAGTCTAATTATTGTCACCACCAGGCTTTGCAACTTCCTCTGCGTGCGTGCGTGAGTCCGAGCGTGCGTGCGTGCACCCCCCCCCCTCCCCCCTCCCCGTGTGTGTGTGTGTGTGTGCGCGCCAGTCGACAGGAGGTGGGAGGAAGAGAGACTGTGTAGCTCACCGTAGACAAATATACGGGGTCCGCAGACAGCGCGTCTGGACCCGAGGAGGAGGAGGAGGAGGGAGGGAGGGATGGGGGGAGGATTGGAGGAGGAAGAGGAGGGGGGGGGCACGACTCTGCACATTTACATCGACTGAACTAATGCCTTAAGTATTCAAGCGTCTCTGGAGGTGCAGTCAGCTGCTCCGGAGTTTGCCTCGTAACCCTTTGCAGGAAATTAAACGATATTTTTTCTCCCTCCTCTGTTAAAAAGGAAAAAAAAGGAAAAAGACTGACTGCGATTACCTGTCACTTGCGCATGCAGTGACGTCAGTGAAGGAAACTTGTTCAGGAGTTGCTTGAAGGAAGGTTGACTGTCACCTCCAGCACCATCTGTGATTTTAGCAATAAGGGCCTGTGTGATGCGTTTGTTGAAATGTTGATAATGACTGAAATGAATTTCAGGATGGATGCATGTCCCACTGTGAGCGCGTGCTCCCACTGTGGACATCACACTGAACGAATGCATGTGTTTCACTGGATTCATGGGCAATGCTGTATAGCAAGGACCAAGTCAGTGTGTGTTGAATATTTAAGCAGCCTTGACAGAGAAACATCCCAAATTAATGTTCAGTTTTTTTTAGATTTTTGAATGCGATCGTAGGTCCACAGAGTGAAAACAGTTTGAAATATAAACACAGGCACGCTTTCCTCCATCAACTGAACCCACCGACCATTCATCCATCAGTCTGTTGTCACTACATTTGTGGACAGACGTTCATTTTATACACACACACACATCTGTTTTGGTTGGTATGAAATCATGCTTAAAAAATGTCTATTTGAGATAACTATTAAAGTGTGGAGCTATTACAAGCTGAGAGCTGCGTGTGAATGTTAAATGAGCTGTTCATGCTCATACAAGTATCACGGCGCTGAAAACATTCACCCAGCAGCACTGTGGCTGTCGGGAAGTACTCATCATTTTTATTGCCGTGAATGTACAGCGTAATCTATCCAAGTACTATTTAATGATTTCAGCTTGGAAGTTTTTGCAAATGTTCCACACAAAATGAAGGACCACTGCCTGATTTGCATACAGCAGGTTCTGCCTGGTGTCATATCCTGAAACTCTGACTTTTTTCTCACCTTTTGAACAGTTTTACAATGTTTTGTCAGAGGTATACAGAATATATTCACCATATATGTGGCTTGAATGAATACACTCATTTTCTTTCTTTCTGAGAGTTAAACTGATACTACTCACGTGTCTGTAGACTTATCTGTGACGCAACCATTCACAGCAAGCTAAAAAATAGAAAATTCACCGTTTTACAGAGGTTTACTATTTGTAGACTGGGACCAGTAATGTCCTGAAGCATCCAGTGGTTGCCTGGCAACTGGTCAAGACCTGATAAATGGTGAACATTTTTTATGTTTTTTCTAAATGTTAATGAGTAAACTTTAGAGGCACAGGTGTTGCCACATTTGGTTGCCCTTTGACAGGTCCGGGCTAGCAGTTTCCCTCTGTTTCCAGCATTTATGCTAAGCTAAGCTACCAGTCTCCTGACTGTGGCTTCAGACATCAGTGGCTCATCTAATTCTTGGCAAGAAAGCTAATAAATGTATTTCCCATTAATTTGAGTGTCAGCCTGAGGTCACTGAGACAGAGCTGCAAGTTTGATGCTAATTATTAGATCTAAACAAATCTACACGCAGGCTGGAGGAGACTATTTTCAGGCACAGTGCTCAAGTAGCAAAGAGGGAGCGGATAAAAACAGAATTTCTCTGAAAGGATCAATACAGTGGTCTGTAGAACAGCACATTTCACACTCACATGACACTGTGGAAAAAAAAAAGGGTACTCTTTTCAGTTTTGGATTTCATTGCTCACTGACACAGCCAGTATACGTGAGCCCAGACTTAATTACGAGCTATTAGATGATTAAACACACAAATTAATACCCATACATCATCTATCAGCTGGTGTGATATTTTGCAAAGCACAACCAAACTCGATGGTTTGAAATTTTCAGGTTGTGCTCATCAGCCGCTGTTGACAAAGTGACAGAAAGTTGCAGAGCAAAACAGGCTCGAATTAATGTCTAGACTGTCTTTACTGAACGAACAGCAACACTTATAATCACATTAAGCACGTTGTGTAATACCTCCTCAGGCTAGTCAATATTTTACCAGCTACATTAAATGATTTATTAACCATTAAAATGAGTGTAATTGTCCAGCACTCAGATTTACTTTCTTCAGAGTGTTACAAAATAACAACCAAGCAGATTCGGTTTAGGCCATAATGAAGATCAGAGAAACTGTTCAAAAAGTCCGACTGATATGCGCTGACTGTTTCTGCTGCAGTTTTTAATCCACGAAAAAACAAGAGGCCACAAATTATTTTTCGTGGAGCGCTTCGATCGCAGGTTCACAGCTGAGCTCATTGGTCGATCTGAGAAAGGCTTCACACACGTTGTTGTTGGGCCGTATTGATCATGTGGACCATTTATATCCAGATCTTTATCTCCGTCCGCTAATCCTGCGCAGCGCGTTTGTGTGCAGATAGATTAACCAAAAAAAAACTACAAAAAACAAGAAAGACTCAGGGAAAAAATAAAAATCAGGGATAGCTCTATATTTACACCTCTTTTTATGCCAAGGCAGCCTTAGGTGCAGGAGATGTTGCTCTTAATGTGACTGCTAATTACAGTGCTTTTGTCAGGCCAATTCACAGAAACCTGAGGTGTAAGTCTTTAATATGAGGAGCGGCATTACGTCCATAACATCACAGGGAAATGAGTAAACAGGCTTAAAGGACTAAACAACACTAAATATCTGGTTTCAGCAGAATGGCAGTGACGCTGGCAGCAGCAGAGGCATTTGTGGTTTTAGGAGACAGTTCACGTAAGGACATAAACCTCTTCTGTAAATGATGTGGTGAAGGGATCTGAAGAGCCATGACGCTGGAAGTGGAGGGGGAGTTGATTAGCCAAAGACTATACGCCATGCTCAGGGTTGATGATGATGGAAAGAGTGTGACTGATGGGTCACTGGGATGGGAGACAGATGCACACACACACACACACACATGCACACGCAGCAGAGGAGGGTGAAGCTAAAATAGGTGCCCCTGCCTTCATTTGCAACACAACGTTGGGCCACAGCAGCAAATGTAGTGAGGTGAATCAGCTTTGACTGCGACCTGAAAGCACGTAACTGTGCATGCGTGTTGGTTATTCCAGAGTGATGTGAAAGATTTTTTTCTTTGTGACTTTAAAGCACAGTTTGCAGTTTTAGTAGGTTGACAACATGTTGCTGATGCGTATAAATTAAAGCATACCAAGAAATCGCACATAATTACTGAGTATATATAAAATAATGACAATTAGTTGATTCATTTCTCTTTTGCAAATTGTAGAGTAGATATTGGATATTAAGAACCAAAGCATGCTAATTATCTACTTGTTTTATAAACATAGCAAAGAGTATAAAATAGTGCATTGAAGAACGTTATAGCTCAAAGTTGCACTTGTCCCACTGACGCATTCAGCTGAAATACTAATGAAACTTATGCAAGTCATTTGTCAGATTATTAATATTGTGCTGAGGAAAAAGAGAGCGTGTGTGTCACTGGATCGTCGTCACACACGAGGTGTCGCTGGGACTGACGCAAGGCAAATCAGCGGCATGAAAAGTATCGTGTCACATCCAGAGTCGTTTTCTCTTAAAAACGACTCGCCTCTTTTAAAAACCCGCCGTGTCATCGTGCGGGGTCAGCTGCTGAGAGGAATCATTTTGTCACAGCTGATCGGGGATATTTTTGAAGCTGCTCTCATGAGCTGTCACTGCCAACTTTGTCACTTTGAGGCAGACTTGAGGACTCATTTATTCTAGCTATTGATAATGCGCCAGGTCATTAATTATGTGGACTGCTCGAGTCTTTTAGCACATTTACTGTATTTAGAGCATTGATGGAGCAGTTGGAGGAAAACGGGATATTCTCTCCGGGGCTATGATTAATCAAGAAACCCTGTTGTTGTACAAATAGATACTCAGATTTGCTTTTGTAGATGCACAGCTGCCTAAGAGCTCAGTCGAGACAGTAAAATTTAAACCATAAATCACCTTTAACAACGCTCAAGTATATAACTGACCACTAAATACATCACTGAGATATAAAACCACATAACTCCCCCTTTCCGTGCATCGCTCTGATCATTTGCAGTGCTCTTATGCAGAGATGCAGCTAGTTTGAGATGCTTTTGGGAAAGCGGACCCTGGTCAGTGCTGTGGTGGGAGAAAGTGAAACTGCAGGGCTGAGGGGCTGCGGAGCTGGCT
Organism: Amniataba percoides; assembly: GCA_037176925.1. Classification (NCBI taxonomy): domain Eukaryota; kingdom Metazoa; phylum Chordata; class Actinopteri; order Centrarchiformes; family Terapontidae; genus Amniataba; species Amniataba percoides. Next base: position 10,188,042 of record JBAJHX010000067.1, read on the forward strand.
CTGGTTCGCTGGCGCCACATCCCCCTGAGCTGGTGAGAATGTGGGGGCTGTGCTCTTGCCTTTGAAGCTTTACCTCCCACTAATTCTGGCCTTCCAATTTCCACACACTGCACAGACACCCCCCCCTCCCTCCCCACCACCCCTCCGTCCTCTTCCCCTCCCTTTCCCTTTGTTTCCCTTATAAGGACTGGCCCGGCCATTTCCTCAGCTTTTCTGTGGGAGGTGGTTGGCTTGTTTGCGAACACGGACAGGTCAGGAGAATAGCGGCATAGTTTTTCTTTTCATAGATGAGCGGTCACAGGAATCTTATACGCTAAAAGCCGGCGCATACACGCATCCCCGTCCAGTGGGGACTCTCTCATTACTCGCCCAGTGGCCCCTCTTCATGAGCCACACCGCTCCATTGTATCATACATTTTGCCAAATTACATTGCTCCACAGGTTTGGCCTTTAAAAGAATAGGAAATCATTTCAAGATGAATACTTGATTGACACCATCGAATTATAGCAATCAGAAATAATACAAAGTTAATGAAAAGAAACTTCCTTTGTTCTGTCTCTGGGCTGCATTTTTAGCTGTTTCTCAGTTTGTTATGTGAGAAAGCCTAATAAGGGAAAGATATTTATTTTCTCACATATTGTTTCACAAGGTTATACACTCAGATCAATGAGCATGTAATTGTTAGTCGATAAATGCAACATTTCTCAAATGAGGGCAGGGCAATGCGTTTTCTTTATAAGGTATTAACTTCAAATCGGGTTGTTCAGAAGAGACGTTGTTACAGATAAATCATGAATGACAATGTTCTCTTATAAATCTAGAAATAATCACATGCAACGGATTGATCTGTCAAAGAGATGGAAGGAAGAGTTCACCTTATTTCCAAGCCTCTGTAATCATAGCAAAAACTGCATGTTTGTCGAAAATTTGACTTATGAAATCACATTTATGTTTGAAAATTGTGCGTTTACCTGGATGTTAGATGTTGGACCTTAGTCCTAACAGAGCATTTGGGCTGAGAATATAAGACAAATACCCTTAACTAAAACTATTTGTTCTCCCTACAAAACACAATTAGTTTGATTTTATGAGACTTAAAGAACAAAATTAGGCTCCCGACCCCATAATTTCTTTTCTTTGCCAGCCAATCAGAGAAGCTCCAGGGAGGCAGGTGTTGCCTCACTGGTCGGCAGTTTGATTTGTAGATTGATGTGTGAAGAATTAGGGGGAGAACATTTTTGATTTTCTGTGGTTTCATTTTGATTGTATACCAGCATGTCTTGGTCAAGGTTTTCAGGGCTATAAATTAAAATGTAAAGTGGCCCTCAGCTTAGTTTGAGTAAAAAGTAAAAAGTAAAAAGTAAAAGTTCCATGAAGGCGATGAGCATCACAAATCTCAACTATTGTGTCAAAGCTCTACAGCTGCTCGCTGCAGATATTAAACTGAGGACTAGGTAAACTGACAAATGACATTCATTTTCATTTTAGCATTTAATTTACTTGCTTTGAATCATTTTACATGCAACATTATTAAATTTATTATTTGTCAAATTATGTGCACATGTTTCAGCCTGGATCAGGATGTTGCGTTTGTTCAGTCTGCTGATTTAGTGATTCTGATCTTGGGCTGTTAGTTTCCTCCAGGCGTCTGAACTTAATATCTGTGCGGCTATAATCCATTTTTTACAATGGCAACATGAAAACAATGTGACAGTGTGAAAGGGGCCACTCACAGAGAATTATCTCCCACATCTGCAGCTCCTCTTTATAGTGGCTTTTCATTTACTTTCACTCTTTCTGCTCTCAGTGTGTTTTTTTAAGCTGTAGCTGGCAGTTTTCAGCAAAAAAAAAAAAAAGTTCTAAAAAAACACTGTACATTACCTGTTGGTACCTGCTAACTATGCCATTAACATAGTGGAACAGGTAGCAGCTAAAGATTCAGATATCTCTTGTAGCGGTCGGTAGAGACCAAAGTCAGAGCTGACAGAGACTGAACACTGGACTTGTGTTTGCCAGCTGGCCGGAAACATGACTCCAAATGAATGATCACGGTGCCGCGTAACTGCTGGATGTGTAAATAGGCAACTCTTTGTTCACTGTGTCAACTTAAAAGGGGATGATAATGCTCTGTTGTCTTTCCAGCTCGCTTCCTTAGAGCAAATGATTACTGCAGGTTTTAAAATGCCATGTTATAGTTCTTCATGAATTTAACCAAGCTGATCCAGAACTTAACAAATCTGGGAAAGGTTTCTCTTGAGTGTTTCTGTGATAACCGATGAGTAATTCACCTCTCTTGTGTCCCTGTGTTAAGTTTCCAGATGGCCCATGGAAGAACGTGGATGAGGGCTGAGCTGTAGTGCGAGGCTGAAGGCTCCGGGGCCTGCCTGTTGTCGGTTGGCTGATTGGTCCGCCGAGGTGAGGCGCCACTCTCACCAGGGCAGAGAACGGGCCGAGAAAAAGGTCTTTGCTTCCCTTCCTCGCTCACCCCTGCCCCCTTTCCACCCTCACCCCCAACCCAGGCACGTACGCTCTGGACCATGTCTAGCGGACTGTCGGAGGGGGGCCGGACAGAGGACCAGGAGCAGAGTAGCTGCAAACAAGACTCTCCTGTTATAGAGCGCAGGAACCGCAGTGGCATCATCAGTGAGCCCCTCAGTAAGAGCCTTAAGAACTCCCGCACCCTCTCCCAGTATACAGCGGTCTCCTCCGCCGCCACCAATGGACACACGGACAGCAGTGGGACTAAGGGCCACTCGGCCAAGCCCCAGCCGCCTCCGCAGCCCCAGCCCACTGTCTCGGCACTGACAGCAGCCAAGTTGGACCGCACCCTAGAACAGGTTCTGGAGGGACAGAATGGCCTGCTGCACTTTGCCCAGGCAGCAGCACTGTTAAAGCGGGCCGGTATGGAGCACATGCTTCTGCCTGGGGGCATGGGAGTGGGAGTTGGCGGCGGAGACGCAGGCTCGGGGGCTAGCGACTTGGAGGGTACGTCTGTCACGGACGCCGTAGGTGGTCCTGTTGACTTCCCATATGGAGTAGGGGGTGGTTTCCCCTTCAACCCGGGGCTTTTCATCATGACGCCGGCTGGAGTGTTTCTGGCGGACAGCGCACTACACATGGCCGGCCTGGCCGAGTACCCGGCGCAGAGCGAGTTGGCCTCTGCTATCAACTCCGGTAAAAAGAAGCGAAAACGTTGCGGCATGTGCCCACCTTGCCGACGGCGGATTAACTGCGAGCAATGCAGCAGCTGCCGGAATCGCAAAACAGGCCACCAGATCTGCAAGTTTCGCAAATGTGAGGAACTGAAGAAGAAGCCCTCTGCTGCTCTGGAGGTAAGAGGGTGGTGGTTATGATGTGCCATGGCTTTATGGGTCATTATTTAGGAACAGGCATTATCCAAAGAGGTGCTGTAAAGCTTCAGTGCAGTTGCAAAATCGAATGAAATCTGGGTGCATCAACCTTTTTGTCCATGTGGGATCTAAAATTTGGAGTTTATCCACTGCAAAAAAACTGGAAATTAGTTTAAAAAAGATCTGGAAAGATCACAAACACATTTTGGCTTCACACCTGAAAGCACAAAAGAGGGCTTTTGGTTCATACCTAAATGTAATTCCCCTTTAAGGGAAATAGTGCGGGGAGGGGGCTTATTGGTGGGGTGATGGCTTCACACGCAGGGAAATGACAGGTGGCGGGGAGTGTGGTGGGTATGTGTAGGCTAAGCTTGCACCATGGGGTCTCTTTAATCTGTCCACCATAACCACGCAAGTCATTCAATTGGAAGACTCAGCGGCAAAAACATGAAATTATTCGTGGTTTCCTTTTTGTATGCAGCTACACATTGTATTCAATATATTCTCCTCAGTATTCGCTTTATTTCTGTTTGGTCACATGTGCATCTTCCTTTTCTTGCTTGTGCATATGCTGCAATTGTATAGTAATGGGGAAAAAAGTGTGTGAGGAGGCAGAGTGACAGTAATTGTGAATATGTGTACAGTATGTTTGTGTGTAAGTGTACATGCCTGGGTGTGTTTGTGTATGTGTGTGCATGTAACAAGGTCCATCTGGCCACAGAGCTGTCATCTGGAGCACCAGGTGTCAGCGTGGCACATGCGCCCCCCCCCTTTTGCTGCCGCTGTCCTTCTCTCCGGTGACACTCCTGCTCATCTAAATGGCCCTCCAAACTTCCTGTCTGTTACCTCCATCACACTCAGTGGCCTAACTAACCCCGGCTGTGATGACAGAACGGCCAATCATGAAATCAATTTCAGCAGATGTTCCACCTCAAAGGAAATAAACTTTTGTGATCAATGGGTAATAGTGTCACTTTGGCATTACATAATAAATTGACAGATATGTAGTACAGTGTGAACATGGACCAGTGCAGAGGCCTCTGGTCTAATTGACACAAACTGGATCTGTGCTTCAAACAGCTAATGGCTTTACTTCTTTCTGTTTCTGATGCTGATTGAGGGTGACAGCTTGGCCCCTTGTTTGTAGGCTGAAATGTTGGTTGTTCAGTCCCCATGTGCTGACTTTGGCCATCCACAGTGAAAGGACCCTTAAAGGGGTAGTTTGGTTATTGGATCATTTTGAGTGACGCAAACTGAAAACACAGCACGGTGTGACAGCATTTTTGAATGTAAGATTAGCTTAGTTTAGCTCAGCGGATGGATGCTGATGGAGGCTGACTGGATAATCCCACTTTATTTCTACAAATTCTTATACCAAAATATCCAGCCAAAGTGATGGAGAAACACATAGACAAGTATTTTACTACTGATTACATAGTAATGGTTTATTTACTGATGCTTTTTGTAAACATACAGTAGCTTCAGTCTTTTTTTTAATGTATTCCCTTCACTTTCAAGCCTTGCAAAATTTAAGTGTACTTGTGGAAACGTCCATAACACTAATCCCCAAACTAATGCCCCAAAATGACCTTTCCCCAACCTTAACCATATGTTTTTATTGTAACCATGGCAATGTAAGGCCTCTAACTTTAATTGAGGGAATAACCCAAACGATGATTTTTCCAACCAAGTTGTGTGCCTGAAAAATAAAGTTTCCCTGCAGATGAGGGCGTCACTTCAGAAGACACCTCAAAGTGTCATTTTGAAGGGCCGTTACAGTCAGCTTGTTTTGTTGTTATATTTGTTGGCTTGTGTTTGGTAATCCCTCAGTCAGCAAAAAGATGAGGTCTTGTTGTCAGAATTACATTGTTGTTTAGTTGTTCAGCAGGTGTAAGCACAGACTGATGTGAGAAGTCTTCAACAACAAGAGTAATTTGTACTCTGACAGTATTCTTGGCATCAATTTTCATAGACAGACAGAAGACAGATAGAAAGATAGATAGTAACCAATGGTTGTCTGAAGCCAAGAGAAGAAAGAAAAAAAGTACATTTATTCATTAAAACACATAAAACATACGTGGAAAAAAGTCATAAAATAGTTGCCAATAATCAAAAGCATGTGTATTTATATTTATCTCAACAAATAAGTTAAAGCATAGTCCTTTGGTGGTGTGAAAGGACTCATATGGTATTCACCACGGGGCCATTGTGCCTTAAATAAACTGACTTTCTCACAAGTTGACAATCCAACCAATGTGTCTGAATATTAGCAGGTTTGTTTTTCACTGTTGTATTATTCAGTTGCAAATTAATAAGAGGCCTCATTTGTCTCCGTTGATGATTCACCAAAATGGTGAAATGTGTCAGCTTGCTATGTAGGTGGCACGACTCAGTGTCTGCAGCAGAAAAGAATTTAATTTTAATTTATGATTTGCAATTGATGTTGTCATGGCAGTTAGCCTAATACCAGTCGTTCACACCAGCGATGCCAAACCCAAGGGGGCTTGAATATTCATGAATGTTGATGTTGATATAGGTCATCATGCCGCTCGTAACGTCACAGTCTGCTGATGTTTCCAGTGGCCACCTCATATGAAAGAAACTCCAGGGTACCATAAACCTGCCAAAGCTCCAAGTACCAAGTATAATAGCAGTCTGATTACTGACTTTAGAGTTCATATGTACTGTAATTACTCCTGACATCTGAAAACATGCACTGCTCACTTATTTATTTACTATGTCTGTCAAGCGATTTCCCTTTTTCAGAGCAGAAATAAAGAGGCTAATCCCTGCTTGCAACTTAATTTAACAGGCTCAATATGACAATATTAGACTAATGAATATTATTAAAAGATAATATCAGTGTTTTTATATGTTAGTGCTTGTCGCAAAGGCAACAACTCTCATCATTCTTGATGGTATCTGCACAAAATCAGTGTAGTAAACAGTGTGGAAAAAAACAGCTTTCAGGTTCAGGCTCAGTTCAGCTTGAACGTTGCCTGAACTAGTCCATCAGCCATCAGAGTCAATAAGTATTAATGTTTTTCACTTTGCCGAAATGTGGATTATGTTACACTGAAGTTGGTCCATTCATCAAATAGAAAATATATGTGAGCCTCGTTAATTGCCAGAACAACAGGTGCAACAGATGAAATGTGGCATTAAAGGCCCTTTATTTTTTATTTTTTAGACAGCTGAAAGTTTCTGCAGAGTCACAGACGTGCTGAAGGTTTTTAGGCATCCACCGCCCACACGGAACGCATGAATCAAACCCCAACCTCCATCACCTGACAATCCACAGCATGAAATACAATCTTTGTGTCAAAGTAATGCCTTTAATATTCCTCCGGTGTCGCCTTAAAAACCTTAATGGTCTCGTTCATCTTCCTTGCAGTGTATTTTGGACACCTTTGTTACATGATACGTGAATTTTGACACGGCAAAGTGTGTATTTTAATAATGACTTTAAGGGCATAAACGTCAGTACACCAGGATAGTGAAAAAAAATATCCTCATTCAATCAGAAAACCTTTGCAACTTGCAACCTGTTACCTCTTTGCCCCAAACGTGATTTGCTACAGTACCACAATATCAACTTTTTTTTTCCACCTGTACAGACAGTACTACAACATTCTCAGTTTTGCCCTGCTTTTTATTTGTCCTCATGCACTCATACATTTCCCATTAGCAGTCTAGTAGTTGTCTCAAATGGCTTTGTTATTAAGTCAACAGCTCTTGTTCAGCAGGTGATTAGATCAGAGAATACAGCCTGGGCCGCACTGTCAGTGAGCGGGATGTCATCAGTACAAGCTAAATGTCAGAGGATGAGATTCATGGAGGATGTGCTGCGTCAGGAGGGGAAAGTGGGGAGCAGAGTCAGCAGTAAATCCCAAATGTCAATAACGAGTAGATGATGTAATACTGTCAATTACTCCATGCATTTTTATTGTCTTTAAACAAGCGAGCGTGTAAGAGAACTCCCTGCCCCCCCCATCCCCCTCCTCGATGCCCTTGATGCATATTCACGGCGGCTTGGGCAGCACCTGTGCCCGAGGAGAAGATCCGGGCTTTGAGAGTCCACAGCGAACTGCAGCGAGCCTCAGCTGTAGCTCAAACAGCCCCTGAGTGTCACATTCCCCTTCAATCAAAGACGGAGCGGCACGTCCTCGTCCGCTGTGGCTGTTACTCTCAGCGTGCAGCCTCCAAAGGGGCATGACGTCTTCTTCGGCATGTGTCTTGCGGTCAGTTTGTCAGACGCCGTTGAAGTGCCTTTCAGCACCTCCACGTGTGCACGCACATGTGAGTTTAAAAAAAGAAAAAAGAAAGAAAGAAAGAAAGAAAGAAAAAAATGGATGGCTTTTGTTTTACTGCGTTTACGTTGAAGGTTGTGCTCGTGTTTGTGCGAGCCCGTGAGCGTATACGCGTCGGTACACAAGTGCGGTCCAGCAGCAGTGTGCTTATTTTAAGGGTGTTGACGGTTTCCATTGAAAGCTCATGGCAGCTCAAAGAGGAGCGTAAAATTGGCAAGTGAGGGGGAGTTAGCATGCTGAGGCCTTTGCCACCTCATAGCTCACTGGCTGAAGATGTCTGGATTTATTCTGGGAATGCTACATTTGAGAGAAATAAGTGGGAAGGCAGTTCCTCTCTGCTCTGTGTCTGAATACCCTCCAGTGGTGTCAGTCTCCGCAAACAGCAAGAGGGAGAAAGGAGAGTCGGGGCTGGGAAGTTGTAGTGCGCCTTGTTTTTACTTGTGTGCCACTGTACGCTCAGCATGTACTGTGCAGCACAGGTGGGCATGTAATATTTGAAAATAGATAACACAGGAACTGACTTTTGTGTTTGTGTACTTCTGGAATATATATATTTTATAATGAAATTCATTGGTTGTGCCCAAGACTCCTTTGTCATCGGACGCGGCTAACACCTGAGCGTAGTAGTTCTGTTCTTTGGGGGCCACTTTGCCAGTATCAGACGTCGATATGGGAGCAGTGTATTCCCTCATGGTCTTTCCTGCCTCCCAGACACCGTACACCAGACAGTCAGGGCAGAAGAGGCTCATGCAAACTGACAGGCATGCAGACTGACACCGAGACACATGGACGTGTGGGCAAGTTGCTGGGCAGACGCAGGGACAAGTTGGAGTGGACAGAGGAGACCAAGGAAGGCAGAGAGAGAGAGCAGGCAGTAAGGCAGCCAAGGTGTCGTAGTGTGGACTGACAGCCCTTTACACCTTTACGCTTTAGAGCGACAGTGAGTGGGATTATTTGTAAAAAAAAAAAAAAAAAATCAAGTTGTAGTCCACCCAGCTGGCAGATGTGGGTGTCATTTGCAGGTCAAAAGCCTCTAGTTGTCCATGAAAATGTGTTTTTCAGACATCTGTGTCATTTAAGCTGCATTTTTTAGTTGCTAGATTTCAACACGTTAACACATATAATCATATAAATCATATCTATATAATCATATAAATGCTTTTCAAACAAGCGTTGGTACCCAGTTTTAACCTTGATGTCCATGTATTTTTGTGCCTGTGAGTATGATTTGGATCAATAGATTTAGTTTTTCTCACCATGCAAATACCTCCAACGTCATCTCTGCCACATTGACAGCTAGAGCTGCAAAGATGACTTGATTGGCAGAAGTAAAAAGTAACTATTTTGAGAGTCAATTAATTTTCTCACTCATATTTGGTTTGGCAGTAGGGCTGAACGATTAATCCAATTTAAACCGACATTGTGATGTAACAGAGCACAACTTTCATATGACCCAGGTGATTTAATCCACATTTATATATTTAATATTTAGGGGCTGTGAGTTATCTAACCTCAGTCCCTGTACACTTCAGATTGTGTGATTATTTACTTCATTTTTTTATCTTTAAATTCATATTATGATTTTATTTATAAGTTAACCAAATGTTGACATGTTGCTATCAGACTTAACCAAAGTATGTTAAGGGTGGCATTTGCTGTCTTCCTGTTTTTTTACATTTTTTTTATTAAAAGGTTGAGCCGTGATGGTTATGTCCCATATTTACAGTTTACATGTTCTATAGTCATTCTCTATTCTCTATAAAATTCAGTTGCCAGATAAAGATGTATTGCTCATATTGATTCAAGCATCGCTATATGTCTTTTTATCTTAACGTGTAGCCGTGGCCTAAAGGAAAGAACAGTTCATATACTGACTGTATCCAGTACTATACAGTTATTTATTGTCTGTTCCTTGTATTGTAAATAATACAGAAGAGAAAATATCTGTTTAAAAAAATCATCAATTACATTATTCTCCCGTATCATCCAGCCCTATGGGACAGTAAATTTGATGTCCTAATGTTAAACTGGGGACATCGCTGTGGCCTTGCTGTGGATGACATATTTTCACTGTTTTCCAACATTTCAAAATGATTCATTGATCAACTGATAAAGAAAATACCTGTGAGTTGTAGCCTTTTTTTTTTTACACCAGTGACCCAGGTATGTAGGATTAACTGAACACCAGCCTTGTGGGTTGAGCTAATCTGGTGCGCGTTAATGCTCCTGTCCAGGTTACAAGATGTATGTGTTGGTTCAGTCTGAAAAAATCGTGTCAGTGTGTTTACAAATCCATCGCAGTTGACTTCAGGAAGGGCGAGCGTGCTTAGCAAAAATGCTCCACCCCTTCAAGCCAGACGAGCAGCGCGCATATGTGCCAGCTGGAGGTCACTGGTGCTTCGATTCAGCTGTTTTAAAAGTTCACTTTTCTGCTCCGCGTGAGCCGCAGACAGCGCTCCATCCCACATGAGCTCCGGCGCGTGGAGATGCTTTGCGTTCATTGTGTCAGTTTGTGTTTTCTTGTGGGTGTCCATAAGGGAACTCTCGCAATTGTTGACGATGAAGCCATGGAAACAATAACCAGAAAGCTCAGTGGTGCCCGGGGGCAAAAATTAAATTCATGATGGCTTAAACTGGCTTACAGGAATTTGCATCAGTATCACCTAACAACATGTACTGTACTCTGAAGGGCCATTATTAAGTTACGGTGGATTTAGCTCATTTAAAAGGCAGTTTTATTTAGAAAAATAAAGGATGCTTCCTTCTTTCACTTTCGAGGCATGTTGCACACAAATTACTTGTGCTACGCTAAGACAAATGTGCTCGCCTTGTTTGAAGAAAAAAAAAAAAAAAACATCCATCGATTTTAGTGATTGGCCACTTCACACCCACAGATCCCATCTGTTTGAACCTGTGCAATCAGTGTTGGTGAAGGAAGGGTTTTTCTATTCCTGAAGCGTTGCCATTTTTCCATTGATTGCTCATGTTTGATAATGAGAGAAAGCGGCATTTGCAGCTCTATCGAGGGATGTGTTGTTTTTCCTCCCACACATTACGTCACCTCCAGTCCAGCCCTCACCAGGTTTTTGACATCTGTGGCAGTGCCAGATGTTGCTGTCCTCTGACTCTCTTCTTAACAGCTGAGTGCTGATGTAGAAAGGTCATCACAGAGATGGATGGTGGGCTAATGATACTTAACACGCAGGCCATGAAATAATGTTTGCAATGTGTTGGCTTTTAACCTGCATGTTTGTGGTTTGCATTGATATTACTTTGAGTTGAATGTGTATGAAGCATTGTGAATTTCATTGAACTCTGCAGTCTGTGTATACTGTGCATGCATAAACTTGGTTTTGGTCTTTTAGAAACTCCGTCTTTGATATAAAGTTGAGAAACTGATGTGAATTAGCACATGCATATTTAGGCTATGAACAGCCCTGTGGTATGCAGTGTCTCTGCTGTCAGATTATTCCCGATTGAGTCAATTTAACAAATAAAGCACAGTGTGGGCTATATTTGGGTGAGATCACCGGAGTAATTACCTTGTTTGAAGCCTTTTCACCCCACCAAAAATGTTTCATTTTTGTCAGCAGGAGTTAACTTTCAAAATGAAAGTAAATTAAACCTGTGGAGCACGAACCCCGCCGTCACTCAGTTTCATGTCTAGATATGAACAATGGCGTTCAAAAGAACATTGTGCTGCTGATTCAAGGGTAGGGGGAATGGTTTAAGTGGTCCTGAAAAGTAATTAGGGCCGGTATTGTTTTTGGTTTCAAACAAACTTCTCTGAACTAATGGGCCATTTGCCTCCGAGCTGCCTTTGTTGAAAAACTCATAATTTTACTGCCGCTGTGCAAGAGAGCTGCACAACAGGACGCAAGAAATTTTAAGACTGACTACGTTCAGGTGACACATTATTTTTTTAGTCGGTTTTGGACAGAATTTAAAACTTTTTAAGGCCTCCGGAGGGTGAAAAAAATATGTAAATGTAAATGGTGTTTGAGACTAGCATGCAGTACTTCCTCTGTTTTCTTTTCCATTAGATAGGTGTGATTGTACTCATGGGTGAGTGTATTTGTGTTTGCACTCACAGCATGCACGATTCCTTATTAAACCTTCCGCCATCGAGCGCTGATGGAAAAGTGAATCCGATTGCGTCGTTTATGAGAATTTTAGTTTAACAGTCTCACTGTTTGGTGCGATTTCGGGGGTGTATTGTGAGTGTCGGTTAACGTGCCACTGTGTGTGGAGGTGTGTGACTGTACTTGAATACATATTGGTTCGGTGCGAGAGCGTGTGTGGGTGCATAAATGTTTGCCGAGCTCCTCCTGCCTCGCTCCAGGCAGAGCTGGCGAGCGGAAGGATCCGTGCTGCAGAATCAAGTTGCACTTTGCAGGACGCCAGCCGTGCCGCAGCTCCAGGGACCCCGCGCGGCTCTCTATCTCCTGGCTGGCAGGCCGCTGCTGAGCCCTGCAGCTGCATGCATGTGTGCCGCTCCCGCAATCAGACACACAGATAAGCGCGGCGAGAGAGGGGCGAGGGAGGGAAGGCGGCATAATCATTGATGATGGTGTGGGGAGAGCAATGCGTGTGGTGGTTAAATAATAAATGTGGCATATCGGGTTTTGTGTGAAGCCAGGACTGAAGCCCGCTCCTGTGGTGGTGCCGAGGGGGGAGGCGAGGATGTAGAGATTTCACACATGCTACCCATTCAGGGTCAAAGAGAATACAAGGGAATACAACTTTAGCTGTTTAATTGATTAGCTATCTGACATGAATCATTTAAGTCATTTGTCAACTAAAAATACTAAACATTCAGTGGTTCCAGCCTCTTAAAACTGAGGATTTTCATTTTTTTTGTCTGTTCTGTAACATTGCAGATTGATCATTTTTCGCGTTTGGACTATTGGTTGGGACAAAACAAGCAATTTGAAGACTCCTTTTTAACTTTTACATTGCATTAACCAAAAGAAAAGCAAATGATAATGACAACGACCCTTAGTTGCAGCCCAGAATGAACACAGCACATTTGGCATGCTTCTCCATCAAGGTGTGAACAAAGTGTAGCTCCCCAGCGAACTAGTAGATCTGGGATGATATTTGCAAACACTCTGAAAATGTGCTGCTTTTCATTAACAACTCCAACCTCCTCTTCTCTCTTTCCCACCCCCTCCCTCCCTCACCTCCCCTCTCTGCTTCCTCTTCCCCTCACCCTCCCCCCTTGTCCTCTGTTTCTCCAAGAAGGTGATGCTTCCTACAGGAGCGGCGTTCCGGTGGTTCCAGTAGGACTCCTCCTCCACTCCCTACCCAAAGCTCTGCCATCAAGTGCAATGCCAACTCCTGGATTGTCTCCGGAACAGACACTGGCTAATAAACAAACAAGCAACAAATAAAATTATAGAGAAAAAAAAACCAACAATAAAAACAAAACAGAACAACAACAACAAGAAAAAAAAATCAATCGGGCAATGGATGCACCTACTTATTCCTTGAACCAAAAATGAAGCGTAAAGAAAAGCATCTATGGCAATTTTCATTCCCTTTTCTATGTTTCCATTTTGGTACCTTTTGTCCTTTTTCCAGCAGGTTTTTTTCTGTCGCTTAAACATGGAACTGTTCATTGCCAGAAACAGAAATGACGGACTGAGTGTGGACAATCAACTAATTTCTGTGTTTGGTGTTAATGTTGTTCATGTGTGGAAAGATACAGTACTTGTGTAGAGAATGTAAATTTACAGCTATATTTCAAAACTAGTGGCTTATGGCAAACATTATTGTAATTCTTCATCATTATGTTACTTAAACCCTTGTCGACTTACTGGTTCATTTCGTCGCAGAGTGTCGTTTTTTCCAGACAGATCGGTGGTTGTCTTTGAGAGACAAAGAAAGCGTTTCAAATTTGTGACGCTTTGTGGATTCTGGATTTAAGCGAAACTGAGAAAAAAAAAAAGAGAAAAAAAAGTCATGCTGTTGGGCAGATCTCCAGAGACTCTTCACTGGGTTGACGATGCTGTTCGCCAGAGCCGTCACTACTGTAATCTCCTCAATCAGCCCTCCTCTGCATTTCCAAACTTTTCCTTTAGTGAAACTGGCAGCCTTATGTTACTGTGGCCCTACTGAGCATGTGCCAATATTGCTCAGGGCAATAGCATTAAGAGACAGCACTTGCTCTGAGTCTACCCTACTGAACGCACTGAGACAAGATTACATTTTTTTTTTTTATTTGTTTGTTTATTTGTTATATTTTCATGATTTTGTTATGTTGCTGGGTAGCTACAGCTTTTAAAAATAACCAATCTTTGTATTCGTTTAGAAAATTGGACTGGTTTTGTGAATAAAAAGGAATGCATGTATTCGTGTCAAAATCTACAATTCTGATGTTTGTCTACTCGTCTATTTGCATGTTTTTTGTTTTTTTTTAAACAGCTGGTTTGACAAAAAGAAAAAAGAATTTTACATGCACCAAAAAAAAAAAAGAAAAAAATGTTCCCTTTTCTTTCATAATTGGACGTGTAAGAAAATTCTCCAAGATTCTGATACGTAAATCAGGCAGAGGTATGGATCACCACGATGTCCTTGGATATGGAGATATTTCTCTCACTGCCTATGTAACATCTTCCTACAGTGGAATGACTGATGGAGCCTTGCTATGCTAAAATGTAACCAAAATGATTTAAAACATGTTTGAATAAGAACAATTTGGGTTGCAGTGTTTCTTCAAAATGCATGAAACCTCCTGAAAATCCCAAATGTCTTTTTTTTTTTCTCTTCTCTGAGATCTTTTTGACATTCACCCTCCATGACATTTACAGGCAGAAAATCATTGATAGTCATGGATTACTGATGGGAAGTTTTGTCTTCAAAGCTATCAAGGCCATCCTGAAGAAGCCTGGATAAAGTGTCCGTGTTTAGGGCACTAGGATGTGTTATGCATACGTGGAGTAGAGGGGAGAGTTTGGATAAAGACGTGGCCAAGTGAAAGCAGCGCTGATTTAAAAAAACCTTTCCGAAACGTGGTCAATCTCACATGGGTCTTAGTGTAATTACTGATTCTAATGCCTCAGGTCTGTGACACTAGAGTGAATTTCCATTTCCTGCTAAGTGATGATTCTCACAGATTTTTTTTTTCACAGCTCCATAGTCACTCTTTCATATCCAGGTGGGGAAGTATATGCAGATTTCTGCCGCAGCCGTAGTGCTGAGTGTTTTTAATTAGTGAATATCCACGGTGGAAGGCCCAGTATGGTGGGCTTGTGTACGAGCTCGTGATCAGCTTGGCGAGCGAAGGGTTGGAGAGAGTGTAGCTATATTCCCAGCTTCCCCCCCGGTGACAGTGCTGGGCTAGTGCCATCGCCATGGCGATGGGGGGAGTGTGTGCGTGAGTGACTGTGTGTGTGTGTGTGTGAGTCTGGGGGGGTAGGGTGTTGGGGTGTGGGGGGCGGCGGTGGTGGCTGAGGCCTTTCATTATTAATGTGCACCGCGGCGTCCTTACCTCCTCTGAGCCCGCACAGCTCACTGCCTGACCTGCCATCCAAGGGAGAGGGAGTGGGGAGGGGGGACTGAGGAGGCAGAGATAAAGAAAGAGAAGTGAGCCAGAGAGAAAGAAAGAGACAGCACGACTAGTGTATAGCGCAGAAGCTTAAATTCATTCATGTACTTTTATTTTACATTTACACCTGAGACAGAAAAATCGGTCAGGTTAAGATTTTCACTTGGAGTGAAGAGATTTTTGTTTTGTTTTTTTTTTTTTCTTTTTGGGTGGGGAGGGGGGTGAGGCTGCAGGTGACTATGGCTCCAGCCTGCTGAGGTGTAGCAGCCCAGGGAGTTGGGGTGGGTCAGGTGGCTGTGGTTGTCGTCATGCAGAGGGGTGTACGGCTTGGTGAGCAGGCCTGTCACACTGGGAAAATCCTGGAATCTTATCACCGCCTCACAGACACTGAGCAGCACTGATCTACTCACCCTCATTGCCAGCAGACATGCCCTTCCCCCATCCAAATGCCCCTGCACAGGCTGGCCCCCTCTCAGCTCGCTCGCCACCTTCTTCGAAGCGGGGAGATAGCAGGAACTGATGCAGTTCAATTGTTGAGGAGGGAGGAATGTTGCCTGTAAAATGTGACTAACAGGAAGAAAAACACAAGCTTTTGCGAATGAGTAGGCGTGGCCTGGAGTGCAGGAGACTCAGCAGTGACATTCATTTCACTATATGACCATTAAAGTCAAGTAAAGTTCAAGTTTCTTTCAAAACAACATTGCAGGAGGTTTAGATCCACTGTATAAAAATACACTAACCTCTGATGTCACGCAAACTATAGAGACTATAGACTGTGTGTTGCACCATGAATATGGACATTATATCATCAGGTTTTGTGTGAATTCTGAATTGTATTAGTAAATGAATTGTAGCTATTTGAGTAGATCACATTAGCTTCTGTGTAATGAGGGAAAGTGGGTGAAAAAGTTTGCCTCGTTAGGGTTCATATAATTTCTCACTGTCTCACCACATTTTTTGCCACAGTCACAGCAGCAAAAACAAAGGTCACATATGATGTAACTGTGTTACAATTTGTGTTCTCTATTGCACACTTTTTTTTGGACTCAGTCAATGTACTGCAGGTAAAAGACAACATAACTCAGTTTTAACCAAAATGTACTTACTAGTAATCCGATCTCATAAATCCTCCATTCATCCTCATAAAGAAGAGATAGTAGTACTGGGTGCGAAGTCAAGTGTTACAGTAACAAAGATACCCACACTGAACTCTTTCCTATTTGGTGTTTTCCTCTATTGTAAATATGTTAACATAGATAATATACATCTTGATCTTGATAATAATTGATGACAACAATACAGTATGTGATTATCTGTGACTTAAGATATAGATGTACTGTAGAATACCACAGTATTTAGTCATGAATAGGAGCTGTGTAGATATTAATTAGAACACATGTTCTGATACATATCAGAAATGTCCATGTGTTAACACATCATTACAATACTACTCAGAAAGTCACTAAATCTGTGACGTCCACAGATACTATAATATATAATTCATCTTTTGTTGAATTATCTGCACTTACAGTAGACATGGTTTTTCATATCAGTCTGACATACTGATGGGAATCTGCTTACTTAAAGAAATATTACCCAGAATGCTCCACTTGTGTGAAAGAATCACTGCACTGTGGAAGTCAGCATAGCCAATCCTGTTGAGTGTTCATCTTTTGAAATAGGTGCTAATAACTGAGTATAAGTTCCTTGGAAAATCTCTGATATGATGACATGAGACAAAAGTTAACAAATGCAGGGAAAGCAAAGTTAACACTTAATACATGCTTCATTGTGTAAATGTAATTTGGCAAAATAACTTTTAAATTACCACTGAACTTATTCAATTCAGTTGTTTTTTTTGCCATAAACTTTTAAAATTTGTTTAATTAAACTAGACGCAAGCTGCACATTCTTATTTTCCCTAATTATGTAAGAAAATTACAGTTTCACGATTGGAATGAATTACTGTGTGAGGTTCAGAGTACATTTTCAGTGTTGTTTCTCTTCCTTTGCCTCTACAAACCACCCTGAGTGAGTTAATACAGTAATATTTTTACACACTCTACATTTTGAACAAAGACATATATGACATTTGATTCCCTTCAGATGAGAATAAATATGAATTTCCAAGTGACATCAGGCTTCATCTTAACATAAATGTGCTAAATAGCAAAGGATAAATCTCACTTTGGGTATGAATGAATAAAATGTTTACTTTCCCAACCACCACCGCCACGGCCCACCCACACACATCTCTCCACACCCACACACACTCACGTATATTTAGTTGAGACAAAATTACTTTCGGCTGTGAGTATCTTACTACAAATATGTTGATTTTACTCATTTATGTGCTCATCATTCTTTCAAACAGTAGCATGTAGCTGACATATATTTAACACAGGCTTACCATCATTAAAAAACCATCTGTATCATTGTTTCATTTAATCATTTTAGTAGTGAGATCATCTCATTATCGCCACACTTAACACCAGTTTGTGCTTTATGAAAATTTCAGACAAAAATAGTGCAAAGGCTTACTGTACTTCTTGCTGCAGGGTAAATGAATAATATAAGAGCCAGCTATCATTTCTAAATATTGCTGTGATGAATACACAACATATCTAAAACCATGTTTGAGTTATAAGTGCCTCAATTGCCGGAGTCACGCTGAGGTCTCGTTTGAAGATCTGTTGCACCTTTTTACCTGAAGCACTAAACAGATGGAGTCAGAAAAGTGCTTTTTGTGGGTATTTCTGCTCTAACGCCATTAAAAACAAGAGGTGGTGACAGTCTGTCTTTAGCGGAGAGCTTTTCAGTTTCAGTATTTTTAACTTGTAAGTGGTGACTATCAACTATAAAACTCGTGCTGCGTGTTCCGGTCTAATTATCACAACAAAAGCTGGCGCCGTGAGGAGCTATTAGACTATTTCCTGTGCAGACCTTTACAGGATATGGCATATAGTAGAGATCATCTACCTTCATTCACACAGAAACCACATATAGACATTAATAGGCTCTTAGTAGACTTAATAGGCTTAATAGGCGAACTAGAAAAGTTAAATTTGATCACAATCCATAACTGCTTGAGTGCCAGGTTGTCTGAAATCTTTCTTCATGATCTTCTGGAAAGGATATTTTTATGATCAGATTTGTGGTTTCACAGAAATGTGTTACTTTTAGTAAAACTGCACAGTGACCTTTAATACTTCTGTCATTGTTGCTCTTTTGTCACACAACACGATGGTGTAATATTCATTGTAAGCAAAATAGTTAAGAACGGGCTGTTAGATCATCCTACATGATAAAATTTCGCAAGTGAAATGAAAGTTACATCTGGCAGACTTCCTTCACCGCTGGTTTCAGTGCTTTAGGGATGTCTAAGGGCATGCTCATCAGATAGAAAATTACAAAGGATCAGCACAATTTACAAGTGACCTTGCTCAGGGGGACCTTTAAGGCATTTTGTGCTGTTTTACCTGCGTCACCCACCTGGTGAAACACAATTCAGACATTAATTCTGATGCAATCGGAATGACTCACAGGTTCATAACTGGCACTGTTATAATTATAGTGAACACTGATTCTTACTACTGAATTGAGCAGCTTGTGCAATTAATGTAAGAAGGGTGATAAAAAGTATCATGCCCTGAACAATAACAGATTTGAGTTCTTGTGAGGAGCTGTGAAAAACAACCATGCTGATAGAGTTTGGAAGTCACTTCATCAGTATAGTTAACTCGCAGCCCATTACAATTCATATTTGAATGATATAATCTCAGTGATTTTCATTTAAATGTCTCTTGATGAGGCAACACATTACTAATTGAGCCAATGGCCCACAGATGACTTTTTTTCCTCGGCCTCTGTAAGTGTTGCTAGTAAGTGGTTACCATGGCCCAAAGAAAAGACTGATGAACATAGATGATGAAACTTGAAAAAGAAACTTAAGTGAGGTCCAAAAAAACCACACATCTGCAATTACAGATTATTGCCGTAGGTGCTGCGAAAGACAAAGAATTGACATTCTTCATTTCATTGAGATTTTAACTTGTAAAAATGCATTGAAATGACTCAGTTATGAAATCATTATGTACTAGACCTTCAAGCAGGTATACCAGTATCTAAGCACCTGATGTGGATATGAACCAAAGGCTTGCGACCTCAGGGCAACCAGGAGGACAAGGCCATCACTGAATAGGGCTGAAATAGTTGGTTTAACATGCATTTGTGTGCTTTGGCAGACAGAGATGAACGCCAGCAGAGTACAATGCCAAGATCTGCTTCAGCCTTGGACTAAAGCTAAATACATCTCAATAAAAAATCCGTGTTAACCTCAGGAGAATTGAAGTCTCTTCTAGTTTAGAAAATAGGCTTTGAGCCTAAAAGGCAAAAATTAATTGTAAGTATTAAGTTCTTTTTCCTGTTCACTGGCTTGTTATTCACTGTAGACAGAAACTCCTGAACTAACCGTGGAATGATCTAATGATACAACACAATACCCACGGTTCAATTATGAAGCAAAAATCCACACGCGCACAAACGCACGGTCACATGTGCAGAGCAGGAAAGAGGGTTTAAAATTCACTCATGCACTAAATCATATAGCTGCAAACATAAACACACACACACACACACTTCCAAACAAACACAAAGACATGCATATTCTCCCTTTCTTTCTGTCTTTCTCTTTATCTCTCTCTCTCTCTCTCTCTCTCACACACACACACACACACACACACACAAACACACCCACGAGGACACGTGGGAACAGATTAAGTCCAAATCAATGGCTGTGGCTGGACTGGGAGAGAGATTTCACCCAGGGTTCTCGTTAAGGTCTGACACATGCGGCAAAGGCTGGAGGGAGTGTTATTACCAGGGTGATGGTTGATAAGACACTCGTTTCTCCACGGTGCGTCCCGCGGGAAAATGCATCGTGCAGCCATGGAAACCATAAGGCTAGGTGTTATGCTATAATTGGGCCAGCGTTTTTAACGGTGCCAGGTATGCCACTGTCTTCAAATGAGAAATTATAGTGGAGCCACACAGAGAAGATGCGGTTGATTTCCAAGTGCGTTTTTCTTCCTGTTTGGCTTTTTTTTTTTTATATGTTTGATCAAGCAGACGTAAACGGAGAGATGATTCTGTCAGACAAGTTGCATTCAGCACAATGAAGTAACAGTGCCAACTTACTATGATGTATTGTTTGTGTGACTAGATGAGCAAAGCCTGCACACCTGTCACTACATGTTTTGAGGCATTCACACACTAACATGCATATTTTTTTTTTTTTTTTTGCCTTCAGTCTGGATAAAAACTGCATCAGGAGGCTGAGTGTAAGATGGAGGAAGAAGACGAGGGAATAGGAAGAGGAGGAGGAGGGAGGGAGTAGGAGGAGAAGAGGGGAAAGATAGTCGTTGGCCAATCCCTGCTCAGTCTCTGTAACTTGGTTGATTACGATCAATTTCCCTGGTATCGATGGCCTCCCTGGCCCTGAGCTACACTCCCTCCTGCTCTTTGCATGGTACGTGCTTTGTGTACCATGACATGACTCACACTCCACCACACCAACCCCAACCCCTGGCACTCCCACCTGCAGATCTGCGATCCTGGCCTTGAGAAATATCAACAGCTGGGTAACTGTGTGTCGGAGGAGGGATGTAAACAAGCAATCGAAGAAACACAAATGTGCTCAGTGTTTTCAGAGTCAGTTAAAAATCTGGGTTAATGCAGTATTTTTAACTAATTGCCTTGTGAGCGTGGTAGGTGTTAAAAAAAAAGTTTGGGTGGTGTTACTGCAGCAGTGCAGTAGGAAGGGAGATTTTTTCTTTTTTTTTTATCCTGTCAGGGCTGCTGAAGGATTGAGCTCTCGCTGAAAAACTCCGAGAGACAAGGTGGAAATGATGAGATGAAGTTTGGTCACGACGTGCTGGACCGAAAGCCCCCAAATCTGTATTTGTTCTGGGGAATGCGAAACTGTCCTCCCTCCGGCATGTGCGAGGGCGCATCCCGCTATCTCTGCACACTTGGCACGCTCTATCCGAATTAATTGCATCTCTGCGAGGGAGAGAGCGAGATGGATAGAGGGAGAGGGAGAGAGGTTTAGTCCTTCTGTTGGGCTGGTCGTGCTACAAGGGGAGTCATTTAAAATTCTGCCTCCCATGTGGCTCCTGGTTTTCACTTTAATGACCCCCCTCCCCTTCCCTCGCTTTTTTACCCCATGACTTTCCTGGGTTTGGAGCTGCAAGCTCAGTTTCCTATAGCTGCACGGTGCTGATACGCATCTAATTTCTGCACGTATACAAATGAATAATACTTTTTTATTGACCATCATTAAGGCCATTAGTGACAAAATATTGTAAGAACCTTCTGGGTCTTTCTCTCTTTTTTTCCCCTGCTTCCTCTTTGTCACCAGACAGACCCTCCGCTCCCTCTACCTCCACAATCAACCATGCGGCCATCCGCAATCCAACTCTCACCAATATTTGCTTGCCAATTACTGTATGAGCACCACTTTTTCTCTGGGTAAATGATCACTACACCTGTTGTCAAGCTGAGGGATCTTGGTATTAATCTTTGCACCAGTCTATGTGGTAAAAAAAAAAAAAAAATCAGGTTGTATTTTGGAAAAGATGAAAATCTTAAATGTTTTCTTTTGTTCACAGTGCAGAAGAATGTGTGTACTTCATAATGGTGAATGAAGACAGGAACAAATATTTGACATATTCTGAAGATTTTAGAGGTCCAGCTCTACATATGGAAATGTCTGGGACTTGAACATGCCTTGGTGGTGTGTGTGTGTGGGGTAGTGTAGGTGCGTGTGTGTGTGTAGCAGAGGCAGCAGAAGGCCCAGTGGACGGTTAACTGCCGCAGTGTTTACCGGCACTACAGTGAAGCTTCGCAAGAAGCACGATAGGAAATGGCCTCAATAAGATAAAGCTGAGCTTTCTGCATAGTTTTCTGCAGGGGTCTCACACACACACACACATACAGTATATCTCTGTGTGTGAGGTGGGGGTAGAGTGGTGTGGGCTGTAGGACAGCGATGGCCCACAAGGTCAGAGTAGGCAGTGTATATGGTTGTTTTTCTCTGTTTTTTCTCTCTCTCAGCGGTGGAGCTGTGTGCTGCCTCCCCGGGTCTCTCCTCTATCTGGTCAATACCACCACGCAGCTTCTGACGATCAATGGAGGGTCAATACCTCTCAGACGCCTGCCTCTTTGTGCTCTTACTGATTTAGCTACCACCTACCCAGGCCATCTTTTTTTTTAACTTTTTCTTTCTCCCTCCCTGTTTTTTTTATGACCCTGGCTCTCCCTTAAATACGTAAACCTGCTGAAATTAGAGACGCAGCAGTAAATCTGAGGAGGGGGGGCAGAGCACACGTTTTCTGCCAAACGGCATAAACCTTAGCCCCTCATTAGGTATGCACACGACTGTGGTGGCCTATTGTCTGCAGAAATGTGTTTTCACCTTCCTCATTGGCTAAAGGGAAAGCAAGAAAGTCCATTTATCTCAGAGGGAAACACTATGAATCACCCCAGCATGAAGTATATATCAACTAAACACTACAGTTATTCAGGCTGCGTCCATGATAACGTTATTTTAATTAATAGTTTTCCAGGTTCATGCAGACTACATAATGAACTCGGTCTGATTCACCTGTAGATGGGGCTAGATTAAGTCTAAACAGTCTAAACTCTGACATAATGGAGCATGCAGCAGTTCATAAAGGGCACGCAGTCATGCATGCTATCAGCTGACCCATGAGCACGCAAGTTTGACTGACAATAAGAGGCACACACTCATTCCTGCAGCACATTTACACTGCTGCTGCTGCCACTGATGATGATGGTGATGATTGCTGTTTGTGAAGCGTTATTGCACCACTCCTCCCTGTTTCTGGTCTTACGCTGGATAAGTTTCTTATCAACATTCGGTGGTGGATGTGTCAAGTGACCAATTATGTTGATATTACGTCTCCAGGTAAATCTGTGAAGGCAGTAGAGCCCCTTTCCATTTCCTCAGGGAGTGTGCAGAAATGACTGTGGTGGTGGTGGGGGGGTCTGAACCTGAAATAGCATGCCCTTTTCAGCGCTTTTAATATTTTCTCTGGACCCTTCCTTTAACTTTAGGAAATATAACCTCAATACCTCATCAAGACCTTGCAATAATATATTTAAACTAAACATAACAAACAGGTGAAAATACAGCAAAATACAGCCCCATATTTGAATAAAAAGCAGCTGCTGCCCTCTGAGATAAGCTCTTCCCTGCTCTTCCTAAAAACAAAGACAACCCTTCCTTGAGCAGAAATGATAAAGACATAACCCTTCCCTCACTAATATTTTTCATACAGTCCCTTAGCACACCTGAATCTATGAAACCTGAGGAGTGGGGGCTCAAGTGCCAAATATATTAGCACTTGTTACATTAATTGAGGTAGTGTCCATAAAAGGTTGCTCCTCCTTTAAAAAAGGAGGAAAATCTCTACCTGTGGGATGTTTTCACCTGCCTCCTATGAACAAGCACTGTTGCTGTGTACTAAAAGATCAGACATCTTTTTGATCATTTTTCAAAAAGATCATTCTGCAGCAAAAAAATGACTCATAGGTAAAATGCACACCAAAGTATATGGAAACCTTCAAAGTATAATGCTTTCCTACCTTTGAAACAGCCTGGCAGCCCAACACTATAACAAATCCTTGAAAAGTTTAAGCTATCGCAGGGTGAGGCTCGAACAGCCAGGAACTGTTATTAAATTGGTATTAAACTATTGTTAATGTTAATAAGACCATTATTATAAATATTGAATATCATCATAAGAAGTAGGTCTTGTGTCACTGCACAGAAACAAGAGTTGGAGAATAGAAGGTGACATGACTTGTCTACTGATATGCACTCCTTGTCATGGTCTTAATACTTTGGTCACGTTGTTTAAAGAAATTTATCAGAGAATTTCTTGAAAGAAATCATTAGCACTAGTGCGGCAGCTGTTATTAGACTAAAACTGCTACAGAATAATGGCAGTGTGGCATCTGTTGTTATTCCATTATTAGGGTACCAGTTTTCCCTACTGATCAGCAAAACAACTCACACTCTTTGTACCAAAAAGAGACAGACGAGGCGGAGGACGAAGACCAGCAGGCTGATCATTGTTCCACAGCAACTGGAAGTAACTGTAAAGGTATCAGATTCTCACTGAATTATATTCAAACCAAATGTTTGTGCTTCATTTCTCATTAAAACCGACTGAATGAGCATGATGCATGGTAAGGCACATTAGGGGAGGAAAAAAAGCAAAAAAAAAAAAAAAAAAAAGCATTGATTTTTCAACAGTAACTGAATAGCAAACACAAGCCAAACACAGTAGGCCATTAAAAACACCCACAGAGCCATTTGGCATTGTTCTACTGGAAACCCAATATTCTTTACTAAAGAAATCAAGTGGGAATAAACAAACAAACAAACTGTATTAAAAACTGTATTTTGAGCAAATGTTGGCCCCTCAATGATAATCTTATAACTATCTTTAGCTCAAAATCCCCTTCATTGGCTTTTATTTAGCAGAATGGCATTACAAAAAAACAAACAAAAACAAAAAAAAAAAACAGGACACAACTGTTGAGGAACAACCGAGGTGCTACTTTGTCTGAAATAATGTGTGAGGTTTATCAGGGGATTGTAAAAATGTGACATGTGTGTGACAATCGCACTCCAAAACTGCACATCCATTTCACAACTTTTTGGGCCAATCACCTCCCAGTCTGACACATGCCGTACTGTCACAGGTACGGACATCGGGTGTAACGATGTTGCATTCATCTATACTGTCAGTTGTACAACACCCTCAATTATACTACTCCACAAATACCTGCATAATCTTCAACGGTATGTACTGATGTGTACGGAGTCCACATATTTCCTGTCATATGACTGTGCCATGAAAATAGTAACAGTGACATTGATGTGATATTACAGTCAATCAATATGTGTTGATTTTGTCACACTTATTGATCTAAACCAGGCACAGAAAATATGTGTTGTATTTGAGCACTTGTGTAATTCCCTGCAATCGTTTAACTTCACATGGATGTTGATATTGAATAAATCTGCAGTGCCATAGACTAATTCAGATGCAGACTCTTTTAACATCTGATGCCAATGTTTATAGAATTCTCACTTTTCACAGAATCTGTAGATGGTAACGTTGGTATGATTAAAGTTAGTTAAAACACCTGACCTTCACACCTTTACTCTCCCTCTTGCTATGTGTTGTATAGGATACACTGAAGATATTTGCTGCGCCGGTGCTGAATGTTGGCATCAGATATCAATTGTAAGTTGCAGAATTGTCCTGAAAGTAATTCCTGGCTACCCAGAATTTGCTGGACAGAACCAAATTGCTCTAAGGGAAGATTTTTAGTCGGTGCCAAAAAGTAATTTTGTAGTTTCAAGCTATCTAAAAGACAAATAAGCCAACACAGAGGTGGTGAAAAAAAATACTGAGTGAATTTGTTTGTTTTGTTACTTTACTTTTGTGCATTTCAAAAAAACTGTTGCAATTCAGCAGCCAACTCTCAATTGTCAGATATTTAATTATTGTCCTGCATGCACCAGATTACTTTTTAAAAACAGCCTTCGGCTTACAAGTGCATTAGCAGACAAACAGAAATCAAAGGTGACAAATGCAGTATTCCAGTTTCTGCAAGTTGACTTTTATATAAAAGGATAAATGGAAGCCAGTGGTAGACATTAAATTAAAAAAAGCACAATATGCCTTGGAAAATATATCTGCAGAGATTTCAAATTCAAATGTTTGGCAGTGAAAGGGTTAAATCACTTCTAACACTATTACTACTGCTAACACTATTACTGCTACTATAAATACTACTACTACTATAAATAGTTGTAGTACTAGTAGTAGTAGCGCTTTAAGGCAGCTTACACAGTCTATCATGTCTTTCTCTTCAGCATCTCCCTCTTCTAAAGATTTGACAGACACCGAACCATTAAAGGGTGGCCCTACTTACCCACCACCTCCTGACCCACTCTTGACCCCACCTTTGCTTCAGATGCAGCGACGTTACTCACAATGGCGGCACTATGCAGGTGACAAACCGACATCAGCAGCTGCAGCTTTGTGTTCTTTAGTTGCACAAGGTTACTCTTCTAATCAGTGTGAATGCCGCAGTTTTCATTCTCCATTGGCTATCCATCCACCCTTTAGCAAAAGGGCATGAGATGAAAGGTGTTTTCCTATCAGTTTTAATGCTTGTGTAATCTTAATGACTCCTTTTTTCCATGAACATGCCTCTAAAGAGGTCTAACTTCCTGCAGATTCCCCATCATTCAGCAGAGTTAGCAAAGCTTCTTGATGAGCGATGGAGTAAAACAGTAAATCCAGTCTTTGCATCAATCACCTATAAATTGTTTTACTTTGATGAGCGCGCCTGTGCGCAGACATTATTAGTGGGATTTCTGCATTGATAGTCGGCATTGTTATTAAAATAAGGCTGTTGAGTTAAAATGGAAGAGAGGCGTTTTACGGATGTGTGGGCGCAGGATAACATTCAATCAGAACAATTGTAAACAAGCGGATGGAGCCACCCAAATTCAGGTTTTAACCCAAAAACAAATTCAGTATGAAAATTACCTTAAAGCCTCTACGGGGTACTTTCACATTGTGGCAGACCATGTTGCTGATAGAAAGAAAAGAAAGATAGAAAGAAAGAAGTATACCCAAGATAAATAAATACTTAATAAGTTCTTAATAACTTATTAAGTATTTAAGTAAGTTAATAAGAAAATAAAGTTGGTGTCAGAAATGATGTTGCACCCTTTGAATCTCCAGCAGCAGCTGACTAACATCACCACTCCCAAAGTGACGGATGATTGGAAGGCCCCCGTGGAGCCCGGTGACATTATGGTAATTGTCATTACTGGGGTTGGAGTGCGTGCGTGACTGACGCCATTAGAGAAAGTGCAATTACAGTAGGCTTTGGTGACCTTGCTGACTAGTGGAGGTCAGAGCTTCTCATTAGAGTGTGGTGGAAGGCAGCCCAGTGTCTCCACTGTGCCAATCAATAAGAGCGTAGCTTGGTCGGCGCTAATCATTGCTTTGACGCAGCCTCACGCCCTGCCACCCCCCATCACCGCACATCCCCACCACCCTTCCTCCGTTCCACCTTTTAGCTCCCTTATTACCGGAGCACCAGCACCTTTTTCACTCCATGACTGCACAGAAAAATGGGTTTAAACATATAAATACAAAGATACAGAGACCAGTTGTTTTGCTTAAAATTTTTTTTTTAGGTGAAACTGATCAGACTAGCGGTTAAGAATATTATTCAAAAGTCACCTATAATACATGATTAATGACTGCAGATATATATGTAATGTAAAACTGATGTGACACTACGTTACTACATGACGCTGAGTAAATACACAATAAGAGCTTTCCATCCTACTAGTATGCTGCAAGAGGAAGACCAAGCACAAGAGCTCAGGTTTTGCACCTTCAGTGGGTCAGTTCAGGTGCAGCACATCATTTCCTTCTCTTCCGCAGCCTTTCATTCATTAGCCGGGACTGTGGGTGGTATCCAAACTTCCTTTCACATCCGTCTCAGTGTGCAGTCGTGAATGATGTATGATCAACAGTTTTTGAACACAAAGTGCACCGGTGCCAAACTGCGGACAGGAAAGACTTTGGGGTTAACGTCTTTATCGGTTTAAGATGTTGAGGTGATGTAATCTGTAGACATCCATTCTTAACCCCTAGATGCCGTCTGGACTTATTACCAGAGATACCTGGCGCTCTTTTTGTTTTTTAGATGAAAGCGGGACTCGTCTTAATGTGAGAAGGCATCTGTATTGATTTGTGTTTATTTATAAATCTCTTCTCCACCAGCTATGAGCGTATCTGTCCCGTGTGGACTGGATTTAGACGTGCCGATCCTTTTGCACCACAATTCCTTCATGAGAGGATTGTGAAGGCTTGAATTAGTATAAATATTTTGCATGCATCAAACTTAATCACTTTATTAATTCGATATCGAACGCACAATGTTGTTTTAGTTTTTTAGAGATTGACATGACGAGATGTACCATCAGTCATGATTTATACTTCTGTCAATTGTCCTGAGTTAACATTAGACTTTAAACAAAAACAAAAAATTAATTCACGCGAAACTTACATTTTAAATCCAGCCTTCATTTCCTGCTGTGTACCAGGTGGATTTCTTGATGGTTCCGTGCAAAGGCTGCTTACGACTGCTCATATGTGGTACATTACAGCTGTATTGTTCTCTGTATCTGATGCGGTGTCTGGGAGGAATTGAGGTAAGGCTTTATATTGAGGACACAGCTAACCATGTGAATTAGAAGTAAATTGCGGCAGGACAACAAAAAATGTGCACAAAATAAACTTCTTAGATATCCCAGGATGTGTTTGTCGCTGTGAATGAAGAGGAGAGCTTTTATTCAGCAGTCCCCCCCCCCCCCACCCCCCCACAACCCCCTCATCGGGAAAGATGAACTCTTAATACGCTGAGGTACTGATAGTGGCCGGCGTTGTGAGGGTGTGTAGCAGTGCGCTCCGTCCACGGTGGTGTGAGGTATGCGGTGTGGCTCGGGGGCAAGCAGTCAGGCAAGTGGGCTGCGAGCCAGTTGTCTACAGAGACAGAAGGGGGGAGGGGTGGCCGGTCAGAAGACTCCAGATCCGCCACAGCTCTCTCCTCACTGTTTGCACTCCAGTGGTTTAGTCACCAGACCCGCCTATTAAATCAAAGGCCCCCTTCCACAAAGACTGCCAATTATGTTCAGATGAGACGCCCCCCCCGTCCTGTCCCTTTCGTGCTCCCTCCCGGGTTTTGCCATTCTCTACTCTGTCTTATCTTGCTTTTGCTCTTTTCTCCCCTGTTTCTTGTGACTTATTTTTCCAGGTCTCAGTCAAATGGGAAAACACCGTGTTACATCTCTGACCTTGTCTGTGCAACCCTCGATCGGGCCCTCTGAAGACCGAAAAAAGACCCATAAAGGTTTTTGTCTTTTAGGCGATGGCAACTGTAATTGTAGCTGAGGTGTAAAACTAGCATCCCATGGCTATTGTGGCTTTTTTTGTGTTTTGTTTGCTGGGAACTAGGCTGCGCAGTTGTGATAACAAGAAGAAGATCAGGAGGGACAAGGTGATCATGATTTAGCCAAGCTAGCTGCGTGGCTCAGGGGATGGCAATGGAAATCTGTCCGTCCACCACTTTGATGCATTTGAAACATCTAAACTATTGGACGAATTATCATGAAATTGAATTTCATGATCCCTAAGAGCATGTATCCATATTGATTTAACTTTTTATATATCGTCAATAACTACACTCCCATCAAGCTGGTACTCTCATCTTACTCACATGATTCAGGTAATTTCATCAGGCAGAAAAACCCCCCAGTAAAAATAAACAATAATAATTAAAAGTGAATATCAATTAAGACAAAATAAGACAGGTGGTGGGGTTGTACTAGAACAGAATTTCTCAAGTGACACTCTCCGTACGTGAGGGCTGTCAAACACTCGAGTTTGGAGGAATGACAACTAATTAATTCGAATTTATTTAAATGAAATTTGACCTGTTGCAGAGCCGACGTTGTTCTGTTCATTCGCAGTGCCTCCGATTCCTCACTTGAGTGACAAGCTAAGGTGACTTCAAGTTTGCCGTGTTACTGTAAAGCAGCTGCATTTTTAAAAGCCAGCAAACAGCCCCACCGTTATCCATGATCTTTCCATGGAGGATGTCAAATTCAAAACGCTTCCACGCATTACTAAGATAGTTCGGTGTCATGACTGTCTGTTCGGCGAGGCTCGCATCCATTTTCTCTAGTTTGCATCGACAAATAGATCAACATGCGGGGTTTACTGATACTGACAGGGCATGCGTGTAGACACTGGATTTTATGCACAGTCCCCATTACAAGACACTGCCCATTGTACTTGCACTGTGAATGATGTAAAATCATTACAGATGTATTTTTTTTCCCTTTGGTAGAATGTTAGTATGTTTATATATGTCTCACAGGGTCCAAAGGTGTAGATGGACACACTAGAATAGTAATAATAGCTTAAAATCTTGGGTGGCCTGAGAGACTCCCTGAGTGTGGGCCCATGCTATGGATGCACACATACACACACTTACACATACACAAATCCAGTAACAACTGATGTTTTTGTTCGACTTAATGTTCAGTTTAAAATGTCAGTTCTGTGATTAATGTTGGTCACAGATTGTATTCCAAGCCTCTAAAACGCGAATAAAGTGCTTTCACTTACTGTTGTAACTTGCTGTTTGTACTTCCAAGCCCACTAAGGTTCAGAGATAATCTTAAAGGATAAGACTGAAGATACGCTGTCAACAATTTTATGATGAGACCAAAACCAAGGGCGCTTTAGCTCGTCTCGCAGTACTTCCCAACTCCAACATCCAGTTTTGAGACCTTACTGAAACATAAGTCAGCTTAAATTCAGTCCTTACCTAAAACAGCTAGGCACTGTAGTTTTAACCAGACATTACTTAAAGCGGAGTAAATATTTGTTGGTGTCTATTTTCAGCCTCAGCTTTGGTTCTCCAGTGAGTATTTATTGCAGCAGGACGGTGTATGTGGGATTGACTCAGAATAGCCAACAGTGTTCATGTTCATGTTGATGAAGAAATGTTTAAGTAGTAAAGATGTGCGCCCATGTGTTTTTTCAGTAGTTTTTGGGAAACGAAGGGTGCTCCATGGCACACAGGAATAAGCTACACACAATGGTAGTTAGTTACATTTATTGCTGACTTTGGTCTTTTGATGGGATTTGAAAAAGTGATTTTGGAGAAAAATGAAATAGCACAAATACATGAATTAATGTTGGTTGTGTGTCATGTCAAGAATTTCTATTTAATTTGTGATTACTGCTGTTTTACACGCTATCGCAGTATTTATGTGCTGAGGAAATCAATAATTTGTAACAAAGACACGGCAGAGGCTCTCAGAGAAGAATATGCAGCTGTAGAAAAACTGTAAGCATGCTGAGGTTTTAAACTTCTTCAGCATATACATGGTGCAGCAACGCCGAGCTTAATAAAACAACATACAGCTCCGTAGAGTCAGGTTTTGTTCAGTGACTGGAGATTGTGTTTTACAAAAGTATTTCTTCATCTGTGTGTGAATGGTCACAGAATTTCAGAAATTTTCAAACTGATTAAATCTTATGCTCAAAACTACATGGAATTGCACAAGCCTGGCTCCCCACAAATGACTGAAGAGTTCCTCACAAAATCACACTCTACTTGCTGTCATATTTATTAAGGAGAGGGGTGCTGCTGAATGAAAGGCAGCAAGAAGTGCATAATTTTTCAAGATTCTTCAGTCATTTGCTGGAGAGTGGGCCTTGTGCAGTTTGTAGCTTATTCATAATACGCACCCAACAGAAGCACAAAACAAGGAGCAGTGATTACTATCATGTTTATCCGTACAGATAATGTTTTATGTAAAGGTGAAAAACAGCCAATGGCAAATATTGCTGCACGTTGGGAGGCCATCTCTTACTTATGCCCATTAATGATCTAACCAGCGCAGGCACGGCCACATTTTGGTTAAAAGGTAGGCCGACAGACCTCGCTGCTTGCTGTGTTGTTGATGTTGTTGATGTGCACCTCTCCATCCACTGGCTGCCTGTGGTCGTTCGTAATGGATTGTAAACCCCGGTGCAGGCGTAAGAGCGCTGCCGAGGGAGCCGCACCCCCACATACCTCGAGGCGATGCTCCAGCCCCGCGCGCCGCTCGTACTCCGCGCTCTGCTTCCCCCTCTGTCTCTCTCTCTCTCTCTTGCCCCTTTCTTCTCTAGTTAGCACTCTTCCTAGCCGCAGCTCTTCTACACCATACCACCCAAATAACGGAGTGCCCTTCCCTCTGCGGGCCTTTCTTTGATTGTCAGCAAAAAGAGTTGGCATATCTGCTGCTTCCTTAACTGATAAATGTCGTTTTAAAATATAGGTACATTTGTGTCAGATTTACACCGAATTTGGATGTATCTTGTCTTTCTTAGCATAAAAGTGGAAATCTAAAACCACCATGTCAAAGGCAACTGAACTTCCATGTAAGATAAGTCTTACATAGTGGAAGTTATGAGTTGTGAAACTAATCAATCCATCTTGAACCGAATCAAATCAATCTTGTGAGACAAAAAACATTTCGATTCATAATATTCGAATACAGTTGATATATTCCAAAGTTGACAAATGTGACTTTCACCACTGCTGCGGCAAGGATTTGTAGGGAGCTCAGAAACCTCATGAATATCACGGAGCAGGGGCTCAGGAGAGGATATAGAGAGAACGCCACCAAGCCAAAAGCCAGCTCAACAAGGCAATCAGACTGGAGAGTCAGGTTGCCAACAATGACTCATACTACAGGAAAAGACTCAACAGTTCTCCTTCCTCTCACTCACCAACAACCGCAACCCTCTTTATTGTCTTGTGGAGCATTAAATCTCCCCGCTCAGCGCCCCCACCTCCCCCCTACGGAAAGCAGAACTCCCCTGTTTTATCACACAAGATGTCATTTGTGTCATTAGTGGAAACGCTCATTCGCAAGTAAATCACAGGCAGATCAGACGGTCTTATCGTGCAGTGAAGCCGCCTTTCAGGATCATATGTCAAAGTTTTAAAAATATCCACTCCCCTTCCCACCCACTGGCTCACTTCTGTTGAGAAGCGCCGGGTGTCTTTGCGCTGTGATGCAAAGACACCCAGGTGCAGTGAAAATGATCTTCTTAAAGGAAAACAAACAGCTGCGTGATGCTTCACATGGCACTGACGCCTGCTGACTCTACAGGTGACAATATAACACACATATAAATTGATAGGAAATATGTTTCTGCGTCTTTTGCTAATTTTCAGACAGAGAGTTGAATTCTAACTGGGATGTAGAAAAGCAACACAGCACTGAGGGACGGCTTGGTTTATTCATCGCTTTGCTGAAATGTGAATTTAAAAGGCAAAGTGAGAAAGTATTTAGCAATTAGTCATGGAACATTTAGGACTGCAAAACCACAAGAACAACAGAGAGTAAATTACGATGTTAATAATTATGATATAAAGTTTAATAGTCGCCTCATGAAAACCACAAATTGCACAACTGATACTGATATCAGCATAAAAATGTAAACCTTGTATTGATGCTGTAATCATAATGAGAGGTTGCCATTAAAAAGCTATCCAGCTGGCTCCCTGAATCAATATGAATTTAAACAAATATACTAACCCATAATAAATGGAAGCAGCTTTGCATAATAATATAAAGACGGACTGTCGTTTGTTGGTCACTTTTTGTACAGCCTATTACTTTTCTTTGTGGTCATCAAACCCAGCTCATACTCACTTATAGGTGGGATGATTTCAGTTTTGGCACATCTATTACTTGAGACTGGAGAATATAAAAATTTTATCTCGTGTGATCTCAGTGGCTCTGTGTGCCCGAGAAGATGAAGATTGTTGAATATTATCGTCAAAGATCCCAAGTGGGAATAAACTAAACATAACGGTAAGCACTAAGACCTTCTGTGAAAACATACATATGCTTAACAAATCTCCCAGAAGTGGCCTCTAAAGACATCTCAAACACCCACATTAACCAAACAATAAGAAGAGGGATGCTGTTGGATTATTTTTATGGTCACCAGTCTGACCATTTGCAGCAACGCGTCTCACACTGACAATGAGGGAGCGGGAGGGAGAAATGGTCTGGTCTGAGTGGGCTCTCTTTTTTCAGCGGGGGAGACAGATGCTTGTTTACTGGCCTCATTATGTCAGCAGCTGTCCTGAGCAGGTCACACCGTGGTCCTCTGTCCACCTACTGAGACCCGTAAGTCCAGCACCTGGCCTTGGACACTCTGTAAAGGGTTTCAAGAAAAGCTTGAGAGGCTTTTCTTTTAAATTGCTGTCACCTGGCCTGCATGTGTCCAAGTGTAATTGCAGCACAAACTAAATAATGGCCTAATGTGGTCAGTCATTTGAAGGTATAATGTGTATTTTCTGACATGACACATTAGAGGAATACCAACATGTAATTGACCGGTTTGGCTTCTGCCGTAGATTGAAAGTGCACATTTTTGCGTTTCTCAGCTGATTGAGAACTATAATTGAAAACAATTAAACACCCCAACAGTGCGGCGCTGCTCTTCTCCTGTGTGTACATTCCAGGGCTGGTTTAAACAAACCTTTGTGTTTTACATTTTGATCACACACCGCCTACCTTTTAATTGATTCTTCCAGTGCTAGCACTTAAGCTGTCCACAGAAAAGAGTTTGAATTGGTTCAGCTGGGAAAATATTACTGTTTTACACACTCACAACAACAGGTGTTTAGAACAATTATCTTTCAGATTGTGTGAAGACCATCTCCTATTGCTATTTTGTTACACTTTCAGACCACTTTTTTAATGTGCAAATATAGCTGTCAAATCTACAGATCCTGTATTGTTCTATAATTTAAAAAAATAAAATAAAATATATATAATGCAACACCAGCTTGATTTGAATGTGCCTGCTGCATATTCACTTGCGTGCCTTTGCCCCAAATGCGCACATGAATGTGTTGTTTTTCCTCTCTGCAGTCCCCACATCCATAATCCCTTTTATTGAAATCCGTGTCACCTGCCGCCTGCGCAGTCCAGCACCCTGAAGCATTAGACGGCTGGCATAGTGACGGGCACTGCAGTGAGCAGAGAGAGAGAGAGGGGGAGACATGACCATAATGTCTTTCATTTAGTTATGTTTGCAGGCTTTTAAAATTTAGACAAATTAGTGCTTCATCTCATGTGAAAATGTAACTGGAAGGCTCCGAGCGGCTCATCAGCGGGGTCTCCATCGTGGATATTTGAGCCGCCTAAATTTTCACTGACAGTGGTACCAAATTTCACTGTAAGCTTGACATCTCCCTGTTGTTATGGCAGCACGCTGTCACCAGGACTGCCCACACTGCTGGTCAGGGAGACGGAGTCATGGTGGGCATCTTGGCTGGACGCTTGTTGCCTGTTTTCCCTCGCAAGTATATTAGCATTTCCTCTTTCCTCGGGAGCGTGCAGCAACACCAGACTGAGCCTTGTGTTTGGGGGGAAGATTGAGATGGAGAGGGTGAGGTAGCCCATGCCACAAGGGAGGTGGAGAGAAGACAGAGTGAGCGAGAGAAAGGAAAGCCAGAGGGGAAGAGGAAGAAGGGAGGATTGAGCAGAGGGAGCGCGAGGCAATTTTGCAAACCTGTGACACATTAATTATTAACAAACTCGGGCTAAATGCGTAAACTCTCCCTCCTTGTTCATTCTCTCCTCTCCTTTCTTCCCCTCCTGCGGAAAATACAACGGTCACATGCACCCTAGATGCGTGCACACCCATAAACACACACACACACACACACTCA
The DNA here is from genome assembly GCA_037176925.1 of Amniataba percoides. Taxonomy (NCBI): domain Eukaryota; kingdom Metazoa; phylum Chordata; class Actinopteri; order Centrarchiformes; family Terapontidae; genus Amniataba; species Amniataba percoides. The sequence continues at coordinate 10,223,697 of JBAJHX010000067.1, forward strand.
CAGCGAGGTGGCATGTGATGCTCGTAACATGAAGTGGAGCATGTCAAAGGGCCTGGAAAGGTGTCAGGCACAAGGCCCCGCAAAGGGCAGGAGACCGAGGGGAGGAAGCCAGCGAGGATGACGCCAGGCAGAGAAAGGAGGAGGTATGCGGCTATAATAGAAAAGAAGAGAGAGGCGGAGGAAAGAGAGAGTAGAGCTGCAAAGTGAGAGTAAGACAATTGATGTAAACAGCAGGGCAAAGAGAGGGATTGTGGGGCAGGGGAGTGAAGAAAGTGCTTGTGCATGGGTTCTTGTAGTAGGTGTGGATTTTTGTTTTTGTTTTTAAGAGCTAATGAGGCTGCCAACTCTGTTCACAAAAGAAATATAGACAGCAGGGACACGTGGTTCAATTTTGAAATGGGCAAATGATGGATGACTAGGGGTTTGGTGTTAAATTGTGAAAAAAAAAATGAAGAAAACAAAACAGAGTGTGATCATGTACAGCAGTGGAGCTAAATTCACCCTTTGTTTGGAGAGCAGCGTATCTTTCACGCAGCTTGGTTAGCTGCTAATCATTAAAAGCTGGTCAGTCCATTTGGCATTCAGTATTCTCTAATCAATTGGTTAGAACGTTGCAACAGCGTAACACGAACGTACGTGTGCTTGTGTGCGTGTGTGTGTGTGTGTGTGTTGAGACAGGCACTGCTTGAGCGGTCACTCTGCCCCTCAGGCAATAGTGTGTGTTTGGAAGGGAATGGATCCTCCCCCAGGAGTGCAGGGAGGAGATGTGTGTGAATGTCCCTACAATACTTTTGCTGCAGTCGCTCCACTCACAAAACAGCCGGGTACCCCGTGAGCAGACGTATAAAGGCAATGCATCCACAAATAGGCCAAGAAATGGACAGACAGATTTTATTATCGTCATCATCATCTTCTTCATCATCTTCTTCATCATCATCAATCAGACTGCAGCCGGATGTGATAAGGCATAGATGTTGTAAATACTTGTCTTCGTGATGTAAAGTAACATTCATAAAGTGATAGGTTTGCACTCTTATAACTCATGATGGACAATTGAGAGACATCCTTATTCTTAGTGTTCCTCCTCATCACAACCAATCGTCTACATAACCCACAATGCAACGCGTTGACCACAGCTTGGTCAGAAAATCTCAAGTATCATGCTGATAATTGACATCACTTGAGGAAATGTTTCAGCTCATTCTGGAGCCTCAAAAGGTTTAATACAAGTTTTGTTTTGTTATTTTTTAACATAAGCTGTAGTGCTTCCCAAGATGTGTAAAACTGGTGTGGTTCTACTTTAAATTCGGCTGCATCAGTCATCGGGTAAATATTCATCCTCTAAAGCTCACTAAATGTGAGAGCGCCATTCACATTCTTAAAGTATTTATTTCTATTTGGATAAACCAAAATCCACAAACCAATAATCTATGAAGGTTTTTTCATAATGTGAGAAGGTTGTAAACATTAATATTTTGAATATAAAAGTACAGAATGTACCTGCCTGTCCCCATGACAGCAATGATGATGATGTGCTAAGGAGGGTGAATGTAAATCTCTCTTGACCACGTGTTCTATGTAAATCTCTGTTACATCCAAATTGTATACTGAGTTAAATGAGAGACATTTGGAAAAAATTAAATGTTCAGTCTGTTGATTCAACCCACCACTGAGCTGAGGTGAATACAAAGGCTTCCTGAAAATTACAAAAAAATAAATAAATCATGGAAGTAAGTATTTTTTCAGGAATTGATTAATATTTCTTTTGTTTGTATTGTTCTTCTGTGCATGCTCATGATGGCTATATTTCATTCTGCCCAAAAACAAAAACAAAGAAAGGTACTTGAGCTTATAAAATATCCAATATGCTAATGCTTAAACAAATGGCCATATATCAAAGTATGCACCTTTACTTCACAATGGGAAACTTTACATCACAATTGCTGCTATTAAGTGACATTGGCTACCTTGATGCTTGCAGCAGGGTGTGTGACATTTCTGTGATTTAAAGGGGGACAAATGTCTTCTTTGTTTCCAGTTCAGATTAACATAAGAACTCTTCTGTGATGCTGAATTACCGCTGGGCCTCCTGTTATGAAATGCATATTCACAATCTTCAGAAGGTATGCGCTGTAGATTCTGCCTCCTGTTTCAATAATGTCATCACTTGTAAGAAATCATGCATCTCTGCTCATTCTAGACCGTGACATGTGATATCAGAAGCTCCAATAGAACTGTGTTGTGGTGTTTGGAAAGCACGTAACGCATCTTTGACTTAAAAAAAAACCAAAAAACAAAACAAAACAAAAAAAACCCCCTCAACACACGAAATATAACATGGTCGAAATTATGACTGGCAGGAAAAAAATCTCTCCACTTTGCTTTTGAGGGCTTCGCCATGTGTCGAAGGTTGATCCACGTGCGGTCACAAATGTGCAGACACAGCCCGAGCTGCCATCAAAGCTCAGTGAGTCAGTGTAATCAGTCACACCACTTGACCACGACCATACTCTATAACGGGAGACTATAGAGTAGACTATAATGGGAGTTCCCCAAGAAAGCATTTACCCCAGAAAATGTCTCATTTGGGATATCGTACATCTACATTTTCATTAAAAAAAAAATCCTCATACATCTCTTTTTTCTCTCTTATGTGACTAACTGAGGCATCTCCTAAGTGCAGAGGAATCTTCAGCCATCACCTGCCCCCTTCCAACTGCAGCGTACTGTGCGATTTTGCCAATGGTAGCAGTAATGCCATGTTGACTTTTACGCATGAGAAAACTTCAGACTTGGGTGCCAGCCAGTTGCTCAGGCTCTTCACATCGACTCAGAGCCTCACATCCTTTCATGTGCCACAGCTCCATATACAGAGATACAACATCCTAAGTGGACGGTGGCCACCAAAAATATCACAGCGGGGAGTTGTGCGCCATTTTAGAGCAATAAAGTATAACCTGCCAAAATAATTACTGAGAATTTCACACTGCTCGGCTCTCTGAGACAGTCATAATGGGTTACCGTGATTTTGTGTGGACAGAAACGTGTGTGTGGGGGCATATAAATAAACAAGGATCCTGCTGTCTTCTTTTCCTGTCTCTGACATGCTCCCTGCTGTCACTCAGGACCACATGTCCCTGAATGTAGGTGCAGCCGTCCTCTCTGCATCTGGGCCATTAACTCTGGTTTATATATATATCTTACAAAATCAGCACATTTTTTTGTCCCATCATACGGAGCGTGGCTTTAGTTATTGTCATATGCAGGACAGGTTTTGACAAATAGAATTTAAAATTGATACCACAAGCATAACTCGCTTTAGCTACTTAATTACTTCCACATACACTTACACAGTAGTACACATGCTTTCACATATTTACACTGTTGCCCATGTTGTACATATCTGACTTATACAGTACACTGGATTCATATAATACCTTCAGCTGTTTATCTATATATAATATTATGCTTTATATCTAGTTTGCTCTAACTGCTCTATATGTTTATACCATGGATAGCGCAGTGTATTCATATTTAGTCTTTAGCGTGTTTAGTACATCTATATATGTGTACAGTCAGCTCTACTTTGTTCTCTGTGTGGTAAGAATAAAGCTGAATCTAATCTAATTAAATCCAATTCAATAAAGATAAATACATATTTTAGAATATTCCATTAACAGAGAAACGTAGTTACCTCGGTAACAAACGTTTTTCACTTATATTAGTTTAACAAGACAAATCACCATGGCTGAATTTACACATTCTGTAATGTGTAGTGATAAAAATGTAAATTATTGCCATTTAAACTTCTCTGAAATCAGACCTGTTGTGTACAAATGACCTCTTTAGGATGACTTGTGGTATTTGACACATAAGTCCAAACTCAGTCACTGTATGTATAAGCAGAAGTAAACTCTATTGTGTCCTGAATAAAATAATCCAACAAACTAACTTAGTTGTTAACAAAATAGTAATGTAATATAAATATCATAACATTTGTTTTTAGGCCACTGGTCATCCTGTCATGTAGGTCACTTGAATCTAAAGCTGTGACTTTTGGAAAAGATTAGACAATACCAATCTTTGACAAATCAGTCAAAGTAAGTCATTATAAAAAAATCAAATAAAGTTAATTTGAAAACTATAGTACGTGGTCCTAAAACCTCTGCAGATGATGATTGAATAAGAGAATGAGTCAGCATGAGTCACGCTTTGAAATCCTGCCAGGCTGGCCAAATCTCACCTGAAATTGTGATATTATCATGTACCGAGTGCTCAGCATCTTTGTCATACTTTGTCTGAGCCCGACGTGCAGGCTATCACGGCTGTTCATTGTTGATCGAAGGTGGGCGCCTGCTCGGAATGCAGGTTGAATGTTGGAGAAAAGGGTGGGTGAAAGTTCAGTCATTACGCTGTCACACATTGACGCTGCAGCTACGCTTTCCCTCACACTCAGACCGTAACATCTCCAATAACTTCCACACTCAACATCAGTCCTAATTTAATTCTCAAGGACAAAAGGTCATCTGGCTCTGCTGACAAGATGCTGATATATGACGCGACAGCAACTGTGCCACCTGAGCTCGTGCTTGAAAGCTTTGGAAAGAGTCAGTATGTGCACTTTGAGTTACCTTGTGTATCTTCAGTGCTAAGAAATGGCTATGTCCTGTTTGCTTCCTATTTTTACAATCTAAGCCACAATCTATGACAAAATGTTTTTGTCAGTTTTTATCTGATGTCTGTCCTTATGGAAGAGGAAAATGTCTAAATGTTAACAAGTCAAACTAAGAAAAAAAGCAATATAGGAAATGGACAGTGGTTCCAATGAATGTATTCATCATAATAATAAATGCATACATTAAAATATATACAAAAGTGACTACACTTGGTTTTATTTGGGCATTTTGAATCTTCCATACTTCTTGGCCTTTTTGAATGGCTTATGTCGGATCCATAACTCACAGAGGAAAGCAGAAGTAGAAATGCCAACAAAATCTCCATCACCAAGCTTCCACAGGGCACAATCTGGTCCACTAGCCTGGCTGCTGAGAGCCAGACTTGTTTTCTTTGATATATTGTATTTCATCTTCCACGTCTACAGCCACAACATTTCAAGTAAACAGCACGCAGAGAAACACTCGAGGTGTCCTGCACCTTGTAACTGTGGTTAGGGTTATAAGCCCATCCGATTTTTAAGGATGTCCCCTGCTCATTTTGCTGTGAGCTGCTACATTCATCATCTAGGTTTTTTTATGACCACCAAGGGCCAGATGGGGAGCTTGGAGTTGAGAGAGGTAATGAAGCAGTAATTTTATAATATACATGACATTGTAATTATAACGGTGATAGCTGCTATGTAGGGAGATATGTACGCTTTATTTCTGTTCAGTTGTGGGTGGCAACAATAAAACGCTAAATCAAGATCTCATGAGGACGTTGTTCAAAGAAGTGGTGCTGAGTTCAATTAGAAACTGTACCAAAAATTTAATAAGCAAACAAAAAAAAGAAAGAAGAAGTATATGTATGGTAGCATGAGCCGTTGCTTTGTCAGCGCAGAAATATCCAGTGTAGGATAATCATATTAGGACCACAGCATGTGAAGTGTTTGATTCATTCCTGTATTTTTTCCCAGCTGAAAAATATAGCTAAACTTAGGCCTATTATGTCACCAGCTGAGATGGAAATAATTATGCATGCTTTTACTTCATCCCGTCTGTACTACTGTAGCTCCATTTTTACCTGTCTTAGTAAGAAATCCCTGGAAAGTTTAGGTCCACAGAGCAGCCTCAAAGTTTTGATCAGTTTCCCTAAAAGGTCTCATTTAACCTCCATCTTGATGTCTTTATCTACTTACTGTTTACAGTGCTAAAAGTAATGTTGAAAGAGCATAACAGATGTGTATTTTGTGTTTCTAAACCTTCAGTTATTGATGAAATAAAAAGACATTTTGGCAAATACGCTTATTCAAGTGAGAGAAAAATTGAGCTCTGTCCGAAGACTAACAATATCAACCTGTCATGGCCAGGTTTCAATATTCAACAAATTAGACTGAACATGCTCATTTGAAAGCTTTAGAGATACAGATTGGTAATTTTGTTGGCTGTTTGTCAAACAAGGCCTGGCAAGCAGTTTCCCCTCGTTTCCAGTCTTTGCACTAAGCTAACGGGCGGCTGACCCCAGCTACATAGTTAGTGCGCAAAAATGAGTCGTATTGATCTTCTCATCTCGCTCTCGCCAAGAAAGTGAATAAGCGTATCTCCCCAAATGTTCCTCTAAGTACTTGCACGTATTTGGAGAAACGGAGAAACAAAAACCTCATAAGGTCCCCCTTCCTTAGCTCATCACACATGGATGACTCTAACAGACACATTGTACTTGGACAGTGTCATTGCGGCTCTCTGTGGGCTCTGCCTCTGTGCCTCTGGTCCCAGTGGACGTGATCTCAGAGGACTTCTTCCTCTGTCAGCTGCTGTGTTTAAGAAAAGAGGGGAGCACAGTTTGAGGTGGCCATTAACTTTGTGCATTACCACTACAGCTGTTACTCTTTTGCAAGGATTTACACAACAGTTTTGTCATTTTTATTGCTTCACAGTTTCACTATTTTGTACTTGTGCGCGATGATGCACGAACACATCGACACTTAGAATGCACGTAAGGCAGCCGCAGTGACCGTGTGGACTGTGAGGATGGTCTCTCCGGCCCCGACAGCCCGGCTCACCATGGCAACACTTCCTACTGTGCAGGCCCTGCAGCTGCATTAGGCTTCTGCACGCTGCATGCAAACCAGGCCTCCAGCATCCTTAATACACACACAACCCCCTAAAGAAAGCATATACACCCACAAACACATGCCCACTAAGGCATCTAGGCACATCCAAAATCAAACCAAAACAGCTGTTTCCGACCATTTTTCGGTCCATGCAAAGAATAAAATTTCATGTTTATCACTAAGCAGTTAGTGGTTATTCTGAGCAGGAGGTGGTTATTTATGTGGAATAAATGTGTTTAATTTAGCTTTTATAGGTGTTTCCATCTTCTTTTGAATCTCGTGAACTTATTCTATCAAAGATGAAGAATAAAGAGTCGAGTCAGTGCTTTGTACTTTGTTCAAAGTACTTTGGGCTTTGGTTGGTGACACTGAGCAAGCAGCTGCCTACAAGCCGTGCTATTGCCTCCACAGTTCAGACTAGAGCAGCCACCTGCTGCTATCTGGATAGTCTACTTTTTTACTACTACTACTGAACAGCAGACGCACCCCCGATGGTACTTGGCCACAATGACACTTATCATTGTGACATGCTGTGCTATGTGATTATGTTAAAGAGATGTATATTTTACACTCTCACTCTCCCTCTATCTTTTCTCACTATGCTCTGTACTTAATGTTCAGTATTGTTTCTGGATTGGGTCTAGATTACATATAAGTCATTCACATTGCGAATTGGACCACATCCATATTTGGATAGGATCATTTGAAAGCAACATCTGCAAAGGAGACGCCACTTTTCTCATCAAATCAAGCGAAGAAATTTGACACAGTGTGAAAAACTGGAAAGTGCCGTCTGTAGTAGGCTACTGAAGGGATTATAATGAATTTCCTGGCATCCCACACAGTAAAATTGCTTTCAGATATATTAAAATTGACACAGAATGCCTCAGTAACTCAAACAACACATTTAAGCATTTCTGACAGGTAGGCTATTTATGTTGTTATCTCCTCGCTCCTTCCTGTTGTCCTACATGTTGTGCTGTTTGTGCTCATCACCACTGCTTGCACCAATTATCTGTCTTATTATAAATAAATGATCTGATTGCAGGTGTATGTTTGTGGGCTTGTTGTTGAGCCTCAAAATTTTAATGAGAGTATCTACTGGCTTTGTTTTCTAAATGTCTGTCTGGAGTGATGATGGTCTTCTTATGGACCTTTAGCCCACTTTTCAGATCCATATGCAAACATCATCAAGAGCAGAGCACGCTGCACAATATGATGCATGATGCTGATATATCTCATTCATTGTGGAGTATACGGTTTAGTGTACAAGAAGTTGCAAACAAAAAACAACTTAGTTCATTTTAACGAGCCAAAAAACACTGATCATTGCATTAAATTGTATATGTTACATTCAAGAGCCACTGCTGGGTGGACCAAATGTGAGCACTGTGCTGGTGCACTAGCTAGTAAGCAGACTACAGATCAGGCCATGGTGCATTTTTTATGTCATTTCAAAGAAGGTATGATCTAACATCACCCGTCGCAGTCGTGAGATGTAAATTCCAGGACTGCTGCTTCAAATCTCAGGCTTGCAGTATTCCGCAAAAGTATCAAAGTGTCACTTTGAGGTCATTCAGCCACTTATGGACATGACCTATGGAGACGCTTTTATTTATTGCTAAAAGATACCTTTATATTACTTAGTGAATTTTTATTATTTGTATAAGTTTAGAAAGCGCTTTGATCGATTAGGTAGTTGATGTTTGACATGAATGTATCTTATTTTATTCATCATTTATTCTGCACATAAACTTCTCCCAACTGACACATACCAAACATTTCCCAAACCATAAGTACATGCTTAACTTAATATGGGTTAAAATCATTATATAATAGATAAAGTCATGATCACTAAACAACAAAGGGTATGTGGTCTCAACTTCCAATTCTGAACAAACCTGAATGAACTGGCCTTCTTCTTTTATACGTGTGTGTGTGTGTGTGTGTGTGTGTGTGTGTGTGTGTGTGTGTGTATGTGTATGTATATATATATATGTATATGTATGTATACACACCCACACTACTGAATGATAACTCCATTTGTTTCACTATAAACTCCTCGTTTAACAAGAGATACAACAGATCACATAAAGAACTAAAGATGGTAAAAGCTGTGTACCAATATCGCAGTATACAGTATACTAAGATTATGCAACGCAAACTAGGTACTTGCATCAATAGTGTTTGTTTGGGGAACCATTTTTTTCAGGAAGGTGTGCATTCAAACGCGTGAAATTAAACTCGAGCTTTTGCAGCTCCATTTTAAAAACATCATCAAAATTCAAGCAACATTTTTTTCAAAGATTTATTACTTTATACGATTCGTTTCCACTGTGGAGCATGGTGGTAGATCGACACATGAATCTGTTGTTCCTACACGTTATAAAAGTGCTAATATGGGCACAGCATGCAGTGTGTGGCTCGCCTGATTGGTTGGACTTCTATACCATACATACTGCTGTGCGTGTGCATTGGACGTATATACATACATACATACATGACCAACTGCTAAGGTCCTCTTAAAGTAGATCACACACATACAGACACACACACACACACATGCACACACACACTGAGCCCCTGGTTTGTCCCCCTGCCCACTTCCTCTGCAGCCTATGGTGTTTCCGCTGGGGTGAGACAGTGCCAGCTCCCTCCCTCTGCTTCCCAGTGGGGTCCTGCCTCCCGGCATCTGTCAGGGCAGCTGTCTCTCCTCTCCACTCTGCACTGCACCACACTATGCCAGGCCTCCACACAGGATTGGGAGCTACACACACACACACACACTTGCATTAATACGCACCAAGACACGACAGGACGTGTCCTCGTAGTTTTATTGTGTGAAGTCAAAAGATTTTCTCAAATTGAAAAGCCAGATTTAATCAATTGATTTAGAGCACTGACTTACTCAGTGTGCAGACACTGCCTTCACCAAAGACCGCAGTCAAATGAAATACACTTGTCAAATCAAGCACCTATGCCCATGTATGTTTAGTATTTCTCAAAGATATAAACAGTCCCTGACGACAGCACGATGTGCCTCCACCCTGTCAAACTGCCACAGCCATGGCTTTTTAAGATAAGATGAGATAAGATAAGATGAAGCTTTATTGATCCCCAGTGGGGAAATTTGTTTGTTGCAGCAGCACAATGACAGCAGTAAGTGCAGTTAAGTATAGAGGTAAAAGAATGAATAACAGAAGTTTATAAATCTAGAATAAGAAGAATACAAAAATACAAATAGACTCTATAAAGAAGCATTTTCAAGCCCTCTCAATAAATAAACCCCATACTACTCAGCAGGTTTCAAATCTTAGGACAAAGACAGAATTGATAAGTAAGAGATAATCAAAATAAAAATGTAATGTGATGACACATTTAGCATTTCCAATCTGCCGTTTCTTCTGTGGAAACTTACCCACTGACTGGCCTCATATCGTTCAGTTTAATTTGTTATTCATATGAATAGACCTAGAAAGCGACTGGAGACATAACAGCCAGGCAAGGGAGAAAAAAGACTGGAGAGCAGAGATGAAAGAAGGAGGGGTAGCTCAGGTCCAGGTGTGCCAGAAGCTTCAGGAAGTAAACATACAGGCACTGAGCTACGCAGGTGCTGAAAAATGATCCTTCTCCCAGCGAGGCCCAGCAAGGCAGGGAGGGATGTGTGTGTGCGTGTGTGTGTGTGTGCTCACGTGTTGGGGGGACAGGGGGTCGGGGGGGTGGCTGACACTGAAACCAGTGGAATAATATGTAAGGGAGAGGACAGTGGACCGGAGAGGGTTGTCCACGACTGTAGTTCAGATTGCAAGGCTGGAATAAACCCAGCATCAACAACCGCCTCCCGTCTTTGCCGGCAAATACTCACAAAACTCATAACCCCCCCCCCCCAACTCCCTCCCCTAACATCTAACATGCACACTGTACACTCTCACAGGTAGCATGCGCACACACCCACGTACTCACATGCGTGGAAACACAAAAATGTGTGTGCATATACAGACAAAAACACAAACGTCTCTGCTCCACCCCCTCCCCCTGGGGTAGAGGTCCATCCAACACAGATGTAGCCCTGATTAATTGGGCGCAACACGGGGAAGTGGGTCTGGAAACTACCTGGCAATTTCCTGCAGCCTATCCTCCCCCACCACCTTCTCTCCACCTAAACACCCCCCCTCCTCCTCACATTTGGATCACGTAAGTCAGCAGGTGGGCTGCTGGGAGGAGTGTCTGCCGTGTGGCGTTGATATTCTGCCTGCGTCCAGCTTGCTGGGCGCCCTACATTGCAGGCACTCCCTCTGGCAATGCTTGCCTTGGCTCTGGGCTGAGTGCTGGAAACGCTGAGAGTCTGACAGACTCTATGGGCGCACGTACAGGTACACACACACACACACACACACACACACACACACACACACACAAACACACACACACACACAAACACCTACACCCACACACACACACACTTACGCACACACACAGAACGGACTCCTCTCCACTGCCCAGCAGAGCACATCATAGAAGGAGAGAAAGAGGGAGAAACGAAAGGAAAGAGATGGGAAAACAGAGATGGCAGAGGCAGAAAAATGGATAGACGTACAGTATTTACCTCACACTTTTTCAGTAAAGCATGTGGATTACCCAGCGGAGCACAGGGAGGCGTTTTAATGAAAGCACAGGAAGGGGGCAGCAGCTGGTGGCATGTGTTTGAGCCGAGAGGATAAGACCCCTTGTGCTCGGCTCGCCAGCCGCCCCCTCCCTCTCTCTCTCTCTCGCTTTCCTCATCTCCGAACGCTCCCCCTTCATCCTACCATCCCCTCCCCCTCCTCCCCCCCATAGAGAATGAAGTCCTTTGTCCGTTCCACTACTGCCCGTCCTGGAGTTGGGCCTGAGCCGTGGGGGCCTTCTGGTCAGCCAGCACCAGAACCAGAGCAGAACCAAGTTGAGCCCCTCACAGCTCTGGCTGCAGCCTGCCTCCACAGACCAACACAAGTCCCCAATCACCCTGTGCTGGGAAAGGAAAAAGAAAAATGAGCAAAACAGAGAGAGACATCAACAGAATGGTTGGACAATACCAATGAGAGAGATGGACAGAGGGAAAAACACAGAGCAGAGTAGCCAAAACTACAACAGAAAAAGGGGACATTTCACTCCAAAGTCGTGCAGCAACAAGATGTCTTATTTTGAATGGGGGAAAAAAATATTTGTCCAAGGGAACAAAGGCATAAATGATTGTGCTAAAGACATACCAATACATTTCTGTCTTATTAAATAATTAGATTCATTTGCTAAGGGGCATTATAGCCTGTGCTGGCAGCTGTATTGGATAAAATCAAAACATTTACATGTTTACATATAAATACGTAATAGATCGAAAATTTCATTGAAAGTGTGTAAATTCATTGGACCATTGTAATCTAATGAATTATGAACAACAATAACAAACAATACAAATCAGCATTAAAAAGCCAGCAAAGAGTATAAGACAACATTACTCATTCACTACACACTCCTTAACACCAGACTTCATTAATTTAGCAAATACTTAACTCAGAGATCACAAATATTTAAATATAAATTTAACTAGTAAAACTTGTACTTGAGTGAAGGTGGTCTGAGTAAACAAAGAAATAAATAAGTGATAGATAAGTCTTGTGGTGAAATGAGGTACCCAACACAGCTAAATCGCAGTATTCGTATCAGGTTGCGTTTATAGAGTTATGTGCGTTCAGTAAGAGTAGATGTGAGGGGCTCCACTTATCAGAAAGGTTTAATGCACAAAAGACCTTTTGTGTATTTCAGAAATTGGATCTGCATCACCTTGTTGCCCCTCTGACCCCAAAGCGCTGCTTCATCCCTTTATGCCTCTGAGCATTCTCATGCGCCGTCATTCTGTCTCGTCACTTAGATGATATTTTTGAATGTATATGGACTAACAACACATGGAAACTACTTCTGCTCTGCTAAATAAATGTTTCAGGGTCCTCGCTGATGGTTGTCTTTTGAAAGAATATCTGAAAAGTCTTTTACTTTGATGAAATTTCAGTTTCTGCATGTCCCCCTGCATTTCCAGTCTTGTCCGTTTGTCCAGCCGAGGTGGCTATAAGAGCTCATGCTAACTGCTGAGGTCTCCTCGTATTGATTTCAAACACGCTGCTGCTGTTGCTTCTGGTAACGTATCAGTTCCTGTGCACCAGAGAGGACTATTCCCAGGAATAAACATCCACTGTATACCCACGACCAGCTGTTCACAACACCAAAAGCAACATTTGTTAAAGCTTCCTCGAGCTGCCTGTTGTGTTAAAGAAATGAGTCTTTGAAAACCAGCAACGTAGAAATGTATTTCAGAGCATTGGTTGTACTCTGGGCAATTATGTGATATCATTTTATAAGGCAATTTCTTTTCTACATCACCCTCCTAAATAAATAAATGACTGTGGAGGGTTTTAGAGTAAAATTCTCTTCCACCGGAGAGGTCAGACTACAGGGTCGGCTGCAGAACAGCAGCCTGGAGCAGGTGGGCTGTGAGTCAATGGAGGAGCTTGAACCTGGTTGCGCGGGTTGAAGGACTTGTCTTACTACTTACTCCAGCACGCACACTCCAGACTCTATTTGCAGTAATGCGCGCTATAATTCAGTTCCTGTGAACCTGGGTGAGTGTAGATATCATTACAACCTATATAATGATCTTGTTGCTCACAAAAACACTGTGTTGTATCTGCATTGCTACGCTAAGGTGCAGAGGCAGATTAGTCTACAGTCAGGCTGCTTGTTGTAGAAATGAGACAAACCATGCTTCACGCCCTATAGAAGCCTCAATGTGTTAATGCACTGGGCACTGTAGTAATTATGCCGCAACTTCAATATCATTTTAAATGGAGCCTGACATCACTGGTAAGGCCCAAACACAAATAGGGGTAATCATTTGTTTACACTCAAAAATATTTAAATATTCATCATCCACTCCATTCCACTCCTGTGATGGCTTGCCTATTTCAGATTTAATGTTATTATACTGTAAAATATCTGATTTTGTCATGTGTTTTGAATGCACTGAAATACAAAACCAAATCAGAAAAAGAGGAAACGCAGATATCAGATTACAAACTTGTACACTCTGAGACAGTTGAGAAAAAAAAAATGCCACCGCTCATTTTCATTTGAGTTACCGCAATATGATGGGCCATAAAATATAATTGAATTGTGTTAACGGGGCGCTTTTTCCTTGATCTATGGATTTGACAACTCAAAGCTCAGGATTCATAAATTAACGATAAAAACGCGCTTAATACACATAATTTAAAAAGTCATTTTAGTTCATCTTCAAACGAAGTGCGAAACTGTACATATTAAAAGTGGTTCACATTCATGTGTCAAGGTCTTCGCTCACCTGAATGGTTATTGTATTGAATGAACAACTCCTTTATCTGTCACTGTGTGTTATCTCTCGCTCTGTGTACACTTATACGCAGGTATGTGTGGGAACATTTTTCTGTAATCTGGCGCGATCACTATTCCCTGATCTCTGAACTCAGCGCTGATATTCCTGCTTTGTCTGTCTGTTGAGCTGATGGAAAAACATGCGTACTATTGAGCTGCATTTCTTCGCAGGGCTTAAAAACTTTTTTTTAAAACTTTCCCTCCAATCCCAACTGTGTGCCATCGAAATCAGCCGCTGATGACTGGCGCTGCATGGTCCTGCCTGGGTTTTCCTCTGTCATGCCTCAGTCTCTTGAAGCCAAGCCCATTGCCATTAGCCAGTTCCAAAGCAACTTGAACGCCCTGCTTCCCTTTGCACCTCAACACCTTGTCCTCTGCTCCTCTAATAGACCATACGCTCTAAGGAAGATGAACCGACCACCTGCAGCTACAATGATCATTTGACTGTGGCATCTATTCTTGGAGACCGCGGATGTTGGATTGGTCACAGCTCCAATGAGGAAAAGCTGGCTCTGTTGGTCCTGTGACTCAGGTGCTAAGGGTGCCCCCTAGAGAGAGGGGAACTCATTACTAGTCCCTGATGATGATGATGGTGATGATGGACCACTTTTTTTTTTTCACGGTTCTTAAGGTCCTTTCACACGTGCTCCCTGAAAGAGTATTGAATCGTTGTCCTTCTGCACATCAGTGCATGGCAGGAAACAGCATCCACGCATGGCAACACCAGCCCAACAACCATCTCCTAGCAACGCACGTCCTCTGCCCCAGGAGGAATCTGGAGGTCTCTGCTGTAGTCACACCATGCATTTCCTGGAGGGCAATCAGCTTTTTTCCTCATCTCTTCTCTAACTCCCTCGCTCTTGCCCTACCTCACTCTGTTTCTCTCATCCCAACGCTTCATTCCAACTGGCTTAGCTGTTTTGGAAGGAGTCTTTCTTGGGATGAAAATAACAAGCCCAGATTTTTTTTTTTTTTTTTAAAAAGGGGGGTGAGAGTAAATTAGCCTCAATTCTTAGAAACTGCTTGGCTATGTGAAAGTGTTGGTGAGAACACGGTGAAGAATAAAACTTCACATTTTTCACATTCTTTGGTAAAATTCAGGTAACAGTTTTTTTTCTTTGTCTCTGCCAATTTAATTACCTTGTATTTATATATTAATATATTACTAGAAACATTTATTTTATGTGTGTAACAGCTTAGCATATCGTGCTAAATGGAAAGTTTCCCATGACCTTGCATGACCCATTTTTAATTCAACTATATGAAATAAAGACGAAAAAAGCCAACCTAGAATAAAGTCCAATGAGCCTTCGTGCGACAGAAGGTACCTAATCAAAACAGCTTCCGCATGCAACTGCTAATGTGCGTTTTCCCTCCCCGCTAGTCCCTTTCCTCCAAGCCCCATCACCACAAACCACCGTTCCCACAGTATTCCCATGACTCTCTGCTGCTCCCCCCCTCTTCCCTCGAAGGGCCCAGACTTCACCAAAAGGCAGGAGGGCTGCGTTGGCGAGCAGCGAGCTGCTCTAGCCCACCTTCCTCACATCTGAGAACCTCTGTGAAATCCTAATCCCCAGAGCAGGGTGAAGCGCAGGCCCAGCTTGCCTGACCTCTCTGGTTGCCATGGATACAGCGCACTATAAATAAAACAGAGGGGGCTTTTTTTTCTAGCAGTTTGGCAGGGCTGTGTGGCCTGCTCACTGGTGGGGCTTATTTTCTCTCTCCCTCCCTCGTTCTGTCTCTCCTCACTCTCATTCTACACCCCTTTTCACTTATTTTCTCAATCATTGAGTGTCCGTCCTCTTTCTCTGTCTCGTGCTTCCTCCCTCTCCTTGTCTCCGTCGCTCATTCAATACTTTCATTCAACCCCTTCAACCCAGATTACCTGTATTAGTGCCATACCTGCATTTAGACAGATTTGTTTAATTCTTGCAAAACATGGCGCTTGAGAACACGTCATTGTCCAAATTAAGAAAGTAAACACACAGAGAGGCAACTTGTTTGGCTGGTAGCGATTTACACCAGTCAAGTAAACACACAAAGACATCTCAACAGGGGCCAAGTTGGTGGAAAAGAAGACCTATTTTCTTGGTGGTGGCAGAAAGGCATCCAGAGACGAGGGAGGCTGAGTGTGCTCGAGCACTGAATCAGGACTGCGCTGCAGATTTTTGTCTGGCAAGGCAAATCTCGGGAGGCTGGAAAATAATTTGGTCATGGCTGTGGGAGGTTGTTGGGAGTGGGAGGCGTGTGGGTGATGTGGGGGAGACGGTTTGAGGGGTGACTGGTTGGCGGGAGGAGGAGGGGGTAGGGTTTTGACCGTCTCGCTGTGGTGAAAACATGCTTGACACTTCATTCCTTTCCAGTTAATGTGGAGCGGACTGCAGGATGTTAACCCTCTGCCTGCCTTTTGATGCTCCGTCTCCACTGTTGCACAATAACCCAACACTTCCTGCTTTGCGGCGGTTCACGGCTGAAACATTCCAGGACAGTCTATGAAAGAAATCGGCCCTGCCAGCCGTGGGAGGCGCGCTCCCAGTATACATTATTTTCCGGTATCATGTCTACATTAGCTGAGTGTAATACTCTGAGACAATATGACAGGCCTGCTGTGCGATCCTCAGAAGCTGTCATGGTGATTTGAAAATTTGACCATCACATGCCAAATACTCTTTGTCTGGGAGAATTTTGAAGAGTAAGCCACATTTCCTGGACCATCTGCCTGATATGAATTACACAAAAGACAAGCCCGGCACCAGCAAACATCCACAATGTTGCCTGGGAGACAGAGGTCACATGAGAGGATGACTCACAGGAACCCAGAACTACCTAGAAACCAACACTATTGAACGGCCTCGCGTCGCGGTGCTCTTTACAGTTTGGCGACATGCAGGAGGATTAGTGTCGTGTCAGTGCATAAACGACAGTGAGACGGCGCCCTTGGCAAAAGACAAGTATACAGTTAAACTTAATGGGGCCAGAACCTGATACCTCAATAGGAATCCACCTCAGTGCCAGTCACTATTCTTTACTAGCTGCACACACACACACACACACATACACGGTATTTTGTGTATATCAACCTGTGTCTGTGACCATGGGTCCACTGTTTGTGTGTGTGTGTGTGTGTGTTCATGCGGACCTGGAGAGTAGGGAGTTAATGCAGGCAGGGCTGTGGCAGTCCTCCTGCCCCTCAGCCAGATTAATCATGCAGGAGAGACACAGCAGGCCCCCGTTCATTCTGCCTGGGGGTGAAGCTGTGCCCGCATGCTCTGCGTATCACATGGCCCTGGCCCCCCTCTCCTCTCTCCTATCTCGCTCTTTCTCTCTCTACTGGGGGTGCTGTGGATGGGGCTGGTGGTGGTGGTGGTGGTGGAGGAGGAGGGTTATTGGTGGTGTGGTGGAACGCCACAGCACGCAGTATAGCTTTCTTTCTTTTCCTCCACACTGTTGTTTTCTCTCTCTCTCTCTCTCTTCCCCCTTCACTTCCCCTTCTGTGGGTGTGAAGCGAGCGAGGCAGAAAAAAAAAAGAGAGAGAGAGAGAGAGAGAGAGAGAGAGAGAGAGAGAGAGAGAGAAACAGGCGTCCATCTCTCCTGCAAGGAGACAACAACAGCCTCTTTTTTATCTCCCGTTGGAGGGCCCTGACGACAGCAGTGGCCAGGCTCGGCGGATGAAGAGGAGAAGTGTGTGGGGAGGAGAGAAGGGGGGGGAGAGGGAGTGAGGTTGGTGGGGGGGGGGCATACCAAGGGACTCGCCACAGATATCTCCTGGAAACTGCTCGACGATGTCTCTGCGCATCAGAGAACAGCCACAGCCATTGTTGGGCTCGTTGGGACACAGAGATCTAGGCGGCATCGCACAGTTGCGTGCTTCAGCATTTTGCAGTGTGTTGCACAAGCACCTACAGTGTTGGTACGGCTGAAGCATAAATGTTTGATGGTGTGTTTTAGTTGTAAGTCTTCGAGACGAGCACCACACCATAAATTTGACTGTAAACAGTACATGTACAGCACGTGCAGGGTTGCACCTTTTTTTTTTTGGAGACCGTTTGTCAAAGAGTGATGCATTTTTTGTATTAAGCGAACGCGAAAGTGACACTGCTGCCTGCCTTTATGCGCGCCTACACAGATACATCAAGATCCATGTGCAACTTGACGGCAGTGCATCGCAATGCAATGCAATGTTGAATGCAGGTGTAGCTTTGCTGGTCTTTTTCAACAGTGTCAGCTGAACTCCTGACTTATGTCAATATGGCAATTAAGGATTGTATCAGCATGTGGAGACATAAGCACTTTATTCAACAAAGTAATTATTCTACATATGTCACAACGTTAAAAGAAATGTACAGTGAATATAAGTGAGGTTTCAGCTGAAGTCTACCAGGAGACTCTACTGAGTGGCGACAGTGTAGTGGCGTCCCCCGCCTGACTTTGAAATATGTTTTCCCAGCTGGGAAATGTGTACTGCAGAAGTGAACGAGGCACACTTTCACCCACTGTAACAACAGCCATCAACATGTTTTAGGTTTAGGCATTTAAAAATATTGTCAATATAGTTTAATTTCATGTTAAAGTCAGTGAATAAAGTCTAAAAACACTGTTTTGGCTTGATTCTACAGACTACTATCTTGACTTCTCATTATTTACTATGTTGAATGTGACATATTGAGATTGATGCGACATTTTCTTAATATCAGTGTACAACTAATTATTATTGGTAACGCTGCAATTCATGTATACGTTCTATCTAAAACATAAGCAAGATTCATGAAGGCAGAAGGAGATTGTCTCTGTGAGGTGTTTTAAAATCTCTTTGGAAGCACCAAGAGGAATGTCTTCAAGGATCTGATATGAGGTGTCAAGCGGAGGCACACCTGGTTTTTCAGATTCAGAACAATTACCCATTCAGCTCGGCCAAAACAATAACTGGTAATAATAGTTTTGCAGAAAAGAAAAGAATAAATAAGTGTGTTGATGACGACGGTACAGTGTGTGAATGCAGTCTGTTGAGGAAAGAAAGAGTCTTGATGAATCACTGTCCTCTGAACATCTCTGAGACGACTACACAATCACCACAGCGGTTCCATAACACACGCTCTGACACAGACACACTCTTACAGTTTACCCTACGCAGACCACAGTGACTCCCATGCCCTAATGTACTCTATCAGTGTGTTGCTCTTTAGGTCTACGGAAACACATTTTTAATGCGACTTATTTCTATACATTTGTGCATACATGTGTGCATGCATGTGTGTGTGTGTGTGTGTGGATCCATCTTATTTTTTATCCTTTGAAAAGTCAACCACAGGTAGGTATCATTGTGCAATCACTCTCTCACCCTAAACTGTCATACTGTCTTATTTTCATCTGACACCATACAGCTCCTCTGACAGATGTACTCTTCTTGCATCGACACCTATAAGCAGTTTCATGAAATTTAACTTTGTTCTGCCATACAAGTAACTACAAAAAAACTACATTCAGTTAAAATTCTGTTAATGGACACACTGTAGAGCAGCAGAGGCCATTTCTCACTTCATCATTAATCACTGAGTGGTGCATCAACTTATATAATGTTGGAGTGTTGCTTTTATTCACCCGAGTGAGCTGATTTGTTACAGTGGAGATTTTCTTTAAACAGATTAGCCAGCTGCCAAACATCAGCCGTGGTAACCGTGAGATGCAATGGGAATTTAATGCACGAATGTGAAAATAGACAAATGTGAAAATGTGCCTCACAATTTCAGCATCGGCAAACATTTCAATTTCATCTGCAAGCTTGGGGAGCATTACTGGAAATTAAGCAAGGAACGTCTGAGCGCATGTAATAACAAACGCGAGGGTGGATGTGTAGCTCTGATGAAATTCAAATTGAAATTTTACACCGGCCCTGGTGAAGCATGCAGGTCTATTTGCTGAGGCTGGACATTTAAAAATTGCATACATTTGCTGCAAACTGTCCAGCATGTCAGTGTGGTGGGCTGCATTCTGCAAGTGTGCTGAAATAATGATATTATTGTTGTGGATATTTGCCTCCAAGGACAGAAGTTAGCAACATTAACAGAGAAAGAGTGGGAGGGTGACACAGAAATACAAAATCACTACTGAACAAAAGAATACTTTTAAGATTCAAAGTTTACAAGTTACACAATTTTATTGTTTCTTTGATTGCACCATACAAGCTTGACATTAAAGATAAAAAGGTCTCTCATTTTACAAGTGAGCACTGAAGTAATGTTAAATACCCCGTTAAAAAACATCTTTCTCCCTATAGAAAATGTAAAATAAAAAAAAACAACAACAACAAGAAAGCACAATTCTAAACCGGCCAACTCTAAAGAGTACTAAAAAAAATGGAGTAACACAGAGCTGGCTTATTTGGCAGCGACTGTCTAACTTGATCCACTGGGAGCGACAGACGAAGCATTTGGCACTGTCATTGGTCCACAACAGGTCGCAGCGAGGCTCCTGCCAGGTGGCCGAGGGAGACATACATAGACATACATTGCATTGTGACAAATAAACAACCTTATTCCTTTCCCGAGGAGGAGTCAGCAAGATGAAGGAGGACCCCGCTGTGCCTTAGTTCACCTCATTACGCCCATTCTATTCTCCTGAACCACACAGGCATTTGCACATGAGCTCATGCAAACTGACTCATAAGTGATGATAATAATGTCACCGGTAAGTAAACAATATTGTGTTTCGGACTTAAAACTGAATGTTAGGTTGGGGGATTTATTTTTCCACATGTTACACAAAGTGGAAAGCATCAACAACAAGTAAATACATGTGATAGTCATCAATTCCCTGGCAAATACATAAACATTGCAATCAATTGCTTTGGAGTTTCTTTCCCACAATAAGTTTTTACAGTACTGCAGCATCCAGAAATTAAAAGAAAACCATTACATTCAAGCATTTCCATCGCTGTGTTTTGGAAGTGATGGCGACATTGTGAACATTAACATTTCTGAGAGCCACCTTTGGTGTTCTGCGTCCCGTTAGCCCACTGGCCGAGGGTCCACGTAAGGTGTCTGGCATTGTCCAGTGTGGCCTGTTTGAATCAGGGGTATGCGTGAAGCTGGGTGGGCATCGGTGCATCAGCGTGCGAAGATTACCTGACCGTCGGTGTGGTCGTTAGGCGCAAGTGGCCAGGCTTGGTGGGGAGAGGAGGCTTGATGCCACGAGAGGGGGTCTGTGTGGGGGTTGTAGTGCTTTCGACACTGAAGGTTTTCATCAGCTGAGCCACCCGGCCACGCCCTGCGCAGGTCGGTGCACTCCCTGACGACCCGGCCTCGCCGGAGGCAGCCCTCTGAGACGCCTCTGATGCACCAATGTCTGAAAAAAAAAGAGGTTGAAGATTTTCATGAGAGCAGTAGTGAGTATAACAACCTGACTGCAGCACACAAAGGGGGTGATTAATGTTGATTTTTATTTTTAGGTTTGCATTTTTCAAAAAGTGGTGAATTTGGAGCATATTGGCTGCGAGCTTTTATGATACCATTTGCAGAATATTTGACAATATAAATAAAAGGATTTTAACTTTCACTTGGAATAAACTTGAATTTTGACCTTAGTGCATAATTATCTCTAGACGTGCATTTCCTCTAAATTCCTCTCGCCTGTTTCATCAGGTGGTTTTCTGGGCTGTGCCTATCACAAAGCGGCCTTGTTTACTGTAAACTACAGCAGTCAGCGCCTTGCTGCAGTGGGTAGCAAAACACCTTTCGGTAGCATGAGAACGTGAAATTCAGGTGAAAATCAGCTTAAAGTTCGGTGAAGATGTATAAAAAACACAAACAATGAGGGTTACACATTCAACACATGTATGCTATTGTTGAAAAAAGCAGAAATCTGTGAAGACTCTCCCACATCTCTCGACCATTTCCCCTCTCCTAGTACGGTTCCTACATTTTCTTTCGCTCCTCTTTCTACCTTTTTTCCCTCCTTTTCATTCGGCTGCCTTTATCCCGCTCTGGCTGAGCAGAGGTCATCCTCAGTGGAAGTGTAGTAGGGACACAGCTGGGTGTAGTTGGTGTGTGTGTGTGTGTGTGTGTGCTCGCTGAGGTACCGTGTTTGGAAGAGGGTGTAATTGAGGGAGGAATGGAGGGAACAGGAGTAACGGAGGGGAGGGAGGGCCACAGGGACAGCAATGGAGAGCAGACAGACGCTGCTCAGACACCAGAAGGCTTGAGGAGCCACATATTTTTAGCGTCATCCCCGGGGGACAGAGATATGTGAGAGCGCCCGCGTGCACGGCTGCAGACGCACACGAGCTCACACTTGCTCTCTCTCACACATACACACACACACACACAAAATAAAGTGAAAACACGCACAAGCGTACACACAGCCACACAGTTGAATTTCAAAAGACACACGCACGTTCTCATGTTACATTCAGGTCCGTGCATGCTCTCTCACACACACACACACACACACACACACACACACACACACACACACACATAAACACAAACATGCACCTTTGCACAGCCCTCCTGCTCACGGATTCAGTCACGCATGCGGCAATCTCTGACTAACACCCCAGCATAGCAGAGTCTCACACACACACACACACACACACACACACACACACACACACACACACACACACACACACACACAGAGGTGGGGTACAGCCAAAACCACACAGACACTCCTGGGGCCAGGAAACCTTTAAAGCTCTTGATGTCTTGCAGGCATGAAAGGGAGAGACCTAAAGTAGCCTTTAAGGTTGTGTTTATTGTTTATTGTTGTTTACTCTCCTTTCTCTCCTCGCTCTCACTCTTTCTTGCCCCCTCTCCCCGTGGCTCCAACACCTCCCTCCACCATCCTCTTCATCTTCCTCTCCCCCTGTCTTGCCCTGCCTTCCTCTGCCCCCTGACCCGCGGTTCCTGTGTTAATGTCCTCTCGCCGCGCTGCGTGGGCTTGCCTCTGATTGTCTCGTTGTGTTGTGTGGTCACCACGGAAACCTTGGATAGGCTCCAGCAATTGAGGCTGACACACATTCAGGCACGCACCGAGCACACACGCAGACACACACACACACACACACACACACACACACACACAGATACGCACAGACACAGGCACATACACACTCATGGTCAGAGAGTTTTTTGAGCTCAGAGCCTCGGTGCAGGTCTGAGAGGAATGCTTAATAGAGAGACAGAGAGATTGAAAGAGACGCAGATGGAGAATTGGTGTTAGACTGTTGTGAAAAAGTATGTATATACACACATATAGATAGATAGATAGATAGATAGATAGATAGATAGATAGATAGATAGATAGATAGATAGATAGATAGAT
>JBAJHX010000067.1:10247286-10280120 GCA_037176925.1 Amniataba percoides
ATAGATAGATAGATAGATAGATAGATAGATAGATAGATAGATAGATAGATAGATAGATAGATAGATAGATAGATTTTGAAGCAAAACCCTTTCCCACAGGTAACCTGACTAACCTGTTTTAACACACCCAAAAAATTGCCCAAACCCCACGCCTTTCTGCCTGAAACTCTCCTCAGCAGCTGCACTCTTAGCTCAGTCAGCAGAAACAGTCATTAAAGCTACCTGCGAAAACACCTATTAAAATGAAAGCGAATCTCTGCATTAAATCACTCGTCATGATTGATTAATCTCCCATTTGAGCTTTCGCACGCCACTCCTCACATCTCAGTCCAGCTCGTAAATGTACAGGGAGGACAAAGAGGTGGGGGCGGGAAGCGGTGTCACTGACCAGGCTAGCACAAAAATTAAAGACCAATCTATCTCTTTAAAGACCTCCACGTCTTTGGCAGAAAGGGAGGAGGAGGAGTGGGGGGGGCAGAAGTGGGGCAGAGGGCAGAATTCCCCAGAGGGCTAGAGTCGGGAAGCAGCGCTGGAATGTGTGTCCTTCCCTCTGAAGGTGAAGAGAGAGGAGAGGAACTGGCCGACCGACAGACAGAAAAAGGATTTATAAACACGAACACACACGTACTCGTTTGAACACATACCGCCAGCTGCTGGAGATTGATTCACTTTCATTCCCACATGTGCTCAAATCACATGATGCACACATGCTAACACAACACATACTTCAGCTCCACGCTTACCCCAAAACCGACTCTACACCTTCCCCTTATTACCATAATACGTCCTTCGCTTTCATTTCTATGCAGATGACACATTACTTTAACACAGCATCAAGTTATCAGTTGGCCGCATCAGTTTCAGTTTTTACAAACTTTAAATAAAAAGGGTTTTATTCTTTTTTGAAGGCCTCTGTGTTAATTCACCCATGTCATATATGCCTTTGCTCCTAAACAGCTATTTCCTGCTGAAAGAGAACAGTGATTAGAGCATTTTGCAATAAAATAGATTCACCTGTGACACTGACTACATGCAAATGCTTCAGGTGGTGAAGAGCAAAAATTATATTTTAGAAATGAGATCTTTAGCTAGCTGTTCTCAAAACATCTTTAGGCTAGTAAAGTTTCTTGCTAAATGAGAAGTAAAGATAAATAATTGTGTTTCAGAAAATAGATTATTAAATCAAATTATCAGAGTAAAATTTAAAAGCTATTTAAAAAAAACTACATTTCTCTGTATCAACTGTATCTCAGTAATATAAAAATGTGACACATTCAGCGTCAGTCAACTTTTGCTGTCCCCCAGTTAACAAAAACATTTGTAGTTTTTGTTGTGCCATCTAATCTCATATACAACTCCTTGAATCCTCAAGTGTTTTATTCTGGAGGTCAGAGCAAGTTCGGTCCAGCTCCAGTGGATACTTGTAAACACACACGAATGGCACTAAAGCAGATTATTAAGTTCATCTTCTGCAACTGTTGTGTGGGCCGCAGTCATTACCCACATTCAAAAGAAAACAGCTGAGGCATGAGCCTTATCCTAGCCGGCCTCCTCCTCCCCTCAGAACAAGCTTCCTGCCATTGTCAAGGACAGACACTCTGTCAGTATTTTTTGTCCAGAGTCAAGACACATTTATTCAGCACTGTGTTCGGCCCACCTCAACTCCCACCACACCAGCTGTTCCTTTCCCTTTCCCTTCCTTTTCCTTGCATTCGTCTGTTATTCGCTGCCCTGGCATTGGCCACTGATCTCACATCCAGCTACAAATGTGGGTGCAGTCACACACACACATAAACACGCCCGTGCTACCGTGGTTTATTGGAACAGTATCTTTTGGTTTCTTCTTTCCAGCCAGATTGGAGTCATTTGTGTTCTGTTCCTGATCCAATTGATAAATCACCCTCAAAGCTCGGAGCTCAGGTTTCTTACTTGACGGTGGATGAGCGGAAAAATCCCTCAAAACGCTGTCCGATTAGGTTTTTCTTTTTTTCAGTCCAGTTTAGTTCAGTCAATATCTGCGAACACGATTTCAAAAAATATTTTGCCTCTTGATGACATTATTAAGAGCTTGTTAGCTTTCTTATGTCTGGCTTTTGGAGAGATTTGCCCAGCCTCCAAAATCTACAATGAACTGCCAGGAATGTTCAGAATAAACCAGACACTAAAGGGAGGGAGGGGAAAAAGAAGAGAAATAGTTTTAGGATAGATTTTTTTCCCCATTGAGCTGTCTTTAACAATTGCTGTAGAGCATGTAGGTAAAAGAATACAGACGCTCAACCTTGTATGTCAATTTGTCATTATCCTGGGAGATTGCTATTGTGGTGTATTTCACTGAAGGAAATACTCTGCACTGACACAGTTTGACTATCTAATTTATCTAATTCGTCATTCATTTCAGACCACACTACTTAAGCCTGGCATTGACCCAGCTGATCTCCCTCTCACAATCAGTATTCAAAGAAATGAAAAAAATTTAAATAAAAAAAAAAAAAAAATCCACTTCCAGTGAATCCTTTTTCTGTGTATGGTTGATTTTGCGTCTCTCTGTGAATTCTGTTTATTGTTCCTATTTATAAGCTGCATAAGAGACAATGGTGGCTTTGACTCTTAATCTGCCATTCACCTCTTCCACAAAATGTTTTCATAATTAAGAGGAAACCTATCCATTCATATGTGAAACAACATCTCAGCTATCTTCTATCTGCTGTCTAGAGCCACATAACTTCAAGGAACTGTTGCATTGTGTTTGCAGTCTCAACATGCTGTAGGGTGAGCATTTTTCCAGCAGAGGGACCCTATGGAGATGAGGTTTTCTACCCAACTGGACTTTTTTTCCCCCCTCTACAGTATCGTTATTTTCCACTGGATGGTGCTAAATTCACCCTCATGCTGCCCATTTTTCTGCATAACTGGGTCACTGTACGTATGGTGAATGAGCGTTTGGTCAGTTCATGAAATCAGGTGCTGCGCTCACTTGGGAAGTCTTGCAATGACAATCATAAGTCAAGGAGATATAATCTGCATGGCGCGCTGGAAGACTTCATGAAAATAATATTCATGCCAAGGCCCACAATGTCTCTTATGAAGAAAGAGTTAAAAAAAAATCTGCCATTTACAATGGACAAAGGCAGACACGTGCAAGTAGAACAGACACAAAGAGAGAAACACAGACAGATGCAGCGTCCTGCTGGTTTGTGAGAAAAGGGATAAAATGTGTAAACCAGATTAAGTGTAATGCTTGTAAGGGGAGCAGTTAGTTGGTTAGTTTTGCCACCCCTCTCCTCTGGTGGCCATGTGCGTTACAAAGTTACCTGTTCTCACTGGTTTAATGACGCCGAGGCTGCCAGTCTGCATAGACAACAGTGTGTAAGGCTGGCAAGAGTGGCTACACTCTAATTTGCCTCTCTCTTCATGTGTGAGATCTATAAACTTGTCTTCAAACACTTCTGAATCTCAGATTTATGGATAGTCTGATGTTCCTGAACTAAATTAGGGCTAAAGTAGTTAGTGTGTACACACTGAAGAACTGAATAATCGTAAAAAAGGACAAAATGTGAATTGAGTTATATATCAACATTCACTAATAAATATTAGTGACATAATAGACATAATAAATCATTTCCATGTACAGTAAATAAAAAATGTAATATTATTCTCAAAGACCATCAGAGCTCTTATGTCAATGAATATGCACCTCAATCAATCTAGAGTTTTTATTGACTGCTGACATGCACTCATGACCATAAAGAGACGCTACCAAAAAACTAGGTGTGGTACCACGACAACATTCTCAGTCACATAAGTTTTTTTTCCCCCTCTAGGCTGGCCTCCTTTTGCTCTGCCAGTCCATAAAGATTCCAGCGGGCTGAGGCACTATTTGGCGAGCACATTGGATTCGGGGAAATAAATCCCTCTTCTCTGCCGCGGTGTAGAGAAACCTATCTGGTAGAAACTTTGATCAGACTGCTTCTGCTCAGCCCTCCACAGCCATTATTACTGCGAGAGAAGAAGCTGCAGAAAAGGGATCTCTTGCTGGCTTGTTTGTGTATTTAGCATAATTTGTAGGTAGAGAGTAAAAAAAAGTCATTTAATGGACATATGGGAACATTTGTATTGACTTAACTAAAATAATGCATTCACATTTAGTTATTTTGACATCACACGCATCATGCACTCTCTACTGGCCGCGATGGATGTGCACACTCACCTTTCCCGCCCTGTGTTTGCTGGGGCTTCTGAGGTTCCTGCGAGCGAGGGCCAACTTTGGTGGATGACGCTGTTCCAGAGTCTATTTTGACAGTGCTGCTGGGAGAAGCTGACGGCGTGGCGGAGGCCAGCCTCAGATTTGTGAGGCCAGGTCTCGTGTTGACAGAGCCTGGTGCTGCATTTGCAGAAGCCGGTCTCACACTGACAGGGCTAGCTCTCATGGGAGGCCTGGAGCAGATGGAGGGCTGGGGAACCGACTTCTCCTCAGCCGCACTGGCTGACTTCGGCTCGGGCTGCTGAGGGAAGAGTGACAAAAGAGGACAAGAAGAGCGCGATCAGTGTTGACAGCTAATTCACATACAGTGGAATTACTGTCATGTTTGATTAAATCATTGGATAAATGATTCACCAAATTACAGTTCTCCAGTGACTATACTGCGCCATAATGAAACACACAGAACTATGACCACTGATTAAGAGTTTAAGGATGTGTGGAGAGAAAATTATAAGGTGACTTGGAAATCAAGCTGCCTCGCTAATCTTCCTTCCTGATCTCACGCCTTCTTAATCAACAATCTCACTCTCTCGTCCTCTCTCAGGCTCACTCCTTCCCTCTATAAATCAACTGGCGAAAACCTGCAGAGGCGCCGGCGACAGCCACCGCTACATCTGCAGCACCAAACCAGCCCCTTTCCTGACACAAATCACTCCATCCGAGAAACGAGATGCTCGGCAAAATAATGAATCTTGTACGGGGAGACTGGAGCTGTGATTTCTTGGCTGTCAGACCGGCCAAACCTCCTAAGGTGTGGATGTTCATTGCCACATCAGCATGGGCTGGCCGGAGATGTGTTGGGGCCTGTTATACGGAGAGTCTGTTATGGATATAAGAAGTAAGGGAGAGACATTTCCTTCTGTGGCAAAGAGGAGGGGAAAAACAGAGAACAGAGGAGAGCTCACGCGCCCAAACCTCAGGAGACTATCCCACAATCCCATCCATCTGCGACTGACGCATTCTCTATCTCTGGCGTTTTAATTCCCTGATCAAGTTCATCAACCATCTGTTCTAGGGCAGTCCAGAAATCCTGCCTTGCTCTGTGATTCAGCTGTTCTCGCAGCGCGTGTCACCTGCACACACACACATTTGCGTGCACATAAACACAGAAAGAAAGCAAAGAGGGGGAGGAGGAGAGAGGGGGAGGAGGGAGAGAAAGCATACTCCCAAGACAACCCAAGGCTGGAGCGATGATGGAGCCAGTGGGAGGACAGTTCAGTTCAGCTGTTCCCCGGAGAGAGAGCTGCGAGGGGTGCGGCAGCTCAGACGAGCGGCAGCACAGAGAGGGGGGAATGCTGGGAGAAAGATGATCTGCAGAGAGGCTGGGAGTGAGGGGACAGCTGGCCTAACCACCATTTCCTGTTCCTCACAGAGGGTGGGACTGCCATGAAAAGACACGCAGGCACTCTGAGGCCACGATTTAAAAGGAGCCGGGGAGTGTGTCCCCATACTGCTGATTACACTTTGTTTGGGACGAGTGAGGCGAGGTGATTTAAAAGGTGCCCTTCAGTGCAGACAACCCCACAAAATAACCTGCCCTTTGCTAAAAAAAAAAAAAAAAAAAAGGGCCTCCAGGATGCAGAGAGCTAAAAGTGGAGTGCATCAACTAAAAAGGAAAAAAAAAACTACAGTTACTTTAATTCACAAATACCTTTTCTGCTGCTGGAGGTGATGAATGCTCGCTCACTGACACCTGTGGGTTTAACAAAGACATTACAGGAGTGTTACAGGCAATGATGCAACCCGAGAGCATGGGGCTCAATTATAGCAGGCAGTTGCTCTAACTCACCGGCAGAGGGGGTAAAGTGCTCGTCTCCTCACATTTCCCCTGCTGGGAGAGAGACATGTTAGACGATACCAGAGGTGACACGTCATCCTCCTTAAGTATGAGTCAGTTTAGTACTTAGATGAGCAGGGGAAAAACAGAGCAAGAGTTTAGGACTTATATAGGATTGTGCGTAAAAAAATATTGGGTATTATAAGTGTTTAATAATCCATGCGGTGGAAGTTGTGATGTGACTGCGAGGAAAGCAGCAGCAGGCCGGGATGCTCTTATTTCCACTGAGTGAGCAGCGTGCAGCTTTAACTCAGAGAAGCATCGTGGTCAGGCCAGATGAGACCGTCCACCCCGGCTCGCTTTGGCTCAGTGTGTGCACGGTTGCCATGACAACGCAGCAAATCTCTTTTAAAGATAGCATGAAAAAAGAGACACCACCCCCCCTCTCCCCAACACACACACACACACACCCTGCTCCAAAATCAACAGCTCACCCACACCACTGTGCACACACACGCCCAAAATATCACCACCCAGGGGTATATATCCACGCTGAGTGCTTATTTTGACACAAAACAGAGGCTCAAATTAATAGGGCTGTAATTTTAATAGGGGCACTTTGACTTCCTCCAGCTATGCTCAAAAAGCCTAATTGATAGTTTTCACAAAGTGTGAAATCTGCAGGTAAAAGAAGTGAAAATTGAGTGACGGAAGTGTTATGTTTGAGATGAAAATTGAGTTGAATTGAGGGACTGAGACAAAGAACCAGTTAAAAAGCAAAGATTAAAGGACAAAAGGATATTATAGGTCTGGTTTGGGGGTTGGTTTTACAGACCAGTGATTCTCAATCTGTTTTTATGTGTTTGTGTTCATATGGAGGGATAAACAGTTCAACCAACTAACCCTTTATCAGTTCTTTTTGTTGTTGATGAGAAAATGAAGAAGGCCTTTGACAGTAATTTTGTGTAAAACAGCAGAATCAAGAGTTTAAAATCTGTTTAATGCCCACCTTGAGAGTAACTGACAGACAACATGATTTGATGAAACAACCACACACCTTTGGACTCAGCGAGATTCCAGGTTGTGTTTGAGGTGGCAGGTTTTCTCTCTCACTTCTGACAGGTTCTGTGTTTTTTCTGCTCTTCAAGATAGTCTGAAGGCTGCAAAAAAAAAAATCAGCGCACATCAGTTTTCTTGATATCTTTCTTCACATAATTGCTTTGTATCATATCATAATTCAGTTTACAGCAAACAGTGATTGTATTGAAAAGCTGTCTTACTATGCACTGTTCTGAAGATTCTGCGCCTTCTTTTCTCCAAGTCCTGAGCAGATGAACTTGGAGCTCAGCTCATCCACCTCTCCGATCACGATGACTGCCACATCTCCATCCCGGCCGAGCAGCCAACTCACATTCTTGCTGCTGGCTGGAAGAAACACACAGACACACAATAAAGGAGTCATTTCCCCACTATAACATAGAAGCAAAGTCTGAAGATCTTTTAACATTTAAATTGTGCAAACATCCTGTATTCAAAGAAAGATTAAAGAAATGAAAGATGAAACCAAAAAAAGATGCTG
The DNA here is from genome assembly GCA_037176925.1 of Amniataba percoides. Classification (NCBI taxonomy): domain Eukaryota; kingdom Metazoa; phylum Chordata; class Actinopteri; order Centrarchiformes; family Terapontidae; genus Amniataba; species Amniataba percoides. The sequence continues at coordinate 10,254,904 of JBAJHX010000067.1, forward strand.
AAAAAGATTTTCAATGTAATACGTGTTTCTGATCTTTCTGAATTTCCAGGAATCTTTTTAGGAATTTGAAACATCATTACAATGATGTGCAACATACAACATTATAATTTGTAAACAATTGCTTTGAAATACTGTTACGATAAGTGTTACAGATCTCTCAGATAATCTTTTTGCAGCTCCGGTCATTCTGAAATAAAATTGACAACTTATCAGCAGAGTATCTGGTGATCTTGCTCTGCTGTTTGACTTCACAGACAGACAGCAGCAACAGCTGGTGGGCCCCGAGCAGCAGATCACAAATGTATGGGACAGGACCTTCATATGCATAATATAAACAGCTGACAGGGAAAACCCCTTTTGTATAAATATACTTGTGGGGACTTTCCATTTACCAGTTAATTCTTTTGTGTGAATTCATACTGACATAAAAAAACACTTTTTAATTCTTTTGAAACACCAAACCCAGTCCACAAAATATCAATAAACTAAATCTGAAGTTCCACTCTTACTTGGCAGCTGCTTATCTGTCTATCTTTCTGAGGACATTGAGTGCTCATAAGAATGCAAGCACAACCGGGCACATGCAAACACACACTCTCACAACATAATGTCACTGCCTTGAGACTGGATACGGGAACACAGCGAAGTTACTTTACGGAGAAAAAACAGCTCACGTGGGCTCAGATGTGAGAGGTTGCTGAGTTGAACACAGGATAGCATACTTTCACAATGAACTGGTTTTGCCAGCCTGCTCAGTGGATCACATTCTGGCAGGGCATACCAGGGTGACGACAAAAACAACGCCAGTCTGAACATACCTCAGTAAACAATCCGTCAGCCCAGATTGACAGCTTACAAGCCAAAACACCATTGTCGGGTGCAGGTGAGATGAATGCTGTCAGCTGAGTGAGTGTAGGGGAAGTTAGAAGAACATGCAATGTGTTGGCATATGTCCAGGGTCCTACTGTAACAGGGAGCGTTACAACACTGCTTTTAAATGTATTTTTCACACAGTGCTCAGACGAAGTGAACGCCATAATTTTAATAATCTGGAAAAAAAGTTTAGTCTCTGAAACTCTACGCTGAGCCATGCCTCATGTGAATGTCACCAGTCTGCCTACGACATACACACACACACACACAGGGCCAACAACCATGGACGCAAATGACCATAAAGTCAGCCTAACCACAGGAAAGGTCCCATGATCACTCAAGGCTAAAAGCTGAAACTGTGAGGGAGTTCGATGCTTACAAAACAGAACTTAGCATGTGTGAGCTCTCCCACAAGGCCGTCCAGATAGGATCAAACTCTTTGTTTTTCAAACGCATACATTTCCTGCACACTTCCCGTTTCAACCCCCCCGCCCCCCTCCTGCTAATTGTTTTGAAGGATTGGGTCTTGACTCACTTCCTATTTTTACACAGAAAGGCCAGCTATCCCACTGTTTCTTCCGCCTGCGCTTTATGGAGGAGCAGGCTGCGTGGGGACGAGCTGCGGCCGCATGATCTCAGCCCGCAGTCTCCATCCAGCCTCCTGAGGACAGCTGCACTGGTCATTAAGAGATAGAAAGAGCACTGTTCTCTCACGCTGCACCGCAGTTGATAGTAAGAGCTTTGTTATTAGCCAAGACGAGACGGATCGCATTACTGTGTCAATCAGACTTGATGAGCCAACTGCAGTGTGCTTTTAATTAGCTTTAAGTCATATTCGAGCAGAGGGACTGCTGTATCCTTCCAAACACCTTCGGGTTGCTTTGTCATGTAGGAGCCCTTCTGCAGAGTATAAAAATAGGACAATTTGTTATGTCAGAGTCATTACACCACGCATTTCCCATACTAGGCCTGGTTACCACCAAAGGGGGAATGCAGACAGGCAAGATTCTGCAGAATGCGTCAAACCAGTTTCAGGACGGCCTCGTGAGTTTCTGGATGTTTTGTTTGATTGCTGCATGCGCACCGTCGACTCCAACTGTCGCTTCTGAGCAGAAGCCAGTTCCTGATGAGCCCATTTAGCACTCACATTGCCTGTGCAATTCCCTCCCTTTGCAGGCATTTCATTTTTTTCTCTCTCTCTCGTCATCTCTGTCTATCACGTCGATGTTTTCATCTGCCACCTGCTTTCCATCAAACGCGCGTCTCATACGCGACATCTCTGACCCAGGGAGCATTCTTCGCTGTCGCCCGTGGGCTCACGTTGGCGTGGTGTTACTGGGAACAAGATGATCTAAGCGAGAGCCTGAAACTGAAAAAAAATTGTGCATGTGAACACCCGCGCACGGTGCCACATACTTCCCTTTTGACATTATGCAATACCTCTCATCCCGGTTCCTCTGAAACACTGCTAATATATGCCTCCCATAAAACACTCTATTCTACTTCACTTTGCTTGTGTAAATGTTATCGTCCTCTGCGAGTGCGATGTTAACATTAACCCACCAGCATCATCAATCTGCTGTAATTGTTTGGGACTTTGGATATAAATAGAGCCTGGTGTTAGTGAAGCATCAGCGGCCCTCGGTTTCCGCCTGCGTCTGTTCTGTCAGTTTCAGTAGCATCACAGACACATTAACGCGGAGCAGCTGGCGTTTGTTAGCCCGGGTTTGTACCTTAGGAAACTTTAAACTTGCCAAATGGACTTCAGGTAAACGCTGTGCCTGTCTTGGTGAGCAGCTGTTGAGATGACGGGGGAGCTGCAGCGACACAGGATGTTTGTCACTACCGGTGCACACATGCTTCTGCAGCGCGCTTCAAAAGCTTTGCAACTCTCTATCAGATAATTCACAGCCCAACAGTGCTAAAAAAAAAAGAAGATCTAGATTGCAATCCTTAGAAGGGAATTAACAGGTGTTTGTGTCAGAGACTTTGGTTTAAGAGCGGGATGGTCAGTATGCTTGAAAAACTTGAAGCTGCGCCCTGTTGCACTAGATAAACAGGAAGGAGCAGAGTTAACAAAGGTGAGCTTGTTGCAGTTGGCGAAGGGTTGGCGTGGTTACCTTTTTTTGGCTTTGTCCGCTTGCACTCGGCCTCCCCACCCTCTCTCTCCAGTTTCTCCTCCCGCTCCTTCCACCGCCGCACCTGCTCCTGGCGCATTTTCAGGAACAGGGTCTTCTTCTGGTCCTCGTTGAGAGCGTCCAGGACGTCGGGGTCGATGTACATGTCCTTTAAAATCTGCTGCAGCATGTTGGCGGCGGGTCGCGCGGGTCAACTTGGTGCCACCTGGGCCGAGGAGGGGTCTGAAGGGAGGAGGTGCTGTCAGCTGTCTTTGGCCAGCAGCTTCTTCAAGGGGAGGGGGGACAGCTGCTTCAGAGTCTCATGTCGCTGGAAGAAGAAGACTCTCGCGGCTTCGTTGTCCCCCGCAGTCGCTCTTTTTTACACAAGTGAGCTCTTCTTCACGAAGCGGGGCGCATGGTGTCTTCACACACGCTTCTGTACATACTGTACAATCACACGCTAGCACACTCACACACACACAATCCTGTTTCCGGTGTTGTGCTGACAGTTTCCCCTCCCTGCTAAGATGTCAGTTTCCTTTGGGTTTGGAGGTCATCACTGGGACAATCTACAAGAAACAAAGCAGAGAGAACTTGAAGCAAACATTTGGAAGATTACACTGTGCCGTCTAGATTCTGCATTTTTTTCAAAGTTACAATGCCCTGTTTCATTTCTTGGTCCCACCTCTGTCACAATTGGAAACTTTTTTTCCCCCCTCTACTCATTCCTTTCTGCCCTATCTTGTCCCTCCCTTCATCTTCATGAATACGGAAGAGCCAAAGCCTTGTTTCTGAAAGACTGCAGCCCAGAATGGGAGGAGATTCCAAAGAAACGGGACTGTTTCTGTCATCAACGGCCCACCTCCCTCCTTCCACTCCCCGCCACACATCCCTTCCCAAAGCCCATGTTCTTCTTTCTCTCCCACCCCCCCACCCCCCTCTACCTCCACCAAACTCCCATGAGACAGCGGCTCCATTTTAACATGGTTTCTGCTTGTATGGGAGAGAGAAAAAAGAAAAAAAAGAAACCCAAACAAACGGGGTCACAGCTCAGGACAGCATGAGCCAGTCTCTCTAACAAGGGGATTGAAATGGACTCCTCCAATCACAGTGGGTAGTTAAACAATGGCTACCACATAAGCAGCACTTGGAGGGAAAGAAAGCTTGCCTCAGACTGAGAACTATCACTGGTGGAATACAGAGTGGTGTCCACTAAACACATTGCAGGGTGCAGAGGAGGAAGCCCGGGGAAGAGTGGGGAGGGGGAGAAAGTGGAAAACAAAAGGGGATTGGTAAGAGAAGGGTAGAATTTGCTGAAGTACTCACAGTGGGATGTAGTCAGCCGCTCCACAGCAGAGTATGCTAACTAAGCTGAGAGAGTCTGAGCGCCTGTGGGTCCTCCTCGTCTTTGTGTGTATGACTGGGCTGATGACATCACAGCATTCCATAATCTCTCTCCCACTCCCTCCCTCTCTCTCTCTCTCTCTCTCTCTCTCTCTCTGACACACACAGACATATGTACAGACACACACTCGCATACACACTTTGTTTAAAAAAAAAAAAGGGGAAGAGAGAAATTCAGGAAGTTGACCTCACATATTAAAGAAGTTATAAATCCCAGTGCTAAAACTTTCAAGCTGAAGATCCGAGTAAACACATGTGAAAATGTGAAGCTGGTGCAAAAACAGCATTAACTCTTTAATAGACATGACCAGCTGGTTTTTAAACGTTTCTCAAAAATCACTTTAGTTTATACATATGGGAACTTAAATGTAATTATTTCTCAAATGTCAAATCATGAAAAGGTCATTGCCTTGTCATTAGTCACCAAATCACATTATTACAAATAAGCCCACTGCACACATGCTTTTTGTGCAATCCAATTTATTTATTTATTACTTTATTCGAATGCTGGATGTCTCGAACTAATGTCAGGTAAGGTGGTATTAATACATGAGCTGGGGAGCTAACCCTATCCCATCTAGCACAAGTTAAATAAAACATATAAAAACTGTTTTTGTGATGATTTTAAGCAGCCCATGTTTAATCAATGCAGGTAGAAACTCTGTTGAACTGCGCATGTGCCTTGTGGCATATAATTAAGTGGCTGTTTACTTTATCTTGTCTACTGTTAATTCTACCACACTGAGGCCAAAGGCAAATTTCTCCTGTGGGACTCCTAATGTCCTTTTTTTTTTTTTATTTGTAGGTAAAGGGCGTCCTCTAGTGGCCAAAGCCAGAGATGCGTCAACAGAATTACGTCACCACCTAAACTGATGCTTAACTGCTTCAGAATATAGCACTGAATTACAAGTTGAGTAAAAATGGAAGCGGCGTCAAACCGAGGGCAGCGTTTCCGAACTGCAGGGCTCGGCAGCGCCAAACCACAAACGCGCATGCAGACGCTGGCGAACTGAAGCTGAGAGGTGGCAGGATGCTGCGCACTGTAGCAGGCCTCTCGTAATATCCACTGCTGTCAGGGAGTGCTCAGGTGATGATGATTGTGTTGCAGCAGCAATAAAAAATGAATCTGATCAAGTGGTTCTCGCCCGGTTAGCAGTGTGGCAGCTGGACCAGACTAAACCTGCTATTAATCTTCCCGAGCAGCATTCCTGCAAAGCTATTACTCCCATTGTGCTTCTAAGCAGCAGGGCTGACAAACTAACATAATCGAAAGTAAAAGAGTTTCTATAGTCTTTCACTGATAGAGTGTGTTGCGCTTTCACAAAGATAGTTGCGGTTTGACTAAGTACAGTTCATCAGGAGCTCTGATACGCTGACTTCTGAAGCCACGGTGACCTAAACCAATCCTCTATGTGGGTTCTTGGATGAAGAGCAAACTCTGAGTTGGAATCTGGGCAGCAGTCCATCTCAATTTAGCACATCCCCTTCAGTTTTTTCACCCTTCCTCCTGGTCAGCAGGGGGGTTGGTGCGGGGTGGGGGGGGCAGAGGCTGAGAGACTATTAACTTCACAACCAAGGCCTACACATACATGTGGCCTTCTAACATGCCTCTGAGCATGTCCCGACGCTACACTCTGACCCCCCTGCAGAGTGAGTGTTTGTGGTGGTGGGAGATCCGAACTTAACTCAATCCTATATTAGGTTTTCTGACGTGGTTTATCCTAGTAGGTGGTTGGGGAAACAGTACAGGACTGTTTAAGGTAATAAAAACCTCTTAACTCTGATGGCCCTGGCAACATCTCCCTACGTCAACGCAACTGGGCCAGACACAAAGCTGCCGATGACCCCGTGAATGATGATTCCACTTTCAATATTTGCAATAATTAACAAACATCAAAGAAATTTTATTTAACAGTGACATTTGCCTTGTGATTAAAAATCCATCTACCTTGTAAATAGCTGTAAACTCTCATAAATGTATTGATAAGTAACCTAAAAACCTCCTTTCATTGGCTTTGGCTTGTCTGTGTTAATCATTGCAGCAATACAGCAAACACTGAAACTCACAATAGAGAAATATTATAAACAGTTATACAAATTATAGCTCCAAAACTTAACAGACATGAAGCGTCTATTGGGTAGCGATCACCAAGTTTTCGTCTTTAGTTTTACATCAGCAGTAAAGATCACAAAAGAGCAATCATTGCATACAGATGGTGATAAACTGCATAGTCGGGATGATTAGAGAACAACGTAACGCTTTATTTTACAGCCTGGTGTTACACATACAGTACTAACGTAGAAATATCTAAGAAGACATGAGTCATAAGGTACTTGCAAAGTTTGCATTTTTAAAGGCTGTAAAATTAAGCTTTAGTAATTAGTATCAATGTAGAGTGAGACATTGTGGACAACACTACATCAAACTTAAACATACTGTTCATCAGTGAATTGTAGACATTTTGGGAAGTTTGTTTTTTCTTCCAACAATAAATGAAACCAAAAAAACACATACATTTTGAATGTAGATTTTCCCTCATGGGTAAATTATATTTATTTTTAAAATTTGTCAAATGTACATAAATTATATATTTAATGCATCAAAACCAAATGAGCAAATCAAATACCTTCTTAAAAAAAAAAAAAAAAAAAAAAAAAAAAAAAAAAAAAAAAGAGAGAACCAACATAAGAGAGAACGACATTCTTTGTTGAGATCATTTTAAACAAGTATTGGTCAGGCATTTCATTAACCTGGGAAAGCAAAGTGCTACACACAACAACCACTGAAGACAGTTCACCATACACCTTAATGAGGATTGGACTGAAGCACCTTTTCTTAGCTTAAAGCTAAAATGGAGATTTCACTGTTTTTTTTTTTAAGTTTTCCTTTTCACAAAAACTCCATTGCGTGTTTATAGTCTACCTTCAACAACCCATAAGCCAAGTTTACCCTTTTCCTAAAGAGAGGCATACTTGCAGTGACATTGTTCTATTTCAAGTTAAAGTACTTATGTGAACTGCTTGACCCAACAGGCTGCTAAAACCTTGGTTTACTGTATTTTCCTCTAGGATGGAGCTTTGAGTGCAAATAAAGGCATACAACTCCTTCATGAGAAATAAACATGGAATTCAGCCACATGCTTTCAAATAGTAATCATATATTTAATTGATATACATATATTGCCACCATTGGCACATACGATATTGCACACAGTGATGAAATGTTGCACAGAAAAAATAGATATATTTTTTGTGGGCGAAAACATTCCAAAATTACAAATAATGTGGAATAACGCTGAAAAGGTAAAACTACGTAAAACAAAACAAGACATGCTTGCTGCTCCCCATTAATTGAGCGACGTACAACTTACACATAACTACCCAAGCCATAGAACGAGCATTTGAAAGGGGGCTTGCCGACGACAACTTTTTAACATTTCAGGCCACTGCCGGTGTTCCCATTCAGCCCCTGCTCTCCCTGCTAATGCGCTTGGCTAGTGAAGAGCCAACTCTTCTGCATCATCTTGCATCTAGGTGACCACCCCCTTCCATGTTTACATGTAGGCCGATACCTGGATGGCTGGGGAACGGGGATGGCAATGAAGTTGGGGAAGAAGGAAGGGAGCAGAGAAAAAGAAAAGAAAAGAAAAGAAAAGAAAAGAAAAGAAAAGAAAAGAAAAGAAAAGAAAAAAAAAAGAGTTACCAATTCTGCTCCAAATTTTTCGGAAGAGTTTGTAACAAACCCTTCTTAGCACCACGAGTCGTGCGCTAGCACACAAGGGGGCTGAGACACAAAAATGGAAGAAAGAAAGAGAGGAAACAAGAACAGAAAGAAGCCAAACTGCGATCCAAAGCACCAGGCCAGCGTGTAAGCATGCGGAGTGTGTAAGGCACCAGGTTGTTTATATGCTGAAGAGGATGCTCCCAATCAGGTATCATTTAGGCTATACCAGAGGCTCCAAAAATAGGTGGTCAAGGACAGTCTAGTTTGCTGGTTTCCAGTCAATCTAAACATGGGAGCAATCATTTAATTCAATGCTGAGGTAAATCTGACATTATCTGATTGTTGCCAGTTTCTCTGGAGTTTACTGACAGAGTTTATAAAACTGCTATCACACATCTATGAGATGCGACTGAACTGGATTAGAACCAGTTGTTTTCCGTGTGGCAGCCCAAATATTTACAATTAGACCAAAACTGAATCTCATCACCCCCGGGTAGATATTTGGGCTTACAAATCTAAAGTGGAGCTATGAGCATGTATCCAAAGTAGCCCCACTGAACTTCACACCTTCGGATCTCAAACGTGCAGAGGGACGGGCACGTCCGCAGGCACGCTACTGGAGGTTCTCCACAAACGGGCGAGTCGAACCCTCGTCGCTTCGGCTCGTCCAGGCGTGCTCCTCGGTGGCCTTTCCTCGCGGTGTGACGGTGAGATTCTGATTACAGTTTGCAAGGTCGCTCCGTTTACGATCACGCTTTGAAACAACTTCCACTACAACTACACCAAGCCTTTGAATGGAAATCACTCGGTACTCAAGACTTGAGATTCGTACACTATATCGGCAGATAAAGATACATATGGAAGGGTCCTTGAGCCAATATTTTGGGAGACCAACGAAATCTATCTTAGTGCAGATTAACATGCAGCAACAGCACTCCTTGGCACCATTTGGACTTTTATGACTGAACAAGATCACGAAATGTTTCTGTTTCAGATGCACGATACCAACTGACCAACGCTCTGCTGAATTTCGTCTCTTTCTTTTTTTTTTTCATTTTTTCTCTTTCCCCATACCACTAAGCCAATCAGCACAGTATGTGTAGGGTGTTTGTTAAGTAATCTGCAATTCAGGCCGTTTGCTACATGTTGTCACTGCATTTCCTCTATCGAATACACATTTAGTACCTTTAAAATGAACACATTGCAGTAACAACGAGACACAAAGGTAGTCTATAATATATCCATCTGCATGGCAACAATTTCAACTGAAACAAAATTACAATATTAATATTTCTTTGAATGCCTCTGGCAAATGTCATTATATCAAGATCCATTGACCAGTTCAATATATTTGATTTTTATGCAATGCATATTGCACAACAAATAGAGCACTTATTTCATTTGATGAAAAATGCCTATATGTTCCTTTTATACTGCATGACATCTAACCAGTTTTCCAAAGCAGGCCTAGCCCTCATATGATTTATGTGTAAACACATCTCTACTCACAGGTAAAGGTAAATAGGATGGCAAGTACATGTGACAACCCCTTACAAAGTTTTTTTGAATTTTGGTTTAAAAATTAAAATATCTGATTTGTGCTGAAGTCGACATGAAAAGGAAACGCTTTTTTCCTCCGAACTCGGCAATAATCCCATTTGAACATTGCAAACACTTTTTTTTTTCTTTTTTACAATAGCTTTAACTGGTACAAAAGTTTTTTTTCTCTTCTGTTAATAAGGGAAATAAACACTCAGTTCAATATTGTTTGTCAAGTAGGAAACAATGTTCAAATATAATGTTATTACTTTGTTTAGCAGCCTGTTACTGTATTAATGGTGGATAAGTGGGGTAACATCCAGCGATGAGTGACAACATGTCATAACTGTCAGGTTGTGGAGGTTTCTTATATTGTGGGTGATGCTCCCTTGGAGTTAAACCATTACAGTTAAATCTTTAGATTTCTTTCTTTATACAGTAGAGTTTTTAATTATATTTCTCTTGTTATTTTCATTACTCTTGCATCTCTTTTTTTTCTTTTTTAATTCTCTGGTTTCTCTCTCTCTCTCCCTCTCCCTCTCTCTGTATCAATCCTCGTCTCCATCGTCCGCCTGCATCTCCTCTTGTTGCTGCAGCTCGCATGCCCTTTTCTCCCGCTGCTTCTCCTGGATCTTCTTCATCTCCTCGGCGTACTTACTGAAAGTATTCCCAAATTTGGACCACACTTTGTAGGGCACCGTGATCGAGTTGCGGTACGTGGGCTTCACCTCGCTTACCCTCATGAACACACCGTACTTATTGGAGCCGACGTCGAAGAAAAAGCGCTTGTTGTCCACAGTCAATGACGACCCCTCGGGCAACTCCGCAGGCTCGTCCTCCACGCCGTAATCGTCAATAAGTTTAGCCAAAGCGTCACGAAACTCAATAAGTCCCTGGGCAGGCAGAGCGATCGTCTGGCCTTGCGTGGATCCCAAACCGGGCCCCCGGTTGACGGTCTGTCGGATCCTCAGGAACCGTCCCCTCTGGTTCTCTTTCAGATCCATGTAGTATTTCCGATTCTCCCGCACCAGGAACTCGCTCTTGAGCGCTCGCCTGGGCTCGTCCTGGACCAGTCCCGGGTTGCTGGGCCCCAGCTGGGCGTAGTGCTCGATGAAGTCCCCCAAGTAGTCGCGGAACTCGACCGCCACGGACATGGAGAGAGTGAGGCGGCTCTTGTTTCCGCCGGCCCCGACTTCTGCTATCTTCAAGAAGCGGCCCTTGGCGTTCTGCTTCACGTCCAGGTAGAAGCGCTTGTTCTGGATGTCGACCCGCTTCGACGCCAGCTCCTGCGTCTCGTGCTGGAGCCCGGACGCCGAGCCCGCCCCGCCCGCCGCCAGGTGCATGGAGCCGAAGCCTGGGCCCGGGGCCGCTCCTCCCTGCTCACTTCCACTGTCTCTGTCCGCCATGATGCTGCCTGCCTGCCTTCTCCCTCTGTCTGCTGCAAAGCCACGGCCAGCCACAGCCGGAGCTCTCGCGAGATCTGCACAGAGAGGTATACAGATGGATGGATGTATGTGAGGAGGAGGGGGGGAGGAAAGAGGCGAGGAGGGAGAGGTTAATGCAGAGCTGGGTGTCTCTCTCTTTCTCCTGCAAGGTGTAATGTCTTTCATTTATCAGGAAAACGAAAGCAAAGAGAAGGAGGATGGGGAGGTCGCTGGAAAGACGTGCCGCAGTTAAAGTTTCGATTTGGCCTCGGAAGTCGTGGCGTATTTTATTTATTTATTTATTATTTATTTATTTTTTTTACGGAATGGAAAGACCCCAAATGCCCTCTGTTAAAAAGGGACAGGAAGAGATATTTTTCCCCAAAAAAGCACCAAAAACACAAGCGTCTGTGTGCATGTTTATTGTGCGATTCAATCATGAAGTAATAATAATAGTTGCTTAAATATATAAATAAATAAAACGCAGCTTAAGTGAAATGTTTTTGTTTTTGTGGTGCGGACAGAAGAAAATCGGATCAAACTCGCTGGTTTCTTGTGACTCAAGTCAGAAGAAGCTCCCGAGCAAGTTTTTAAGCCTCCACCACCAAATCCAATATCTTTTCTTTGTCAATATTTAACTGAATTGTATTCGTAGACCTATTAGTAATAAAATAATCTTAACAATAATTACAAAGAGTGAGTGGTTTATCAGCTTTTTTTGCCATAGGCTTTATAAAGTAAACTTCATCCACCAGATTAACCTCAGTCTGCTCTAGAAAATAACGCTGGATTGACACAGCAGAATTGAGCACAATAATTTATTTTAAACGTGCAACTTGTCTTATTGATAAGGCCTATTTATTTTTTTTCCAAACACAGAAAGGACTCAAACATGAGCTCTCTTGGCAGTGCTATGAAGCCTCAAAGCGTGACAAAAAGAGCAGAGAGGGGCAGTAAAACATATTTAGGGGCGCAAAGATTACCTCACCACCTTTTGTAAAAATCACAATATCGTTTTTTTTTCTCACCCCTCCAGCACCTTGTCACCTTTACTCATAATAAAAGCGACACACACTCTCCAGTGTCACCACGGCGGGTCTGAAAGAGGACGGACTCCTTCGCTTAACATGCATACATGTTGTTGTTTTTTTTTACTATAGTTATTTATTTTATTATTTTTTTTACTGTCACGTCCACGGCTCCGTCCTGTCAGGCAGCAGGCCGTGTGCAGTGTGACCTCCTAAGCCGTCCTGCAGGTGTCCGAGCTCGGCCTGAGCGCGCAGAGGCCCCGCCGCTGCTGGAGGCCGCTCGGTGCCTGATCAGCACAGACTGCAATGGTGCTGCTCGTTTTTTATTCCACAGCGCCGATTTCTACAAACCACTTGTCAGACATACCTGTAAATAATACCCAGATTACTGCTTTTTTTTTTTTTTTTTTTTTTAGCATGTTAAGATGTTTGCAGGCTGCTGCACAGAGTCACTGCCCATGTTTTAAATGCAGGACAACACATTTGAAGATTATTTATTACAACCTCACATACTAATATGTGTACGCATACATTTCTGGTCTGAAATTTAGGAGAAATTGTCAATTTAATTTCATCTCAGTTTTCAAATGTTGCATTTTCTTTCAAAGAAACACCAATCAACACATTTCAGCAGCCTAACACACAACCTTTACCTTTCAGTGGTCACAAAGACTCTTCCCATGCTGGCGGTACTCTCTCCACAGTTATAAATCCCCCGTTTTGTCCACCTGGAAACAAACCTGACTGCGCACACCTGCACCACCTACATGCTGCACACAGGCCTGGATCTTTCATTTATTTCATTTACGCTTTGCCAGCACATCACTTCTGAGCATTTAAATATTTCTCACAAACAACTCCCCCCTCCAGTCATATAAGAAAAGAATAAATGAGGTTTATGTTTTATTTTGAAAATTTCTCAAAGAAGAAAGTTTCAGGAGTCATTTAATTACCAATGATATTTTTTCTGATCATTAAATATTCAGTATAATGCCACGATATGTCTATTTCAATACTGTAAAGAGGCTTCGTGTTTCTGGCCACATATTTGTGACTATCCTGCACAGAGACACTGATTTGTCTCCTCTCATGTGGATATATCTTTAAAAAAAGCGTCAGACGTCGATGTGCGCTGGACTCCTCAGAGTCTAAATAAAAGGGAAGGACAGCAAACTTCAAACTGGACACTCCCTCAGAGCTCCTTCACTGCATATTATACATTCATCTAACAAATATTCACCTTAAAAGAGGGAGCATCGATTCGTGAAATTTTATTTACCTTAAAACGAGTCGATTATTTTAGTAATCATATCAAATGGGCCAGTTCTGTTATTTTATCTTTTATGTTTTTTTTCTTCATTGTTTTAACATATTGCCAGATTATTTTTTTCTCTCATAAAAATATTTTTTCCTCATTGAAAAACTTTAAAAATATCACATTGACAGAATTGTTAAGAATTCATTTAATTTGTTAAGAATTTAATTTGGATATTCTCAGCTGGGGCATCCTGAAGAAAGTCAGAAGGCCTAAGTAGAGATGACTATCACAAATAAAAGTAGATTAACCCTGAAACCATGCACTATAAATCTGTTTACATTTAAACATGTCTTTTTATTTATAGCTATGGCTAGATAGATATTAGATAGATCTTAATCTTGATCTTTATCACACTAAAAAAATAATACAAGCACATTATTTAAAACAGTCTTCTATCAAATATTGTTTTGCACTTCTGTGGGCTTTAAATAAATTCAAAATACTGAATAAACTTCTTTTATTAATAAACTTTTGTCACAAAATAATTTAAGTTGACAAAAGTTAATATGACTATAATATAAAATAATATTAAATGGACAAGTAAACGTTGTGATATTGAGTCAGAGAGCTGAATAAAGGAAAAGGGGAACTACTATTTTATGCTCCTAATTGTATGGCTAAAGCAATGTAAAATCAAATATAAAATAATATAGCATAAGAAAGGTCAAATATTTAAATTATTTTTAAATAATATATCAGCCACTATATTAGTGTTATTATATTACACTTTAAACTATGTAATAAACATGTAAAGAAAGAAGATATAAGTATGTATACTCACAAACTTTAGTTTAATTCAAAGTTGAGCTGCTGTCTGTCTCCACATGAGAGGAGGCGAGCATGTCGGCCTAAAAAGTTAACCAGGCTTCAGATGATTTCCCCCTTTTTAAAGAAAATCTTATTTAACCCTGATTTACGATTAGATTTGTTCTCTAAAGGCGTGTAAATCTGTCCTGCTCTCATTGCCTCAAAGGTCGCCGGGCCTCCTGATCAACAATCATCACAGGGAAAAAAAGGACGCTCTGGTTGAGGAAGTAAAGGTGAGAAAATGATGAGTAATCTTTAAAAAGACAAAGCAACAGTCGCGTAAAACAAGGGAAAAAAAGGAAAAAGTAAGGTGAATATTTTAAAGGTGGCGGGCAAGGCCTGGATGTGATATTTACGCGTGGTATAAAGTTCATCAGCTCCATTATTTCAGCGTCAGAAACTCTGAATTTATTTTCAGTCCGAGCGCTGAATTATTTACATTCAATTTGTTTTATTAATAAAGTAAAAAGCTGAAGCTGACCTGACTTTGTCACTCTTTTGTGAAGGGCTGTTTCTTTCTTCTGATCTCCTCAGCCGGCCTGTGCGCGTAAAAATAGGATATAAATTCTTAAAGAACTGATTATACTGAAAGTCAGACGGCGGTCTTGCTGTTTTGGTATTTAATGTCCATCTTCTACCCTGCGTAAGCTGTCTCCTTTCCTTTTGAGGCCTCAATTGACCATTTGAAAAAAAAAATACCCAATTTAAAATTTCAGCCGAGTGTCTAATCTAAACCCTCACCGTGTTACATTTCTGTCTAATTGACTTACCTAATAGGCTGAACAGACCCTGCCTGTGTGCCGGGGCTCATCAGCTGCTCCGACAGACCACAAACAACCTGTCAATTGAATGAATCTATCACCACTCGCTGCTTGGCCTCATTTTTCAGAGCGATTTTTAATCATCGCCACGAATCAGTAAAAGCAGCTCTGCTCGAGTGCCACAAGGCCACATCCAACGCTGCTCTCAGAGAGAAAAAAAAAAGGGTGTCGTCGCAGTTTGGGGAAAAAAGAAAGAAAGAGAAGGCCGGCCTCTGTGATCACCTCGCAAAGTTTTGCCCTACATCCCCGCACAGGAATGCCGTGGCGCGGCTCCAGATCGCAGCTCCATTACCGCCTCACGCTGCGCGCTTCTCCTCTGCGGACGCTCGACACCTGTGCGTCAGGACACTTCAGGACCACATCAGACACCGCTGCGGGACAGTATGACACGAAAATATAAAGATTCGCCCAAATAACCTACCTTAACACCGCTCAGTCTGCGGGCAGGGAGGGGGGCCGTGGGATGAGAGAGGAAGGGAGGGAGGAGGAGGAGGAGGGGGGGTGAGAGAAGCCTCAGAGAGTCGACGGCGCGCCGCAGGAGACCAGACGAGGCGGAGGACACGTTAAAGAGCTCGCGGGGCCTCTGCTCGCTGCACAAGATGGACCAGAAACGGCGAGTCGCTGCACGGAGAGCGACACACACACACACGGGTGCGCGCGCACACACACACATGCATACACGCACGCACGCAAGCACAAGTTGAACGCCGCACGCCTTCACCTCTGATGTCAACACGCACTGAGCGCGGCGGACGCGCGCCCCCTCTCGACGCCGCGCAGGAAGTGCAGCCTCTCCTCCCGGCGGTAACAGGTGGGGCCGCGGCTCCTTCCTCACACCGCGTCCCTGCACCCCGCTGAGAGGGAGGCCGTGGTGTGACTTTTTGTCTCACTTTATTACAGACTGAATGTTCCGGGGCGCCCCTGTGACACCCTGTGCTGGGCTTTGAGGTGCTGTAAAGGCGCACTGTGAAGAGAGAGGCCCTCAGCTGACACACACACTCAAATTATGATGTATATATGCTATTAAATGAGCACTCTAATCTTCAGGCAATGTAAAGTTTCAGCACCACAGAGAGCAGCCAGGTCTGCACATGCACACAAAGGAAAACACAAATACACGTGTAAGTGAGGTGATGTGGATTTTCAGGCCAGATGGAAGACCCAGTCAGGGGCCAGTCAGAGACTGAGTCCGGTCCGGCCCAAGCCTCAACACCTTATTTTTTGCATCTTTAAGTTTTTTCTAAGTATTTAGCTCTTCTTTGGAGAGTAAGAGAGGAGTCAAATAAGCACTGGAGACCAGCAAGGTTGAGTCCAGAGTGCTTTATTCTTCAACAGGAAGCATAAAGCAAGGAGCCGTCCTGCAGAACAGCTGAGTTACAGCCTGTGCATCTGTTTTTATGTTGCAAATTGTAGGCATGTTTGGCTAAGAGGCATGCATTATTATCCCCCTTTTTCCATTATCTTGGATATCCCAGATTCAGTGTTGGCACAAAAAAGTCTCTAATGGTGTCCTGTGTCCTTCTAAGGACAGCTCCAGTGGAGGCATATGTCCCTTTTCACATGTGGGTTGAACTTCTAATGGGGTCAGAATTTCACATTGGTGGGTTTAAAAAAAAAAAAAACATCACCACAACAGTCCGCACATATTAATTTTCAGCTGGCAAGGCTTACTGGTACTTTTCCACAGCTTCTGGTGTCATCAGGTACTTTCCTTTGAACATTTAGCTAGTCAGTTTAACAAAGGTTATATCAGGTCAAACACAATAAATGCTTAGTAGACAGCAGCCTTTATAAATGCACACATACAAACAGGAAAAATCTGACACCACAGAGGGTGTGTATTTCTTCTCTACATTTTCAGTGTATTATTGTTGTTGTTAGACCCACTGACTCCCTGCTTAACATACTTGTATATGTGTGTGTCTGTACAAACATGTCCTTCCCCTAAACTGTGCAGATCATTGATGGATATTTCAGCCCCACTTTCACCCCATTTCATCAGGCAGAGTTCAAATCTGGCACCCTTCCTTTGCTTTCCTCTGTGAAGTTTGCAGCTTCCTCAGGTTGATCAGAGTTCAACCTGTGACCTGTGAGCTGACGTGTGGTCAGCAGGTGTCGCTCTCCGTGAGCACCGTCAGCACAACATCCTGTATCCGCATTCTCTCAGGCATTTGGGCAAAAACAAACCATTACAATCCCAATTTGACCCGCACTGACCCAGAGATTATGTTCAGGAAGTAACCCCGTGTTGGACATCTGAGTCAGACCAGCCCCTCTGTGCAGGTGCTGGTGAACTGTCATGTTAGTTATAATTCACAGAAGTGTGTGCACTCTTACTTAATATACCCCCCCCCCACACACACACACACCTCCTCCTGCTTTGGATGTTGCAGAAGCTGGAGCTGTATAGTTTAATGCGGTGCTTCAACATCAGTTTTTTTTCTTTTTTTTGCAGCGAATGTGACCTGAATGCAGGACAAGACTTAAAGGGATGAGACCACAAACTCGTTCAAAGCAGTGTGTTGAAGAATCAGAAATGCTCTCGCAGCCTTAGTCATCGCAGCCATAAGAGTCTTTTTTTATTATTCCTTCAGCTTCTTCTTCTGCGAGACTACATACGGCTGCATTTCTTTAATAATCAGGAGCTCTCTCTCTCTCTCTCTCTCTCTCTCTCTCTCTCTCTCCCTCCCTCTCTCTTTTTTTTTTGGTTGGAGCGATGCCTTGGTTACAGTAGGATGCGATTTTGAGGAGGGACGGCGATCATGGATTTGGGATTCCGCTTTCGTTTCCTTATTTTGGGGCGAGATCGCCGCTGATGGTGATGATGATGATGATGATGATAAAGGAAGAAAACGCCATGGAGTGATTGACACACAGTAACCGGGTATTTTTTTTGGGAGGGGGGGGGGGGTATGGGGGGGGTGTGGGTTTGTGAGTGAGGAGCACACAGACCCTGTGCACGCCGTCGTTTTTGCCTGACTCTCGGAAGAAGATTTTTTCTTTCTCTTTTTTTCCTGTGTGTGTGTGTGTGTGTGTGTTGACGGATCCCCTCGGCGATCGGCATCATTTTCTCTCTGTCCGTGGATATAGTTGGGGTGGGGGTGGGGGGGTGGGAGGGAAGGGAAGGGGGGGGGGGAGGCGGAGAGAGAGAGGAAGAGAGAGAGAGAGCGAGAGAGAGAGAGAGCCGCGGTGGAGGAGGAGGACGCCGTATTAGCGTTATATAGCTGCCGACCAGAAATACCCCTTTTTTATTTTTATTTTTTTTAGGGGGGTGGGTGGGGTGGTGGGGTGGGGGGGTATGTTAGGGAGATGAAACGCGGCTTGTGTTTTTTGCGACCGGACTACCAAACTTGTGCTCCACTGCAGCGTTTTGCGTCTTGTGGCCCCTCCGCTGCAGATGATCCAGAAACATCGCAGCGGCGCCTCATCACTGCGCGTTGCTCCGGCCGGAGAGCAGAGCAGGCCGCCGCCATGGCAGCGTAGAGGCGGTGGGAGGAGGAGGAGGAGGAGGGGGGGACACCTTCTGGAGGGGACAACCCGCCGATCCCTCGCTCAGCCCGTCTGCGATGCCTCATTCCTCTCTAATCGTTATCGCGGCAGAGAGCAGTGACTGGATTTGAAACCGTCCCGCGGTCTCTCTCTCTCTCTCTCTCTTTCTCTCTCTCTCTCTATCTATCTCTCTTTCTCTCTCTCTCCTCCCCCCTTTCTACACACACACACACACACACACACACACACACACCACCCCGCCGTCTCAAAAGCTGCTGTTTACCCACTGGAAATCGCTCGAAAAAAAAAGAAAAAAAAAAAAAAGAAAAAGAAAGCAGCGGATCCCGATGGCATGGACACTTATGCAAGGTCCGCCGCGCTGCCGTGCCACTGGAGCCAACCCGCCGCCTCCCCGTTCAGCCGAGAGAGCCCTGCCGCAGCGCGCCCAGCGACCACCGAGCCAAAGCAGGCGGCATGAGGCTTGATTCAGTGCATTTATCCATGCTGGTCATCGGGGTCTCATTCGCCTGCTACTCCCCGAGCTCGGATTCCCTGCAGGACCAGGTCCACAAGTCCGCCGTGGTGATCGAGGGCAAGGTGCAGTCCGCGCCCGGGAACGTCTCCGCGGAGCCGCACCGCGTGAGCGTCAGAGTGCTGGACGTGTGGCCCCGGAGCAGCGGGGGTCTGGAGCGGGAGCAGCTCGTCACCGTGGGGGAGTTCGGATCCGAGGCTCCGTGCGCCAAAGTGAAGAAGAACCACAAGTACATTTTTTTCATGGACCCCACGGACGAGCCCTTGGTCTTCAAGGCGTCGTTCGCGCCCCTGGACACGAGTGTGAGGAGCCTGAAGAAGGATGTCGGGAGGATCTTGTGTGAGGACTGCGGTAAGTGGATGTGCTGTGGGTTACCGGTGAAGTCCAACCCGGAAGAATGAACGGTCTGTTAACAACCCCCCCTCCTCCTCCCTTCTATCCCCCTCTCCTCCTCCTCCTCCTTCCACCTCCACCAACACCAGCCCCCCCCCATCTCCCCTCCACCATCACCACCACCTCCCCGGCTCTGGGCTGTGTGGTGACAGGCGCCCCGGTGTATTGTGGTTATTTCGGCCTCAGCATGCTCTGGAGTCGGCGGGTACCACAGAGGTGCCTCAGGGGCGTCTATGCAGCAATTTTTCGACAACTCTCGCAGGCTCCCATAGCCCACATGATCGATCAACCCCCCCCCCCCCCACCTTCCTTCCTTCCTTCCTTGAGCTGCATCAGACATGCGCCTCGCACTGTTGCTTATGAGGAATTGCAGTCAGTGTGCATCGAACTATCTGCATCCTGCAAACCCGCATTACAGGACACTTTTTGTAACGGCAGCTCTTAATGCGCCAAGATTTTTAGTAACTTCACAGGCTTTAATGTGCACATTTCTGCTCGTGCAAAAAAAAAGGAAGAGAAAAAAAAGTGGGTGCTCCTCTCCCGGTACAGTTTCAGGACCAGGGACAGCGGCCTGTGTCACCGGTATCACGTGTGCAAAATCACGCTGCCCTAAGCAAATTGGTTCCTCCTGGGCTATATTTAGGCTGTCGGCCCGCTTTAATGCTTTAATGCCCCACACTTTGGCGTATATCCTGCCGTAGTCCACGTCCTGTATGTGCACACATGCGTGGTCGGTGCGGGCAGAGGGCTCGCTGTGTGGGCTGTGGTCCTCACCTGGAAATATCACAGCGTGATTTCATTAACTTTACCGGGTGACACTTTTTTTTCTTGGTGGGGGAGAGTCTCCATTTTTAGATTCTTGCACAAGTAGCTCAGGAGTTGACTTTGGACAGTAGATGTCGCCCTTAGGGAGTCATGTTAAAACCACATCAGGCGAGTTTTATTGGTTATTAGACTTTATTTTAGTATCTTTCACTACATTCACTGTCACTGATGATATGAACGTGTATTTATATTGCTCCAGTGGGCAGTGCTCTCTCTCTCTCTCTCTCTCTCTCTCTCTCTCTGTCTCTCTCCTACATGACTTGATGCCATATGAAAATCAAGGCTGATCGTTTTGTTCAGGTTATGGAAGTTATGGATTAAGAACAGTGCAGCACACTGTTGCACTGTTGCACACCAGTACATACATCAGTGTGTGCATGTGCATACGGACATGCAGGCACACGTTTCTTGCTCGAAGATCTGGTGCTTTGCAGTCCCAGAAAATCACCGGGCGTTCACCAGATTTGCTGGAAGCACTTATCAACAGCTCAAAAGGAGCTCAGAGTGTCATTCTTGCTCTTCGGTGGGGTAAAATGAGCCTCTGCTTTAATTATCAAGCGGTGTCGGTGTCTGTCACTGGATCTTAAACTCCTCTTAGTGCTTGTCTTGGAGCCACTTCTTTAGTTGTGTCTACAACTGCTGTCCCTTGCTGGTCAGCCTGCAGCACAACTTCAAAACGTAAGGCAACTCATGTCCTTGACTTTGAATGTTTTGAACCAAGTGGAGCATATGACATGCATGGAAAGAAAAAAACCCCACGTGTTTACTGCCATCTTATGATGCACACATTTATACCACCACTCAAGTATTGTGGCTTAGAACAAGATGTGTGCCCTGCACTGCCGCCTTCTTAAATCCTCTTAGCCCGTACTCATGAGACACGAATGCTCCCCTCTCTCCTTGATTTTGCCACACTCGCTCTGGCTTTTAAACTCATTATCCCATTAGAGAGGTAACACAAAATGGGCCTTATTACCTCTCGAACTCTTTGAACTGCCCAAACATCCCCCTGTCAGTTCTTCTGCCACTTAGCAAAGCTCGTCACTGACGTGATCAAACTGGCACGGCCACCTCACTGTATTACCTGAGAGACTTGCCACGCCTGCTTCCCGAGCCTCTGTAGATCTCTTTTATTTAGTTCAAAGCACCCGACAACATAGCTGATGTTGCTTTGGTGGGGCCTTTGTGATGGAGGTGCTTCTTTCTCTGTGCAATTGATCTCATCGCTGTTTCTTTTGTGAACCCGCCTCTTCTCTAATCATGCCATTTTCAACTTGGCCTTTCATACAGGCAGATAAACACTCTGTCCCCTGACACCATGTTGTCCCTTTGAGCTCTCTCCTGCATTCAGCAGGGACCTTAAGATAAACCATATTCTGTCTGACTGACTCTTTCTCTCTTATTAAGTTCCCTAATGCTGTATCAGTGCATCTGTATCATTAGCCACTATGTCCTGGCCTTGAACCTTAGACTGCTGCTTAAGCAGCTTTGTCTGGGCCTGTCATTGACTCTATGCCCACTTAACACACATCCCAAACTGGCCTTGAATCCCTCTCGTGCAGAGCTACTCGAGCTCCCAAGTGTATGAACCAGGGGGACTGAGCGTACATTCTGTACAGCTCTCAAAGTGATGCAGTTGTTGTCTTCCGGCTCCTTAGGGCTGCCTGAATAACAGGCTACCTACAGCGCTCACCACCTGCACCCCTTTCCTGAGGACACAGTCAGCTGGGAGCACTGGCTTCCTGTCAAAGAGGAAAAGAAAAACACTGTACTTCTGATAGAGATTACAACAAACATATGAAAACACAGGCTCATGTTATTCAGATCTGTCCCCTGCACTGGCTGCCAGAGCAGATCATCTGACTGGAACTGCAACATCAGCTGTGACGTTATTGTACTGTAAAAGAAAGACAAAGTCTAGGACGGACACTTCATTCGAGAACTGCGTCGTAGCACAAGTAATTCCTGGAAGTCCCTGTGCTGCTCCGTGACTGTCACTGATGATGACAAAATACCATCACCTTTAGGAGGACGTTTCATACAGGCACATGCATATTTGGCATATTTGTTTCAGAGTCTGAGACAATTCACAGTGGGCCATTTGCAGCATAATTGCAGCCACCTGACATGACATTATATGGACTTCTGATCTATTCAAATCTGAAAGCGCACATCCTTAGATGCACATTTTTGCATGATACAGAAACTGAATCAGACATGAAATTGTTTCCTGCGACAGATGCAGAGTGAAGTGCCAAGGTTAGCATATCTCCATCATC
Organism: Amniataba percoides; assembly: GCA_037176925.1. Taxonomy (NCBI): domain Eukaryota; kingdom Metazoa; phylum Chordata; class Actinopteri; order Centrarchiformes; family Terapontidae; genus Amniataba; species Amniataba percoides. Next base: position 10,277,477 of record JBAJHX010000067.1, read on the forward strand.
TTCTCTTAACAAACATTGTCGATCACGTGCTGTGCTACATACTAACCACTGCCTTCTCTGTATGTACTTAAGATGACAGGAAAGAAAATGTCCACCTTAATGAGAGTGGACAGGCCTGAGTCTGACAATGCAGGACTTACAACTGTAATTTCAAATATGTCCCATCTGCCTTTTAGCTCTTATTGTTTGGCATAACAATAGTGTTTTTGTCCTTCATGGCTCAGTCTAAATCAAAAGTCTGTATATTGAGGTCAAGTGTGGTTGGTGAGGCCCCTCGCCTTTTGTCTATCCACAGATCCCATGGCAGAGACCTACATAATTGCATTTTGTGTGTCGAAGCGTGTGGGTGTATGCAGACAGGCGGGAGCGCGGTATCAGTATAAGACAGTGTAAATCGGTGCAACACTTACGCATTAAAAAAAAAGAAAAAAAGAAGGTCATCTGAGTTGAGGAGTAACACATCGCCCCAAAACCGCCTTCACACTTGTAATTAACAGACGTGCAAATCATTCCCGCTCTTGTGAGTCTTTATTTATCGCCCATTAAGCCCATTTATTCCTCTGAAGCAAATTAATGTAACAATGTTGCTGTGAATGCACACTCTATCACTAATCTGTCACTGTGAAGTCCCGCTGCATGCAGGTCGCAGCTGCTGCATTGAGGTGGTAGACGGGCAGAACTGTGCCCCGAGCGATTCATCTTTCTGTGAATTGAGAGAGTTCCTTAGAAGAGCTAGACATAGAACATGAACATGACAGCTGCTGATGGCTACCGGGTTCTGCTCTTAGCCCACAAGTTTGCCTGGCGGCGCTTTGAATCGACAAACATCTACAGGTTGGCCATTGTACCCTAATGGCACATTCAAGGGCAATTTAGCAAGCGGTTGATTGTGACAAAGGTGCCCATTTGCTATATTTCACCATCGAGATTATTGCTGTGTACAGGATGTGTGTTTGTGTAGATAAGAATGATTGAAGTGTTTTCAGGCGTCACTGCTGTAGTGTCTGTAGCCCAGAGTAGAGGTACGGGCTAATGAGATTGACCAGCTGGAAGCGTGGATTTGTTTCGACTGAGGTTATAGTGTATGTTTGTGGGGACTGTTTTCTATCTTTATGGGGTCATTTAGGTAGCCTTTCTGCTCTGCTGAATCTCCACCCGGCTATTCTACTCTGACAAGATAGCTCGATGTATATTTATAAGACGTATGAAAAAGGGCATGGCCATTTTCAGTAATTGGACCCTCATTTTCTCCCTCCTATTAGACACTTTCTCGCTCAGATTTGTACTCCACGTTTCCAAAGACATCATTTTCACAAGCTATCATTATGACAGAGAGAGCATATTGGCTCTCTGTCTTTTTTGTCTGCAGAAGTCACAATTTTGCGGTGACAGACCAGTTTTCATGGCAGACTTGATTCAGGTCTTGGTTGATACCTGTTTGCAGAGCACAGCTGCAACAAAGCAAATGTTGCAATAACTGGACTTAAATACCCCTGTAAAAAATCTAATCAGGGGTATTTCATCAGGTGGTGTTTGTGCTACAACGTGTGTGGCAAAAACTCCGCCTCTATCTTTTCATAGTCTTAAATTGCATGTGTTGAAGTCGCAACAAAGGTTCAAATAATCTTTGCTTTGTGCAACAGAAATGACATTCAAAAGATAAAAGATGATTCAAAGCAAAATGAATTCCTTCTTTGCAGAGACATGATTGCCAGCGATTTGTTTGTTAGTAGTATTGTACAAGCCAACATTTTGTCCAGTTCACCACAGTCTCAGTTTATTAATTAAATCTGTAAAGCACTCTGAAGTTCTTAAGAGTGATGCAAGTTTGCTAAGGTTAGATGACTAATGCAGGAGTGAGGTTTTAAATTTCTATTCTGCTCAAACTTTGGTCTTCTCAGCATTTACTTTGAAGTGTTTCACATTGAGCAGTCTTTTCAAATTGCATCAGTCCGGGCCTGCATACACATTATCCATCTAAAACTTCCAACATCTGACATTTTCAGATCATATTCTATTAACTGGACTTGAACACCATAGGTATAAGTATTTATCTTAATGGTTTTATTATTTTTGCATTCTTAAATGAATGAATAGATCGAGGAGTGCAGATGCTGTACAGTTCCTTTGTGCTCAGCATTTGTGCAGCATCTACTACTGCTGTATTGTTAATGCAGCCATAATTAGGGTAAAGCCATGGTGTGCATTGTTAAGAGGATCTTGTCTACTGACGAGCTATGCAGTTAGTTAAGCTGTCCATCACCGTCATAACACACCAACTTGTTGGTTAAAATGTTTAGCTGGCATTGATCGGCATTAATACATTTTCAGGAATTCATGCAAAAATGCGAGTGATAGCTCAGTGCAGTTCTCACTGAAATAAAAATGAATTTAAAAAAGTAGAATAAAATAAAATCGTAGCATAGTCACTTAAGATACAACCACAGATTACACCAAGAAAGATGTTTTGTTTTATGTCATTGGATTTCTTTTAATGTGGTTAGCTCACGGCTGCTTCTGTATTCCATCCATCCATCCATTTTCTTAACCCGCTGTATCCTGCACTGAGGGTCACGGGGGTGCTGGAGCCTATCCCAGCTGTCTTAGGGCGAAGGCAGGGTTACACCCTGGACTGGTCGCCAGT
>JBAJHX010000067.1:10280182-10355401 GCA_037176925.1 Amniataba percoides
TACCGTATTTTTCGGACTATAAGGCACACTTAAAATCCTTAAATTTTCTCAAAAATCGACAGTGCACTTTATAATCCAGTGCGCCCTATAGTGCGGAAAATACGGTAGGCAAATTAACACTGACAAACACATACACCTGACTTATTACCTGCTCACACAATTGTTGTTGGTCAGATCTGAAGAAATGTTTTTGAATTACAAAGTATCCTCAAAAATCTATAATCTATAATATCTCTATAACCTCTTTCCTTTAACTTAGTACTTTTAGAAATATGACAAATATGGAGCAAATATTGACAAATATTGGCATGCTTTTTTGTACATTTTTCAGGTTGGTAATAACTATGGTCCGAGCTTGTTGCTGACTTTCTCTGATGTTGATGCAGGGCTGATGGGGAACTTTCAGTTTATTCAACTTTTTTCAGGACGACTGGAGCAGTAGCTATGTGGATCAAATGCTCTAGTTTAAAAAGCATCAGTCATTAGAAATACTTAATTAGGGCAGACAAATTATCTTTATGACAGCTAAAATAAAAATAATCTCATGTAGCTGCACCTCTTTCTTGTTCACAGTGGTTTAGAGAACTGATGGCTTTCCAAGTGAACTAGTTGAAATTATGCAAGAGAGAAGTAGTTTGTAGAGCAGGTACTGAGACAGACATTATCAAAGTCACTGTAAATGGCATGTCTGCATTTCATCTCCCAGTGGCATCAGCTTCGTGTTGTGATGAACAGTGACCAGGCTGACAGCAGACCTCTCTCGACGCATACGTATGACCAGGTAACAATGGCTGCTCTGGTGTCCCAGTTAGCTGTAAGACAACGTGCGCGACATCAGCAGCTGTGCTCACCTAAATGGAATGGAGCAATTATTAAGGTTATTAGCTACGCAAAATGTCTGCCTCGAGACGGGTCTAAGCAGCTTGTCTGGCATTTCACACGAGCAAGGCTCTGACGAATACGTCCAGAATGCGATCACGTCACAGACGAAGTCACAAGCACAAGATGACAAAGTTCTATAATAATCCTGCCAGTGTTATAATGTAAGAAAATGATGTCAAAAGTAAAAAGAAAATGTGGTTCATTAATGTTTTGGGGGCTTTTGGATTGTAGAAAAAGCAATGAAATTATATAAATTAGTTTAGTCTTTCTTTCATTCTCATCTTAAAGTAGTCATATTGCTCCAAAGTTCATATTTAGCTGAAAGAATTCCGAGAACACGAATCGTGTGCATGGAGATTTTCAGGATTACACTCCTAAAAACCTCTCAAAAGTGAAAGCGTGGAAACAAAGTTGTGTTTTGATAGACTACAGTAAACCAAAAACATGGGATTATGCTGTTCATACCCTTATCACAACACAAAGATCCACTTCTGACAGAAAGGGACCCTTTGACGAGCTGCAGCGCTGTGAGTTTATGAAAGCTCTGAACATGACACAAACCTAAGTTGTTGTCACTCACTAATTCTGCTCTAATGTGCTGAACCACAGAACTAAAGTACTACTAGCCATTATGAGTGGTTTAACATGAGTTTAGTTCTACATGAATGGTTTAACCACTCTACTGTGACAGACATTTTCCACAGTTTTTAATATCTGTTTAACATGCCCTTTGATTTCACACACACCAAAGCAATGCTTTGGATGATTATAAATTGCCATGCTGTAATGCAGAATTATGTCTGGCCTCATGGAGAATAATGGGCTTAGTCTAAGTTCAGCTGGATAAGAACTATGAAAACAAGTCTGCAATGCCATGCACTTCAAGGCTTGTAATTTTATATCAAATTAATCATTTGCTCCACAAAGCTGTAAAGTGCTCCAGTGAGATTTTCAAAGAATTAGAAATATTTGTTTGATATTGAGACTGGGGACGGGCTATCAGCAGGGGTTGTAAAAAAAAAGAGTATGGTTAGTTAGTCTGTTAGTTTTCTTAAAACCTCAGTAGGAAAAATTGGCAATCTGACAATAATGGCAAAATATGCATTATCCATTCAATACACGTTTTATGTACTTTTCTACTACTACTAATTTTTTATGTTTTTGTATCTGTATCAGGTTAGTAATATATAGTTTGTTTTGTCACTAGGATGAGACTGAAATAATATGATATAATCATTAATATGCATGATGGGTCATTAATTTCCACTACCAACTTTTGTCAAACAAGGTTACCTGCACCCACAAATTAAAATAATTGGCATGTGTATCACCTACAGCACTGCTGCAATACTGCAGCCTGCAAACAGCTAGCTGAAATCAGCCCCCAGACAGAGGAGCAGGATTGGGTCGGCTACTGGTGGTGTGAATGCAGATTAGTTTTACAGTTAGTACATAATGTCACAACCAATAATCTCCACTAATCTCTGGCTTGAATTCATAAAATAGGATGAAAGCTGCTTTTGGAGCAGCAAGACTATTTAGAACAGAATTTTACTTTTTTTAGGGAGGATACACACATATTTCTGGCCTTGGTGGTAGAAATGCAGTTACATTTGTCTTGTGCGATCAGTATGAAGCCATGAGATGAAAATGTGATTCCACAGCTTCTCAGTGTGAATGAATATGTCTTAAATCAAAGTACAAAACAGTAGGCCTTTAACTAGACAGCTGTTGATGTCTATTTTCAGGTGGATCTTGTGTATTTGTGGTGTATAGCCTCATTGCTTGATAGTTATTTTTGACTTTTGATTATTGTTTCAATCACAGATGTACAGAGTAGCAACATTTCTTAAATAACATATTTATTATGATAAAACACATTAAATAATATGTATCTATGGTATTTCTAGAATATCTAGAGGATCAAACTTTATTTACATCAAACATTCATTCTTTAAATCACAACACCAGATGAAATACAGCAAGTTTAACCAGAAACACAAAGTCACAGTTTCTCTTGTAGCTGTCGCTGTCAGCTGCATCAAAGTTTAATTGTAATAAAATAACAGTGTAACGATATTAAATCATCAGTTAAAAAAAGAAATCTGAATCCATTATATAATTTAGTTATTTGACAGTGTATCTTTGTATCGCTCTAGGCTACTGTTACTGCCCCGCAGCAAGCAGCTGTTGGTTCAGTAACAGCCGTATAAACTTTAAATATAATCTTAGATGGAAAATGAAGAATTCACGTTAAAAATAACAGCAAAAATCATTGCAGTATTTTGGCTCTAACCCCTGTGATCACAGTTAATATCCCGCTTCTTTGCTTTTCCAACAATTAGGACTCTGAGTTTTTCGACCCACTGAAGAATGTTGCCTTCACCACAATGAGGCAGTATATGATCAGGATCAGGAAGCAGGAGAAACGCCGAAAAGTTGAAAGGGATGAGTCCGTTGGGAATGTCAGAGCAGTTGTTAGACTCCTTGCCCCTGCGGCTGGAGCTGTGTCAAAAGCACTCAAAAGCCCATAGTCACTGCACAGTCCAGGAGATATGTACAGGATAACAACTGTGAAAGTCTCTGCCATTTGGATTTCACTTGATTCACATAGGGAAGCCATCTTTCTGGTATTAGACCTATGCTGTTAATACTGCAGCTGCCCAGAAGAGGATGTGTTCTTTTGACTAAACTAACCGTAATGGTGTCCCTCAGGGAAAAGCAATCATGCACAGTGTTGGACTGAGGTCAAAAAGGCGGATAGTAATAACTCTGAACAGTTGTGTAGATAAAAACATCCATGGCTGTCTCCAGTGCTGGATATTCCCCCCAAAAGAAAGAATCAGTAGGCCTTAAATACAGCAGTACTAGATAAGATTGATGCCTTATGCAAACATGGTAAATACAGTATTGTTTCTTTTTTCTTTTTTTAATCTAGCATTGAATTAGCAAATTAGCATTGAATGATATGAAGCACATGCCAACGCTAAATTGTCATTACAAATAAACTGTGAAAAGCAATGAATTGGCAGTCAGTTGAAAAACACAAAAACATCAAGACACAAACTTGCTCTGTGATATGCTATTCGTTTTAATGCTATTTATTGTGTTTCTTTTGGCCTGCTCTTTACGACTCGTATCCTTCCACCGTATGAAGGCAGTTTAAGTTTACCCTGCCTTTTGAATCATTCAGTAATTTGCAGCTATCTTGGGCTGCAATACTCTTCCTTCACAGGCTGCAGCCAGTGCATGTAATTAAATATTTAAAACCTTTTTTTTCTGCGCACAGCATGAAAGGTTGTTGACTAAATTAACCCTTTAAAGTCCCAAATGGTATCAGCATTAAACAGCGTACCGAAGCACCCTCACATTGTACAGCACATGTAGGTGCACTGAAAGAAAGGTCTGTTTATCTTACACTGTATTTTAGCAAGGAAAAACACAGCTCCATGGATTTGTCATCTTGCAAGCAGAAAGCAAGAACAGAACAGAAAACAAATCAATCATTCACCATCATTAATAAAACATTACTGTCCGTCTGTTTTGGCACAGAGTCTGGAATGCCGTCTCCTCGGAAAATAATGTAGTTATATACCCTAAATTTGTTACTACATATATGTGTGTCCACCAGTTTGAATAATCCTTTATAGAAAAAAGGATGCCAATAATTTGTTTCAGGGCTATTAACCTTGTTTCATATGCATTCTGCTTTCGTTTACACCTATCGACAGCTCCATTATTAACCCTGTTTAGTCCGGGTAATCCAGCTCCGGATCAATGCATGTAAATGGCATAACAGTGAGAAACCCGGGTAAGCTCATTTTTCTATGATCTGAAATCGGATTAATCTGCTTGGCTCTCGTCAATATCAAACTGGTTCCTGTAGCATGCAGAAAGAAAAAAAAAACATGCTGTGCACTTGAGGTACTTGTTGCCTCTGCAAATTCAAAATGACACAGGGTTAGATTCACATTTGATGGATACTTTTTATGAACACTATAATTGCCTGTAACACCAGGCTTGTTGACAGGAGTGCCAAGATCACACAACTTACTGTTGAGATCAACATTGTTTTGGCATGTTGTAGAAGTAGCCTACTATTGCTCAGCCCAAAGAGGGAGGGTGAAGCTGGCGGGCACAAATTTCCATGTTCTCTGGCTTGTGGATCTTTCTAGCTTTGGGCGTAGCACCAGAGAAAACACATTCCATGATATTCAACATATGACAACAGGGATCCTCAATCACAGGGTATCGGAGGGTTGTGTAAAGAGCTTAAGGTCTTTGCTGTCAGTTTATTTATGGTACAATGTCACACACGCTTTTAAGAAAATAGGCGCATTGTCTTGCTGCCAGCGACACGAGAAACCTGAGCAATGTCGCAATTTTCTGACAGGTCAGATGAAATACAGTATATGGGAAAAACAGTATGAAAGCAATGATTGTGATTTTTCTTGAGAAATGATAGCTTCATGAAAAAACAAGATGGGTGGTTAATTGTTGGCATGAAATGATGTTGCCAAAGTTGCAAGTTAATATGTAATACAACTAATTATTACTATAAAAATTGGGTGTTCACTTACTAAGGCAAGTGATGTGGAGCCAAATTGTAGTGTGTGCTATATGTCTACATTTGTAATGGTGTGTGTTTGTGTGTGCATCTTTTTTTGCATTCAGTCAGTGGCGCTTTGTTTTAAAGTGTGTGCCTTTTAGAATATGCAACTCGGAGAAATCATTTATGACAGAAGTTGGCGCCTGAAATCATCTTGTCGGTTGTTCATATGTAGCTCTGGGTGCTTCTTCATTGCAGCGTCTCCTCACTGACGTGTCAGGTAGATTCACAGGAAGCAGCGTGACACTGAAGGACAGTGCAGGAGATAACCTTTCACTGCAGACTCACTCCGCGCATTCATTTACTTTAGGCCCCGGGCCACTGCTTCACTCTCATCATGCTCCAGTTTCTAGTCCTCTCCTGGTTTTATCTGTATATTTGAGCATGTCATGTTACGTCACGGGTTGATGGCAGAAACAACTTTTTTTTTTTTTAACCGTTTTTTAGGTCATGTCATGGTAATAAAGTTTGTTGTTCCAACACAGGAAACCAAACATTGACTGGGGCTGGCATGCTGTTATATTCAGTAACAAAACTATGTTTATCGACATATTCTCAAAGTGGTGCCTTTACAACCCCCTTTTAAAGCTTCTATAAACTAAAACCAACCTCTTTCATTTCTACTTGTTTGCATGGTGTTGGCTGAGTTTAGCTTCAGAGAGTTTTATAAGGAATGCAAGCAATTTAAGGATATCTCTTCCCAGGACTGTGTAGATGCTTGCCAGTGCTTGGGTGTGTTATTCTTTGGGTAATTGTATGAGTTTCTGTAAAGTGCATTTGCTATAATTCTGCACTGGCAAGCATATGCATGTTTTCCTGCGTCAGTCGTAAGATGGCTAGTTTCAGAAGCTTGTCTGCCTTTGCGCAGTGATTCAAGCATGACTAGTGCCATGCAGTCCTGAAAAGAATGAACCCACATCGAAGTGCGTGCCTGTCCAAAAGAGTAATATTACTGTCAGTTATAAACGTCCAGGGTAGGCTTGACAGTGTCCATGACAGGAACTTCAGCAAAACGATAGGGAACAAAAGGACCATGGGAAGGGCAACTGTGTTTGTGTGCAGCGTGCCGAAGTGTTGAAAAGAGGGGCTGCCGGCACTCCCGCTGGGCGCCTCCCGGTGTGTTTAAGGGACGTGTCCGGCCATGTTCACCCCACACACACAGTACATATCCTGAGAGAAGGTTTGTTTCCTCAGGTATGTTGTAGGTGTGGATTGATGTGTGTCTTAACATGAAAAGACTTTAAACAGAATGGAATGGCTTGTTAGCAGTGTTTGGAAGTGGACCAGGGGAAAATCATGTTTCCCTCAACAGCAAAGGGGTCTCCCGCCTCTGAGGCAGGTTCGTCTCAGCGGGGCCGGAGAAAACACGCATTCGTGGCAGAGGGGAGATGAGTTGCTTAATTCTGCGGCCTGCGAACGAGCGTTACCGTCCCAAATGTAACGCAGAGGAGGAGCTGATCAAAGATTACGACATTGCTGACTCACAGAAGAATAACTTGTAAACAACCCCACACGGGCATTCCTGACTATTTACAATACGTATGCGGATATCTAGACACGTCAGTTCACCAATTCACCATCATCCCACTGTAAGATGACCGGATACTTGACACACACGCCCACCGCATCTCTTATGTGTTGTGTGTATTCCTAAAAGCCATGACGCCATCAAGTTGTTTTTGGGCAAAGATCACGAAAGATAGTAAATTCCCACTGGGGTTTCATTCTTATTCATAAGGGACATACTTGAACTTGACAAATAACACACTTGAACGGTTAAATTCGCTTGCAAAATACAGCACGAGAGACAAAATACTGGTGCTAATTTAGACAATTATTCAATTTGAAGTCTGTTTAATGAAAAATAAAGGCATGCATGTCTGTCTGTGATTACTCCTGCATGTATGTGTGCGGGGAGCGTGTGTTTTTGTCGTAAGCCGTTACTCTATCCTTTACCCTTGCTTTCTTCTGACCTTCCACCAGTGCTCCTGCTCATTATTGTGTTGCTCTAATCTGGAGGGGACAGGACTGGGTGCAGAAGTGTATTTATCTTCCTGCACAAATAGGACCTCTTTCCGTCTGGTCTCTGCTCAGCTTGTTGTTGAAAGATAGTGAGCAGCGTAGAGCAAGCTTCGGTGTGTGCGTGCATTTGTGTGTGTGGGGAGGTGCGTGTGTGTGTGTGTGTGTGTGCGCGGGTGAACTGAGATGTGTCCCAGCTGGCCCACAGACCAGCACACTAACCATCACCTCACTGCAGCAAATGCAGACAAAAGAGGAATATATCTCCCTTGTGATATTGATACCCCTTAACTCTGGGGGTGTTTTACCCCTAAATGAGAAAGCAACATTCCTCATAGAGGTCTGTTGTACTTGTAAAAGCCAGTCAGATCAGTGTTACAGAAAGTCCCTGTAGTGTGAGCCCCATTTCCGCTTTTTTCTCCATCACATCTGTTGGGATGTGTACTTTTGCTACGCATTGTCTAGGCATGTTTCTTTTCATTCCCTTGTTGTTATCATACTGCAAATGGCCATGGGCCAGGAAACCACTGGAGGCAAGGCAGCATTACAAAACAACACAAAATGTTTCATGAAAAATAATACAAAGGATGGCTTCTCTTTTTATCCCGTCAAAACTCTGTAATGCCATTTGGAAAAAAAAATCTTGGCCACCTGTTGAGTTGAATTGAGACTAACCTGCGTTCCCCTGCCTCCATCTTTATCCACACAAATATGGTTTACTATTATAATATTACTACATGGCTTTTTGAGCAACAGTTAATACTTTATTGGCTAAAAGTCAACTATTAGATTTTAGGCTAAAGCTTGGGTACTGCTCCTCCATCACTAAGCTGCTCACACTGGCAGTGGCTTGCCTATTTAGAACAATTACAGCTTCAGCTAGCTTTGACCTCCTTCTTAGCACCGGGGTTGTCAGTCACTGGTGCACTTGGCGGTGGGTTTAACTGCTTGTAGAGGGGTGGAGAGGCCTGTGCAGTCATCTTGTCACTCTGAGATGACCCATCCACAGCCCTGGCTTCCTGTCAGCCATGTCTGGCTTGCCAGAGCACAGTATGAGGCCATCCTGGCACCGTCGACTGGGGCCACTCTCTTGCCCACTTATCAAGCATCACTCAATTTGAGACCGCCTTGATCTGGGCTTATGCCGCCAAAGCATGATATAAGCTTACACATGCGTAGTGGCCTGTTTTTCCAGGAAAAGCCTACATTGGTGAAAAACAAACAAAGAGATAAGACGGACTCTTGATAAGCCCGAGCTCAGCCATGAGAGGCAGAAGCAGAAATGCAAATGATTTGACCAAGACGCTGGTTTCGCTCTGTGTGAAACCCCTCACAGTGTCCTCATTGTGACATGTTTGTGCTGCTCTAAGAGCACATTCTGGAGATAAAGGACAAGTGCAGAGCGCAAAAGGAATTTGATTTGATGTGAAGAATGCAAAAGCAGGGAGCGGATGCACGCATGTTTTTGGAGGGGGGCTGTTGCTGATAAGAGCACAACCTTCCCGTGTTTTCCCTTGTGTAAATTTAAATCTCTGCACTTTTAGGCAGATTTGAACCGTGTATGAAAAGTTAATTGATGCATTTACAGAGAAGTCACATTTATCATTAATTTACTTAAATCCACAATTCAAATGTCTCTCTACCACTGTAGTCATGGGACAGCTAAAAAAAATCCTTAAAAGTTGGGGAATATTTTTTTTAAATGTTCTTAATCCTGAGATTAAGATTATGTCCAAGTGTGCGTGTACTGACAATGAACATGATCACATTCAAGGCAACACTGTGCCTTGAAAATTCCCTCTTAAGACTCACACAATGGTTTAATGGATCTTTATTAACGTGTCTTTTTCCGCACAGTCAAAATGATACTCAGTGATGATATGTGCGGTGTATAAAAAGTTTAGTCAGTTGGTTTTCAAGTGAACGATGTGTGCGTAATGGAAAGAAACAAAAAAAGTTCCCAAAAACATAACAAACCTCCTGTCATGCTGTGATTCAGATGTGATGTCTTACAAGTCCATTTCGTAAATGAAGTATGCTTTTATACAGAGGAATGGTTTGTATTAGGTACACTACGAGTGGAAAACAGGTCCGTTTTGACCGCATCAATGACCCATGTGCTTCTTGTATTTACATGTGGATGCACCTGTGTGTTTGTATGCGTATGCGTATGTGCGTGTTTGAGGGGGTCTGTTTGTATTTGAGTGTGACAGTGTATACTTTATCGGCCCGAGGACACTTAGATTGAGTGTGTGTTGTTCTCTCTGGTGAGAGCACACATATGTGTTTGCATGAAGACCTGGTTCTATGTGGGTGTGTGTTTGATAAACTGTGAGAGCATGTGGGAGACTGTTTGTCTATTCATCTGGGTGAGAGCAGGAGAGAAAGAGCAGAATGAGGAGGTGGAAGAGATCTGCTTCCAGCCTCTATCTTCAAGTCAATCTGCTCACAGTCACACAAACCTCTTTATCTCTCCCTTAGACAGAAGGGAGGGAGACAGGCAGAGAGAGACAGAGAGGCAGGGACAGAGGAAAATAAATACGTTTAAAAAGAGGAAAAATACAGGACGGAAAGAGAGGTTCAATCAGGCAGCCTTAAGAAGATAGAGCGGATTTTTGTTTAAGAGGATCATCAAAGTCATGCTCAGACAGCATCTGTCATTAAAAATATTTGTGCTATTTCAGTATCAGCGCAATAAGCTATTATTGTCCAATTGAGAGGCTCTTTGTTATCAGTGAAGCAAGATATATAGACAGTGAGGATGTAGTACGTCAACTTTGATACATCTTTCTTTTTTTTTTTATTGCCAATGTTATCAGCAGGCAGAGCATTTTTTTTTTTTTACAATGTTCGGCACTTTAGTGCAATTTGAGTGGCAATTGGCATCCTCTGCAGTTTCTTTTTCAACACTGTGCCTTCACTCACACACACACACACACACACATTACATACAGCGCACATACAAACTTTGTCTCGCTCACACACATGTATTACCACATCACATAAGTTTGACTGATGCCAAAATGAGGTGGTAATTTTTCATCCGTGACACTGAATAAGGACACAATTGTATCTCGTTGTGGGTGTGTCTGTCTGTCTGCCTGCAAAATGAGCAGAAAGCACGAAAGAAAAAAAAAAGAATGAAATAAATCAACCTCAGCTTAATTGCAGGTCTGACACAAATGTATGGCTGTCATTTACGGCGCAGCTCTGGCAGCCATCCATATAAGGACGGCGACCAGCGAGGGTTTGGAGGCACAGAGATCGCATCTGGCCATGGGGCTGCCGCGGTGCTGGCCTGTTAGTGCAGTATCATGCCCCATTGGCTGATGAGTTGCTATGCTCATCTCTTGTTCCTCTCAGCCCCAATCAAACCTGTCACAATATGAGTCAGTGTGGCCGTAAGTGGGAAAGACGCCTCTCACCATTAGATCAATCAGTTTTCAGACACGTCAGTCTCATATTATCCACCGCGGAGCCACATCTGAAGCAGGGAGGGAGGCACGGGTGGTGTGATGTGCTCACGAAAGGCGGATAGTGACAGATGGAGGCTGGAACTGAGGCTGAAGAACTGAGCAAACTGCGAGGCTGAAGAGCTGAAATCTCATTTTCTCTGTGGCCTTGAGAGTGGAGCATGCTCAGTGCTGATGTTTGTCATCTCTCCCTCTCTGAGATGCTACTGCAGTGCTTCCCAGCAGGCTTGGCACAGGCTTACTCATGGACATCTCTCTTATGGAGTGATACAGTGGCCAGGCTGCAGCTGCTCAGTGGATACCTCTCTCTGCGTTCCTTTTGTTTCGCTCTGTGTTTCTCGGCTGCGCTCCTCATCGCTCTCCTGTCTTACCTTCCCTTTCTTCCCACCTCTCTCTGCTCTTCCTCCCATTGTATTTCTTACACATTATCTCCCACTTTCTCGCCTGCACCCTTTCTTGTTTCTCTCTCCCTGTCTCTCATCCTCACTCCGCCCTTCCACATCTCTCTCACATACTCTAGTTGCTACCCTTAAGACTGCGGTTGCCATGGTGACAGCTATGTGCTGCGGAAACGTCAAAGAGCTGAATCCACCCAGGATCACTTCCTTGTTTAACACTTGAATTCTTTCTTGCTGTGTCTCTTTGATTTCTTGCAGCTCTCTGTGAAGCACCACGCAATCACGCTTGATTTGAATTCATCCGTTCACCTGCTCTGCTGTGAACAAGGCAGTGAATGTGATTTCTGGTCTCTCTCTAGGATCCTGATCTCAGCTGTTGCTGAGCAGAGTGATTAGTAACACTCAGATTGGGAATTTCGGATAACCTTGACACAGCTGACCTTGAGAAAATAGCCCCTTCCTCAGGCCTCCAGATGCCACCGACATCGATTTGTGTCGTGTCTCCCTTCAAGGGGGCTTCGTCAGCCCACCCAGTGGCACCAGCTTTCAGTGTCTCTTCACATGCTTCTCATCTTCTGTGTCATTCATACAGAGAGCTACTTGCACGGACACTTAAAGCACATACATACAATATGAACACACATGGGGAGCAGAGAGACTGGCAGCACCAAACCAGATTATGTCCATGTGTTTTACGCAGTCTCCTTGGTCTGTACTTACAACAGAAACCACTGCTGGACGAGCAGGTTTTTATATCAGTAATCAGGCAGCCTGCCTGGGTTGTCCCAACAACACACCTCCGTGCATGGTCGGCTGAGATAGCAGATGCCTTGTTAAAAGGTGAATATCAGCAGGTGGGGCTGTTTTCTGTCATCTGATGCGGAGAACATTATTTTCATTCCATAGTCCCTCTTTTGTGCTTTTTGCCTTCTGTCCGTGCCTTTCTTTCCCCCTTCCCCTACTCTCTTTTCTTTCTCATCCTTTCCATTTAGCGTCTTTTCCCCCCTATTTCTCTTAGAGGCTGTGTCATCTTTAACCCCCCCCCCCCGACCTTGCCTCACCTCTGAGAGCCACAGCTACAGACATGTGTTAAAAGCAGGCACTATACCCTACTTTTAGCCCCCCACACCCATATACACTTTGTTGGGGGAAAAGGAGACTGATGTAAACAACATAACCTAATGGCTGTTTAAAGCCATTATGTCGAAAAAGATAAACTCTCGTGCCTGTGAAAGGGCAGGAGTGCTGTTGAGCGGTATCAATGTGATGATGTGCAGGTATGCTGTTGTTAGGAGGGAGCTGCTCAGCTCCATCATAGAGGAAAGCTGTCTTCCCTTTTCTGGGGGCAGCGAGGAGGGATTAGGAGGCAGGCAGAGATGGGGCCTGTGAAGCATTTATGAGCAGGGCATACAAAGGATCCATGTCAGAACTTTTAGGGGTTGGCTCCCTTTTTTTTTTTTGGATGGTCTCTTCAAGTCAGGCCCCTCCCACGCTGGCCCACTGTGCCCCTCCACCTCCAGACCCCGATCCAAGGACGGCCCACGGCTGTTGAAAAACAGCAGATGCTTTCGAGTAGACTAAAAAAAAAAAAGAGAGAGAGAGAAAGAGATTTAGATGCACATGTCCATGACCATATTTGTGTCTGGGTGTGAAAAATGGAGTTCATTTCAGTTTCTTGTTGCACTCCACAACCTCAAAAGCTCAACCACGTTAAAAGCTCTTCTAAGCTCTTGTAGACGAAAACATCTAGCCTAATTTTCTTCCAGATTGTGGTCTACTAGGACTCCCTTGCCTTTTCCCTTTCTTGCAAATGTAAATGTGCTTTTTTTGCATGTTTTATGTACTGTAACTGTGAAATTAGGACACACCTGCGGCAAGAAGTGGTCATAAAACTCGTAATTCTTTGCATCCGTACTGTATATCACCGCACATTTCCGAATTTGCTCACAGTTCAGCAGCAGTTCAACACGTCTGCGAAAACTTTGAGACAGCAGCAGCATATTGATGTCCACACTATCCCCACCGCTCCTGCAGTTATGTGCCGCGCGCCTTCTTAACTCATGTCAGCTAATGATACACTTCCCTAATTTGCATCCCGCTCTTGTTGAGAACAGTCATGGGATCTTGACGGGGCAGGCTTAGAAACCGTCCTCCAAATCCAGATCCCAGCCTCCTGAAACTAGCTTTTCTTTGGTCCTGACGTCACAAATACTCACATTTCTGACACATACATAAACCGCATGCCCACCCACAGACATGCAGGCCTGAGTCTCAACGAGTCTCATCTTGTCAGTGCATAGAGGAGGAAGTGAGTGTTGAGGTTGGGGGGTGGGAGGGGTGCAGATATGGCAGCAGGGGCAGCTCTCTGACACGATGTAGCCCCTGCCAGTCCTCAAGTCAGGTCTGCTGACAGATTAGATCATCGAGAACAACCACCGGGCGCGGAGAAGAGGAGGGAAGAGAGGAAAGAGCAATATGTTTCAGAAGTAGGAAAAAGCACGACGCTGGACCTGGTTGGGCTGTCAGACCTCGGCCTCGATCTGACCTCTCCCTGCCCACAGACGAGGCTTACGCTATTGAGCGTGCTGACCTGTTAAGACATGACCCTTCCACTGCCCCCTTCCAATCCCTGCTGCCGCCACCTCCTCCCAAGATACGTTAAGAATCCTCTGAGGGCTGGACTGAGACAAACCCCGGGAGGGCCCCGCAGATGACTCATCTACAGATTTTCTTTTCTTTTTTTTTAAACACATGAGTTTCATTGAGAGTCACCCCTCTGTTGTTTGGATGAATTTTTCTTTCCTGCCACATAACAGGACAGAGGAGTTCAGTCAGCATGAGATATAGCAGCTAACGATAACATTGCGATTGTCATGTATAATCACAGTTTGGCCAAATGAAGATAAACAGATTAGCGGCAGTGTTGCCGGAGTTATGTTTGCATTAGATATTGTTCCACACAAACCTGAGTAAAATAACCTCCTGTCGCGTTAAAGTTCAGAGTCGAAAGCTCTGTACTTCTTTTCCTGCCACATCTAGAGCCACACAGTGCTCATGCTGGGCTTCAACAAGGTCCTGTCCTTCCTTTATCTCATGTCTTTCCCCTTGCCCTATTTCCCTCTGTGCTTTTGAACTGTCTGCTGAGTACATAGAAAGCACTGGGGGTGAGCAAAGGTGAGATGCCTGCTCACATTTTGGAAAATAAATATGAAAAACATTTCTTTTTCAGAGGGCCAGAGCGTGATGTCATATGCATAAAAGTGGATTTTAAAATGTAGTTTCAGGGGCTGTAAATCTTCCACCAGTGTGCGTGGACATTGATGACAGCGACAGTGAAAGAAAGAGGTACAACCACAGACAAGCTGGAACTCGCCCGTAGTACTGAGGGGAGGGAGGGCGGGTGGGGGTGGGGGGCTGACAGACAAGAGAGGTGAGGAAGGGAGGTGGAAGGGGGGTGAGAAACCTGGGAAGTCAGGGAAGCCAGAGATGATTTTGTGTAATTTTGCAAGGAGCAGGAGTCTGACAGATTGTGATCTGACATTCGGCACCTCACACGTCGCTCCCTCGCACGTATCCGCAGAATCTGTGCTCAGCAAATCTGAACCAGATGTGAAGTGTTTTGGGACCCCCGGCATCAACCTGGCCGGGGCAGGTCTCAGGATTATCTGGGTGGGGTCAGCAGAGCAGAGGGGACAACTTAAGTGGTCCCGTTCCACTTTTGCACGGGTCATTACAAAGGAGAAGATGCTCCCGAGGTAGTAGAGATGGAGATGGTTGCAGAGTGGGGTCGTGAGCGGGGCCAACTCCAGACTTGTGTGTGCGGACTCCTTGGGACCGATCTCTCTCCATCCCGAGTCTTGGCTTCAGGGCCTGGAAGAGCCTCTGCTTATCTGATAGATCCAGTAAGGGAACAGTTGATGGCCTTAAAGCAATGGGAAATGCCTTCCCTGCTCCCTCCCTCTTTCCCTCCCTCCCTCCTTCTGTATTCTCTCACTTTTCCTCTCGTAGGCTCATGAGCAGTGCCTCTCTACCTTTCTCTCCCTATTTTTTCTCCCTGCTCCCTCCCTCCCTCTCTCTCCCTCCCTTCCTCTCCCTCTCCCTCTCCCTCTTGCCTGTGAGTAGGTGGTTCCTTGCTGTACTTGATTGGGAGTCTATATAGGAGGAGAGACGCTCTAACAGGCTCAGAGTCTGGTGGTGCCCACTTGCCACACGTTCCCAATAGGACTACCTGCTTTTTTTTTTCCCTGTGTCTTCTCCTGAGAGGATTTACTTTCTTGTGACAGCATGACGCAGAACAAGAAGAAAGATAGGAAAGGGAGAAAGAAGGGTAAGAAAGGACAAAAGGAGAAAGAGGGAGATTCCACTCCAGGTAAATTAAAGGTGGTTTCTGTGTAACATGTTTTATGTGTGTGTATATGTATATATGTGTGTGTGGGTTAGAGAGACTGTGCTACAGGGACTTGGGGAAAAAAAGTGAGATTAAGTTGGTGTTGCTGTATCACGGAAGTGTGGGACAGTAAGTATCCCCTCGGCTTGTCAAAGCTTGCCGCTAGGTTGTCACATGGACTGGTCTCACTCACTGTGGACAGCGTGTAGAGGCACATCTGGTTTTGGCAGCACTTTGGAACTGTGGGGAAGTCAAATGATGACTTGTGTACAGAATCAACCAAAACATTACTTTTAGCTAAAAATGGACCTCACAGTACCAAAGCTGTATTACGAGCTCTCTAAAAGTAATCACTATTCTTTAAAGGTTTTCTTTCATTTTTCGCATGATGAAATTTTCACAAATGCTCAGCCACATATCACAGATTTGATAGGAAAAAAACCCTTTTTTTTAACAGTTTTATCTCAAAAGTGATGTGTTTTATTACGGAATACGTTGTCTCATTGCGCACTTTTACAACAGGTTTAATAATTCAACAGTCGCCACAGTGCTTTTATCTTAATTCTGCGGTGAGTCATCCAGCTTTAAGGTCTGCCTATATTTTTTTGCTTTGACATTGCTGCTTGTCTTTCAGACTCACAAACGTAGAAATGTTCTTGCTCAGTGGTGGATCCTACAAGCTGCAGCATGTCACTGTAGTTTGACCTCGGGTCATGGGGAAGCCCAACCCCCGTTTCAGTGACACTTTAAGGACAATACCATGATTATCACCTCAGCTATCTTGGGTCATTCTTGCTTTGATGAGATACATCTGTATCTGATTGTATCTGAGACAGCATCTCCTGATGTTGGTAGCCATTTTGTGCCTGATGTCACTCCTGTCAGCTTCAAGACGTGGTTTAATGTTTTCCAATGTTTTTTTTTCTTTAATTATTTTGTAGGCTTTCTAAGTAATTTAATTACGTCTTTTTCAGCTTAAATGTGCTACCGTAGCTGCTTTTGGCATCTGTGGTTAATTTTCCCATTTTATTACCCATGAAAGTTAAATATATAAATAATTACTGGTTACTGGTTCCAAGTTTGATTGTGATCTATAAACATTTAAGATAAACAGCTCCCCAAACTACACTGGACACAGAGTGCTTGCAGAACATTTTTTGGCATCGTTCTTCCTCAAAGCGCACAGCTGCCGTACACATAGAGAAGAGCTGCGTGTTATGAACAAAATCTGGTTTATTTTCGCTATCATGACACAACTGAAAATAAACTGTACTCGCCTGTTGTTGAATTTAATCACTATGCATTTAACGTTGTAATTTCAAACGTCCGTGCTACGGTTGTTCACTGAGACTTGAGGCTCATTTCAGTTGTAAATGTATTCAGAGCATGGTAATCTGATCATGAATCATCAGTTTGCTCGTGAGAAGGAAATTTGTCATCGATATATATCTACATAACGAAATGTGTACGTGATGTAACCTGTGTGAAACTGTCTGCCGTACCCAAACTGTACCCCTTCTAAAATGGGGCTTCAAAGTAGGTCAAAAAGAAGACACGCTCATGGGTGATGCTTGTTGCGTCTGCACTAATGCTTCCTCACACACTGCATCAGGTGTGTTTGGGGCCTAGGGCTCCAAAATGGGTCATCCTAGATAAAGAGAGAGGAACCAAACGACGCTTTTAGAGATGGGTCGTTTCCCCACTACTACTGGCTCTTTAATAAATGCTGCCAGCGTGTAATTATCAGGGACTGACATCACACCGTTGAAGATGTGGTTTATCAGTAAATCACGGTTCAAAAGAGGCAACCATGTGCAAATCGAGGAACAAGTCTGAACAATCAGAGGTGCACCTATGGGTGCTTTACCCACTAGTAAAAAAAATATTAAATGAGTAGAAGTGTGATATCAGCCTTCTGTATACTACCTTTGTTGTCTGTGCTGACTTCAGAAGATAATCTATGATTTTTTTTTAGCTAGCTAACCTGCTTCGCTGGTGGGCAAACTAAGCGGCACAGTCACACAAAACCCAGTGAAATGTGTTCAGACTGTATGTCTACATGGTTGGTGTTACATGAATATTGCATCCATCAAAATATGAATATGTGATTGAAGAAACAGCTGATTACAAAGAAGTAAATTTGTGTTTAAGCAGTTAAAAAGCCTTATAACTAATGTAACCGTTTGCTGGGGTCCACAGTTGGTTTCACGGATATGAGAGCTGCTTCTTTGCTGTTTTTCGTTGCGACTTGTCAAATCGTGTAGGACTCATTAATCTTTTCATTTCTTGTGGTCACAGCTGCTAGTATGACTGCCATAGAGCTGGTCTGAGCAATGCTTCAAAGGCTGTTTATACGCTTTATATTTAGCTTTATATTTATTTGGACTTCTTCAATGCGTTTAACAGTATACTGAATCGTGGGTAACACGTTATACAGTGTCCTTCGTGCACATGCATGTGTCCACGTGCTAGTGAGGATGAGGTGTGTCAAAATATAATTGCATGTAATTTAGCCCATGAGGGCTCTGTCGAGGTTGTTAGACTGTCAGTCAACCATCGCCGACATCCCATGAACAAGACAGCATTGTCTCGTGTACCTTCCGTTCCCTGAGAACTTAGTTTTCCACATTTATTTTAGGAGATTACTTCACAGCAGGTAGTTCTCAGCTGTAATTGCCTTTTCACTGGCTATGATGTCTCCAGCGTTTGGACCAGAAAGTGTTGATTTAGGCCGTTCTGCTGCTGCAATGCTACATGATGGTTTCCTTGCAGGTCCCTTTTTTTTCTTTTTTTTTTAAAGAAAGTTATGTGTATTGCGGCTGAAAGTTGACACTCTTTCAAGAATGTTGCATGACTTTTCTAATGAAACTGGCCCAGGGTTAGAAAGGGAAAACTTCTCCAGACCCTGTGACAAAGACATTTGGGCCAAAATGTTGGCCCTCTTTGGAAAGAAAAGACACCCGAGGGAAGGAAAAACTGTGCAATATTATTGTCTTTTTTATGAATCGGACAAGTAGAGCAAAAAGCTACAGGCATTTCATCAAATCCGTCATCGATACACTGCCTCATGAATGTATGTCTCTCTCTTCAAGTATTACTCAGAAATCCCTTTAAAGTTTGCCTGACCTACATAAATGTGCTTTTGCTAGTGATGACATTATAATTCATAAACTTCAACCATCCATTTTATGTTATGTCAAGACAAAACACAACAAGTTCTTTCTGTGGAACTACGTTAGCGTGCGCAGTGACAATGGTAATAATTATTTATGATGGTGAAGAGTTGGCTCCTTCATTTTGTGCTAGATGCTTTTTTATCGTGTAGTAATACCTACCACACCTTTATAATTAAAACAGAGCCACTTTAATTATTCAATGCAACAAAATAGAGACCAGTAGTTGGAGGAGGAGGCGGAGGAGGTGGTGGAGTCTCAGACAACCTCAGTTTCCAATTCAGGCGTGATCTTGCTTCATATCATGTCTCTTACAAAACAGTTTTTTTGTTGTGATGTACAAACAACAACTGGAAACAGGAAAACCGATCAGAAAGATAGCTAATGTAACTTCATCCAGCGGACCTACACCTGATGAGTGCATAGAGAAAACCCAGTATTTGGTGTTAAGTTCACTGTCGGTCTCAAAAGCTTGCTAATCAAAACCACAAAGTGGTGAGCAAACGGAAGTCTCTCGAAGGGTGGTTCTCAAAGAAAACGTCAAGAGACAAATTGTGGTAAAATTTAATCTGCAGATTAAACTTTTGAAACAGCTGGTTTACCTAAGAGCTTTCGTGTCATGTTGTGAGCACATGCAATGCACAGCTGGAGCAGACCACTGTCGGCAATTGTTTCACGAGTGCCCTTATTGCTTTGATATTTGTTACTTTAATAATCCAACAGAAAATAAATAGACATGTTTTCCATCTCTTATCGCTATGTCCATCTGAGGGAGTTTTACACATCTTACAGGAATTGGGGAACATGGGATGCCCATTGGAGTCGTTTCTCTCTCCGGCACTGTTGAAGCGTAGAATGTCTCTTTGGCTCTGCGACGTTCAGCTTTCTTCACCAGCCTGTATTTAACATTGATTTCTCGCCATCGCAGGCATGGGCAGGCAGTGAACATTCAGTGTGTGAGTGTGTTGGCAGCTTCTTCTCACAGCATTATATGGAGGAGTCTGTGAGAGCCAGAGGGAACCAAGCATGGTGAAATTGGCTGAAGGCTAGAGCTCTATACTAGGGTGCTGATTGTCAGTGGGAGTGGGTGGTGATTCAGTAGTATTAACGACCGCTTCACATTACAGCTAGTCATTTTTTTATCAATGTTTTATTGAAACTGGCTAAAGTAAGATAAAAAAATTATACTTCACTAGGCTGCCGCTGAGAGGGAAAGGAAATAAGGAAAATATCTTTGTTATGCAATATTTGCATGCAACTTTTTCCCAGCACAGTTGGGACATTCAATGCAACAGTGACTACAGTGTACAAAATAGCATGAATACTTCCTGAACACAAAAGTCATTTGGTAAGCAGAACAGAGCAGGCAATGGGTTTTAGCATGATGTTGTATTTTTTTTCAGATTTACACAAAACTGCTGCTGAAACGGAATTAATACGATAGTCTTTACTATTCTAGTTAGAGAACAGTAATGCTCTGCTCTTCATAAGAGCCCCTCATTAACACAGTTATCATTATTGCAAAAGAGAGATGTAAGACAGATCACTAAAAAATTTTTCTGTGGATGACTTTCTGCTATGCATGTTGTGCAAAAGTTATCTCATTTTCCTTACACTACTACACAACTATTTCTGCAATGGCCAAAAAATACAAACTTAATTTATTAGCTTTGCTTGGCAAGTCCTGTTGCAGTGTACCGTTTGCTAAGCAGCCTGTATGCAGTGCTGCAAACATGCAAATAACTAGTCGTATGCATGAACTGTGGAGGTTTACGTCTAAACACCAAAAGTACAAAATTCTTCATCTTTCAACATCTTGATTATTCCAGAAAGTTGAGTGTGCAACATTGGCTCCCATTGAAACCAATGAGACAAACATAGACAGTTTTGCAATCATTCACTTTGGAGAAAAACCTGTTCTCTACATGGTGACTGTGGCCAATTGATAATATTTTGGCTCCAGTTTGTCCACGGTAACAAACTGCAAATGGAGGCCCATTCTGCTGCTTGTAAGCAAATATGTAAGCAAATGTGATTTGGCCTCTTGTTCATCCAAAGCAGTAGCACTTATGAAGCCCTTTGGCTCTTTCTGCTGACTTCTTTGGTTCTTTGGGATTTGAGAAGCACCTTCACCTTATTGTCCCTTGAACATTTAATGCAAATAATATCAGATTTAGTCATTTCCCCTTTGAGCTTACTTAATTTAAACAGTTGAAACAGTGGCAAAAGGTACTTTGGGTATTTTGTTCTTTTCAGTTTGGAACCAAACCAGAAATACAAATGGAGTTAACTAACATTTTTTCATTTCACATCTGGAGAAAACTGAGAGTCCATCCACTGTGTTTACTCCCCTTCTGTGCCTGCCACGAAGACTTGCTGTGTACATACAACACATGTTATGAATTTTAAAAGTAGCACTATTAGTAACAAGTCTATGGAATTAAGTGGGAGAGAAGTAAAGTGTTTTGGAGTCCAGATAATTATTTGGTGAAAGTGTATTGGTTGTGGTGGGAGGCTGTTGAAATGATCTCTTTGAACAGATGTTGCGTTACAGTGACTAGTGAGCAGTGTCTGAAGACCATTCCCACATGCAAAACCCATTTCTCTAGCTGTCTCACCATGTAATTTGTCTTTTGACAACGTGCAGTGAAGTGACATAACACCAGAGTAATCAAGGATACTTTGTCTAGAAGGGGAAATACAAAGGCATGCCTCAGATTCCTTTTCTAAGCCCCTGGAAGTAAAACAGAAATGTTAACTCAATAATACGAGCAATGCATTGTTAATTCATCAAGTCACTTTGTTTTTGAACCTCTTTCCCGGCTGAGGTTTCCAACTGTTACCCAAGGCATGAGCTGTTGACACGCCGGTCAGGCTTCTATTCTCAAATTTGGTTTTTATAGTCCATGTCTGCAGCTGCCCCTCCGCTTCAAAAAGAGAGAATCAGGCTGTTGTTGAGGCAGGGTTTATCACCGCTGCCGGACACTTTTTCCACTGGTGTAATGGAAAATGAGATAACCGTTTGTCTCTTAAGATATTATTATTTTATTTCCAGTGATAATGACTCTTTATTTCCTTGTTGGAAAACATTAATTGAAATTGTGAGATTAACATGCTTTTACGCCAAGTAAATGTATTGACTTGATTTTTCTTTTGCGTCCATCAGACTATCAACTGCATGATGCTCTGCTTTTCACATCTGTCATTCCAGACCTGAGCAACTGCTGTCAGAGGACGCTCTTTTATGATTTGCACTTTTAGTTTATGGGTGAATGAAGGCATTTGTTTTGACAATTTATTTTGTGTTATGCCGATAAAAGCGCTGGAAAGAGAGACATTACTTAACGTGGATGTGAAGACTAATCTCTTCTCAGTATAATGTTAAACATCTGTATCGCAAAGCGGGAGTGTCTGATAGACTCCTGTGTCTTCATTAGAGCTGTATCCTGTAGATGGAGCAGACCCTCTTGCACATCTGGCTTGCTGCGTTGATGAGAAGTGCAGTCCTGTGTCTCTGTAACTTTTCCAGGCAAGGACAAAGCTTGTTTAATTTGCTTGGCAAGGACAAACCTGTGTCCAGGCGAAGTACTAAACATTTTTCTTTATGGTGCAGCCTCATTCCTGCTGTTCTCTGTGACTATGACTGACAAGGCATTCCTCGGGCATTGTGCTGGGCTCAGTGTGTATGGAAATCATGTACATATGCAGACTTTTGTAAGTTCAATAAGTTGTAAGTGATTAGCTCCAGCAGGACACAGACTGTTTTTTTATTTGATTGAAATGAAGAATTTCTGCCAAATTACATTTGAAACTTAAGAACAGATCATGAAAATGTGTGATGAAGCTTCTCAAACATTGTACATGTACCTACAGTATGTCATAGTATTCATTAATGATCCATTCAGTTAGAAAACTCTGTGTCATTACGTAATGGTAATTTTCCATTAGCCAGGGTAATGTGAAAATTAGGGGGATCAGTGGACCATAAAACATTGTGCAGTCTGATCTTTATTTAACATCATGTCCCATATAGTACATTACATTTGTTAAATAACAGAGAATGTTTAATGAAGAACATCTGGAGCATCAGGACTCTCGTGTTCAGTGCATGGCCTTGCTGGAGGCTATCGATAAACCTGCACCACCTGCAGAGTTGGTTTTAAATGGTGATACACAGTATATGTTCAGTCTATATAATGTTATGACTTTCAGCAAAACCATGTTTATGCCTTGCTGCATAAATGAGGGTTTTATTGTCCCAAACCCTTTTGGGACAGTAAAATCTTGAAATAACTGCCTGAACAATTGCAGCACCAAGATCCATCCTGAGAATAAGCTCATTAAGGTTACTAAGTACCCCGGTACAAAGGCACATCTGCCTTGTGTTGGACTCTTTGTCTTTATTTTCCAAATGCCATGAATATCATCACTCACATTTTCCAACAGGAAGCAGTTCACAGATAAAAGTCCACTGTCTTTCTAGCTACAGTAATTTTAGTAACAAATGGCTGCTATTGAACTAAGAATACTAAGAATAGATGTTTTTTTCCATTGATCTGTTCTGTTTGCAAGCTATTTTAAATTTGACATTTCACTATCTGTGATTCCAGTGGAACTCAGTGCAAAGTGCACGTCAGACTGACAACTCTCTTTGCATACGTGATATTCATTATCACGGAATAATCATGCCTGCCAATAATATGACTTTTTTTGTGTATCAATGCTAGTTATTGGTGCCTCATACATGAACTTTAAGATTACTGTACAAATGAATTACATTTAATGGCATATATTTCTAAAATAATCTGCATGTGTTGGAATAAATGAGACAAAAAATGGATGAAAAGAATGGATGATAGTTAGCTTTAGTGTCACCAGCATCCACTGCAAAGTCATTCAGTATCTGGTACCAAAGAGATCCATGGCTGGAACTGACCTCTGGCTCCTGTCAGGAGTATTAGTGCCAAGTTACCAGAGGTGGCAGAGCACACAGGATGTACTCACGAGGTACTTGGCAGCTGTAGACAGAGCTCCTCAAGATCCACATCTGCCAGGCTTACGAAGCTTAAGAAAAGGCTTCTGTTTGTGTGTGAATCCTTGTGTATGTGGCACGTATGGTGAGCTGAGTTAGGATCAGTAATAAGAACCGCCTATGACTGCTGTCGTTAAGATGTTTCAAAAGTGAAAAAATGCCTTTTCAGACACAAACCTGACTTCCCCGCTGAATTCATCACAACTAGTCCACTTTAATACACAAAGAAGATGAGAAAATGCAGCATCATTAAGGTTTTTCTTTCTGTGCAGACACGTCGCCTTTACCAGGTCAGTGAAGTAGGACAGTCTCTCAAAAAAGAGGACGACGGGGGATAATTTTGGTGCACCTCTATTTCAATGTTTAATTGAAGTCGTTACCTATGTATATCTCACTGTCTGCTTGTCATGCATTGTTTGTCTTCATTGTGCTGTCACACTGCAGAGGTGATGCACGGCAAACAGCTGTAATTTGTAGTACCACTCAGTTTAGCATATGCATGAAATTGTAAATGTTACACATGGAAAGAGAGTGATGTGGTAGGGGCGCCCGAGTGGGGGGGCATCCTGGCCAGCCCCTGGTTGACCCTTGTTCACCCCTTCTCTCTTGCTCCGCCCTGGATGAGTCTTCTCCTAAACATGTGTGCAGCTGTCAGCTGGCAAGTGTTTGCGAGAGTGTGTGTTGTGTGCGCATGTATGTGTGCACGTTTGGACAAAGATCATTTTTCATATTTCAATTATATATTTTTTTCCCTCAGAGAAAAAAAAGTAGCAAGAAATTACAGATATAAAGTTTTTTTTAACACTACAGTATAACATATGGAGTTACAGCAGCTCAACCAAATATGGAAGTTATAAAAAGTGAATAACTTAAGAGTCTGTGATAACATTTTTGCAAAGTGCTTTAGCAGATGAAAGCATTATATGGATGTTATGTTGTCATTGCAACATACTAGTTATAATAGTGTCAAAATGTTATTGACTTGTCTTGTTTACCGATCGCCTATAATTGCGCACGAGTTTGTGGTTGCAGGTTTTCTTCATCAGCTGGTGGATGCTTGCTGAGTATTGCTTCAGGTGTTTTTATCGCAACAAAGCTAGAGTGAAATTCAGCCTGTTTATTAGTCTGAGGCAAAGTTGATAATGTCTCCAGTGACAACATCTGGTGGTCACATGAGAGAGTTGCTGGCCCATTCCACAGAGATGATGATTGGCTCTGCTGCTGTCTCTCTGTCCTCCTTTGTCTCGCTGTTCCCCCCTAAAACGCCAACACACAATCACAAACCAACCGTGCAAAACCAAACTGTAATCAAGTTTTTTTCCCCATGGTGGTTAATAACATTGAGTTTTCTTTTTTCTCTCTTTCTTCTTTTTTAGCCACGGCTCCAAAGTTAAAACCAATGAAGAATCCAATAATAGTGGATGAGGGAAGCAAGCTCACGGTTAAGTGTGAGGCCACAGGGAGCCCTCTCCTCACCTACACATGGTTCAAAGATGGCAACGAGCTGAAGAAAAGCAGAAAAGTCCGAATAAAGAACGGCCAGTGAGTACAAGTCACCCATGTCCTGTAAACCCAACACAAACAGTGAGAGATGAAAAGAAATGGCGGCGCTCCAACGTTGAAGCGAGGTAGCTGTTATCGGCAGACTGCGCTAATGCAGTTTTTCAGGAAACTGCTGTTAGAAACTCATTTAAAAATCAATATCAAAATAGGAATTGAATAAAAACATTTGTTTAATATTTGGGATTATAAAGATCTACTCCTTCATTGAATCCTAGTGTAATTATTTATACTGAATAAAGAACATTTATCATCCCTCTTTATGCTCAAACAAATAGAAAGTTAAATTTAGCAGCAATAAAACACAGTAATCCTCAATTCGACACATTTGCATGTTATCATGAGTCAAGTCTTGCCTGATGGTGTACAACCAGTGGCTAATTTCACTAACTTTAGCTAGATATCAGAATGTATGTAACTGACCTTACAGTTACTTGTCACTGTCACACTATATTTTAGCATGTCGTGGTGATTTAATTACACACAAGTATTGTTTCCTGCTTCAGTCCATGGATGCATTATAAGAGTTGCACACAAGACTGCAAGATGGGGCCCCAGATTTGAATAAAAACTGTTCAGCCAAACAAGTTTTTTCTCTTCCTGGGTTTCTTTTATGTTGTGCGTCAGTCACTGTCTGCCCAAAGACTTAACAGTACATAGATAATTGTTTTTACACAATGAAAAACAACAACATAAAGAGTTTTAATTGAACTTGTTTAGAGTTTTTAAGGCGTTCTATCAAAAGTCACAGTCTCGTTAATGACAGAAGTCTATTGGGATTTTATGTTGCTCTTGCAGTCGTCCTCTGGGGCATGTAAGCCGCGAGGCTGAATGGAGCCACCATATGCAGCTCTCTTAATATGTCCACGGTCCTGTTATTCTCTCTGTCAGTCAGATCGGCTAATGATGACGTAATTAAGGCAAACGACTCATGAGAATATTTGAAAAATTAGATATAGACAGCATAGCAGTAAAACCTCCTACAGATGTGCGGACATTGACACCAGTGCCGGGGGAGGCTGTAAAACCAAGGACCCCTTTTATAATACAGTACACTTGGTAACTGTAGCTCTTGGTTCTGTGCTCTCTTATTCTAAGCAGCCACCCCAACCCTAAAATTTGGCCCCAGAGTAAGTGATTACGTATCCCTATCAAAGCAGAGGTGTTGCCATGCTGCTGCTTGCCCTGTTGTCTGCCTCCCTGTCCCCCATGTTTCCACTTGTTGCGTTTCCATGCTACTTCCTCCCTGCCCCGATTCCCCTGACTCAGCTGTGCGAGTGTTGTCTCCCACAGGAAAAACTCCAGAGTCCAGATCAGCAGAGCAAAACTGGAGGATTCTGGGAATTACACATGTGTGGTGGAGAACAAGCTGGGAAAGGACAACTCCACTGGCACTGTTAACGTCCAAAGCAGTGAGTACCGACTCCTAAGCAAGAAGCGATGTGGCACAGATGTACAAATTTTGTTGTTGTTGTTGTGACTGTTCTCCTGCCAAATGAGAGATGAAAGGCAGCCCCCGCCAATAGGCATGTAACCGTGGGTAACATGCATGAAGAACAACTGTCCGCACATATGGCCGTGGCTCATTAATCAGTGGAACAGCACATTGTACTCAGAGGTGAATTCAAATGCAGTGTATGGTGTGATCTCTCTCCATTTCCTTTTTTTTTTGTCATTCACCGCAGTCTGCCGGCAATGTGAAATCCCACAAAACTACATTGCGCCGTGCCTTTGACCGTCACCAGCACACAACAAAAGCAGCAGACTAGACTATAGAGCACAAAATGTAAAACACAGCTCGACAGAATATGAAAGTTGTGAGGAAAAAAAAAAAGTGTCTAAATCTTCAGAGCGTGTGATAGAATCTAACAGGCTCGTTCAGTAGTGGTGTGCGAGCATTGCCGAGTTTTGCAAAGTACTGTAGCAGATGAAAGAGTTTTGATAACAGCTGCTTCCATTTGGTGGGGTGGTGAGTTTGTGTTTGTTCCAAGAGATGCGGGTAGCGAGCGTGTGGCTGCTGTGGGTAGCTTGTATGTCTGAGAAGATGGAGACAGTGAAAAAAAATCAAATCAAATCAAAGATGTAAGGGCCTTACAGGGTAGATACAATTCATGTAGCTTTGCTTCCTGATGTAATCTTTTTGTGGACTTGTCAGAGAACTGTACAGCAGGTTCAGGTCTGACACACATGAGTCAGAGGCTGCTTGATGTGCATTAAGGTCCTGCTGGCACACCGAGTTCACCCAGTTGTTGCATCTATCTGTGCCGTGGGGGCACGACGCGGGCCGCGATGACGAGCAGCATCGGCACAGATATTTTACTTGCATGACGAAATATCTGTATCTGCGCTGCTGCAACGGCTGAAACGTGTCTGACGAGATTCATACATTCGCCGTGCTTTCACTGCTTTTGGGGAATCAGCGAGGTAAAAATAATGTGGTGCCAAGCAAGGTTTTCTCATGCAGCACCGCAGAGTAGATACTCTCATTCTCGTTGCTGACCTTGACAGGAGGGTGATTTCTGTAGACATCCCACACTGGCATGAGAGGTATAGCTGGTAAGGAAAAAAAAAAGGGAGGGACGGGGGTTTTAGCCATCACTCAGTGTCCTTGTGTTCACTTTCAGGCACAATAATCACTCCCCCCTCTCCCTTTATATTTGCCAAGGCCACCTTTTAGCGCTATTGTTTACGGTGAGCAGACTTAAGCTGAGCTGCATTATTAGAGTAGCAGCTCTTTTCAGATAAAGAAAGGGCCCATTGTGTTTGGAAACACACAGAGATTCTCAGTGGCTCCAACACGCAAGTTTCATTTCCAGCAAACAATTGTGCAGAAAAGAAGTCATCCATCTTGTATTTAAATGGGCCTGCACATTGCCTCTTTTTATTTTCTGACATCCAAAAAGCTTCAGTTGAGTTTTATAGCCAGATCGTGTGACTTATACTGTATGCTTGTTATGACACTTGGCTTTATTCCACAGCACTGATATATTTCTTTTTCCTCGTGAGTGTGCAATATTTGAAAGATCAGTGACGCAAGATCCAAAGCCCCAGACACACGGTGCTAACATTTATGAAAGATTAATACGCATGAACGGTAATCACAGAGTTACAATTATGCTTAATGGCAATTAAATGAAATAGGTTAAATCGTGCTCTACACCCTGCAGAGGTCGGGGGGGGAATCCCTGGCGGTAGCACCTGTTTGCATGAGTGTTTAATGAAAGCTCACGAGCATGTGACTGGCAAGCCATGAAACTCTATATGATGATCTTAGCAGGCAAAAGTGCTTGTAATGCAACAATATCAAAGACAATATAATATTACAAAGCAATGAACAAGTGGGCTGAGACGTACAGTAGCCACAATGGATAAAACATGACTGAGCAATGATACGGTACACCAGACAGTGTTTTCACTTGCAGCACACACTGTTCAGATCAAGTAAAACATGATACCCCCACATCTGGTGCAAAGTATTGGATACCTTGATGAACAGGGTGCTAATAGCCCAATGTTAAAAGACAAACTTTGTATATTTGTGCCCCGCTCATTGTGTTGAATCATCATACATGTTTGCACATTTTTTTCAGTGTGTGTTTGTGTGAATGCATCCTTGGAGTGTTCTCCGTGTTGCCGTCTGTCAGCACAGACATATCCCTAAATCACTCCTGGATATTCAGACAATGGCATCTCTGTACGTCCTATCGTGTGCAGCGATCATCAGATGTCTGTCTCTGCACGTGTGTGTGTGCACGCACATGTGCATGTGTGTGTGTGTTTTTGTTTGCGGATGTGCGAATGTGCTTGTTCACTGTTCAATAAAAAAGTCCCATTGTGTTACAGCAGCACGCCTAGTTCCGTCATGCTTCAGGGGAGAAGGCAAGACAGGGCGAATCAGGGGTGGTATGTCCATAGGCAGGGGGAGGAGGGCTGTGCTGAAAACTACATACGTCAATAAAGGGAAATGGCAGCAAACGGCGCACGTTGCTGAGAATATCATATGCTCACCAAAGGCTGAAATCAGCAGACATGTTGCATTTGCAGAGACTGTTTGTGGCAATAATGGGCTTCCTCTGCGTATGAAGCAGGTTGGATTTTTAAAAAAAACAACAGCTTGAAGCAAATGTGCTATTCGATTGATTTCAGTACGGGGGACATGTACTTCATTTAGACCGAGAGCTGCTTTTCATCCTAAGGTCATAAGAGAAATGGCTATTGTGTTAAAGGGCTGCAGTGGAGTATGCTTGCCTGCTGCAGTACGTTGCCGAAGCAGCATGTAGCCGCAGTATTATCTGTGTATGTGTGCCTTCTAGGGAGGGAGCGCAAGGGGAGGGGTGCAGATGTAGATGGACAGAGAGAGCAAGGGAAGAAGAGAGCGTGAATAAAGGGGGAAAAAAATGACAAAATGAGGGAATGCATGACAGGAAGCAGACAAAGACATTAGGGGAGAGAGAGCGAGGAAGGGGATACAGCGAGAGGAAAGAGAGACAGACAGTGAGGGAGACAGAGGGAAAAGTATGAAGAGGAGGAAGACAAGAGCCCGCTGTGTTGCAGAGGAGACTTTCACACCCATTTTAGAATGCAGCTCTGTCCGAGGCACCTTCCTACTGTATCTGATGTCTACAGTCAGGTGCTCGAGAATGGTTTTCTCCACCTGCGTGACACCACCGACAGTATCTGACACGCAAGCATGCTAACGCGGGCCGAGCCTCCCCCACCAGCTTGGGGTCTCTGAGAAAAATGCAGTCGTTAGAAATATCAGACGGAAAGCTAAAGCACGCGGCCGTGGATGATAAAGTCAAACAGCAGCTCGGCACAGGAGCGTCATCGTAGCCCTCGCAGTGGGAGAGAATGTAGCACATGGCTGTGCCTGCCTGCTGTCTGCTCTGGTGAAGGCAGACTTTGGGAAACCATCACTCAGCTCCACCACATGGTGGATACAGGCCACCACAAGCTCACACAGACTCCTGCACTGTGCCAGTCATTTGATTTGACTCACTGTTGTGCTTGTGTGAGGAGGAGGGTGAAAAGAGCTTTTGATTAATATTAGTTCTTTGATAATTCATTCATTTGTTTTTTTTTTTTCTTTCTGCCTCGCTATTTTGTTCTAAGTCAATGCGAAAAAGACAAAAACAAAATGTGTTCTCATTTGCATTTGCACTGCTGTGGAACAGTGAAAAAGAAAAGGCAGCAAAACATTTTATCAATGAGTTTGAACATAGGTTCTCTGGGATTATATGCATAGCATTAATTACAGAAGGAGTGGCAGGCAAACCTGACCTGTAGCTTTGGGGTGTAATGATGTAGAGGTTACCTAAACATTCCTTTAACAAAAAAAATGTTAGCCTACTTTATCGTAAAGGATTGTGTAGAGGGGAGGAATTACCGCCACTTGCCTTGAAAAGTAAAAAAAAAAAACTAAACAAAACATATAAACTCTTATTATTGATACCACACATAACAGCTAGCCATTACTCAGCCCAGCTAACTCACATCAATATTTGTGTAGCAAGACAAATGCGACACCTTTGTAGCTCCGAGCTGAAATGTGGAGCACGGTGTGCAAATTGCCCTGGGCAGGAAAAAAGAACCAGTGTGTTCAAGGCTGAACCCGAGCTCGGAGTGAATCCCTCATGCATTTTAAAGCATGCAGTACGTTGTGGCGTCATGCCAGCCATGCAGTTTGCCAGTAACACTGAATGATTGGGCCTGTGTGGGGATTTTACTTGTGTCTTTTTGTTTGACCAGTGGAAGAGAAATGCACACCGTCAGCTGATTGAGTGCCACTTACTGTATAATTATTCAGCAAAGATGGTTGGATGTTCTGCTGAGTTGAATGTTTGAGTTGCTTGTTATCAATGTTGCAGCCTTAAGACTCATTTAATGCTTGCTCCTTCTCCGCGGCCACGTTTTAGCTGCTCCAGAGAAACGTGGGATCAATCAGTGGAGCAATTTTGACATTCTTCTCCGAATCCAAGACATTATTTTTTTTTATTGTTTGTGTTTTGCCAGCTTCGGCATTGTGACAGAATGTGTAACAAACACACTGCGCGTGTGCGCGTGTCTCCTGGTGGTCCAGAATGTCATATGTGCCTTTAGTAGTTTCTGGTACAATAGCTGCTCTTTCCAAAGTGGTGTTTTCAGCCTTGTGCCCAACCCCCAGTGTAGAGGACCAGGGACCATTTGTTGTCCATTTGGTCTGACCTCTAGCCTGTAATCAGTCTGGCATGGTAAGACCTGCTGGCCTTCTGCAGAACGGTGTAGTATATCATCGACTGTTTTCTATAAGGCCAGTGTGAAGGAGCAACACTAGTCAAAGTTTGCTTGGCTCCACGTGGCTTCAGATTAAGGCCTCCCATTATCCTACAGGCTGCTGTGTTGTGATAAGCGCTTGTGAGGCAGCCATGTGTCTGCAGGCTGCAGGTCACATCCTTGGGGGGTGCTGTGCACAGCTCCACTGAGAGAGTGTGTGAGCGTCCAGGAATGTGTTGATGGAAATCACAGCTGAACATATGATTGCTCCAACCTCAGCAGTCATGCTGGGGCCCACCAGCAACAATTTCGCGCATGCATGCACGCAGGCCCACACACACATATGCACACGCACACATGTGCGCATACCTTTGCTTGTTTTCACCGTTTTGCTTAATTAGTTGAGATATAAACTTAAAGTGTTGCGTCTCAGCCTCTGATGACGCCAACACATACTGTGCTTGTAATCTTGGCTTCAGGTACTTTGTTCCATCACATCCCATACATGCTGAATCTGTCTTCAACCCTCTGGAGGAAGCCACATTCACTGTCCCACGCACAATGCATTACACATCATTCAGCAACAGAAAATCTGTTCATTTATCAATCAAGAAATGATTTGTCAATGCATGCCTTCGATAAATGGTTCTGGTTGGTAATGATTTGTCACTCTATCGAGGGATCTAAAGTATGTGAGAAAACCAAACCAAACAACCGCAAAACATCTGAAAGTGATAAAGAATCAGAACATTTTGAACTGTCAGTAAGCAGTAAACTCGTCAATTGGCCATTACCAGATATTTTCAGATTGTGCTACACAGTCTGTGTTCGCCTTCAGAGGAAACAGCAAAGATCGTATATTTTATTATTTCAAATTAAGCTCAGTTGTTAAAGCAGATGTTTTACACTTCAGGCATCTTGGACCGAGCTCTTGAGAAAAAGATTTATTTTATTTTCATGATAATTCAAACCAGTCAGTTTCTACTCTAAATATTTTTTGGTGAGGGTCTAGTGAGAAACAAGGCTTTTAGAGGCCTGGATGTCAGTTCTCATTTTAGCCTGCGGACAGGTGAAATCATGGTACATGTCATATATTCAGGGTCACTCCTGAAACTTGCTGAAAGTACTTGGGAAAGTGTCAAAAGATGTTATGATACATTTAGACTCATGTTTTGCTCAGATGGATGATTCAGTAACATTGCGTAACGTTACATTCAGTAACATTGGCTTTGGAATGGAGAGACATTATTTCTCCATTTTTTAATTAATGTCAAGCGTTCCAGAGAACATGATTTAACACAAATAAACATACACTGGACAAAAAAACCCAGCTCCAACAGCCTTTTCTGTTCTCTTCCAGTAAGTTTTCATATCTGTCCTACGCAAGTGAAACATTACAGTAAGTACTACTTTGAACTAGATAAACAACAACTTCCTCTGCTCCTTCTATGTATCTGGTCTGTGCGGTAAAAACAAAACTTACTCACTCTTACTACGCAAGCGACAAG
The DNA here is from genome assembly GCA_037176925.1 of Amniataba percoides. Taxonomy (NCBI): domain Eukaryota; kingdom Metazoa; phylum Chordata; class Actinopteri; order Centrarchiformes; family Terapontidae; genus Amniataba; species Amniataba percoides. Next base: position 10,313,476 of record JBAJHX010000067.1, read on the forward strand.
ATAAACTCATCTCTAATGACGCCACAGGATGTGAGCTGTGGCCGCGGCCGAATGCGGAGCATCTGTACGACGGTCAGTTCTATTGATTTGTGTGGATAAGCAGAAACAGCGGCAGCCATGTCTGAGAGGAACGGGCCTCCACATCTGCCAAGCGCTCTGTATTTACAGGCCACTGGAGAACAGCTTGTCAAGTTCTGTGGATCAAGCTGCCGTGCTATTAGTCATGCCCACTTTTTCAGAATTATCTTCAGTCCTGGGGTTGGACAGGCATTCCTCCGAGGTGGCCGTCTGATTGCACCAGAATCTCAGGTCTTGTCAGTTGGCGGGTCAGACCACAAAATTTGGATCCAGTTTATGCTCCGTGGAGCAAATAGCATGTTGTAATCTGAAAGACAACACAAGGCATGGAACAAATTGCTGTTAGCATGGACGCTGTGGTTTTGACATGGTGCTGAATGCATGCCACTTAAATTTAACGTTGCTTGCTAAGGGACGACCCTGATCTCGGCTTTTGGAAGCAAAACAACAAAGTGTCCTAAACAGTTAGATACACCTTCATCATCACAAAGTATCAAATTCTGCTTGGCGTTCATAACAGCCTACAGACACGTTTACAAAAGATGTTATCCCAGGGATATGTTAAAAAAAAAAAAAAAACAGCGTTTATGTTTCTCTGGCCTTTTAAAGGGAAAACTATGTTTATGCGTACAACGGCACAAACAAGAAAACCTCAGTGTAAAGGTCAAAATGTTAAAAACAATGTTAAAACAGTTTAAAACACAATCAATTCGTCATTTTCACAGGCTGTGCTTAACTTTTATCAGCTGAAAAGGGACTGTTTGTTATTCTGTCTGCCATCACGTGTTACCTCAGGACAGCTGGAGCGTGTCAGGGTTTGGACCATGTTTTGAAGTTCACCCACAGTGATGTTTAGTTCCAGAGGCGGTCACAGAAATCGTCACTTCACCCACACCGCACGTTGTTTTTGTTTAGTGTTTGCGGCCGTTCTGTATTAGTAGGCAGCATCCGGCGCAGCGGGAAGATCCAGAGTAAATGGAAGAGTTTATGTCACGAGCGGATGGACGCCCACGGCATCGTAAGCACACGTCGTGTGTTCGTGCAGCATCTCTGAGCCATCAGGACGCGGCATGCGATGTTACTAATGACTTCGGCGCGTGCATGAGACACAGGACTGAGAGAGCCTTGAACCATCTGAATATCATCCAGAGGAATAATAAATCAAAGAGAAATATTAATTCATGAAGGGTGCCAAACCACTTGATTGGGTACTTCAGCAGAAATTTGAAAAACAAAAAAAAAAAACATTTACTGGATGCTCGTAATTCCAGTAGGGAAAGAAACACCTCCATGTTTTGGCTTCAGTTTTGGCATCTAGGTGTACATACTTTCATAATCACTCCAGCTTGGGCATGTGTGGTTTAATTATACTTGTAATAAAGACATTTGGTAACACTTAATTCCTTGTCATCAAAACCATCGCGAACTTTTGCGAATCATATTTTTCGGATGTATTCATACGTTTCCTGACACGACGACGGGAGCAAAATTTACTCAACAGCTCTTCAACTCCAATAACCTCCAGCTGATGTGGTAGGAGATAAGTAATGTTGGGTATCTGACACATAAAACATAAATCAGCCCGCTAATATGTCGGTAATTCATCGCTTTGTGACAAGGGCTATGCATGGTATGACTTATTGGCTTTGACATGTATGTGCAAATGTGTCAGAGAAGAGGCAGCTGTTGAGTCACATCATCATCGGAATCAGAGAAAAATGGAAAAAAAAAGATAGGAAACAAAAACGTTACTTTTTTTTTAAGTCTCTCGGAGCATCACCGTGCCATGCTAGCTCTCTTAATTCACTCTAATCCCGTCGATCCAACGTGATAAGTGGGCGCCCTCGAGCAAATCTTTGCAAAAACAACTAAGTTATTGAAAATCAAAACATATCTCACTTCTTAGGATATTCGGTAATCTCACTGTGTTATGTGGGACAGTTAAGCCCTCAGTGTGAATGAGTGAGGATATTGCTATGTGAGTGGAAGGAAGCAGCTGTTGCACTTGAAGAGCTGAGTGATGTGAGCAGGAGGTGACATGAGGTTTTGCTGTGTGCAGGGCTTTGTTAACTCTTCCAGGGCCCGGGACCAAACTTATCTGTGACTCAATTTAATAGCATAATAAAAGATTCCCTTTCAGACCCCTTCAGCTGTCCTGGTGGTCTTTCCCCCTGATGGGTAAACCGCTCAACGCCCCCCTCCCCCCTCCCCACCTATGTCCCCCAGCTGTGGGTGACTGTGCAGGATTCTGTTTAACTCGCCAAATAACTCACAAGCACTGTTTGTTAATACTTTCAAAGAGGAGAAATTATTGCCCATAAATGATTCATTGCATCATAAAGGCTCGCTTGTACTGAGTCAGTGATAATTTGGAGTTGCAAGTCTGGCGCACTGAAAACAGGGCTGCGAGTAAAGTATTGTTCACTCACATCAAACAAAATCCCCGCTCCTCCTATTACTTTGCATTTTTCGAAATTGAGCCTGAGCAATCCTGGGTGTCTTTGCTTTGAGTTTTCTTTGAGCGCAAGAGGAACATATACTTACCATTCCTGTGCTTAAAGCTCAGGAGCGCAGTACTATAGTTTTTGGGTCGCCACAGCTGTCTCTCATCCTAAACCTCCCATTACTCCATCACGCTCCTTCCTTTTGTTGGCGATTTTGCAACCGTATTCATCACATCTTGTCGGCTGGGGTGAGTAAGTTCTTTCCCGGGTATTCTGCGTGCGGAGCGGGTGTGTTAGTTAGCAGCGTGGAGACCATTTGCTTTCGAGTGTGTAGGTGTGACCTGTGGATGGAAGAGGCCTCGCTTTAATCACCGGTACACTCACGGTGAACTCATCCTTTAGTATACATAGGGCCGGCAGCCTGACAAAAACAGCCGCGCTCCGCTGGCCGTTTTCAGGACGTAAAGCGAGCGTGGGTGGTGTGTGTGTGTATACGAATGAAGGAGGGCTGCAGCACACTCACTCATACAAGCAGACTGCGTGCTTTCTGGCTTTCGGGGAAACCTTTAGTCCTAACAGCTGGCCACTACTGTAGCTGTGAGCCCAAGACCCAAATATGGAGTTGTGGTATATGTCTCCAGTATCTGGTGCACGGTCGCAAAGTCTGCCCTTCCTCAGAAGTGACGGCCAGCTGTTGCGGATGAAGGGTGAAGAGGAAATGTGGGCGCCTCAGATTTTCTTTTAAAGTCTTTTTTAAAGTGATAATCATCTAGAATCATTTTGTGATTCAAATAAAGTGTTTAGATTTTTGGCAATATAGCTTAAGTGTTGAGTTTCTGTAGCAAACTGACCTCTTCTTTTGTCTTTTTTTGTCTTTTCTTTGTTGGCTCTCAATTCTCACTAAACAGTTCGGCTTTCTTTTCCAAAAAAAGCTACTTCTACCGCACCCAACTTTCATATTTCATACTTTAAGCATCTCAAAAATCTGAAAAAGAGAAATATAGTCATCAAATGGTACCAAAATGAATGGTTATGAGCTCTGAAATGTACATTTTCAACAAAACTGAGCATGCTACTCCACATTCATAGCTTGAATGGTGTTTTAAAAAAAAAACAGACACATTATCACGTGTCTCCCATGTTTGGTAGTGTATTTCTTCTGATTACTAAACTAGTTTCTCAGGTCAGAGTGGGAGAAATGAAAGCAACAGGCATCCTCAGACTCAAAATACGCACGCAACAGCAGCGGGAACATCACGCCGAGCCCGAGCTGCCTCTGAAAGCACGGCGCAGGCACCAGCCCTGTCTGGAAGTGTGCCGCGGAAAGCACCATGTGTCACTTTGTTGCCAACTGCACACATTCTAGTGCCCACCAGCGTCCATACCAACGGCCGTTTATGCACCCACACCATACCCTGCCCTTCCCGAGTGCACTTTGCTTCTTTGCAGTGCATGAGCAGCTGTTGTGCAATCACACACTGGGCTGCTCTTTGATTTCACTTCAGCGCTGAGACGATTGAGGCAGGCAAGACCAGGCATATCAGCTATGTGACTGAAAAATGGTAATAGGAGACAAGAATATAAAAGAAGACACACTGGTTGTGGCAGTGGCAGTCTCGCTGAAGAGTGGGTGGTAGATTAATGTTCCTGGCAGGCTCCATTTTGTTCATTTCTAAACATTCCTGTTTCATACTGAAGGTGTTTGAATTGTGGATAATTTTCTTTTGAAAAAAAGCTTTAAGTGCACTTTCATTCATAATGGGCTCTTTCGTGTGTCCTACCCACAGTAAATAGTAATTTAATTCCTCTTTTGGTATTTGACATGAAAACTCTCTTGCTCACTTTGAACTCTGTACAAAATGCTTAAAGACACAGATGCTGGATGTTGCCATTGATTGGGTGTGCCTATACTGTATGTGTGGAGGAAGGTGCGTGCTTGTTTTCTGTTGGCTTTGGCAAGCCGGAATATTTTCCAACTTAAGATCCTGTCGACAAACCTCTTTCTCTTCTCTTAACCCTCCTCTTCCCTGCATTACAGCTGTATCCATCTCTTTCTCTTTTGGCTTTTCTTCTCATTTGTTTTTGTTTTCTCCTTTCTTTCTTTCTTTCACTGCTGCTACATTTGTCCAGACTTGAGTTCCTGTCACAGTATGTTGCGATGCGGCGTCTTAAAATGAAAACGTGCATTGTGTTTAATTACCAGAATTCAATCACAAAAGTGTCAATGTTTCATAAATGCAACGTGACACAAATGCTTACATGTAGCAGATCCTGCTTGTAGCATATGCATTGTCTGCCAGCAAGGTCCAGATATTAAAAACTTTCTATTGGTGTAATTTGTCTCTGGCTCCCCTTTCTATAGAGCTGTAATACCACTATTCAATACCAGTATTCCTACAATATAAATAGCTAAAAGATCACAAACAAAATCTTTTCTTTCATGCATGAATCATCTTAACCCTCACTGCACATCCTCTTTCACCACATCACACCCAGCTGTCAACAGCTTCATATTGAACTAAAACCACACTTACCAGTTTGGGCCTTTGCACCTTTTCCTTATCTGTGTATCTTATTTATTCTCTGCGTGCAGAATAGAACGTCTTTACTCGTCCTTTCAGAATTACAGAAAGGAGCATAATGAGTCCACACAAGTGTTGCAAGAATGCATGCTATATGAATTGGCCTCCAGTATAGAGATAAAAGATTTTGGTCCCGGCTGTAACAGGAGACATGTCAGACATTCCCTGCCAAGAGTCGGAGGTGAGGGGAGGGTGGGGGGTCGGGGAGGGAGTCAGAGCTTTCTTTTCTTTTTTTTTTTCTGGTACATAAAACTGACTTGTGGAAAAGCATGTCTGGGTGGTAGAGCTATTACAGATACCACCCTCTTTATGTGTTTGCTGAAGGGTCTGCACTTAAGACATTTGTCACTTTCCCACCTGACCGATTTTTTTATGGCCTCAGTTTAGTTCCTCTTTAGCCCCTCTTTTGAGTTGTGATGATTTTACATTATCTGATTAAAAAAGGATTTAAAGGCGCAGTGTATTGCTGCAGTACGGTGTACCTGTTGACTACCCAGCTAACACTTTAGTTTGTACATAATATTCATCTATTATACATCTGTTGTCTTTTTTTTCTCAATTATGTGTGTGATTAAACGAGTTGCACATGTATCAGATTCCATAAAAAGTCAGTACATTTGGAAAATAATTAAACGCATACATGACTGATAAGTTCAAGTTTGTTTTTTAGCGTTAGTTATGAGTTTTCGGTTTTGTACTACCATGTCCCTTTATGTGCTTTGCTCCACTGCAGAAATATAGAAACTGCCAGAGATAGACACGGTCTGCGCACTGTTCTCGCTCACTGACAGACTCCCAAATAGGTTGCATAATTTATACTTTTTATCCTGATAACGGTGCTTTTAAGAGCGCAAACACAAAGCCATAACAAAGTCCAGATGGAGCCGATCCACCACTGGTTGACTAACTGCTACGGCTCTCTCCCTGCACAGACTCAGGCTCCGTCTTGCGAGATGGCTCTCCGTTCAATTGCGGCGCAGAAGTGAAAAAGATTAAGTCAAGCTGCGGTAAATTATCAGCATTTGTCATAAATTAGGGGGACATGTATATAACTGCACCATCGACAGGCCAGTTGAAAATGTATTTCATTACACAATTCAGAGTTTGGGGCTGGGTCGTGAGGTGCAGCGCAGGGCTAGGATTCGGTGCGAGCGCTTTTCTGTTTGCTGCATATGCACAGGGTGCCTCAAGAGGAAAAAAACTGTGCAATAGGGACCTCTCTTTTCATTTTTACGATTTTCCTAGAATCCTTTGGAGAGCGTGGAAAGACAGGCATGTTTATGAAGGTTTCCAGATGGTCCTGCTTGCACCCCCAGCTTTTCTTTTCAGTTCTTGGGCCATGAAGGATTAATCAAAGTCAGTGGCAAGGGCTGATGGCTAAACACTGTGGCCCTCGCTAAACTGGAGGAAACCTCTCGTCAACTCCAACTCAGATTCAGCCCCTGGGCTATTGGACCGAGGAAAGTTGAAACCTGAGGTTAAAAATCCAAGCAAACTTAACCAAAAGCACGGCCACATGAGAGCAGATAAACGAACTCTGTTTAGCAGAGCGTCTGATCTCTTCCTTGGGTTAAAAGGAATTTGCCTCCAACATCCAGCCAGGGAAGCAGAGTCAACCATGACGAATACACCTGAACTCTGGTCCCCTTTGTGAGGTCGGGGACTGTGCTGCGTGATATTTATGGATTCTCTGTTACACGCAAAGATTTTAACTAATGGAGTTGGATGTCATCTCAAACGTGGCTCAAATCCGCTCTCCGTGATTGAATGCGCTCTCGCTGTAATGCAAGACAAGAAGGAAACGTCCAGATCGCATTGATGAGGCGAAGGTCTCTCTTTTATCAACCATTTTTAGCCTCGCCATTACTGTCTTGCCTCCTGAGGATAGGTGCTGATAAAAGTGCTGTCTCTGGAAAGAGGATGAGGACCAATAAAAAAAAAACACAAAAAAGGGGAGTCAGAACAAAACTGTTAAATTCCAAATAAGACAAAACTATTTTTGTTAATAGCGCTGCCCGCAGTTGTCCTTCCTTTGATTATCACTTCAAACACTGTATAGAGGAAACAGTCCTTAATTTGACAGGACTAACTGGAGCAGGTGGAACAGAGGAGCTCTCAAGTGACAGAGTGTGCGTCTTGAATGGTTTGTAAAATATGTTGTTGGATTTATCCTGCGGCTTTCGGGAGGTTTACTATATGAAACCAATAAATCCTTTATGTATTGCTGATACGAGATGTTTATATGCACTTCGATGTTTTCTTTTTTTTTTAAGACACATGCAAAAACACTGCCACTCTAACCGAACAGCTGCTCTCCACAGAAATGATGAACACACACAGCATTCACTACACATGTTATTATACCAACTGTCAGAAGGAAATTGCTGTGGTTTGTTCACGGCAGCCTCACTGGATGACTACAAATGAGTCCACCTCAGACAAAACATGGTAATATGACATGATATAATACACAAGCAGAGAAACATATAAAAGGCATGTCAGCACATCAGTGGACATTTTAGTCCACACGAACAAAATGCTCCTCAGACAACTGATGTAACATTAATGCACCGCCACATTTAAAACAAATGCAATGAAAGTCTAGTTGAACTCATTCAAAATCACAGATAGTAGTTACAGTTTTAGCCATGAAATAATGAAGTGAAAAAGAATGGAAAAAATACCCCATTGCAGATTGTGTTGTGTCACCATCAGTCCACACTTGAAGAAGAAATGTACTTAAAAAAATCCCATCAAGTTCTCTTGTAAGCCTGATAACAGCTACACAATTTAAGTATAATTTTTTATCCACATCATACATCCCTAAATGAGATTCTCCCCATGTTGTTTGTATATGTATCTCTAACGATGTCAATAAATTTTTAGGCCTTGTCATTAGTTTTAATCTTGAGTAAACATGTGGTGCAGCCTGAGTAAACACTGTATTGGCTGAACCAGATCACCTCAGGGAGAAGACACTGCTCTTGTTTCATCACTGGGAGAGGGTCTCTATGTACCTCTCCTTGTATGGGTGTTTCAATAAGAGAGAAAACCGCTGCCATCAATATCCATGGTGTTTCTGTCATCCTCTATTTTTTAGCATGTTAAGAAGCACAGAAGAGCAGAAACAAATCATGTGCATTATATATGCCTGACTCAAGAAACACAGATAATGCATAATAATCCAGTCACCAATGGAAAATACTAGAAACTTTTTGTCACTATGCCATATGGATTTAAAACCTTCATAAATGCCACAGCCAAGCTTTGTCTGTGAGAGGTGATATGCTGATATAAAACACATTGTTTTTTTCAATTTTATAACAATTTGCCAGGAAACAGTTGCTTGTGAAGTCACGTTTAGGGCAACAAAAGCACTTTTGAGTTTTTAAGTATTTAATCCATATCACAATTGATGGAATATGAATGGCTAAACACATATATGAGGATCCTGAATCGGGCAGATAAAATAAATCAATCATTGAAATAATGTGATGATACATACATTTAGTTACAAGTTAAAAACTGACACGGTGTTAAGTCACAGTATTTATTATGAGGTGGACCTCATACCCCCCCGCTGGCTGCAGGTGAAGACAGCAGCGGACTGGTGTACAGAAAGTCTGTGGCATCTCAGGGTCCTGCCCCGATATTTTACTGCTGCTCAGCAGGCTTTGACATACTTTTGTCAAGTTTTACAAGTTTTATTATAAAACCTGAAGTGGGTTAACATGTGTGATTTATAGATGCTCGGTGCATCAGTTTAGATGCAGTTTGGCCTCCAGCTGTTTGAATAGAGGCCGCCTAACTTTAAACTTTCAACTTGACATGGTGATCAGGATCATTAAATCTCTACGTGGTGACAGTCGGTGGTGCCTTTGCGTATTCAGTGTGCGTACAATACGTTATAAAAGTTTTCGTTGATAGGCCGTTTTGATAGACTCAAATGTGATGAATAAGATCAGTGCATTGACTTGTGTTTACTCTACGGATGACAGTTTTATTATGTCTAGGTATTATGTATGCTGTCATGTCCAGCCAGTTGTATTGTATGATGTTGTTGTCAGTGTATTTATGGTTTATAATTATCTCTAAGCACGGGACAGGAACTGACACTGAGTTTACTCAAGACACAGCGAAACTGAAACTTTTCCACACTCTGGGGGAGTAATTGGAGGACACAAAGGAAAGAAGGGAGGACAGCGGAGAGAGGGAGAGGAGAGGAAAATTGGGACACTTACTGTGCAGTATCATAGATTGGATGTCAGATGGTGACTGCAGGCCAGGAAATGTTCTCAAATGGATTGTTTTTGTTTGTATTGGGACACATGCCTTTTCTTTTTTGGAGCCACTGAAAGCGAGTTGCTCTGGTTAGTTATCCCATGGATCAATAATTATGTGATCTTTCTTGCAAAGACACATGACACAAGACTTAGTCCTTTCCTGTTTTTTTCTTCACATTTATGCTGACTGATACATACTGTTGGCATCTAACTGAGGTTGTTACCAAGAGTATATTACAGGTTTTTCTGCCATTTTGTAAGCCAGTCTTTTATGCATTTCCTTAATTGTTTTGATATTCTTTGTCATGCAACTCAATCAGTTTACAGTTACAGATACTTTACAATATATCCTGTCTCAAAAAGAGTGTGAAATTTTCCTTAGAAATCACTCAATTGTCCAAAGAAGATTCACTTTATTTGTTTGTTTTACTTCATTGAGGGTAAAATAATGTCTAAAGGAATGTGTTTCTTCTCTTCCTGGAAGCTTTTGAATACAGGCAGGTGACGGCAGGTTTGTTGTTTAGGCAAATGAACCCTGTCTGCTGAAGCGGGGGTGTGCGGGATCTCCACCTGCAAGTGTTCAGCTGGGTGGCAAAACAGGACTGGTTCCTCTCATACCGTAGATATTTATCCCGTATTAACGCTCAGACTGACACGTCATCATCATAATAAGGATTTAAGTCTTTATTTAAAATGACAGAGACGGATATGATTCATTTGATGTCAGTCCAAATGATCTGATTACCACTTTTGGTGAGTTGACAAAATACAACTGCAACTTTTCATTTTAACATGTCTTGTCAAAGAGCTCTACCAATGCCACAAATGCAGACGAAGACACACTCATGCATCCTTATCAATGAGAAAATGAAATATTGTGCCTCTCAGTGAAAGCATTGTATGTTGATGTAGTTCTAAGTTATTTTGTACCCAAATTTCATGCAACTGAGAGAGTGCAACTGGCCAGTAGCGCAATATTGAATGAAACAAAGGGAGGTTGTGCACAATTCGAGCACATTTGAAGTTCACAAGCTTTAGGTCGTGCAGCAGTTGGTCTGATGGCAGCAAAGTGCAGAGGATCAATAAGAACCTAGACTGAGCTGCATTGAGAGAAAGAACCAGACAGTTGAGGTTTCTGATTGAAAATGATGAGACGGAGCAAAAGCAAGTACAGTGAAAGAGATTTGGTACTGCCGGTAGCCAAGTGAACTTTGACAGCAGAGCATGTCCAGGGTTCATGTATCATCCTTGATCCCTTCTGTGTGAAGTTTACATGTTCTCCGCCTCCTTGTGTGGGTTTTCTCCGGGTCGTCTGTTTTCCACCCACAGTCCGCCCACATGTAAGCCAGGTGGACTGGAGATTATGTGTGAGTATGATTGTCTACGTGCTAGCCCGCCCTGCGGAGGACTGATGATCTGTCCAGGACGTTCCCAACCCTCCCACCAGTGCATTGTGGGATAGGCCTCTACCCCAGATACAGATTCATGCAGGCTTTTTTTTTTCCATTTTTTTTTCCTGCCGCCTTTTGTTTGGCATGTTTTATGGTTGAAGACTGCACACGGCTTCTATTTTGAGCGTAGGAGTTTTTACAATGTTTTTAGGTCCCTTCTTCCTGACAGCTTTGTCTGATCTTTTTTATGAGGTGTTTTACACGCCAGCACTCCAAGTGAGAGGTCAGGTGTGCCGGTGAGGTAGTTCTGATTAACTGGTAAACCTGGAAATGTTTTTGGAACATCTTGAGGTGACAGCAGATTGGTCGCTGTGGTATGCTGGGAACATTAAATCACTTCATGGGAACTTTGGCAGAACAAAAACATGACAGCGTCTGATTTAAGCCCTAAATATAATACCCTTTCAAACTCAAACAACGAATGGTCAGATGTAAATCACAACTCAAATCAGCACATTTCATCAGATTGAGCCAGCTGTAGATTTATGACTTGGTTTGTTGTTTGGATGGATTTTCGTAATAGTAAAGCTTTATGTCTGCAAGAGCATGAGAACCACCTGAAAACATGCTGAAACACATTTATTCTGGAAAGAATTTGATATACAGTGATTTATTTCAACTGTATGCTTGAAGCAAGGAAGTAATACAGTAGTTCTTTTTTTTTTTTTTTTGCACTGCTGACATATTCACGTTGTTCGCAGACGCATACTGGCAAGTGAATCGCAGACTGATGTCATTTATTTGCTTTGTTATGCTAAGCAGTATTGGGAATTAGCCTCTGTTGTTGTAGCTAAACCAGAAGTGCGCCTCTGAAAAAGACGAAGCACACTTCTCCAACCGATGGAGAGAGTCAAACGGACTGCTTCGACTGTGTAACAAATAGGAGTTGTGAAATCTAGTCCTGGTGGCAGGCAGCCTACTATATGTCAGAGCCAGTGGCCCCTTTGAATACAATCCTAGTGCAATTTCTTGTCACAACATTCTGCGTGACATGACTGCTGAAGCTGATGCGTTGTAGTTGTAAAGGTCCTCCAATCGGAAACTTCTGTATTCCCTACCAACAAACTGTCACATTTCTGCAAAGGGCGCTAATAGCGTCTGACAGCAGGTACACGGCTGTAATCACGTGTCAGCATCTGACATGTGAAGCGCGCTCCGCCGTTCTCAAGCCCAATCCTGCCGCCGCAGGCCTCTCTCAGCACTCCCCCTTCCTTCAAACGGCCCCGCTTTCGTCCTGATAAGCAGACTTCATCCCAAACATATTATATCTATTCAGTCAGGGGGATTAAGTGCAGATACATGACATTTTGGGCCATTCCAAGGACCTGAGTCAACGCATAAACAACTCCTACGCTGTGTCAGGGAAATATTTATCTTTGCTCATAGAACTTCTTGAGATAGCGTCAACACTGCTTAGAGACACAATTACATTTGTGGTTGGAAAACTAAGAGTTCTCGTGGAAATACAAGTGTATAGTACGAGCGAAGCTGAGAATACTTGTAGAGATGCAAGACTATCACGCTGATAAACAACCAAGTTCATATTAAATGGAAATCCTGCGTGTGACAATGTATCATGATGCCGCCTCATTTTGCAGCCTCATATTCTATTTCTATGTCCTCATTTACTCTTTTTACAGGATCGAGACTGAAGAAACAACACTGAAATGTTTAATTCAGGTGAAGATGAACACTGCCAGTGTTAACGTGTTTTGTTTCTCCTGTTTTTTTGTCACAGTAACCACAACGCCATCTCCAGGCTCAGGCCACGCCAGAAGATGCAACGAAACAGAGAAGTCCTACTGTGTGAATGGCGGCGACTGTTACTTCATACATGGTATAAATCAGCTCTCCTGCAAGTGAGTTATCTCCTTTGTTTTTTTCAATCATCAAAATCAAAGGAAATTGCATTCTCATTGTTAACCTTCTTTGCCCCTTTATGAAAAAGTCCCTTCATGACATTTTTACTCTTGTAATATTCCTCAACATCCTAACTGCAATTTTTTTTATCCTCCTGTTTATTTTCCTGATAGCACTTGATTTCCACTCTTCTTTCTTTCAGCAGCAGCAGCAACACATCACAGGAAAAGGCTGCCAGTCTGCCTAACTACCCACCTGTTGTGTATTTTAACACTAATAATGGAGCGAGGCGGTGGTGCGCACATCCTTTTAAGTCATGTTTAGTGTACAGGAGGGCTGCACATTAAAAGCCTTTTCAAAATGTCATGAGTCACTGGTTTAGTAGCGAGCAAATATTTATGCCTGATAGAGGCCCCCAGTGAGGTAAATAGAATCATTGCTTACATTTGAGGTCCTTGGCAGAGGGGATCAAGACCCATGTGTAAAGTGTGCAGGAGGAGCCATGTATCTTAGCTTTTCAGGAAGAAAACAGGTTGACATTAACACCGAAACAACCTTTTTCTTTTTTTTTTTCCTTTGACATTTACATTTTAGTTTGTAGTTTGTACCAGGTGTGAGGTCAAGAAACAGTCTTTGGCAGGATGTTCAGGAGGCGTTATCACTTTAAAAGTTTTCCTTCTTGGTTTTTTTTTATGTTTTTCTGAGGAGTTGATTTTTTTTAGTTGATTAATGAATCTGCTGATTGTAATCAATTATATTTGTCATGTTTCAAAAATGCTAAACATTCACAGGTTCTAATAGATTAATACAGTGTGAATTTATTAGTTTTCTGTCACTTTTAACTGTATAATTTGGGTTTTCTGATTTGATAGATGATGACAATAATTGCTGCACCTCAAATCATGTTTTATTCAGCACGGCACCGCTGTGAGAGGCCGTAACTGTCACAAACAATCAAATCTTTTAGTGCGCTTGTAACATAAAATGTACACATTGTCTCTTGTTGTGGCATGTTCTGTTCGACCATATGTCATAATAACATAAGTCCTCTGGCTGGTTTGATATAGAGCTGAAACACTGGCGAGGTTTCTCTGCCCAGTTGGCCCAAGGAAGAATGCTCGACAAGCAACGAGGACATGGCTGCAACAGCCGTTCAATACGCTGTGTACAAATTGGAGGCAGCAATAACTCAATTGCTGCAACTAATTCACTCACGGCCGGGGCATGGGTCCAGAAAAGTTGGATAATGCAGTGAAGGCCTGCAGGGATTTGTTGCCCCACAGCCATCTCATTCAATCTAGGCCAGGCTTCAGTGGGTATTACTCACCGGCTAAACAAGTCCTGCAGACAGCTAGCCCTACTTTTATGCCCAGCTCCTTCACTTTGAGCTATAAACTTTGTTTTGGGAAGAGGTGAGGTTAATAAATGACCCAAAGTATGTAACTCCCAAAAGTGATTTCCTTTATATAAAATAATTGCAGAAAAGGTAGCTTCTTTGAAGCTTATCATTCTTAACTAAGTAATTTTCATTTGTCTTTTTTAATCGTAATAATTTGTCTTTTTATAATGATGTCATTGCCTGACTCATTAACATTAACACAGATTTAGAGCTGGATGTTTAGTTTGTTTTTTAGCTGCTCTAAATTCTAACATGTAATGGATGTTTCTACACGTTTTGATAATGGTAGAAAGAGCCATGATTTATTGAAGTTTAAATGTCAATGTCTTGACATTGTCCTTTTAGTCTATTAAATTCTAGAAAATAGTGAAACAAATGTTACTATGGTTTCCTAAAGCCTTGCTGCAAATCTCACATTGGATAATCTGGAAGCAGAATGAATTGTAGGAGACCATCAAAGCAGTTGCAGAAACAATCTGTAAAGATGTACGGCATATAAACTGATTAGCAGTTGTCACTGAAAGGGAATTATTTCTTCACGCTAACAGAACAAAAGCAGAATTCAACAAGATGCAACTTTTACCATATCACCTCTCTGTGGGACTTCTAGCCCACTGTATGTACAGTATGTGGGACACACATCAAATAACAGATGGTAAAACTCTCATTTTTTACCTCCTACAGTTTCATGTTTATTTTTGACTAAAGAATAATCCATGATGACAATGATTTACTTCCCCTATTTCAAACTAAAGGTAAACGAGTGATAATAGAGTTTGCAGCTGCACCGTAGTGAATATTTGCATGCTCATCTGATTTTTAGATTATGTAGTGACAGTTTATTTCTTTCATCTTTTAGCCAAGTTTCCTTGGTCTAGGTGGTGCTATCCCCCAGTCAAACACCATCAGTCAGGATGAGTAATTTAACGCTGAATGTTATAGTGCTCCAGGGAGGCATAGTGTGAAACCAGTAAATCACCAGCAATGACCTCTGTTGGATTGGTGGTCCAGTCGTGACTGTGAGTGGAACATTGGTGCCCCTAAAAAGACCAACAGCTCATCCTAATGGGCTTATAATGAGGAAATATGGTTTAGTCCAACACATTTGATGGTGATAATGCAGTGGCCTTTCTTCAGTTGCAAAAATATAAAGATACATGTCAGAAAACAGTTCTGAACTCTGACTTATGTTTCAGACCAAAGAAAGTTGTCCAGTCACGTTTTTACGGAAGTCTCCATATTCAAAGTATTCTTCTGCAACTCAAAATACAAACAGTCTTTTTCTTCCTCTTTATTTGACTACTTTATGACTCACTGTCCTGTGGTACCGGTTATAAAACTGTTGCATTTGCAGGTTGTGAACACACCTACCAGGTTCCCAACAGGCACAGAGAGAAGAAAGAACATTACCCCACTTTCAGCTCTGCTGTACAGGCTTCCTAGGATTGATTTATTGATCACCAACAAGGCAGTTCATGGTTTATCCATTCACATTCCACTTTTTTTGTTGTTGTTGTTGTAGTTAGGGTTAGGGAATAGATACTCATGAGCATTGCGCTTCTCTCATCACCCACAATACAGAGGTCCAACAGCGGATGGGCCCCTGAAGCCCATCTACCGTTTATATCAACACAGAAACCTGTTTTTGTAAATTTGCCATTTATTGACTTTCTGTGTTATATTATATAATTTAATAATGACACCTTCCCTCTTCTTTTATTATGTTTTGCAGTGGGCAATGTATCACTGTTGACAGTTTTATTGTTTCTATTGTTTTCTTTTTCACTTTTCCTTTATTTATACATGGTTTAATAGTTTATTAGTTGTTAAGTGTCATAAATTCTATTTATAAAACTACTGTCTAAGTGAGATATTGTTATTATTAATACTCTGTGTTGTTATTGTAATGTGTTTTTAATGGGATTATGAACAGGTGTCCTATGTCATCACTAATATTTGTGTTTGGTGTGTCAGTGAGCACATTAACATTTGGCTCACTGGTGGAAGTGACAAAGTATCCTGTGTTACTGTTCTCTTTTTTTGGCATCACAGTGGCCTTTCACAATATGCACGAAGGGATTCAAACCCTTCGTATTTACAGTTCACCTCACTTCATGTGTTTTCCTTTTCATAACACTTGTCTGCTCCTTCCCAGATGTCCGGATGGATACTTCGGCCCACGATGCTTACAGACTGAGCCGCTGCGGTTGTACATGCCCAATCCTTTCAAAAGTATGTTCACTTGATACGAGCAGCTGAGAACAGAGACACAGTTGTCACTGGATTACCTCTGTGGACTCCTGCTGCTCCCCCCTCCCCAGAGTTCTCTTCCTCTTCCTCCTCCTCTTTCTCCTTCTCAGGTCTACACGCAATGGGCTGTGCACTACACCAAGCACACGGTGGTGTCATCCATGGGAACACTCTGCTTCTGCTGTCTGTAGTTGTGCTGTTGTTCTAATTCTGTGTCTCTCTGCCTCTCTCTCTCTCTCTCCCTCCCTCCCTCCCCCTCTCCCTCCTTCACTTTTTCTTATGTATACCTTCCTTTTCACTCCACCCTTGCTCTCTCTCTCTCTTTCTCCCTCCCTCTTTCTCTCTTTCTGTCTTCCTCCTCTTTCTCACTCTTCTACCTCCCTCCTCCTCCTCCTCCTCCTCCTCCTCCCTCTCTTTCTGTGGCTTTGTTTCTTTCCATCAGGTGTCCAAATGACTTTACTGGTGATCGCTGTCAAACCTACGTTATGGCCAGTTTCTACCGTATGTCAACTTCCTCTTCTGTCACTCTGTCACTCTGTCCGACTGTCCTCGCGTCACGCGTGCATGCTGAGTGTAGAGAGACTGCATTAATTTCCTGTTATTACCTAATAGTTGTGTCTGTGCCTCCCGCGATGACTCATACACAAGCTGGCATAGCTGAATAGAGTATGTTATTGTGTTTGGTCTGCATGTGATATTGTGTGCCCTTTAACTTGCAGTGTGTTGCATGTGCACTCTCAGAAATACGAAGCTCGTAGTAACGTCTGATAGCAACAAGTAGGCGGTCGAATTTAGATGCTTTGTGGAAGTTGATTTGCACTAAGTCAGCTGCATGCAACAACACAGTCTAATGGTAGAGCAAGTGCTGGAACCCTTCAGCTCACTTACTAACGATGACACAAGCATGTACGAGTCTATTGGAGACAGACAGTCAGGGCTGGACAATAGTGTCTGTTAATAGGCATGCCAAATGAATGAATGTGTTAGGTGACACGCCAACTTAACTGATGAGGAAATGTTTGCTGAGGGTCCTTCAGTCCCTCCAAGGGATCTGGTCCGCAGTCTGATTTGTCTCCCTTGTTTTTGATATAGGCTCTGTATCATTTATTCCAGACAAACAAGACACAGCATGTAGGGCGTCTCTATTAATATATTAGTGTAAAACTGTGGCCCCTTGTGCATCTATCAGTATGTAGGTTATACGTGAGCCAACATGACAAAATTCCAGTTGGCACGTAATTCTTAACTAATTTGATTTGATTTTAAAGATACTTTGACGCCAGTCACCACCCAATTATTTGCAGCAAATATTTTAAATGATAGCGTTCCCACCTCTGTAGATCACAGTTGCTTTAAGCCGAGTACACATGCACGTACACGCCGGACATCACGCTGCTTCAAAATATGCCAAGCTGTTAAACAAAAAAAGACGCACTTTTTTTTGCTGTTTTTTTTTTGTTTGTTTTGCTTTCAAATCAGCTGAAAACGTGTTCAGGACCTCACCTGCGCTCAGCCCCTTGTAAGCAGCAGACACTGTTGAGCCCCCACCAGAACGCTCAGCACATTGCATTAGTTGCGAACGCACATTGCTTCAGAAGTAGCGACAAAATGGTGCTCTCACAGCAGATGTCCTCGGCGTAGAGTTCATGCTCTGTACTAGACTGCCGTGTCAAACAGCTTTGCTAGCCTCGGGTAAGAGAAGTCAGCTCCGCAGCACTCCGCACAGCAACATCAGCAAACACATCCATCAGCTGCAGAATTATCCCAAGATTAGATGTTTGCAGAGAACTGCAGCCTCATAGATCTTGTCCTCAAGGTTTTTTATTTGAAAACCATCCACTCGTGCTTCTAAAGATGCAGTCTTTGCTGTTGTACACATCAGTATTACCTGCTGCTTGATTACTTGTAAAGTATCTCAAGTGATACAGAAAGGAGTGAGTGACCTGACATTAATGAAACATAAACAGCTGTATTTTCATGCAGCCTGGTTCCCTGAGGAAACCAATGTTAAAGATAGTGTATACTAATACTATAGAATTAAATATGAAGCCTGTAATTCATGTCAGATAACAGTGAAGAATCTCCTGCTATCCTACTGCATATTTGTCAGTGTCGTGTCTTTGCAAGCCCATGTGGTTGCAATTCAATGTAATGTTACAGTTAGAGAAGAACTAACTGCATCTGCCTGATGCTGCAGACAGTCTCATCCCTGTAGTCTGGCTCATAGCGCTTACTCGTACTGTTTGTTGTATGCTGGCTCAGAGTACAATGCAAAATTCCCCCTTCTTAACTACAAGTAATTTTTATCTCACATTAAGTCGTAATGCACTGTGCTGAAATTACTTGCTTCCTTGGCAGAGCAGACAGTGGTGTGTGGGAGCCCCTTTTCCTGCACTCCCTCACTTTTTCTCCTTTCTGCTTAACTTCAGTGCAGCTGTGCAACTGCATCAAGGACAATTTTTTTTTTTCTTCCCGTTCTGATCCAGTCTTTGATTACTCGGTTCACATGCCTATAAATTTATTCAATAACAGGGTGAAAACAGTCATATTTAATTAAAGCCAGTATTGAGATTTACACAGCACAAAAATAAAAATTGTTCTCTCTCTCCATGATGACAGTGGATGGAGTACTGTAATTTATATTTTAGGCAACACCACTAATCTTAATTAAAGGCTTTTCTGTAAAACCTGTAAAAAGCCTCGCGTCGATCCAAGTCTATGATGGAATAATTTACTATATATGGCCGTTAACCTGTCTTTGGTTCAAAAATGCAGAATCCTCAGTAGAAATCAGGCTCATGAAAATCACATTCAGGCGTGATAAATGTAATGGATGTAGCCTTTAAAATGAGCTTTAATAGCCTTTCACATATTTCACATTTCTACTCACAGTTAAGGAGAATAAATCAAATTTTCTCTCAAAAAGCAGGAACATGTGCGCGCACACACACTTACACTTACACACATCCATTCCATATTTAAAGACCCGCCTCCTGGAGGGGCGCCTCCCATCCCCAGGAGATACCAGAATGAAGGAGGATGGCTTCTGCTCCTCAGCCATAAGGGCTTGGCTCAACAAAGCATGTTGTCATAAGAACAGCTGGGACTCACTTCAACCCAAGTAAAGCAAGTGAGCTGCCAGAGATATGGCCCGGTTGGTGCAGTCTCCCTATGGCCTCACTCTGCCATATGATATAAAATCCAACCGTAATTCTTCTTATTCAACGTGATTTTTCCTGATGCTGTACAGATACACTCCTTTGAACTTGCCTGTTCATGTGATGGGTGTGTTCGGGAACTGACAGTGCGTCGTTTTTAGAAAGCAGAAAACTGAAAGCACAGGTAATCTCGGCAGATGACGCATATTTTCCCCACACGGCAGTAATGAAAGTGGCTGTGTGCCTAATATGTCCCGTTCCTATTAGACTGTGTTGAGACATTCAGTTGAAAGAGATTTCACATCAGGCCAGCCCCAAAAATGAAAATTATAGTTTGACTAGAATATATTAATCAAAGAAATGAAAAGTATTATGATTCTAGACGTGTAGTCATGTGGTTTTGTGTAGTATGATTTCAAGTGTGTGTTGCATGCTGTAAGTGTGTTGTGGTGTCTCGTCTTTGGCGTTACTGACCACGTCTATCTGACAAACATCCGCCTCAGTTGCCGTAATGCCTATTTTTGTTTGCTCCACTATATGTTAGAAGGTGACACTCTCTTAATCTGGTCTTCTGTTTCTTTTTGTTTTTCTTCCAACTGTCAACACTCTGCAATGGCAGAGCATCTTGGGATTGAATTTATGGGTATGGAACAATCCATTTTGATTCTCAGTGCTAGCATAGCAACTAAATAGATGTCCTTCGTTTTGACTTGCTCCCGTTCCATCTGTGGTGTGAACTGCAAATCATGTTGTCCCTCGATTAACCAATCAATCTCTCGATCAATCCTACCATAACTCATTTGTAATGAAAAATCCTCGGTCAATGCAACTGATCCTCCATCAAACATTAACATGGATGTCATCACCTCTCATACATGTGCAATGGAAAAGTAGATCCATTAACTTCAAGTTTCCGTCTCACTCATGGTAGCATATTTTCCTTTTTGGACTGATTTTTGATTCCTCATTCCTTCCGTAACAAGCATGATGTATCATGTTTGTATCTACCAGATGTCTTTCCTCAATCTTTCAACTCTACCTGTCCAATCCTTTTAGTCTTCATGCTTTTAGTGTCTCTCTCTTTGATATGCCATCTCATTTCTTTTGATTTATGTGTGATCTTGTCCATGTTTCTTGCATCACCCTGTCTTTAGTATAGCTGAGATGTAACTTTGAAGTATGAAATATAGTATCTGTGTTACTGGTTTGAATTATCCTTCAAGGAGTAGATGCTGTGATGTGAGCATGCCATGCTATATTTAGAACCTACAGTCATATTTTTCTTCTATCTGCCGCTACCTCCATCCTCCTTCATTGTTAGCTCCTGTTTTCTGCTGCCTTCTCTAGAAAAGTGCTTCAGTGGCTGAGTGTGCAGAAAAAAATGCAAGAAGTCTCCTCTCATAGATCATACGATTGTACAAGTACATTTATGTTTCGGACCTTGAGGACATTGTGTTGTTACAAACACCAATTTCTGAACATATTTTATTTAGGGCTTCACAAACTTTACACAATTTGGTGTGCCGATGTAAAGTGGCTGCTGGTGAATGAAAGGGGGAAACCTGAGATGGAGGGAGTTGTACAAATGCAATTCATTTTTCTTACATTATTTATCAGGGACCACACTACCTATTTGCTCCATCACTTTCAAAGACATACAAAGAGTCTACCTCAACCGCACACAAGCGCTTCTCTGGAAAAAGCAAAAAGCATCAGTCAAGATTCATATTTAATGATGTTTCATCTCAAACTTGTTTCATGAATTACTGTAAATGAAAATGTCATCAGTATGTTGACTGAATGCCTGAGCAGATGAAGACTTCTATAAGTGAACAAGATTTTTGCATCAAAATAAGTAATAGAAGCTCAGACTTTAGAGGATCATATCAAACTTTGAACATTTCCACTTCAAACGTGCACCGGTTCAGCACTGCACACTTTGCAGGTTCTACTGGTCATCAATTGAAGGCCCTAACCACTGTAGTATTATACATAATTAGGAATTACATGAGAATCCAGTTGCTTAATAGATTCGTCTGAGTGCTGCTGAGCCGCTGCCCCCACCCACACCGCCTCACTGCAGCACAGGCAGCAACAGCATCTGTTGTATTTGTGATTATGTGCGAGGAGAGGTTTGGCTGTGAAGTGAGTTGTCAGGGAAGGGGAAGATGAAGCTTCATACTGCTCAGGATTTAGCCAAAAAAAAAGAAAAAAAATGTGGATCTACAGTAAAAAAAAAAAAATCTGTACCTTCAAGACACTAATTTTTTTTTCCTTTTCTTTCCCTCACTGTGTGCATATGGTGTGTGTGTGGGTGCGCCTGTATATTTGTGGGTGTGATGTTGACAGAGGCAGAGGAACTCTACCAGAAAAGAGTCCTGACAATCACGGGTATTTGTGTGGCTCTGTTGGTGGTGGGCATTGTGTGTGTGGTTGCCTACTGTAAAACCAAGTAAGTCCCTGCTGATAAAAGGATCAGCTTTTGATTTTTGAACATGTTGCTTTTCCTTTCAGATTTCTATTACTGCCTGTGTTTTATTTAAAAAAAAAAAAAAAAAAACAGCTTATTGTTACTGTTTACATGTGAAATAGTCCATTTTGTTGTTGCGGTAAGCTTAATGGTTAGGTAATCTTAACAAAAATAAAAAGAGTGGGAGAGAATGACCGAGATTTTCTCAACAGGAAACAAAGAAAGAAGATGCACAATCATCTGCGACAAAACATGTGTCCAGAACATCCCAATCGTAACCTTGCTAACGGACCCAATCACCCAGGACCAGGCCCAGAGGAAATCCCTATGGTAGACGTGAGTTTCTGAAAGGATTCCTTATGTTATTAAAATAAAGGCACAGAGATGTACACCAAATAGTTTTCTACTTAGTTATATCATTAAATGCTAGTCTCTTTTCTCTCTTCAGTACATATCAAAGAATGTCCCTGCAACTGAACGAGTCATACGGCCTGCAACAGAAGGATCGTTCCCCGCCAGCCATGCCTCTTCCAGATCTCACAACTCTTCCACGCGAGCCCATTCATCGACTCACAGGTAAGCACTGTAATGCACGTGTTTGCGCTCATGTCAGCGTCACTCGTTTTATATAAATACACAACTTCGCACAAAGCAGTTGATTCATTTGATTAGTCAGTTAAATACTCAGTGTAAACAGGTGCACCTTTGTCATCTTTCTTTTGCAAAAAAAAAAAAAGGATAGCAGATAGAATCACACTGGGGTGTGTGCATGTTAACACCTTTTTTTTATTATTTGTCAGACATGAGGAACGGACATGGAGCCTGGAACATTCTGACAGCATCCTCTCTGACTCGCCGGGAATTATGTCATCATCCGTGGGGACCAGTAAATGCAGCAGCCCTGCGTGCATGGAAGCACGGGCCCGGCGCGCTGCACACTGTGGTTACTCTGACCCCCATCGGCCGGGCCTGCAGTACGGAGACTCCTTCGACTCGCTGGGAGACTCTCCGCACAGCGACAGGTGGGGAACAGGCCTGTGTGGCTGATATGGCTCTGGGTTTGTCGTGAACATTTTGAGAAGTTTCCTCTCTCTGCTGGTTCTCTCTCAGCCTCGAGAGGCCAGTCAGGGCACTCTGAGAGACTCAGTGGAAACTGACACACAGCAGGCATGATGATGAAATACGCTAAGGTAGGCAAGAGTGAAAAACAGTGCTTATTTCAATGGGAACTCTGTGTATACACATACTACATTAGTCCCTGGCCAGTATGTAATTCTGATTGGCTAAAGTGTTCCCTTTAATTTTATTAAAAGAACAATGCAACATTTTGGGCGGTATGCTCGTTTGTCATCTTTCCCAAAGACACAAGAAAATATCAGTTTCATCTTTACACAACAAAGATAGTTCCAGGGTGGTTTTAGCCTAGCTTAGCACAAAGAGTACAAGCTGTCAGAAGAGAGGGAATATGCCTTTCAACATCTATAAAGCTGTCTATATTTATCCTGCACCTATTTCTGTACTGAAGGACAGATATATCAATTCTCCCATGTGACTCTGGGAAAGATGGCAAACAAGCATATTTCCCAATATGTTGGTATGTTCCTTTAACACAACCTAGAATATGATGGCTCAAACGCAACTGTCTCACTCTAAATAATGTCCTTTCAGGTTTTCCATATGCTCTCTATTTTAGCAGAACCCATGAGTCCCCCATGGCCCAAATCTGAACTTCATTTTTAACTGCCTAAGATACACTCCCTGATTTTGTTATAGGGCCCAATAGTGAACCCCCAAATCCCAAAATACCCTCCCTGTTCTCTGTTTGTTTTGAATTCCAGCACATTTCATGGCGAAGCATCCACTGCTCAACAGGTCTATATTAGCAGTAAGCTGGGAAGAAGCTTTTGGATATATGAGCATGATTGGTCCCCATCCTAAAATTAAGGACTGTATGTTTTAAGCATCAACACAACACCTATAAATACAGTCAGTAAGCTATTTCTGATAATAGCACACATATTTCTTGCAGAAGGAAATGATGGCCCAACTGGGTAGAGTCTGTCTTTGCTGACCCTGTAATTGAAGACCCTGTGTTTAAAGTAAAAAAAAAACACATGCTAAAGGCTGCTATACATGGGAACACCTTGCTCTTTGCTTTTATATTGCTTTAACACATGGCATCATTCACTCTTGTTTAATTTCTTCAGGATCAGTATTAACCATAATGCCTTCATTCATGGAACGTTGATTACACGCAACCAATCATTATCAAATGGGTCACCATAAGAAAATCTTCCATTAGGATTAAGAAAGAAAAAGTGGTCATATCGTCAGATGAGTGGGATGCTTTAAGCAATTTAACCCCTGCACAGGGTTGCCATAGCAAACACTTGATTGTGCAACTGAAAAGCCCATGTATCCTCTGTTTTGATGTTTAAAATCTGTGCAGGTCACAGGTATGAACCTGCCTTTCTTTCTCAAAAAA
Organism: Amniataba percoides; assembly: GCA_037176925.1. Lineage (NCBI taxonomy): Eukaryota > Metazoa > Chordata > Actinopteri > Centrarchiformes > Terapontidae > Amniataba > Amniataba percoides. Next base: position 10,337,936 of record JBAJHX010000067.1, read on the forward strand.
AAAAAAGAGAGAGAAAAAAAAAGAAATGAAAACAAGTGTAAGTTAAATACATAGTACAAGTATTAAAGGATGTGCTGTTTGGAAGCATCCATTGGATCAGTGCACATAGTGACCTCAGATAAACTGCAACAAGGGTGCATCTTGGATGCAACTGATGCAAGCCAGCCGTTTGGCGAGTTTCCATTAGCTGTACAGTAATGGAGTTTTCAAGTAAATAACACTCAGGCCTAACAAAGGCACACTTAAGACCAGATGTAGACATACCAACACATGAACTCATTTGGAACTGAAGTTGTCTGCGGTGATACATCGCCTGCTGTTCATGCAAAATACATTTGTGGTGTTGAACATGCAAATCAGCACACGTCCAGCTTTAGTCATGCTTTGAGCTGAGCCAAAAATGAAAGTGATTGCTAAAGTCTTTGTAGCTGCATGTATCTGGGAAGTATTTAAAATTTCTCAAAGAGACTACATAGCTGACAGAGTGTCCTGCACCAAACACAAATTCTCCTACAGCAAAAACTTTAAATCTGAAAAAAATCTGAATGAAAATGCACTGTTCTCTGAATGACGATAAATAATATATAGTAGTAGTTAAAAACTAACAAGACAAGGTGTGTCTTGCCTTTTATGTGCTTGAGATCCAAGATATCAATAATGCCAACTTACAGCGAGCATGTGTGTGCGAATAGCGCCTCGGCTATTGAGTTGTTATGCAGAACCAGATTGCATAACCTCCTCTCAGAGTCATTTCAGGTAACAAGCGAATCTTCCATCACGGCGACAGCTTCTGCATCAGCTGAATCAGCAGTGTTGTGGGAATATCTCAGGCTTGTGTCTCACACGACCTGTTACAGATTCCTCAAGGCAATAAACAAACAATCCAAACACAGCACAGTGATGTACCATCAGATTTTCAGATTTCACCTCTGAGTTACTTTTTGAATGTGTTAACATGAATGTCCAGTTTGTGCACGATTATGGTGTGAAGCTGACATTGTTTTTGACCATTCAGATGATCAAAATTTGGGCAATTAGGATGTAAGTCAAGGTGGATGAGGGATGGAAAATTAACAAGCAAGTGTGAGGCAAAGAATCCTGTCAGTCGAGAAAACACACTCCAGCATGAATCTGCCCCCATAGCTTAATTTGTTTTCTTACTTTGAGAGACAAGTTGACTAAGTTTGTAAAAACAGGATCATTAGTGGCTCTGCACCTCAAAAACCTCTACACCGATATCAGCATTCAGCCATGATTTCTACATGTCTGAACAAAGCAAGTTTACAACCACAGGAGCAAAAGAAAGCAGGAGAAAGACAGCAGTACCTACAGTCATGTTTTTTCATTTAGAAGATAACACAGTAGGATACAGCTTCAGGAGGCTGAATTATAATATGACTCAGAGACACGCGCTTCTTGTGCTACGGGATAGTATTATGAATATTATGGTCTGCATGGTAAGTGCACTATACACTGAAATGCTATGGGGGGAGGGGGGGGGGGGGTGCAGGTTGATTCAGTGCCTAGGAGTTCAGAAGAAGACCGCTAAGTCATCGTCAGTCTTCACTCTAGACTGAAACTGTTTCCCCTGCCTGAGGACGTCTATGACACCCAAATGGTTAATACTATTTATTGGTAAAAGAAAGTAATTCAACTTTTTGAAGTCATCAGCATCAACCAATATCATGTTTGTATATTGTAAGACCCAATGATATTAAAAAAATAAGTGGATCCAAATTTCATCCTTGGGGATCACCACAGAATATTATATTATTCAGAAGAATATTGCAGGTATTTGAGTTTTCCAAACAGGAGGAAATCCAGTTTTGAACAGTGCCAGAGTACAAACTACACCAATACAAAGTATATAAAATTCTACAACTGCAGACGATTGGTGGAAAATCCGTCTATTTTCACCAGTCAGTCACATGGAGAAGGGATGAGAGGATGATACGCAGCAAAGAGGCCTGGCGTGGGATTGAACCTGCTGCATGGGGATGCGTCTCTACATCCATAACCCTATCCGGTCGCTCATTGGTGGAACAAAAACACACTTTTCCCAAGCAATTTCAAACTTTGGAAAAACTGCCACAGTACTGTGTGAAAGCTTAAAATCATATGACCTTTTCTCAAATACATCATGGCTGTGGCTGGAAGAATGTCAGTGTGGGAGAAAAATAACTTGACTGTTACTATTTCTAGTGAGCAAACTGCCTTATAGCAGTTTAGCTCGAGTGAAACTCTAGATTTCTGTATGGCAGAATACTTTTTTCCATTGGATATTTAAGTGCCCATTTACAGCTTGTTAGTAATGTTAACACCTTGGCACTTAAAGTGCAATGTTAATACTCAGTAACAATGTTAATACTCAGAACATATAACAGAACATCCATGAAACATCCAAACTACTTTTTTGTACGCTCCTCCTCTTTCTCACTGCTGTTCCTTGCTGTTCTCCACTTAATCTATTTCCCCTCTGTATTCACCACAGATATGTGTCAGCCCTGACGACACCAGCCCGCCTCTCGCCAGTGGATTTCCATTACTCATTGCCCTCGCAGGTGCCTACCTTCCAGATCACATCCCCCAATGCCAGCCATGCCATGTCTCTCCCTCCTGCTGTCCACAACCCCTACCCTCTGGAGGATGACCAGCCTCTGCTGCGCCGCTATCAGGTGCCCCTACACGATGCCCAGTGCCAGGAGCCCTACCGGCAGCAGCGTCGTACCTATCTAAATGACAGCAGGGGCAGCCTGCCCTCCAGCCCCTACCGGCTGGCAGAGGACGAAGACTATGAGACCACCCAGGAGTATCTCTCCTCTCGGGAGCAACCAAAGAGAAGTGGGTCCAGTGGAACTGGTAGCCGACGCTGGCGGAGATCCAGACTGAATGGCCACGTGGCCCCGCGTGGATACGAGGCATCTCGGGACTATGGGTCTCGAAGCTGCCTAACAGATAGTGAGTCAGAGGAGGACGGTGAGAGTACGCCCTTCCTCAGTATGCAGAACATGAATGCCGAGCCCTCCACCATCTACAGGCCGGTGGACAGTCGGACTTCTCACTCGTCGGGGCGGCACAGCGGGCATGGGAACATGCATACAAGACTGACACACTCACGCTCCAAACCGGACAATACACCCCATTAAAGAGTGAAAATGAACCAACAAAAATCAATATAGTATAGACCTGCATCTATAAGAAATATTTTTATTTTATATAACTGACAGATATTCTAAACAAATGAAATATTTATTTTCATTTTAGCAAAAGTTGTCTACTAGTTAACAGTAAAGACTTTTTTATAGGGAAAACTCTATTTATATGTACATTTTGATTTACAGCATAAAAAGATGTGCCAGTTTTTTCACAACGTAAAAAATAGAGTAATATTGTGGTGCCTTTTGCTGTATGCCGATGCCAGAGGGCCAGTGGAGGTTTTTGTAGCCTTTCTTATATGGACGCCTCATTTTTTATACACGTTTATGTTTTGTTTTTCTTCTCTGGTTTCCTGTTTTACTTTCTTTCCAAGTTGCATTCTTTGAGGAGTCTAGCCCCACTGGAACATAATCCCTTCCATGTCACGCAATATAAACCACTTCAACATAAAGTGTATGTTTACATTAATATGATTCGCCTGTAGGGTTTATGATTTGGGATCTAATAGAACGCCTGATAAATACAGTGTAGATCCTTTTTGCCCTCTGACTAATGTCTACCGAGAGAAAAAGAGAGAGAGAGAGAGAGATTGTGTGGTTGCGTGTGTGTGCATAAATGTCTGTGTGTACGTGTGTGTGAGCGCATGTCAGTTTGCTTGCATGTATTTGTGATTGTTAGATAAATTTCATTGTTTGTTGTGGTAACATCAGATGTGTGGGTCTACTGGTGTCTCAGCAGAGCTGAAAGAAGAGTGTCTCAGAGGTTCACAGAGCAGTGCTTTATCAGAACAGTGACCCCCAGTGTAGGTGGACAGGTAAGGCTGCTGTAGGGTTGTATGTTATGCAGATCATTGCTAAATGTGTTTACAGCTATCTGCCCCTTTTCCACCCAGCCTTTCCCCGGTTATGTCCCTTTTTGCTCCCCAGCAGATTTTCCTCATGTTAGTTCGGTGAACAGTGAGCCACTTGGCACAGGGTGAAACTCCCCCCCCCCCCCCCCACCTCCCGGCCCCTTCCTCTCCGCCATGAGAGGTGATGGCAAAACAAAAAGATTGCATCTGTTTTCACTCAACTCAGCCCATAATCCCATGCCTCATCATCCTTCTGTGTCCATTCTGTTTCTGTGGCTCGTGTTAAAGGCCACACAGTGTCTCAGGATTTCCACATGACACCTCCTTCCCCCCTTATCCTCCCAGCAGCCCCTCCTCCCCCCCACCGGCCTCACTCCTCCTCACACCCTGTTCACCCTCCTCGACTTAAGGTCTACCTAAGACTAAGGTTCTCAGATAATGAAGGCCTAAATGTTAACATACAGTCTACCAGTTCCCTGAACACTCCCACACAGAGAGAAAGAAAGCTAAGTGGAAGCAGCTCAGCGCAGACCAGTGCAGAACATACTAGACAATATAAATGAAATAGCTGTGAAACTTTGGAGGATCATACAATGCAAAAATATGCAAACTTTCTATTTTGCTGTTTGATTACATCATTTTCTAAGAGGTGACTGTAGTGTGTTGTGTGTAAAAAAAACTATGTGATGCCTATAGTGTAGAATGAAATAACATGATATAAATGCATATATACATGAGTTAGTTTTTAAAGCCATTATGCAGCCATCTATCAAGTTGTCAGCCTTTCTTGTTCACATACTCCACTGAATGACTGTGTCCATGACTTATTTTATCACTTGGTTTAGACCACCCCACTTTACATGCACACTTTACCAAGTAATGTCAAATAGCATTCAAATAGGGTCTCCTCCAATAGTACCGTGTACTACTTTCTCTTGTTGACAGATCTAGTCATTTCAAACTTAGTCCGTAAAAGATAATAATTTTCAAAAAGTAACCAAAATCCTTTAAGCCCCGTGTCCTCCACTGAAGGTAAATATTTAAAAGGTAATGCAAGTCGTGTCAAGCCCATTAAAAATGATTCACTGAGAGAAAGCAGTTGATGATGTTCCATCACTGTTGGTATGTTTTTACTCTTCCTTTAAAAAAAAACAACTGAATGCTGAATTATCAGATGATTATTGGTTAAAAAAACTCTTTAAAAGATTGATCTGCAATTCTAACTGCTATATGGTAAATGCACAGTGGTACTCTTATAAAGAAAGGTCTTTGGTCACACCTCACTTGCAGATACTTCATTGAGTTTCTCACCTCTGGGTCTAATTTTGTATGTCTGAAAAATGCAAAATAAGACAGTGCTCCTCTAGTTTAAATGTGATACTCCCTTCACGTTGCCAGTCCTCTCACCCAGTTGAGATGCAACCAGGAACATCCTGCTGGTCTCTTCTGTTTAATTTTATGACCCCACCCCAACTGACCCCACCCTCGCTTGAAATGTTTGAACACCTCTCTTCTGCATGTCCTTGTGGTCACGGTTAGATGGGTGCATGGTAAAAAAGCAGCAGACAATTCTTTTCCAGTCAGTGAAAGTGTATTTTCATTTAACATTCAGCAATAAAAAAGAACCTTTTCCCCATGTCATTCCTGAAATATGCTAGAAAAAAAAAAAAGAAAAAAATGCGAGATTGTCATAGATTGTAAAATAAAATGAAAAATGAATCCACCTGTTCATATGAGAAAATAAATCTTTATTCATATCATTTTACGATGCAGTTATTTCTGTAGAAAGTTCTGCTCCGCATTTTGATACCTCCTTTATCTTCGTTTATGGTTTGACTTGTCTGGCATGATGCACATGATCCACAGCGGATCTCAGGAATACACACATAATCTGATTATTACTGAATAAGATATTTGTACAATATGGTGATTTGTCATTTACTGATTATAAGAAAACAGAACACAAAAAACACATAAAAGCACAAACATCCTGCACGATAGTTGAACATTGTAAAATTATTTAATGGTATCCTGAAAGAAAATATTAATTGCCAACCAGTCAAAAGATTTATTTTCAGTCTAATCAATCTAAATAATGTTTGTTTCCACAGCATTTTTGTTGCTCGCTGGATTAAGTTAATCATACAGAAAGATCTTTTAACAGACAGTACTTATTAACTATTATATTTGTAATATTAAAACAAAACTTCAATGACAAGAATAAGTGGAAACAGACTTTGTCAAATGAAAGTCAGCTGTCCAGTGGATTGAAACCTTCAAGTAGAGATTCTTTATGATAAAGTTAAGAAAAAACATACAAGCAGATTTCCTGATTGTTATTTAGTTGCAGTAGCACAGACACAACACTAGATGGTGCCACAACAGCAAAATTCTTAAGTTACGTCACAGAGTTCACCTTTTGTAAAGTGTTAGTTGTGCTCTGACTTGTATCTAGTATCATGTCTTCATTTAACACAAGCAGACTTTGTAGATATAACAGTGGTGTTTATGGTTTGGCAACAAAACTGCAAAGCTGAATATTTACTTGATCTCTGAATATAGCTCCAGATGTAAACATCCTACACACATCCTGACATCAAACCAAATAAGGACTATCAGTACAGATTTCTTCCTTCCTTCCTTCCTTCCTTCTTCTCAGTTTCTGTATCACAATACTGTGGCAGTGAAGCCACGCCTAACCAGCAGTAATTAGTCTATTTATTGGTTTCATCCATTCATTTATTTAAAGCATTTATGGTCAATCTTATGGTCAGTTTATAGACAAAGGGATAAATCTGTTTTGGGCTTAACTGGTATCTCTTTATTTTGGAAATGGTGGGAAAAGGCCCATTTCTGCTCCAAAGTATTTCCTATAAAGAAACATGTTAACTCCAGAGCATGAAATGAGGTCTTTATATGAAAACACAAGTTTAAAAAAACTAACGTGAAATAATATAGTGCAGTGTTTTCCACACAGTCTAATTTCTCTTAAGAAGAATGATGCTCAAACATAAGCCTAATTTAGCTGCAAACCCGTATGCTCTCTCTCTGTTTTGCTTTATTATGTCATGCAGAAGTGGAAAGAAAAACATCTCACTCAGTGACATTGGACTCAGTGACCACTGACAGATACTCGTGTTCCTGTTTGTCCACTTAAAGTCTAGCAGACATTAGCTAGACTGTCTGACCAAGAGTCAGAGTTTAATATTTAAAGACAGAGATCCAAGTTGACTTCAGTTATGAATGATAAACAGAGGTTTCAAAGTAAAATCAACACTGAACTAGAGCTTAGGATGTTTTTTGTTATGTAATACCTTATCCTGTATGTGTCTGCTTTGAAAGACAGCTTTGTTACAGGTTAACTCATTGATTTATTTATTTCCAAAGCAAAGGATTAGGCCCAGGTATTAACTGACAGAACCTTTTTAAAGCTGTTATATGACTGTCTCCCATTGAGTGGTGCTATTTTTCTTTATTTGAATATAAATTATTGATTTCCTGTCCTGGTGAAGCAGTTTCTTCATCCAACTTGTTTTTAACTTAGGTCAGTTTTAATGGGTCATTTTGTAAGCACTGGAGTTCAACAAACAATACAAAAAAAAGACACATGTAAGACATAAATGAATAGGTGTTGATTTTAATGAAATATATTTTACTTTTTTTTTTGTTCACAAATACAGGATTTTATATAAAGTAATGAGAAGTTATAAAAACACCAATTAAGTATAGCATAGCCATTAACCTGCAGAAGGCTTAGATATAGAAATTATTCTTTTTTTAACACAGATATGTAAATATAAAACATAATGGATCTAAAAGAAGACTAAAGTCAACAAAGCTACTGTAAAACAAAGAAATGTGGGTCTGATCACTTGCAGCTATTTTATTTCACTTTATTGACCTGTCCAAAAATAATGTAAATCCGTTTGTCCAGCAGTCATAAGTCACAATGAACTCTCTATGGAAACCAAACAAAAGAAAAACAGGTCAGAAAAAAACAGTACCCACTCTACTTTTATTAACATGTCAGCAAAAACATCAGGAGTACAATACAGATGTCCTCAGGCGGCCTGCTTTAGGAGATTCGCCTCGGTGTCTTGCAAGATTATCGTTTCCTTAGTTGACGTTTTGGAGCTTCTCCCAGATCCCCTGTGTTTGAAACAGAAAATGCAAATATGGATAAATCTCTCTCTCTCTCTCTCTTTCTCTTCAACTCTATGTGCTTTTCTCTTGACTAAATAATAATGACAGATGGACCCTCTCCAAGTCTGTATTCCAACATGACTGATCCTTAGTATTTTGATGTTTATGGGACATGCAGAGATAGAAAAAAAAGGAACGCATCCAGTCTCGTGGGGCTCGATCTTACCTGTCCTCCACATCTTGTATCGTGTCAGGAAGGGGTGAGCCAAGCGTCTCTGGGAGAAATATTGCAGCCACTCCACTGAGAATGGGAGCTCCTCCGTAGATTAAACCTGGTAACCAAGGTACGTAGTCCCCGGTGAGGAGCACCATGGGGGCCACCATGGCCCCGACACGAGCCATCATAGATACCCAGCCCATGCCATTCTGACTGAAAGAGAGAAAAAGTACAACTATTAAATGCCACAAACAGCCACTCCAGTCATCCTTTAAATTGGTGATTATAACCTGTGATTGTTTTTTTACTTCTGTCAGATCTTAATGGGTTTAGAGGCCCCTTTTTTCATTTTGAATAATAAAAACATTGCTCAAGGTGTGCAATAAATATCACAGCTGTGGAATAACATGAAGGAAATGAACGCGATCATTTATTTATTTTCATGTTGTCACATATCAGACAAAAAGCTACCTTCTTTATATTTTGGCACCCCAGAGTGTCTGGGGTTTCCAGGGAATGAAATGAAAATACATGATGTCACTTATGTTGAATGTCCAAGGACAGCAAATTTATTCAGGCTAAAAGAACAAACAGGAAAATCACAAATAACAGCTAAGAGCAAAGGTGATGTTGATCAGAAAATGTGCAAAACACAGGGCATGACATGTCTGACCCTGACGACATGCGGTTAATAATTGTGCAAATGTGTAAAATCCCTGGGTTCATTGCATGTGCATGTGTGACAAAACTAGCATCTGTAATGAGGCGGTCATTGAGTTTATAATGGTCACTGCTGGGTAGAATGTTTGACACAGTTAATCTTTACAATATGTGCCTATCTGCCCTTTGACATTTATTTGCTCTCCTGTAACAGAGTCAGTGTGTTTGAACTGCAGACTGACTAAATACACCGCTCACTGCCCTTCTTCACTGCAGTTTGGATTTTTTTTTCATAGATATTCTTTGCAACAAGACATTTCTGTCAAAACACAAAGTACCCTCAAATGTATAACGTGTATTTGTTTATTCGTGTGTTTATTTAAACAGTAAACTGCAATTCTGCATCCTAATTCTGGGATAAGATGCACACGCGAGTGGTCTTGTTCCAGACTTCTGTGGAACTGCATTTCCAGTTTGTTGAACAAAATAGCAGCTCATCCTGTTCATCACACGAACACGAGTCAAAGAGAAGTGAGTTTTGTTTTCCTCAGTCCACAAAATCAGCTGAATTTCCTCAAGAAATGTTTGCTGCCAAATGAGACTTACCGAATAATGGTTGGGTACAGTTCTCCAGAGTAAAGGTAGCAGCAGTTGAAGGAGGCGGCGAGACAACCTTTACCCAGCACAGCCAGACAAGTGCGTACAGTCTGTTTATCTGCACGGGGGAGGAAACATGCATGGGATGTCTTTGTTGTGTCTGGAATGTGACAGTCAACCTTTGCTTGTTTGTAAGTGCTCTGACATACCATAAGGCACCAGCAGGTTGATCAGAATTGTGACTCCAGCGACGATGAGGGCACCGCATTGTGACGGGCGACGTCCCACAAAACTCATAGACACGGTTACGACAACTTTAGCCGGGATGTCAACAGCACCGAAGATCACCTGGATCAAGTAGATGTCCACCCCGAACTTTTGCAGATCCATAGCGAGGCCGTAGTATGCAAAGCTTGTTGACAACCTAAGTGAAAGAAGCATGCATTGTGTTAGTGTAATTTAATACACGGTGCCATTTCTTTCCACAATAAGAGCAAGACATGTACCAGACAGCACTGAGGCAGACTGTCATTGTCCTCATGGTGGGTGTGCGGAACAGATCCAGGACAGAGTAGGAGCCCTGCGAACAGGACATCTCTTTCTTCATGGACTCCTGCAGCATCTGTGCACAGAGAGACTCAATTCAAATTCAAGCACAATTTTAGGACAAATAGATGATAATGTAACAACACAGATAAGCAGCGTTCACTTACTTTGATGTCAATTTTTTCTCCCTCCTCGCGGCGTCCGTTAAATTTGGCCACGCTTTTAAGGTTCTGGATGGCTCTTTCAGGCTTATTACTTATTGCCAACCATCTTGAAGATTCGTGGAACCACCTGTGTGAGACATTTATTTGTCAACAGTGCAAAAGCTTTGATGACTGAATCTAAAACGCAACCTTAACTTTTCTCAGTTTTTCTCACCATGAATAGAGGAAGAAGACATAGAAAGGCAAAGACACAGCCAGGGTTAACCACCTCCAGTCCCGCACAAAGTAGGCTATGATTGCCAGGATCAGCTGGCCCACCGTGTAACAGTAACCTGTTATTGTCCCCACCACAGTCCGCACACGAGTGGGGATCCACTCCACAACTTGAAATGAAAGAACCACAGAACATCTCATGTGCTTTTTGTGTTATCGTCCGCATGCTTGTAAAGTCCTTCTACAGACCAAACACCGACTGTCCTCCACTAAATATCTTACTGAGAGAGAAGGTGTTGAGCCCCAGGCCGGACAGAGCCATGCCACAGCCAAACCGGAAGAGGCAGAAGAGGGGGAAGGAGGTCGAGAAAGCGGCACATGTTCCTGCCACTGCCATCAGCAGGTTAGAGATGAGCAGGAGGATGCGTCGCCCATATCTAAGATATGTAAAGAGTGAGATCTGTTAGGTCAGACTATACCACATGATTTGACTTGAATCATCTCTGAACTGTTCTGCATGAAGAGAAGGCAAGTTTTCACATCTAAAAGATGAACATCATGCAAGTTACCAAAGTGATTCACTGCAGCAGATAACTAATTAGCAACAAAACCATACTGGGAGGGTAAAATCAGAATCAGGAGGAGTAAGGTTGATGTTACTTGTCTGAAAGGCCTCCAAAGACAAGAGCTCCCACAAGCACACCTCCCATGTAGACAGTTTGTCCCATTTGCTTCAAAGAGCGCAGATCACACACTAAATCCCACTGTCAAAAAAAGTAACACAATTTAACACACAAGTTCATGTACACACGTGTGAATGAAAAAAAGACAAGCGGCCCTACATCAGATATGATTGTAGAGCTCATCTCGGTCATGTTGTAGGACCATCCATCAGCGCATCCCTGCATGCCGGCATCCAAACCATCCTTAGCTTCGTCCTGCTCCCCAGAGCTGAAGGTCCCGTTCTTTTCCAGGAGGTGCCACTGTGGAGCAGCATAGCGCTGGCACCTCTGCGGCTTCCCTGTCTGGTCTAGAGGCACCGTGATCAGCAGGACTTCCTCTGGGCTCAGCTGGGACTGAGAGAGGTTAGTGTGCGCGCTGCAGAAGTGGCGAGGCACCGCAGCCACAAAGTTTTGCAGCAGGTTGTGACTGGCCATCATCAGGACCGGTATACAGAGGAGGGTCACATGCAGGATCTGGAAGCGTCCAGTGCTGCCCACAAGCTCCAGGAGGTCACCAAACGCCATTGTTTTGATAAACTTTTAATGGAGTTAGATCCTTGTTGGTAGGTTCCTTTAGTACACTTGCATGTGCAAAAAAAAAAGACTATGTTGTTCTAGCCCCTGTGAAAATATAGAAGAAACCATCAACTGCAAGAGCAACCACTGAGTATGTTTGTCTTGTGCATTTGAATGCATTAAAAAAAGACCAAATGTGACAGACTTACCTGCAGAATTACTCCCGTCTCATTTAATAAAACATTGACAAAATACAATAATTAGAATCCTGGCTCACAAAGTGTAGCACCTTCGTTAAAGCAAAATACACATGATGCCGTCAGTTCAAATAAGACCCTGGCAAAGTGCTTCAGAGAAGAGTCCTCAAAAAAGAAAAAAAAAAATTGAAAAAGAAATAAAAGTTGTCTCGTCGCTGCAGCGTGTTCAAGTGAGTAATCGGCTCTCAAATTCCTACAGCTTTTCTGAACTTTGGATTATTAGAGGTGCACTGTAACCTCTTGAGGTATTAGCAGCTCATTCACCGAACACTGAGGTAGAGTACTGAGTCCTTGCTGTGCAGGAACAATGTCTGTTTGAAGTGTTTCAGTGCAAGTGAGCTCCAGCATCAATAGTGGGCGCATGACTGTGCTCAGCCCTTTTCCCTCTTTGCACCGAGACACCCTCCCTGCCCTTTATTGGTTACCTAATAGGCAGGACAGGGCGATAGGATGTCTGTGTGTGTGTCTCTGGGTGAATGTGTGTGTTTGCACTTATTCATGTACATGGGAGTTCAGCCAGATTCATTTGATATTATCACTGTTTTTCATCCTCTTTAATGTTTTCCATACTTGGTACAGTAACAGGTCAGCGTGGATTCAAAGTATAAGCAGCAAAAAAAATATTCTTGTTAAAATTAGTATATCTATAAGTAGGTGACATTTGACATAAATAGCAAAACTTGCTGATAATATTCAACCATCCAATAATGTTTCAACCTGATGAGCTTTTCTCATCCTCCGGTTGCTCGTCAATAAGTGACTGTGTGACGACAATTCAATCATGGGCAGTTAAAGGTGTTCTGATTCAATCACATTGCCTAAAGTCAGAGTCACTTCTGCTTGGTTTGTGTCCTAATGATTAGTTTTGAGGAATGCGTGCACTTGTGTAATGATCAGCATGAGATGTCAGGCTGAATGAAGCTGCAGGTGCACCAAAGCAAAACAATAAACTTGTCAGTTTTTTCAGCTGTGGGACTCAGATCGGGAAAGGATTTGTCCTTTTAAATTCCTCCTTCGTCAGGGTGTTTTGTAGTTTGAGCCTATAAAGTGCACATATTTGATGGAGTATATGAAAAACTTAGGGGAAACAATAAAAAAGATCACAAAGTCGCATGCAGGCTCCCCGGGGGCTCAGGGCTTTTTGTGGAGTTTGGCCAACAGAGAAGTGGAAAAATGAAGGGTGGGGGTTGAAACAGAGACAAATGTTAAATCAGTGGTTGCAGAGGGTGAAAATGGACAAATTTTACAGACTTTCACAAAGAAAGGGATGTTCTAAAAAGTAGGAGGACCAAAAGATCCAGGACAATTCTCTGAAACCAGCTTGTACAAACATACAGAACACGGAATGCGTCTGCAAAATAAATAGTGTAATAGGATCAGGTCCTCTTTCATAGAGAGTCTGGGTAAGTGTTAAGGCATGCACGGGCAACCACTGAGCAAAAATCAGAAACTGAACCTTCAGCCTACCCTGCGTCACCCTGTCAGTCCCTTTTGTTATATTGACGTGAGCACAGAGAAATGTGCACGGCTCATGTTATCTATGAAGAGATATGTGATAAGTGGAGCGATATTGTATTTATATGATATCTGATTATTATGATGATACTGAAGCCTGCAGTGAAAAAAATGAAATATTTAAAATTACATGTCACAAACAATATTTTACATTTAACATTAACATTTGATAAGATCTGGGTTGGCGTTTTATTCGTGAGGCCTCTTCAAAGGAAATCTTGGTCTTGGGTGCATCGAGCAAAAGACACTGTTTTTGCAATTAGTCATGCTTCTGCAGCCGAAGTTGCTCTCTGCAGGTTTGTGGATCGCTTTTAAGAGCAAACTCTTGGCTAGGAAGCTAAGCAAAGCACTGGGGACTCCCAGTGGTAAGATATCTTCTTAATAGAGCCCCTGAGGTACACCTGCACAGCGCTGCAGCAAGATGGGAAGCCAAACTGACACTTGAGGTCGACAAAAGAAAGAGATTCAGATAGCGTAAAGTTACTATTTAAATTTGTTTACTCCACGTCGTCAGTTTTGTATTTTGCTTTGCCAATCAGCGCTAAACATCACTGAATGGCTGAAGGTGTCAGTTAGCAAACAATGGATTGGAGGCCACAAAGAAAGAAGAGATAATGCAGATTTTAAGGGAAGGGAGGGGAAGATGTTGGTGTGGCTGAAAAAAGATCAAACAAATGATCCAGTAGCAAATCTTTACTGTTATCGATCAATGTTTGAGACTGCCGTGCAGCACAGAGCAGGGGTCCTCTGACTTTTCCTCCAGCGCGCCTCAGTCTTCTCAAATCACCGTTTGGTCACCTGTCATTAAACGTGCTACAGACGTTCTCCTCTCCCTCCGGATGATTTGACATGACTCCAGCTTTAACCTGACTTTTCATCCCGAAGCGCTGTGTGTTCGGCGTTAACCATTGTTAGTATTCGATGTAAAACGTTCAGCTGTCAAAGGGTCCGATGCCGCAAGACATTTTTCTCAAGAATCCATTTACAGACTCACATGGAAAACACAGCGTGGAAACGTGCCATTTAAACAATATCTCTGCCGTTAGCTGAAGCTGTTAGATGTTAGATGATGCAAGTTCGGACTTTACACTTATTAAACTGAGAAACAGACCCTGAAGAGTTATCTTACTACATATTGCCCCAGTAAACCCCAAGTTAAGCGTCGTAATCACACTGACAACAGTGACATATCAGCCTATCTGCATGTCCTCGTCTTTCGCGTCTAGTGCTCTGTTAATAGTTACAAACACTTTCGAACACATAACACTTTGACCTTTTGTCTCAGCACAAAGCTGTGAAATATATAAAAGGTTTGATCAGTTAGCAGTGGGGGTCCAAAAGTCTGAATCCCAACTGTTTAAAGACCAATGAAGATTTACATACTGTAAAAAAAAACTGAAAAAACTGCAATAATGCATTTCTCAGCATTTACATCATCATTTACATAAACACAAGTTTGATTTAACGCTCAGTGCACTGAAGTGGCACTTGGCTCTGAGCATCATGAGTCAATTGCATATAAGCTTCACAAGCATTGGCTCAATGACAGGGGTGTGGTAGTTTGATCCAATCATATCCATGCAGAAATATACATAGCTATCCGTTAATTTTTAGTCCATATACAAACAAAGTGTAAAAAAGATTTCTTACCACTTCAGTACTTTTTTATATATCTTTTCTAAGGGAAAAATAACGCAATTTTTATTATGATTTTTATGCAAATATCCACTAAACAATTAGGGTTAAGAATATATCAGAAGTTTAAAGTCATTGTTTTTGTTTGGCCTTTTTTAAATTGTTTTTCTAATTTTTGTCATTGAAGAGGTGCATTTTAAATCGCCGGTGTCACAGTTCTTTTTGGCTTCTCTTATCTGCACTGCGGGGGGGTAGTTTCTGTTCCTCCACTTTCATCTTCTGAATGCAGACGGTGTTCTGGATGCATTGTTCTTTGTAAGGTGTGGCCTCTTTCGTTCTGCTTGGGACTGAAAACAACTTGATCTGTGAAAACGCCTCCAGTTTAGTAAGTTCTTCCTCAATAGAATTCATTATTAACATGGCTGCATTAATATACCATCTTCATATGCCATAACGGCTCCTGAGGTCATAAAGTGCTTCCTTCCCAGTGGCCCCTTAAATCCAGACTAAAAACCAAAGCTTATAGAGTATTTAACATCAGGACCACCAGACTTTAGGATTAGGAGGGTTAAATCTCTCTCTTCATTTAAAACTCTTCTTAAAAAGCACTTTTATAGTTACAGCCTTCCAACACATTTGTTTTATTGTTTTGTTTTAGTTGTTCTTAATGTGTCTTGTTGCTCTGTTACAACTGATGTTTTACTAATGGTGCTTTTTCATTGTTTCATGATTAACACTTTCTATTGATGTTCTTGTCCTGTAAAGGCTTTGGTAAAACCTGTTTTGGACAGGTGCTATGTAAGTAAAGATATTAATAAAATGAAGTCACAGGGGTGCACAGCTGTCTAGCAGGGCAGAGAAACACAGTGTGTGTCTCTCCACCTTCACTCAGCTTCTGTTCTTTCCTTGAACAGCTCCTCTTATAGGCCACTCAAAGAACTTCAAATAGCTTTCTCTTTACTGCACACATGGGGATGTTTCCTGCCATGTTTTGCTTCAGCAAGCAACAGAGCAATGTGTGTGTGTGTGTGTGTGTGTGTGTGTGTGTGTGTGTGTGTGCTCTCTTTTCATTTAGTGTTTTTGTGGCTGCAGCCTCTGCAGAGTTAATATTGTCCCTTCGTCTTCGTGTTGTCTGACTCAGTTATGTTTTATTCTGTGCTTAAATCATTAAGAGGTATCAGGCATTTCATTTATGTAGCTCCATAATGTTTGTTGCTTGTTCACTTTTCATTTTGTTGTCAGTCATTTTTATTTCATTGGGAGCTTTGAGTTTGTGTCTTTAGTGATTAAACTCAGTAAGGTTATGCAGGGAGACTGTTGTATATTAATAATGATAATCACTGGTGCTGTCTAAAGAAATGTCATTTGTTGTCAGTTTATAAGTGAGATGAGAGGTGTTTACTTTGGCATGTTTAAGCATAGAGCATTTTAGTACATTTGTACACAAATACTTCAATTTGAATTGGGGAACAAATCTCTAAAGTAATAATACTTTTGCATACATCACTCTCTCCAACACTGATTTTCAGTAACAATATTTCAGGATCCTCTGCCAGCATATTTAAGTTTTAAAGTAGATTCAAATAAACATAAACACATGTTAAGCCAAACTTGTTAAATGGGCTATAACACAGTCCCAATATACAGTGTACTTGCTCAGCTGCAACTCTCTTTGCAAAGCTGAGGAGTTTTTCTGACACTGTAAGTTATATTAACAGCCCTTCTATCTTTACAGTGATGTTGTGGTTCATTGTTTTGGAATAAAGTCCCTGCGTGGACACACTGATGTGTTGTCGGGAACAGCCCTTGATAACAGTTGGCACACGGACGAACTTTACTGCCTCTGACTGCATCCGATCATCGCAGTGGATAAGAGAGCTGCCCTCACTGACACAGAGCCAAAGTCCTGGCCCCTGAACTGAACTGGGTCTCGTGCTGGTGTTTTCAGGAGACTGTGGGCCCGCAGCCTTATCAAATACTCTTATCCCTCCTATTTGTTTTTACATGTATTGCCCTACTTACTTCTGCTCTACATTGTCCCATTATTTGCTTTATGTAAATAACAACCGTACCAACCTCACTTATATAGTGAAGAAACATTTTACCACGGCCTCTTTTAAAATGAGACTGCTGAGCAAATGTGGATGGAGTCAGATCAGCCACGTGAATGCACAGTGCACTTGGTAATATAATTGAAAATATGGAGGTGCATTAAAACTGATATTTGCAAGAAATGCATACAGTTGATTATATATTTGTGGGTTTTTTTGCAGAT